>OY754335.1:13537500-14737500 GCA_963573305.1 Pyrrhosoma nymphula
TTATCAATGAAACATATCTCGTAAATGAGATTAATCCAAGTTAATTTTACAAGTTTTCCTGGTCACGCGCTGCTATGGAATATCCCTCCAGGTGACCAGCGTGTTTGAGAATACCTCCAATGATTTTCCTTAAAGGAATGTTGGGAACTTTTCATTTGTTCTAGTGGGATGCTCAATTCGCAACTCGAGAGCATTGTTTTGCTTCTCATTCAGACCCTGCGCGCGCAGCCCTCTTAAAAACAGATTGGTAGCATCACTGATGTGCGCTGGAGTTTGTTTGAGAGGAAAATATCTCCGATTATCGTATCCACGATAGCTGTTCATGTATGTTGATTTTCAGTAAAGGCGTTAAACTTGGATAATATAGTTTTCAATAATCTGTAATAAAAAAATTACCCTTGAAATAAATAATTTTAAAGAATTCGGAAATATTCACGAAACATTCGGCCATGACTGCTGTATTCAAAACGAATGCTTAGGTTACCGAACGTTTCGTCAGCGCACATAGTTCCATTCATCGTCGTTCGTTTACGCTGAAGTACGCAGTTTGTCTGCGCTACATTCATCGCCTTAAAAGGTCTTGTCATCCGTGATAATATTTTCGCGGAATTGAGTTTTTCCAGCAAATAATAACGATGCTTCAGATGATGCAATGTTGCTGACTGTCTACCCAAACTTAAGTCCTGAACATTTGTTTTCCATCCTTAAGTGTCTTGTATTTAAACCATCCACATCCGGGGCGAAATTAATAGTTTTTCTCTTTTGTGATATATGAAGTAATAGAAAATCAGGAATCAAGAGCGTGTCTAGTATTGGAGAAAAAATTCCTCTTCCCTAGCGTCTTCCGTTGCCAACAATTTTAAGCAATGGCTGCACCAGTTATCTCTTGTTGTCCCTCCCTATTCTTTGATTTTTCCCTTAGACCCATATACCGGTGAACTGGTGATAATTTCGGTAATATTTCATTTTTTGGATATATCAAATGACAGATAATTATAATTCAAGAGCGTGCAAGATGCTGGAAGGAAAGTGAGTGAATCATTACCTCCTTCTTTGACGAAATAATTTGGGAAGTGGCCATACGAGTTCTCTCTCAAGAGTGTTTCCATAGATCGAAGGTGCTTTTAGAACGCCTCCCATTTTGGGTTCGTTTGGTTCAGACGAAGGGGAAGGAGGTGTGCTTTTCTCGTCTCCGCCCATTTCAACTAATTCCTTGACAAGCAAATAAATTCGCTACAGTTACGCTCTCTCACTCGCCCCCCCTTCATCTCTTCCTTCCGTAATTCCCTTTCTGGATTCCTTCTTCCTTCCTTATTATCCGTTTCTCCCTTTCTTTTCTCCCACTTCTTTTGCCTCTTCCCGTTTCCACCCGTTCATCCTCTTTCCTCGTCCATCTGTTCCCGTCACTCACATCCCCTTGATTTCACAGGCCTCATGTTCCGCACATCCGCTTTCATTATACACCGCATTCTTCCGACAATTATCTTCTTGTTACTATTTTTCTTTCTTCCATACACTCCTTACAGTGCCTAACTACATGAGTTTTGCGATCGGGCGCTTAAATTGAATAACTGTATTTATGTAGTATTCATTTTCTTCCTCTGTATTTATTCTACCTTAGAGAAATTGAAATCACATCTCTTATCATAAGGCTTGTTCTAATCCTTATTGTCAAGCTGTTGTTTTTCCCTTCCCTCTGTTTTGGCAAGTACTTGTACATGTCATTTGGTAGTCGTAACTCATTGCACAAATATTTTGCGAGAAGTCATTTCGCTGGGTATAATTCCTAATGTTCCTTCTTTCATTTACATCTGTTCTGAGAAAGTGTAATTTAACATTGGCTTAGATAAATGACACCCAAATCAAAATTATCCATGGTTATGCCCATGTTTTGGATTCCAGTTAACATTGAAAACTGGGGGCCAATTCTTCATAATTTTCCGCGTCTGTTTTTGACGGGTTTTTCGTGAAGGAGCTTGAATTTGTATAATTTATCCTCCTTAGGAAAGGAATAAAATCATTGATAATGTTACTAGCATAATAATGAATTATTTATTGTGGATCTTGTATGATAAGATAGTTGGAATAGTACCCAAGGTAACAAAACATTAACCTAAAAACCTAGTTTGAGCATTTTTATTTGAAACTAGCGGAAGGTGCCCGTTGAAATTCAACGGTTGTGTAAAACATTGAACTTATTTTATTAGAAAACCATAAAGCTTGGAGAATACTTTTGGCGTGGTCATTTGAGGAGTTCGTATCCTATCTTGTACGTTGTGTTCAATGTAGTAGACATGCTGACCGTTTTCCAAGTGCAAGGAGAGATGAGTGACTCTTGGTCCTCTTTTATGCACGAGAAACCCAAAAATGAGTGAATGTAAGTTAACTGCACTTCAACACTTTTAAACGTATATAAAAAAATTCGTAACGTTTATGATGTGGGAATTGGTATAAAAAATGGTTCAAAATCGTAATGAGAGGCAGACGGTTCCACTACGTGTAATAAATCTGAGTATTAAACGATAATAAACAACGATGTGTTTGTTGTAGCAACATAGGCATTATTACCATTACTATTCGTTACTCCTAAGTATTCTTACACATTTAATTAAGCGTGTAGTCAATTTAATTCCTTAATATATGTATCGTTTACTACGTAAGTGTTCTCTCATATACATGCAGTGCCTCTATGAGAGCTACTTTGAGAATAGGCATTGAAGAGTATACTTGTTGTAAACATGCATTGAATTTATCGATTGCCCCCGAAGCAATCTATCATGGGGCCCTTGGGACTCAGGGCCCTTATTATACAGATTTTCTTTCTACGTGCTATCATGGGTCTGCAGGAACGCGTGATATTTAAATGCTAGATGCGTGAATATACTTTGAAAATCAAATTTCTGGTTGTCGAGGAAATATGCTATTGTTGATTTCAGAGAAAGATGTGAGATTTTTCAGCTAAAAGCATGATATTCAGACAAATATGATGCGTAAAAGAAAATCGGATGAAATAATAAGAAACTTTATTTATTCAGTCATCCGAATAAAAAAATTTCAACCCTATATCTTGAGCGGAAGTAATTTTAAAAAGCAAAAAATTACACCAATGCACAAAACCCAATACGTCTAAGAAAGCCTGAGGAATACTGTCAGCGAGGTCAATTGAGGAGTTCGTAATCTATCTTGTACGTTGTGTTCGTTGTAGTAGACACGCTGACCGTTTTCCAGGTGCACGGAGAGATGAGTGACTATTGGTCCTAATCATGCTCGGGAAACCCAAAAATTAGTGAATGTAAGTTAACTGCACTTTAAAACTTTTAAAAATGTATAGATAACTAGCAACGTTAATGATGTGAGAATTGGTCTAAAAACAAGTCGCAATTGTAATGAGAGGCAGAACACTACGTGTAATACATCTGAGTATTAAACGATAATAACCAATGATATTGAATTCCGAAGATTCGGGTGATAAGGCGCTTAATTTACACATGACACGGTTGGAGAGTTTAAAGCAATTTTCCTCAATTAAAGGTTTTTAAAAGACATAAAATACGACCTAGGGATCAATGTTATTTACATCATCTTCAGGTCTGATGTTGAGTTAACATTATCACGTAAGATATCATTAACATCATCATCACCTGAAGATTATGTTAATAGCAATAAAACCTAGGTCGTAATTAAGTCTTTTAAAAACTTTTACCTGTGGAAAATTGCTTTAAACTCTCCAACTGTGTCATAATCAAAGATATGTTTGTTGTAGCAACATAGGTATTATTACCATTACTCTTCGCTGCACCTAAGTATTCTTGCACATTTAATTAAGTGTGTAGTCTATTTAATTCCTTTATCTGTATAGTTTACTACGCTAGTGTTCTCTCATAGACATGCAGTGACCCTATGAGAGCTACTTTGAGAATAGACACTGAAGAGTATACTTGTTGTAAATATGCATTGTATTTATCGATTACCCCCCGAAGCAATCTATCATGGGCCTGCAGAAAAACGTGATATTTAAATGCCAATGGCGTGAATATCCTTTGAAAATCAAATCTCTGGTTGTCAAGGGAATATTCTATTATTGATTTCGGAGAAAAATGTGCGTTTTTGCAACTAAAAACGCGATTTCCAGAATTATATGAATTGGAAAAGAAAATTGATTGGAATAATTAGAAACTTTACTCATTTAGCCATCCGATGAAAAAAATCTCAGCCCTCTATCTTGAGTAAAAGTAATTTTTTAAAAGCAAACAATGAAACCACTGCACGAAACCAAATACGTGGCCTACCCAAGGTCTGGGACCTTTTGGGGCCCCTGAGATATTTTAAAAGTAGCCTATAATTTTTCTCATGTCTTGAACTATCAGTTAGCGAAATTTCAGCACGATTAGAGCATAACTGTAGATTTGTATAAAAACCAAACAGACAGACAAACGACAGACTAACTTCCTTCTTTATATATATATATTGTTCGACAGTGTTGATGAATAATTGAATCAGCCTCTATGAAAGCAAGGGAGCAGTTGTCGGACTAATTTCGTGAGAAGATACCTCTTCCTCCAAGCTGTTCACAAAAACATTAAACTGCGTGAAACTTGACTCTCATAGTTCTTGCAAGCTGATGGAAGTGTCCAGGAATGTTCGTTTTTCAGATGTAATGTTTCCTTGCACTAAATATTTATTGAAAGTAAAGACCCTCTCACTTATTCACCCCCCTTGTCTTTTTCCAGAACCCCTTTTCAAGTCCGCTTTTGCATCCCCACCACAACCTGTCCCCTTGCCTCCTTATTTCCCAATCAGTGTCCTCCCCTCCTCAACTCCTTTCTTTATTCTCATACCCTTATCCACTTCCCCCATCCGCGTGGTGCGCAGCCAGTCTGTCTTCTGCAAATAACTCTATATATTCCTCAGGCCTAAACTTCCCAACCTCGTCAACACTTGCCCCGTAAATGAAGACCCATCCCACAACCCCTAGTTTTCCTCCTCGCCACGCTATGTATCTCTTCTTTTTTTTGCATTTTCTCAATTAAACATTACATTTGGTCGATGCCCGGTTGAATTTTTAACGTATTGCGTAGCTGAAGAAGGTATGATTTCTGTTGGGAATACAAAAAGATTAATTTGGACGGAAAAATGTTATGTCATTGAGGAGAGGAACATTTCATGACCTCTCTCCCTTGTTACTTGATACCAACCTTCTCGTAACCTCTCTTCCTGATAATACTTCTCCCAGCCAAAATAAACAAAAACATGACGTGTCACGTTAAATAATCACAATACGGTGCACCCACCTCAGCACTTCCCACGAATTGCAAAATTCAATCCCCCCCTACCCCACGATTGTTCACTCCTCGCTGCTTCCCTTTAACTCATAAAATTCCCTCAGGATCCAATATAGTTGTTCTTTAAACAGTATACTTGAAGATGGCCTAACGGGTGGCTGAAAGCGGTTGTAAATTCTAAATAAATTTAGGAGGTAACTAATTTTTAGTAAAAAAATGTATAGTCATGTTAATTTCATTTTCAATTATATAAGATTATAATAATCAGGTAAATTCAAAATCATGACGACCTTCCACCAAGTTAAAGCTTCAACATTTGATTTTATTATTCATTTATTTATGCATTCTTGGACTCATTTAAGAAAATGGTTTTGCATTTCTACAGAAATGGCATTACCACCACTATCTACCACTACAGTGGAATCCACCACTGGCCAGTCAATATTTCAAAACAGTGCTTTGGTGACTAAATTCTTTGCTGTTGTGCTCTAATGTTACATGAATGATTATTTTTGTCCTTATTTTCTCGAACCACCAAAACCTCTCCACCACTTGCCCCCAAAAAGAAAATCCCATCCCCTTTTTATTCCCCTAAACCCCTTGATCTCCCTCTCCCCTTTAACGCCAGCATCACCCCTTTCTCTCCCCTTCCCCCTCAATGTCACTGACTAACCGTCCAGCTGTCGTAGCTCACTGATGTCCAATTCATTCGACGAAGGTTTTTGGTAGTAGGGGGAGAGCTTTGAACGGATGGTTTGGGAGAGGGGGGGGTGTCTGTGTATTAGGGTGGTGTGGGAGAGAGAGGGAGGATGGAAGCAAAAGAGGTCCAAATGGAGTAGTAGCTGGAGGGACAAGGAATGAGGATCATTTTTTTGTTGGCCGAGAGGGGGAGAGAGGGTGAGTTGCGTGTGAGAGAGTAGGAGGCCATGGTTTTTTTGTGTGCGGGTGTGGGTGGTGGGGAGGAGGAGACGAGAGGGGAGAAATGGTATTTTTTCATAAAAAAAGGGAGAGGGGTGAGGATAATAAATTGAGGGGAGCGGCTGAGTAAGGTGTGGGAATGGAGCAGATTGGTGGGGTTGAGAGGGAAAAAAAAGAATTCTCGGGTAAAGGGGAATCGCTTTTGCAGGACCCGGCTGGAAAGGATGGGAGAGTTATTTCATCGGCTGGGATTTTTTTTAGGATTCTCTCCTCTCTCTTAAGAGTAACGCGGATTCCAGTACTTATGTGCATTAATTTTTCAAATTCTAGCTTCGTGTTTTGCTTTGGTTGGTTGGTTATTTTGGGGAAGGCGGCCGTCAACTGAGGTCATTAGCGGAATTTGATGACAGTAGGGTAGGTTATAGGAAGAGGAGAATAATGTGGGGAACGGAGGAAGGACGATAGAAACCCAGCGTTGGAATTACCGAGGCTTTAAAAAAAGGCGCAGAGGCGTCCAACATTAAGTGTAGCGTCCCATCCCATGGATGAAGTTCCGCGTTAAAGTTGATTTCCACAGAGCATCGAAATATAATTCGGGATTCCACTCAAAACTCTCCGCCACTGCCAGAATTCAAAACCCTGTAACGTTTCCCCCTTTTTTTTTAAAAAGGAAACGGTTATCATAAAACATAAACATACATCAGTAAAACATTTTATACTACACTACACATAAATAAACACATTTATTATGGGCAAATATTAGACACGACAACACAAATAACCAATGTTTCCTCAAGTAATAATATTGGATCCAATTGACAAATATAGTTACGTTATAAAAGATCTTAGGCTTTCCCGGTGAATAATATTAGTGAAATCTTCTCGGGTTTGCCACCGGGTAAGGCTTTTAAAGGCCAGCGTTTCGACGAGTGACTCCCTCATCGTCATCAGGGCTGAGACTGATTGCAGAGTTGGTCCAATTTGAGTACAATTCGAATTCAAACCGCCTTGAACGAACCGGTCAACAATGGGTTTTCAGCCGCCATTGGCCAGCTATAAAAACCCCGGCATGGACTAACTCGGCAATCAGTCTCAGCCCTGATGATGATGAGGGAGTCACTCGTCGAAACGTTGGCCTTTAAAAGCCTTACCCGGTGGCAAACTCGAGAAGATTTTACTAATAGTTACGTTAGTTTTCAAATTTCAACATTTAAATTTTTATAATACTTTTGATATATTTTATGTTTTCAATCTTATTTTTTTCAGTTCGTAGTGATTAATTATGATTTCACTTATCGTGATCTTGTAAGTGTCCGCCGGCGCAAGCTCTTCTATTTCCCTTCGTATTTCTTTTCTTGGTCCCTCTCGAAATGCTCCAAATAACATTCTCTCTCTCGGCCTCTCTCATTTTCTCGTTCACTCCCTGCACCGTGTGTTTTCATCACCTTCTGCCTTCTGCACCTTACTTTTCTCCGGTTTCTCTTGTCTTGCACACTCTCCTTCCCCCTTTTTAATGTGGTTCCACCGTAAAATGACTCAAATGTCATTTTATTCATATTCTGCCTACTTGTAGAAAACATTTTCCTCTATCTGATATGAACAACAAAACAATACCTTTCCACGCTATTTTATTCTATAATTGAACTTGAAATTACATGGTATTCAATGGGGGAATGAGAGAAACACGGGGAAAAATAGTATTTTCCATAAAATACAAATGATATTTTCGTGGAAAACTGTCTCTAAGAAGGAAATAATTCTGAGAAATTGAATAAAAGTAAAATACAGGCATCTTGCCACCTTATTTTCTAGTTATTGAAGAATTAATGCCGTAATTGAAGTCGAAATGCGGTAATTCGTAGGAAATGGCGCTGCAGTCGGCTTCTATGGCTGGAAAAAAGTGTTCATTTAAAATACATTCGTGGAATAATCTGCATATTTTGTACCTTACTTTTGGGTTTCTATAGGTAACGCATTGCATCAGTGACAGCAGGATTTTTTTGACAAAATATCCAAAATGTGGAATTTAGTATTTGTTTCGACTCACACAGTCGCGGCGGAACCTCCTAAAACAATTCCCCCTTCTTTATTTATTTTCCCCGTTCTTTAGTTTCGCTTTACCTCAATATTTATTTATCTGCGGATCCTTGGTATTATTGTTTAGTTGTAATTTTCTAACAATTTGAACCAATTGAATTTAGTACCAGTAAAATACTCTGTGGATTTAAACATAGTTGACATTGTCATTATTTCTATATTAATTTATCATTTTATTAAACAACTATTTTCGGGACTCGGGATAAATGTTTTGTTACAACCCGTTCCTTAGGATGGAAGCCAGTTCTCTGATCAGCACACCAACCCCATCCCCTTCGAATTGCGTTGGCTCCTAGACTAGAGATCATAATTCCTCCGCGGACAAACAGAATCCTGGATGGTTTCAAAATGATTCATTCCTTTACAGTTTGAGGTTTTTCCTGAATTCTGAAGGAAGTATCTCTAAACGGTTTCGTATCACCTGTCATATACGTAGCCTCTCCAGCGGTGTAATTGACTCTTATCGTTCAAAGATGGCAGAAAATTTGGTTAAAATATTTCACTACTTCTTCACCATTCCAAATGGATGCCGACGATCTTACGGCCGCCAAGAGAATTTAAAAAAATCATGGTAGCTATATCGTAAAATGTTCCTCTCAACATTGATCCTACTACAGATTCAGTTCAGAATCTTACCAGCTTGTGTGCGTTAATGCTGTTTTTAAGAATAATTCACCGATGTGTCTCATTAGCTGAGAATTTGAGGAAGTGTATGCATATATAAAGGGCAGCGAGCGGATATAATTAATGGACACCAATGCGAATTATGTATTATCTTCTTGAGATATAATGAGTGAAAGATTCAAGGCATCGAAAAAGAAATCATACAGATTACGTATGATTGATGGCATCTTCGCAACCGTCATTCTTTAAATTTTGAAACAGTTTATGTTCTCACCGGTGGGAATAAGGGCTGGTTAAATAGCATTAACGATATTTTGGTGATGATTATCCTGAAAGGATACATCTTAATGCAGTCACATTTGCTAATAATGTAGATTTTCAACTTTTATGCCTGAAAAGATGACTGCAGGAATAGCCTTTTGGCAGATTCATGTTTTCAGTATTTTTTCTTTGACTACTACGCTGCAAAGCGTTCGTGTCACCATTCCAGGTGTTATACATCAATGGGCTGATGGGACAGTTAATAACCACATGTGGTCGTCTAAACTTGGTTACCATTATATCGTTATCATTTATTCAGGCCATCGCCATTCGTCATTATAACTGAAAGATGCATCGGATATTGTAGCAAGAGGATGATTAGCATCCTTAAATCTGCCAGTGGAGTAAACATAATCCTTTTTTTGAGAATTATTTTGCTTTTCGTACTGCCATTAAAAATATTATTCACAATGAAAGTTAACTGATAAAGCGCCTAGCATGGTGGTGCTACAACAAACACACCTCGCCGGCTAAAGGGCGATCCAGGATCGTATCCCGGTCAAGTCAATAATATTTCGTGGTGAATCTCCTCTCATTGGTGTTTCACATTAATCCTTGAAAACGTGATGCGTTAGGTCAAAGTGAGTGATCCTCAGAAAAAAAACCCCTGATCCGACAGCGAAATAAACTCAAAGAAACCGGCCTCCAGAACGGGCATGCACAATTATTTTCAGCCGGAGAGGGACAGGGGCTCACAAACGGAGCCAAGCCGATGGATGCAGGGAGGATCATTTTTATAAGGGAGACGCGGGGTGCTTCCGAGTGAGAGCTCGAGCAGAAGTTTGGCACGGATGAGAGGGCCGCCGAGATAAAAACGGGAGATGGTTTGTGAGTCTGTTATGAGGTGAGGGGGTCGAATAGGTGGAATGGTTCGATCGGGTGAGACCGGGAAAAGTGAGGGATGCTGCGAGAGCGTGCGGTCTGGATCCAGCGGGTCTTGGGGATGAGGTTCTTTAGAGACGTGGTCGAGAGAGGGGTTCCAGAGAGCTGCGAAGGAAGCTTTTTGGGTGGGCAAGGGTGCGATGTGTAGATATGGACTGGTGAAGGGAGTCCTGGGGACTAGAAGCGCTTGGAACAGGAGGGGAGCGGCTGTCGTACGGGACCGGAATGCTTAACAAGGAGTCCGTGTGACGTAGTGGAGTGAGGAATGAGTAAGGGGGAATAGGGGAGGAAGGGATAGAAGGCACTACGGGGGAGGACTCGTGGGGAAGTTCATAGGAAGAAGAGGGGAAACGCAGAGAGAGAGAGAATGAGTAGGGGACTAGAAGAGTTGTGAGGGGACTAAGGGGAATTGGAGGGATGTTGGAAATGGGCTGTGTCTAAGAAGAGGGAACGGAAAGGTCGTTAGTGCTATGGTATTTCGCTGCAAAAAAGGCGTGTCGGGCTTAATGCCTCGTTTTCCGTTGTTTCTCCAATCGTCTCTTCCCCGGAGGGAGAAACGAAAGGAAAACAGGTGTGCTCAAGGTGCTGTCAAGGCCCTTAATCGATCATTGAGCTTAGGAGATTTGGTATTCTCGTTATTAGGAAGCGACGGGGTGGTTCCGCTTCAATCGCTTGGATTTGATGGTTGAAGAGATCCCTACTTGGGTGCAATATCAATAATTTCTTACCCCAGCCGACCTACCTACCTCCCTGTTAATGACCTAAATGACCTCAGATAGATCATGCCTCTAAATACTGCTACCTACTACATTTTCTTTAGATAAGAAGCAATTTATAATATTTAAATAGCTAATACTGATGTTTATCGTTAAAAGGATAATAGGAGTAACTTATTCGGACAGTCGCGTCAGATTATTTTGCAACAGGATAAAATTACACTCGGCCCTTGCCAGGACGATTCATGGATGTAGATAATAATACAAGAAATAATTAACTGTCTTTCAATCCTATGAAAGGTTAACTGTGACCTCCATTCTTTCCTATGTCCTATACTGTCTCATTTACTTCCCTGTAGTACTCTCAAAGATATTTTTTTTGCCCACGGGATATATCCTTAGGTCTTCGTCGAGGAAGTATCAATACTTTTTCTCTCCCATACGTTTTCTAAATTTTCATTGTGCCCCGCAGCGTGCCCAAACCACTGTGTTACCCTTCAGTGCATTTTATTCCGTGATATCTATTCTTTTTTCTTATATATACAGCCTTGTCTCTCGCTTTTTTCCTCATTTTATCTCAGGAATTCTTTTCTCGTTTTTTATAAAAGAAGTATTAAACCACTAATTGTAAGTAGTGATGGGTCGTGATTGATCGAATCCCGAGATCAAGTTATCTTAAAAGAACGATCGATGAACTGGATTTCTCCAATGACCGAGGAGTTCATCTTTACCGATCACGATAGGAATGATTGTATGACATCAAGTATCGATCACGAGATGTTAGACCGGCCAAACAATAGTGAAATAAAATAAAGAGATGACTCTGAGGTGGCAAAATTTATTTGAAAGAAGTGTAAGAAAAAAACTATACACTAATATCTATCTATAAAGGCCGTTTTACACTATGAATGATTTTGTACAAACGAATGTACGTGAGATTATACGTTTGTCTCAACAAAATTAGAACAGGTTCTATTTTCCGTTCAGGCGTTGAGACATTTGCACAAGCGTTCATGCAATTTGCCGCTTTACGCGATACATTTTGCGTCATACAAAAGTTCACGGAAGAGTTTATATAAACAAATGTACACTGTGAAACGGTCTAAATACAAATATTGCTTAAGTACACAAATCAATCATTATCCTTTCACTGAGGATGTAAACTGCCAAACTTAAAATTCAAGAGCATCCATGTAATCAATAGCTTAATTTCAATTCGCATTGATTTCAAATTTTATATAATAGTTGAAACAACGAACTAATTGCAGTCACCAGTCTTATTCGACTCTTTCAAAGATTATGCAACACTTAAAACTCATCTCCTGTCATCACACATTCATTAGGAGCGTAAGTCTACCTATTACAAATTACCTTTAAATGTAAAATAATCACCACAAGAACACACGTAATACATCACAGCCCATATAACATAGAGGGAAAGCATAAAGACATTACAGATATAGTACATATAACATTTGTAATCACTGAATTTCCATAATTGCATTGTCACTTAAACACACGATAAACCTTCGTTTTCATATTCTCGACAAATATTACATCTCTTGCACAAGTGAAACTTAGTGATACCGACTGTAATTGAAAATTGAATTTAAGTGCTACAGACGGAGAATTTGCTTTAAATTCTTACAGCCAACTGAAAACGTTGATCGGTTGTAACTACTTTCCAAAATACACTTTCGCAGCGTTCTATGCTACTGTTTATCATTGGTTTTTATAATGAGGTTTGAATAATTTATGGTCCATAAAATATGTCACTCTTCAATGGTTTTGTAATCGTAAGGGATATTTCTAATATTCTTCTTCATTATGCTTAAAATCACAAACCAAGACCACTGTGTAAGAAAAAACAAACATGCAAACGTATTGCACAATTGTACCTTCAATTGTTTTCGAAGAATTATCAACAACTCCACGGAAACCGGCACTAAACGAGGTAGCTGTATACATCGGTCATGATTACAGTATATACTCGCTTTGCTCCTTTGGGGGCTTCGCCCCCAGTGTCTGTGTGTTCAAAAACGTTGACTTTGGCACCATGTTGCCAGCGAACTATAAGTGATAGAGTGTAAGGATGAATATAAAGTTGTAGGCCTCGATGAGATATAAAAAAAAACACCCAACAGATTTGAGACCCGACTGCTAGTTTAGAAGCTACAGTAGAAAAACTGAAAAATCCAAATTTGGCGCCATGTTTCCAGCGAACTATAAGTGTTAGAGAGAAATGATTGGCACACATGTTAGGACTTGATGAGATCTAAAAAAGCTGTCCAACAGATTTGAAATTTAGTTTTGCAGCTACGAGACGTGAGGGAAGGAAACATTCGAAAATATCATTTTGGCACCATGCTGCCATAGAACTAAGAGGGAATCCGTGTTTTTGCTTTTTATCCGTAAAGATCATGTCAAGGCACTTGCCGACTTTTAAGGTCATATCTACAGTGGTGAGGGCGTGAGGGAAAGAAACATTAGAGAGTTTCATGAATTAGCCGACTTTGGCACCATGTTCCCAGAGATATACGAGGGATGATAAGAAACGGATAGCAGAGAATCGTAGGCCTGCATGACATCTAAAAAAATCGCCCAACAGATTCGAGATCCGACTTCTAGTTTAGAAGCTACAGTAAAAAAACCACGAGTTTCACGAAAAGCCAACTTTGACCCTATGTTACCAGATAACTAAAAGGAATGGAAAAGAACGAATATAATAAAGCTGTAGGACTGAATAAGATCTAAAATAAACCGCCCAACGGATTCGAGATCCAACTTCTAGTTTAGAAGCTACGGTCGAAAAAGAGCAAGTTTCACAAACACCGAATTTTGGCGCCATGTTACCAGCTAACTATTCGTAAAGTCCAGGTTGTTACTGATTACTTACAAAAGGCATGTCAAGGCGCATGCCCATGTCAAGTTTCAGAAACATTTGACAGTTTTACCAAAATTCGACTTTGGCACCATGCTATCAGAGTACAATAAGAGTTATAAAAAAACAAAAAACAGGAAGTTGTAGGTCACGATGAGATCTAAAACCCTGGGAAAAAAGATTTCAAATCAGAATCCTAGTTTAGGAGCTATAGTAAAAAAACCGCAAAAAAATGGAAACTCTTCACTAAATGTTGTGCTCGATGAAAAAACTCCGAAGCGTAGAACACCAATGTTTATTGAATGATGAAGAAAATTAAATTCCCCGTTATGAAAATTTCGTCAGATTTCAGATCCAACCCACCGTTCAAAAGATATGAAGCGAGAACTTAAAGTCTACTTTTCGAAAAGTCCAAAAATCCGCCATTTTTATTTTTTTGGGTCACTTCCGGTTAAAAAATTCCATGATTTCGAGATTTTTCCTCTGATGAATTATTTCAAGGAAGGTCCGTGAAAAATGTCAGGCTCGTACCTTGTCTGGAAGTGGTAGGGAATTTGTATACGTGAGTGAGTGAGTCACACATGCAGCTGTATAGTATTAGGAATCACGAATCGCCAGTGAGAGCAGCGTTCGTTACGATTTTGTATCAATCACGAATTTCCTAAGAGATCATTGATCGTAGGCAACTTGAACAGATCACTAGCTGTAACATCAATCAATCATGACCTTACACTCACGATCTAATCGCAAGTGGAAGTGATAGGCGTGACCGAGATCTCTCAAAAGACCGACTTTTCCCATCACTACTACTAAGGGCATATACCGCAGAGACTAGGCCAGATACATCCTCCACGAGAAGATTATCAGAGGCTACAGGGATGAAAATATTTCAAAATGATACAGAAAAAACGCTATTAGAAAGATTAAAAAGAGAAAATATAAGGGAATTATCTAAAACAGAAAACATGCGTGTCTTGGAAAACACACATAAACTAATGTAAGAATGTGATGAACTTCAAAATAGAACGATAAGTGACAGATTAGTACTTATCACATGAGATATACTGCCCTTAGATATGACAAACGTCGGTCGTCATGGGAAAAGGTGGTGCGACAACTTATACCAGAGAAGTGTAATTTAAGAAAAAACAGGCCACAGGAGCTTACTATAAATGAAGAATAAGTATTTCTCTCCAGCACCAAGCGTGGAAGGATTTTATTCTTTCCCGATTGGCTTTTTCGATGGAATATGCCTCTGATCCATAGAGTTCCGCAGCTCACACGAATATCTTTTCATGCTGCTTTCTCACTTGCGTTCGTATCTTCTGCTATATTTTCTTTGAGAATCTCTTCTCACTACATAATTTCAAAGGAATGTAGTGTGACATGTGTTGATAAAATATAACTGGTGATTCATCCCATTTTTTGCCCGGACGCAGCCGTTGATCATTATATGTCACTCTTTCAGGTGTTCTGCAAGATACACCCTGAAGTATTGCATTTCAATGCAATTTGTGCGCTCCTGCGGGAAGAGACTGCGATGTCATTCCGTTACATTTATTCCCTGACTCATGGTCCTCCGGATGCAAAAATAAAAACCACGCCAGCGTAGGAGCAGTCTTCTTTGATGTTGGAATTGTATTCTAAAGCTCCAGTGAGTTTAATGATTCCACGAAAGCTGACTCCGAACTAATTGATGCTCTTCCGTGAGGCATACTCCACCGTTGACAAGGCCGTCGTTGCTAGGGAATGACGGGCACGCTTCTCTTTAAGTCATTTTTTTCTCCCCGATGCAGTTTCGGGCTAATAAAAAAGAGGCAATTAATTATCGACCCCATTGATTTAAGGGAGTTTTTTTCATACCCCGTAGGCTTCACATGAAATTGCAAACGAATAGTAGCGCGAGGTGTGAACAACCTCGCCTAATTGTTGACCCTAGAGATTCCTTTTCCACAGCGTTCGGGAATGTGCATTCGTTTGGTGGAGGAAATAAAATAGTAGTTGTGTGCGTTTTCGTCTTCATATTCTGTTTATGGTTCCGGTGAGGAGGACTTCCTATTATTCTTCGAGGCGATGAATGGTCGTTGAAAGAGAAGAATGGCTATAGAGTTATCTAAGAGGCAAATAGATAAGTGTTTATGTGTGTAGAACCTGTGACTGTTTGTGTTCCCCATTACACCAAACTCTATCAATTAATGTAATAATATTTGCATACATACAATTAAATACCTCAAGACATGAATAAAATTAAAGAATTGCTATCAAGTTTCCTAGATAAGGAATAGATTACATCAGATTACTCACTGCTATTTGCATAAGAATTTGCACTCGTGATGTTGGTCTCATAGGAGTTACTCACTATAAATCGAATGTTTGCATGAAAAATAGTTTGTTTAAAAATAACTTACCATCGTGTATAAAATGGAATGAGGATTATTAAAAATATGATTTTTTGAGTTTTTAAATATGTAATAACGTCATAACATAAAAAAGTATATCGCAGAAATCCGAAGTAGATACAGCATATTATTGTTTGGTCGCAACATGACGTCATTTTTCCGTGTCCGGCCTTGTTCACCGTGCCTGCTCAGCCGATTTCTTGGCCGTAAGAAGATGCAAAGTTTTATTAGTGATAGTAGGTGCCACGGCTGGATGCGGCCATCATGCCAATCTTTCTACTTACTGCAACATATAGTGACCCACTTGATGAAAGAATAATTGAAAACTCTAGCATGAAGCGCCAATTGTGTTTATCGTTTTTGAAAATTGTTTGTAATTTTGTCGCCTTCCTGAATATTTGTTCTCTAGTTAGAGGACTTGAATTGTACCACTTATAGTTTCATACATATTATTACACAAAATATTTAGGCTTTAAGACAGGTGCAAAGGGTTTTGGGAAAAATGTAAGGATTCGTCTTTAATTCTTAAGAGGATCCCGAAGAGAATAGCGAATAGCTTTTGTTCCAATGGGTTTCCAGCGAGAGGGAGGCAGTATAACTTATCACAATGTGTGCGCGCGAGGAAGTAGGTAGGTACTTTGTGCGTTGAAGGAGTGCAATGTTTCCGTTGTCTCGCAAGCCGGAGATGGAGGCGTAGCTCGCTGATGTGCTTCACGCCCTCCGTGCATTGTCGTGGGGGAAGATGACGCGAGTCTGCGTGGAGAAAGACGCTGAATTGCGTCGCGTAGGAGGTGTGGGGAGGGTATGGTAAGGGAGGGAGGAGGAGGGGTTACTACCGGGGAGGGAGAGGAAGTGGAGTCGTAATCCTGCGAGGTGACAATAGTCAGTGTTGCATTATGGTTTCTGCACACGCTCTCCCGAAACTCTTCAACCGACTCGAGTCCAGCGCTGCCAACGACAACGTGGAGAAGCAGTAACAACTCCCAGGGTGTTCACATAAACAGACTTCGGAGAAATAGCGCACGTTTCAGGAAAAGTTGCTGTGGAAAAGCGCAAACATTTCTCACTTAATTATTTGAGTCATAGTTGTAGTAGTCACGTGAGGTAATTTGTTCCATGAAGGATGCACTTATTATACGACGAATGCCAGTTTTTGGTGCCATGTCGATAGTTTTAAGGGCACAGGTTTGGGCATATCGAACGGCGTTTAGAGGAATATATTGGAAAAAAGGTAAAAAGAATGAAACCAAAAGAAAGAAGGATTGTGTGATAAGTGGCATGGAGGAGTGTGGTATGACCGTTGTTACCACAATAGATAGAAGGCCTTAGATAGAAGAAAATGGTGGATACTGACTCCCGATGCTGACTCTAAGAATGAAGAGTAGCTCCATGCAGACAAGATGGCTTGATTTGATACAGGAGGGATTACTTTGGAAATGGAAGATGACTGGTGAGAAACCTGGCGTCAACATATGCCGGACATTGAAGAACAGCGCCCTGGGGTCTAGTTTCTCGCCGCATTCGTTGGACGGAGTGCCTACTGTTCTTGAAGTGGCTTGCCACATGAAATTAAGTAATTTTGGTGAAAAATATTCTCAACTGATGGAATTCGAACTAGGCTGTAGGTTTGCGAAGGCAATACTGTATGTAGCCGCTATAGTATGCCAACCTTCTTAATTGTTTCAAGTGCAGAGATAGAAACCTATGGTGGCACGACCAGCCATTGCTGGATTGAGTACATTCGTTGCTCTTTCTAAAACGCTTTGAATGTGCCGCAAATTTACTGCCCAGAAGAGTTCATTAATTTTAAATTTTCTGTTAATAAATGATAATACTGCGCCCTTGTCTTTATTTGTACTACCGGCTACCACGTGTGATTACACTCACAACAGGGACAGGTTGGTCAGCGAGGAGGACGAACGAGGAAGTGCAAGAGATAGTAGGTAATGAAAGTGAATAGGCGGTGAAACTGATAGATGGAAAAAAAGAGGATGGAGTTCACAGAGGTAAGTCACGTTTAAGACGGCGAAGGAAGGTAAAATGTTGGACAGGATAAGAAGAAGAAAAAAAAATAATTTCAGAATACGTTATGGGAGGCAAAAAGTATATAGACAATAAATATCGGATGGAAAAAAGATCGGCAACGGATGGGTAGTCGGAAAGTATAATTGGATCCCGAAATGGGAAGTTTATGGTGGTAGCAGTCCGGAAACTCTTCCTTTTAATCGGTAGAAAACCTAATGAATGAATTTGCGGTATTACTCTTACCCATCTGCTTCATGTCAGGTAATTGTGAGAAAATAGTTGAGGAAGGCTGCGAGATGGGATTAAGGTTGGTTGGCATGCTGGCTGGAGTACTGTCATCCCATCGCTAGGGATCACAATGGTAACGGGGAGTTTTCAGTGGAATCCCGATGCCTATTTCTGGTGCTGTGTAGGGCATTTCAAGTGTAGCATTTTCTCCGTCGAATGAGACTCTATTCTGTGGTCCTCTTGGCACCGGTCATTAAAGAGCACGGTAATGCCTATGCCGGGTTTCTCTCCACCCTTTATCCATTCCACTAAAGCCATCTCTACCAGCTCATCTACCTCTACCCTCAAATGACCTCAGTTGCCGATAGGCTCCGATAATAACAAACCAATAGGCTTCCAAACAATGACAAGGATTCGTTTTTCCCACGCCAGATTACCTCAGCACGAACACTGCAGAAACAAATGTGCTTCTGGTACACAACTCCATTCACCTTCTTTATTCCCTTCCATTTTATATGAACAACCCGTGCCACTTCCCCTTACAGGGTCGTGAAGGATCTCGCGAAGGCCAAAACATTATCTGTGCATTTATCAAAGCTTAATTTTGCTCAATTTAAGCGCTGTCACTCCTTGACCGACCATCATTTCAGCTCACTGTGTAGTTTTATGGGTTATACTTGCAAAACTGAAAGACAGGTAGTAAGGGAGAAAATGGTGAGAAAAAAGCGTGAAGTGGTATTATGTAATGAAATACGCCTTGCGAATTAATGTAAGGCCAAAAAGGACACCTGAGCTGTTAGGTCCTCCCCTCCATTGAATGGAAATTAAGAAATATGTCGTCTGCTACAAATTTATCCATATAATACTTTTTTATCAAAAATACATTAACTTCGTGGGATATTAATCGGACTTGTCCATCTGAAAATAACCTTGAAAGTGATTTGTACGCTGTCGAACATACCCAGGCGCTCTAAACACTGGGGTGTACCTAGGGTATTTGGCGCCTATGTTTTGGGAGTCTGAAAATGTTTGAAATTTGCGCTGTGGAAAATGAGAGTGTTGTGAATAACTATTGAATTTTAAAACATTAAGTGTTTTGGCACACCCCTTCAAGCGGCGTCCAGGGTATCTGCTCTACCTGCCGTACCCTAGGTAGGCCCCTGGCTATATTATATGTGAAAAATATCGCTGACTAATTCTGAAATCAGGTAAAAACTTAAAACCTTTCGAGCGTATCCGGTGCCGTTTTGAAAAATATATTCATTGATAAGCTACGCAAGGATGTCTTCATTGCATAACGAGGGGTCAAATTAACTCGAATTAATTTGTTTCGAATATCGTTACATTTTGATCTGCAGTATCACCTGCTCGTGTAATCGGTGACCAAATGCTTACAAAATTGGTCTACCTGGCCATGTAATATTATCATGTTATTAACCCACGCACGTTGACAAGATGTGAACGGTATGAATTTGATTATTAGAGAGCAACTAGCTTACTGCTCTGCTCGGCAAATCCCCAGGTTGTGGGAAACCCGTGTCTATGGGACACGAACGTTCTAGCAGGCATCGGGTGTTATTTCCGCTCCACCCACCTGCGATGTCTTAATCGGTTGAATATGAAGCCCTGTGAAGGACGGCACTGAGTAGCCATAACAATGTTCCCTAACGACCGTTTTTTAGCAGAATATCACCTGGAATATCAGACTTTTATGGCCTGAATCAATTCCATTCGGGAGAGACTATTTCAGGAATATATGCCATTGTGGAAAAATGTAAGAGGAGATGACATCAGGACAGGAAATCAGAAGCCATATTGGCATATTTCGTGGCGGAGTGAACTCCTCCCAAGAATATTAATGAGTAAAATCGTTGTCCAAACGGGTGAGGGAACGTCCCTATTCATAGCAATACGCTGATAGCATGAAGTATAAAGGTTTCCTCTTCTGATCCTGTTCTTTAATTTTGTTGTCTCCGCTACATACGTATTTGCGTTTAGTAGCTGGCGGATGAATGCATACTCAGCATTTATCGCGTAGGAATTAGTGACCAGATTAAGCAGCATGAGAGTAATAATTGAAATCATTCAATTTTCCTATGGTCCTTAACAACGCTGCTTAATTTAGGGTTCTATGGAACGCCTATAAGATTTCATACGAGGGCCGTTTTTTTTCAACCTCCGATCACCCAGTATGGATGCCATGCGAGCGGCAGAAGGCGGGAATGCGCTGTAGGCAACTGCGCAACTCTCTCACTACACACTCCGCCATTGTCGACATCAAAGCGTCAGTTTGCGTTCCGCTACAACCACGTAAAGATGGACGCCATCATTGATTCTCCCGCCAAGTGTGAATTGTTCTGATCCATAACAATGCTCGTCCACACACTGCTGGTGCAACTCAACGGCTCCTCGACCAATTTCAATGGGACATTTTCGATCATCCACCGTATAGTCCTGACCTAGCACCCAGTGCCTTTCATCTTTTTCCTGAGCTGAAGACATGGCTAGGAGGGAAGCGCTTCCAAACCAATGAAGATCTTCAAAACAACGTCAATGCTCATTTTAATTCACTGGCGGCAATATTTTTTGAAGAGGGCATTGGAAAACTTGTTCACAGATATGATAAATGTCTCAATCTATTCGGTGATTATGTTGAAAAGTAACCGTAAATGTACCAAACTTTTGGTAATAAAATGATTGTTTTACATGAACTTGTCTTTCATTTATAGCCTATCGGAGGTTGAAAAAAAACGGCCCTCGTAGAATATCCCCGGAGAAAACCGAGTAGAATAAGATATAGCTTGATTATATTATTATATTGTTGTTTTGATACTATTTCCCAACCCATGTTTTTTCTTCATTTTTATTTTGTTAAAGCTGCAGATTCTAAGTTGAAAATGTTCAATGTAAAGGCCAACCTCGGCTGTTTTTTAGGGATTTAAAATAAATGAAATCATATCATAAACTATTATAAATTATGTACCTAGCGAATAAGTCTATTGGTTTAAACTCGAGCATATATGTAAGTAGTAGTAATAGTAGTTGTAGTAGATAAGAAGTTTATCTTGAGATTGTTGTATCTAAGTATTTTTGACAATTCTGGTATTCCTATTCATTTTCTTCGTCTCTGCGGAAAAAATGTTCGGCTGTATATCTGAAGTGAATATTACCAATGCCCTGTAGGAGAAGAAACTGTTCACTCTATATAACATGTGAAGTGAACCAGAGAGAGGTTGTATATTTATTTTACCTCTTTCGTCTTCAAGGTTTTCCTGCTATTCGGCTGGTTTGCAAATGGAATTCGAACTTTCACAAGATGTAACTCGTGCGGTTCTTCACTTGAAACTGCAGAACTTATCCAAGAAATCCATCCCGATGCATTGCGTCGGGATGTAGCATCTACGCCAAGACGGCAATCAGCGGAATACTGTTTGGTGAGTGCACTTCGTTTTTACTATAACCGAAAGAGTAACATCAGCGATCAAATAGAAAAATATAAAACATAGTCGATATTGTTTTAAGATCTAAATAGTAAACCAATTTATTCCTTGTAAACGTACGCTTGGGTACAGATATTAGCGGAGAATTTTCAAATTTGCGGAGAATTTTTGGTACGTTTTTACTCAAATACGTTGAAGGGTAATCTTTATTCTGAATCAATTGAGGCAGTGTGAACAAGCATAATTGCTAGGGGAAAATACTCTTCACTTCCCGAGGTCAAAGAATCGGTGTTCCAGGCAGCTAAGACCCGCACAAAATGAAAATTTGAAATGTTTGCACTTTTTTCAAGTGTTGACTACATTTCTTCCAATGTCTTCATTATCACACTATTTTTTCATCGTAAAATGCATCAATCAGTTGCTTTTAAATGCTCAAGTAGTAGGCCATTCTTCTTCTTTCCTTGATAGTTATTCGATGGAGCAGTATTTTTTACTGTCGCCGTCTGCATGAAAAATGCATCGAGCGATTTCCCAGTTCGCCTCTATTCTCCTTAAGGAGTGAACGGTCTGGCGCATGGGTCGATGCTAAATCACAATGAGATACGAGTGCTGCCATTAAGAGACCCTTGAAGATGTCAAGGATGAGTAAACTGCTAAAGGAGTCGGTCCATTGAATTCGAAATATGCTGTGGGGTTGAGTTTTTTACGTAGGTGAATATTCATGGCTGATTCTAATTAGTGCCTGATTTTTTGTTTTCAAGTGAATCATGGCAGAAAAAGAAATTCTTTTAACAGCCAAAATCACCCCAATGGCTTCGGAGGGATGTATGACAGGTTTCATTAAACCTTCATACATTCTCTTAAAACTTAAACATTTCTTGGATCGATTCAGGCAAAAAGATGTAGCACGTTGTCCAGCAGATTACTGCCCGTTTAAATTTCGTTAATATACATTGTGATGGTAGGTATCTCTCGTTTCCTTTTTCTGACGTCTTTTCCCCGCAGTCGAGTCGACAGCGTATTCAATTCGCACGGGCTCAGACCATATTGTAGACGACCACGTCAAAGTGAAACGCTTTGAGTGTGTATTTTGTTTGGCCTGTCCCGTGACGACGGGTTTAAAAGGCGCTGCAGAGTGGAATGGAGAGGATAGCTTGTGTGAACGTGAACAGTGCATGTTGTTTTGGAGGGAACAACAGAGAGAGACAGGGAGAGAAACAGCGCAGCGAGCACATGGAGGGGCCCTCGCGAGCAAGCCATAGAAGCGGTTGCAGGCGAAGTTTGACCTCCCGTTTCCTGAGCTGCAATCAACGAGTACCATCAGCTTCTGGAGCAATAGTGATCCAGTTCGGAGCAGTCATCCGCTAAGTATAAGTACTCTGAAATCTCCCTATCTCCGGAGATTGGCTTGTCCGTACTTTTCTTATCTCATCTGCTAAGACCCTCCTAGTGAAACAACTGTGAACTTAATTCACCAGCACGAGAGTGACTCTCGGCATTATCCTCACGTCATTCAGATGACATTGTATAACTATTCTCCCGTTCTATGTTGTAAAGACTCCATATCAATCCGGTACGAGGAGCTTGTAAAACCCATTGTGCATTATCTTACTTAAATCGAAGAGTTAAGTGAATTTATAGAGCGATTGTTTTGTTTGTATTGCTTCATGTCATATTATTCATCATTTCATTCGCCTTACTAACTGACATCTTCATCTCTCATTGAGTTTAAAGTTCATTTTTATGTCAGGTGCTAAAATAGATGGTGATTGTTCTAATGAAATCAACGTGGTCGCTCGTGTTATTGGTTTGAGCCTGGTCGTCCTATTGAATATCGCTCCCTATGGTGGTCGGTTTAAACGCGCGCCGTCGAACTCAACGCCCTTCCGATAAGATCTCTCCTCGCTTTACCGACTCGCGAGCTAGTCTGACCGTTGGAGATGGCCCTGGCGGCGCCCGCCTTATCGTAAGTAATTTTATTTCGAGGACCCATTTCCCTCAGGGAACACCAAGGAGGAAAACGCTGGTGTAGAGTTGTCAGGAGGGTCAATGTGCCGGGGAATTAAGATTCCAATTTAATCACGCGGGTCGTTCAGGAGACGAACGCGTGTTCCGTGAACCATTCATTCATTCACTCAAACCGCTCACAGGCGTAAATAATAAATATCTCGTTCAAACAGATGGTGAATGAAAGAGGATAGGAAACATATACCTAAAATTTGAAATCACAATGGTGATGTGAAGATGGAATGATGGCCGATTCCAAATGAAAAAAATTCGACTAGGCCGGGAATGGAAACACGGACCTTTCGATGTCGCACCGAATGCTAACCGAACTATCGAGCTGCCTAGTCTTTCTAGAAACACTGGAATCGGCGAGGGGTTTATTTGAACCAAACACCCCCAAGAGTAGCCCGTAAATGTTGCCGAGAGATGGCGCAGGGCAATTTCACTCACCGGCAGAGAAGTAATTACGTACACAGAAGAGGAAAGCAAAGTTTGAATCAGGCACACATACACTGGTAAAGATAGAACCGGCGTTTCGGGGCACGAAGAGCCCAAGAAGTAGAAATGAGCCATTCCGGCCGTACAACCATTTATTCATTCACTCAAACAGCTCACAGGCGTAAATAATAACTATTTCGTTCAAACAGATGGTGAAAGAGTTCCAGATGGTGGATATTATTTCAATATCGATAAACGAGATTTAATGAAAAATATGCGGAATATTTTCATTTCGCAGGTTTTGCAGTCCAACTGTCGTAATTTATTATTTTAGTGTCGATAGATTTGTACCTGACGTATGTTGACATTGGTTCCCATATTGGTTGTTTATTTTATTTTTGGCTATCAAATAGGTAACATGTTTTTTCGTCTGCTCGTAGAGATTTAATATATGGAAAAAAGGAACAAAGAATTTCAATTAACACCGTATTGGAAATGCTAAATGTTACTTTTAGTGAGCCGCCTGTGAATAAAAAAATCATTTACAACTGGTATAAGCGTTTCCGATAGGACCGTGATGAAGAAGATCGCCCAAGACGCCCCAGCACATCAACAACCGATGAAAAGGTCGAAAAAGTTCATGCCACCGGTCAATTACGACCTGCACGGTCAATCAAGGAGTACCATCTGGAGGTTCAACGCCGTATGCACGAAGCGATCCGAAGGAGACGCCCGAATTTGTGGCGAACTAATTCATGGCAATTTCTCCACCATAATGTATTTGCTCACACTTTACTGTTTTTTTGTGAATTTTTGGCGAAAAATACACCACTATGATGCCTCACCCTCCGTATTCGCCGGGCATGGCCCCGGTGACTTCTTCATGTTGCCTAAAAATAAATAAAACTATGAGGGAACGACGTTTTGCCATCATTGAGAAGATTATGACAGAATCACTGAAGGAGCTAATAGCCATATCGAATATTTCGTTCCAGAAGATAAATAAATATTTAATAAAAGAAAGAAATGATATGGATGAAATACTTTCACACCATAATTAAAGAAATTTACTGATCAACTAACATTGCGCGAAAGAATTGCATATTGAGTTTTCCCATTATTATATTTACAAAATATTATCGCAGAGTGGTGTCAGAGGTGATGTACTGCATTTTCATATTTATTTGAAGTACAAGGGTCGAAATTAATCCGTTATTAGTTTTCGACGGTTCAAATTCCTTTGAGTGCTATTATTTATTAACATATAGCTCAAACTTTACTTAATATTTGTCAGTCCGCGAAACCCTTAATGCGCCATTTTGACCTTTTAATATTTCAATTGAGTAATCTTTTGTGCTTTTTTTTCGATTCGCTCTTCCTGGCTGGCAAAAGAATTCGTCGGGGCCTTTTTAAACATAATTTTCTCATTTCAGGTTTAAGGGAGCATGTCAACGCTTTAAAATTATTTAAAAAAAAAACTAGCCCAAATGCCAGTTGGACTATATAACCCCCTTACTCCAAGACTTTAGCTCCTGCTGAAAATGTTTAACGCAACGAATGGGATCGATGGGCGAAGGAATAAAAGGAGGAAGCTCGCTTGCCTGCTGCAAAACCCTCAACCCTGCTCACTCTTGGTCTCTTTCTCTCAGTCAAGTCACGCTCAGTGAATATGAAGGGAAACTCCTGAATCATCATTCTCTTGAGCTTCCTCGTAACCGTTCACACGTACACACGCGTGATGCGATGTATGAGAAAGGAAAAAATATGAATGAAGAGACTCGACGTAAGTCTCAACGAAAACCCCTTTCCCTCTTCCACATCACTTCCTCCATTCCTTCCTTCATCCTCCTCCTCCAACTCTGCAACCCACCGAACCCTTTTCCACCCTTTCGTTTTATCCCTTCACGGTTAAATGGTGCGCTCAGGATGAGTCGGTTTTAGTGCCGCGTGAAGGAGATAAGCACGGAGCTAAGTAAAGGATTAAGGGGCTATCAGGAGGGGGGATTGGGGGAGAGGAAAGGAGCTGGAAGAGGCTGGAAAGGGAAAGATCGCTGTCGAAGATGCCAAGGGGGCTTGAGGAAGGAAGGAAGGTGGAGGAAAGACCTGAAGAGATGGTGGATTTGTGATTCGAAATTGCAGCGGAAGTAAAGGATGTCAGAAGATGCATAGAGATTATCATCATCAGTCGTCAATCCGAAGATTGAATTGCTGAAGCTCTCCAATTCACTCTCCTCCCAGCCAACTGCTCCATTACTACATAAATACGCATTCACTTTCAAGTCCGGTGGTTCCACCGTAAAATGACTTAAATATCATTTGATTAATATTCTGACAATTTGTAGAAAAATGTGTCCTCTATTCGATATAGAGTACAAAATCCTGCCTTTTTTGCGCCCTTTTCCTTGCAAATTAAATGTGGAATTACGTAGTTCTAAATTGGAGAATGGAGGAAACACGAGGAAAAATAGTATTCTTTCATGTAATACAAATGCCACATTCGCGAAAAACTGATTATGAGGAGGAAAAACTCCAGAGAAATTAGGCAATTACAAAATATAGGCATCTATCCGCTTTATAATTTGAGCTGTTAGTTAATCGATGCGATAATTGAAGTCAAAATACGGTAATTCTATAGATATGGCGTTGCAATCGGCTCCAATGACTGGAAAAAAGTGTTAATTAAAATAATATATTCGCAGAATAATCCTTATATATCGTAACGTAATTTTAGTTTTCAATAGGTAATGCTTGTCATCAGTGAAATTATGGTTTTTAAACCGAATAAACAAATAGGTGGTATTCAGTTTGTGTTTTGGCCCACACAGTTGCGGTGGAATCACCTTAATAATTTGACTGATTTATTCAATTATTTGTCTTCTATCGTGATTCTCCGCATTCATTTCTTCTACCAGAATTGTTTTCAATAGGCTGTTGTTTCACGAAATGTGTCCAATCACTTTGTCTCTTCTTCTTTTTACATTTTTCCTTATGCATCTTTTTACTCCAAATCCTTTTATAAGTTCTTCGTTGGTGAGTCTCTCCGTCCATTTGATCTTTACGATTCTTCGATAGCACCACATCTCCATTACCTCCAATCTGTTTTGCTCTGTAGCTCTTATTCTCCAGGATTTACTGCCATATAGGAGCATTCTCCAAATATGTGTCTAAATTGTTTGCTTCCTTACTTTCCATGTTTGTGTAACTAGCTGTCATGAGACTACTCGTCTGGTGGAATGCCTTATATGCTTGTGCTATTCTGCTTACAATATCTTTTTGCTTTTAGATTGAGAAAATGTGTAGTAATTCAGAGTGTAGTCACGAGGATAGGGGTAAAGCAAATAATGCAATTTCTGTTAGTAGTGCTTCATTGGTTTACAGCTCCTGTTGCGATGCTAAGCGTTATGTTTAGGTGAAGTATGAAGACTCTCTGCATCGTCTGAAGGTGATGCTCAGAATCGAAACCAGGTTCCTGTTGCAATAAATCACTACTTTGTGGAATTGATAGATTTATTTACTCTTCATCATGAAGGTATTTCATCTAGTATTTTTGTTTAACGTGCTTCGACGGCTAAGGTCATTTCGCACATACCGTCTGCCACGTGCAGACAGGGGCATCAGCACTCGGACGAATCGGAGGATCACTCCTCAAAACTCGAGCCGAGCCCAACGATGCTTAACTTAGGCGACTGATCGGAAACCGGTGTTTCCATCGTGGTAGGCCGTTGCCCGGGTATTTCATCTAGTTAACCTGAAACTGTTATCCTCAATTTTCCATATCTGTTTATTTTTCAGTACTTTGATTTCTGACCTCGGTGGCGGCTGAGTAGGGTTCTTACCGGCTAACCCATAAACACTAGACAGTGGATTTGAGTCCCTCTTAGGTGGAATTTTATACAATTAGTTGGTTATTTTTGTTTGTCCATTGTTTAAATACTACTTACGATTTTGTAAATTATAATGTTATTAATTGGGTGTAAAAATTATGTGCCTCAAATAAAATATTAACTTATTTTAGACAAGAAACAATCCACGTTGCGTGATGCATAGGAAATACAGACTTACGCCTCCGTTACTGTTGATGGTGAATCTTAGGGTTGGTTTGACCCTTGACATCACTCGTGACTAGATGGACAGCGTTTTAAAATGTCGAAATAACAACGCTTAGTGGATGATAACATTTTCAATGACACAGCTTTCCTTTTTTTGCCAACATATTTTCCATATTATTTCCCTCCTTATTTGATCCCTCTACCTTGTATTTTTATTTATTTCGTGTACTTTATTAGAGATGTCGGCACTTTTTTCTGTTTTCATTCGCCTCTACCATCTACGTATACCTTTAAGTGTTTACTGTTGTTCTATTCCTTCTTATCATAGTTTCCATGGGGAAGTGATGATGACGTTAACCGTCGAAACCATGGTCGTGAACATTAAAATTTAATGTGGAAAGAACAAAGTTTAACTTTTTTATTCAAAATGAGGAGAAAACCATAAGGAGCGATATTAGGAAGACAAGGATGAATTGGCCACACTTTGAAACACAACAAACTTGCGTGGAGCATACCTAGTAGGAGGGAAAACTCAATGAGGAAGGTCAAGGAGCACGTACATGGATGAGCCAAAACGGGATATGGAATGAAAGAGCTACAATGACATATTGAAGTTAGCAGGGGACTGAGATGGCTACATCAACCAATGTTAGGATTGAATGACTAATGACGATGACGATAACCGCTAACAACAATATTGCAAACTCTTTATTTTGAGTACTACTGTGTAAATGTTACATACTTTTAAATAACATGAAAACGTGACCCTATGTTATCTCTGTTAACATTGAAATAAACTTGGAGTCCATTTCAGAGCCACCGATTTGCATACAAATGTATTACACGGCGTTGATTGTAGCGCGATTAACCGACTTTTGTTGGGTCCTCAGGTTTTGGAAGTTTGGCTACAACTGTACCTAACCTTCTTGGCCATCACTCCATCTATTGCCTCTTAATTCAGTGCCATTTACATCTTATTGATCCCTCCTTAGTGTGCAGGTTTCTGCACCATGCAATTGTCCATACTCTCTATATCAGACGAAATAATGCTTTAATTAGTGGCAGTCATTGCACCTACGGAGAATGTCGTATGCTTTCTTCCCGTGTATAGTTGCAGAAAAAGGACGAAAAAACAGGCAAACAGAGTGAAAGATAAGTTGCGTTTCTAAATTAAGACATTTTTGTGATAAGTAACCTTTGACAAACCAAATAAACACAGGCCATTTAGTTAAAGAAAAGAATTCTTTGGGATTGATGATCTAAATCTGGAAGTACATTGCTAATAGTTTCAAATTAGCAGTTTAAAGAACAATTAAACGTATGAATAAATAAAAATTTATTCTTTGCTTTCAACGTAGACTTGCCTTAGTAAAGAGGCAACTGTAAAATGAAGATTTTCAGGTTTCCCTCGCTGTGAAGCCAATTCACAATACGTTTCACAATGATGGTTATTTATATATCATTATCTTTATTCTTATATGGAGCATTTATAAAAATGGATTTAGACATAAGCCGTCTATAAAGTTCGGTATGCAAACCCATTGTCATAGCATCATATCTCATATCTATAATGGATTAGGATACGTATTCTTTAGGACTCGTTGACAATCATGTTAGATAGTGTTTTTGGACCCAACACGATGAAGCACTTAAATCTTAGTTCTTTTCGTCTGAGGATGAATTGGGGGGTGGCTGAATAATATGTGGAATCAGTAGTCCTCGTGCCAAAAAAATATATTTCTTTGCTGTTTTGGAAAGGAGGCAGGGGGCTTTAGGGGGAAGATGAAGGGGCGGGGGAGGGGGGAGGTGCTGGATGCGAAAACAAAGAGGGATGGGGAAAACAAACAAACGAAAGTAGAATGGAGTGTAAGCGGGAGAGATTTTCCGCTAGGTCCCGCGGACACAACGGCGGGCAAGCTATTGAACCTTCTCCCCCGTCTGGCGCCAACAATGCGAAGTGCATCGCGGGCAAAGGAGGAAAGGGGGTTGGGGAGGGAGAGAGATGCATCGGTATGGAGAGGAAAACGGTTTATGAATAAAAACAAAGGAAAATCGACGGTTGCCTCCATTACTGGGCCGCGCTTCTGTGAGCGCGTGCGTGAGTTCGCGAACGAACGTATGAACGTGCTTCGTGAGCGCATATGTGCGTGCAAAACCCTTATTGCAGGATCAGTCGGTATGGGGGTGAAGGCTTCCTTGTTTGTCGCGCGTTCCCACATGTAGTATGCATAATGGGAGAGGTTCGAACTCTTTGGTCCGTGGGTCCCCGCGATCCTCTTGTCTACTTCTCTCGGGAGCCGGAGTCGCGGTTCGGGTATGTATGTACAAGTATTGGCGTGAGATGTAAAACTAATACGGGCGTTAGAAAAACACACTCGCTCGTAGACTTTTTATGATTTCTCACATTAATCGTTTTACACCCGTAAAATGTAATATGGCTAAGTGGGTTCTATGCCTGGGCTAGAAAGCTCGTCCACCTATTTAAAGGTACTGGATTTACCGTGATGGCGGATGACTAGTATTATTTTTTCTTCAGAAGATAAAAAATTATTTTTGCATGAGTGGCATAATTTTCTCTTGAAACTGATGTGTTTTATTTATAAAAAAATTGCGAAACCTCCGTTGTTGGTAATATTCCGTGGAACGTTACGAAAGCTAGAACACGGAACGAGGATTTTTCAGTCTCGCAATCACGCAAATAATCTAGTACTATCGTTGCTGTTTTCGTTTTAAGGCAGCAGCGAGGAGAATACTTCCAGCCTCTCTGTGAAAGTGATCCGAGGAAGAACGGGGAGGATGTTGCTGATGTAGTTCGTCGCCGGTCACTCCATGTTTGGCGCCGCCGCCTTCACGGTTTTCCGAGGAACTTCTTTCTACCTTCCCACTTGGCGACGACCGTTAAATGTGAAATGGTTTAAAAAATGGAAAACAAAAAGACTTGGGTTTGGGCTCTCCATCAGCTAAGCATATATCTGGAGATAAGAATGGGTGACGGAAAAATACACTCCCTAGCAGAATTTTCATAGTGAAAATATTTCTTTCGCTGGTTATTCGATCTTATAATACGCAATATCAATGCAATCATACGTTATTTAAATAGCCGACGAAATAAAGACGAATTAGTAGTTTATTTACTTTTTAAGATCTCTCTTCTCAGGATGGTTCTGAGGAAAATATTTGACGATAAACATATATTCTCGCTACATTATTCAGGTTTCTGGTTCTGCGATTAAATTATTTTATATTATGCGACAGTTTCGCCGTACTATGCTGCAGGCTTCGTCGAGCCATAAAGCCCGACGAAGCCTGCAGAATAGTACGGCAAAACTGTCGCATAATATAAAATAATTTAATCGCAGAACCAGAAACCTGAATAATATAAACATGAGCTGCGAAAATCTTCAAAAAAAATATATTCTCGCTCTTGTAATTTCGATGCTGGAAAAGCTATACTCTTCGATCATATTATGCCATCAATATGGAAACTTGGCTAGTTGACCACCTGAAAGAAATTCATGAACTATATGGGCAGAACTACATAGCTTTTGATTTTTAGGCGTGCAAATGCGAATTTTATATTTTTAGAGCACAATTGTCAGAATAGTCTTAAAAGTTACTTACAATTAGTAGTATACTGATTCACGAAATATTCGCAAGCAAGGATTATTTAGATAGATTTTTTCATATATAATGTTTTAATACAAATTTTATTTGAAAATTCATCGCCGTGTAATTTTATGACGCGTGTTTTGTTCACGAGTTTATAAAATGAACCAAGTTCGCATGGTGTGTGGCAAACGTTTCTCCTATGATTCCTAAAAAAGTGCTCAATGCCTTAGAGGAAATTAAAAGTAACTTTATTTTATGTTTCAACTTATATGTAAAAATGCCAGAATTGACGTGTAAGTATTGTGAAATTATTTTCTTTGGTTCATATTTTTTTCTTCTTGATGTAACAATCTTTATACCGTCATAAGACTTCACGATTTATAATCCGACCCGATGAATTACTTTTCCAGGAAATTCAAAGTGAGTTTCAAAATCGCCTTTTTCGGAACTGACTCCCGACTCGAACATTGAAAGATACTTAGTTTTCCCTCATGACCATAATAAGAGAATAGAATTTGTTTTTTTTTGTCGCCCCATCTGCTTGGGATCTATCGCACTGTGTAATCAAAAACATTTGCCCCAGGGCAAGCGACACATAATTACGCGATAAAAATCCGTAACGTCTGGCTTGACAGGTGAATGAAAGCTAAAACAATGTGAGACACTCCTAACTTATATTTACGATCCGATTCATTGCAAATCCAGGAACACTAGAACATTTATCAGCTCCATTTCCCATTTCCCTCTTGTATTTTCGAGAATGTTTTCTTGTATCTTAGTTTTTGGGGCCGTCAACGTGTATTATAAAATTTGATTTAATGCTCTGTAAATGCGTTATACACTCTTATTTACCTTCGTTAGACCTTCGTGGCGTTAGGTGCAGTTGCGAGTCAAGAGAGTAAGAGGGTGGAGTAAGTCAATAGCAAAGCAAAAACCAAGGGAGCAAAAATAGATTAAGTTAAGGCGCATGAAGAGATGATTTTGTGTGAGTGAAGAATAGAAAAGGACGATAACAATGGGCCTTGTGGACATAAGGAAGGGTGGTAAAACCTAAGAATACCTGAAAGGGAGAATGATCTTGGGATTAACGACCATGCAGTAAAATGAAAGCTGGTAGAAGTTGCCGTTTCATTATAATACTTTTGGTTCTTGAAGTTACTCATTGCATCATAATAGGAGAGTTAATACACAGAATGCTTTACCTGGGCGAAATTCTTTGTTATTTCAAGGAAAAACAAAATTAGTTTAGTTTTCTGGGTTATTGACATGCCGTGAATAACATTATTTCTGAAACAAAGGTCGTTTGTCTACGTCGTAAGTCTACGTTGAAAGTAAAGAATAAATTTTGATTTATTCACACGTTTAATTGTTCTTTAAACTATTAGCAATGTACTTACAGATTTAGATCATCAATCCCAAATAATTATTGTGAACGCAAACCGTCAATGACACTCCGAATTTGCCAAGCCATTGATAAATCCAATGTGGTGGAAGGACCATGCTAAACATTGACAAAAGCTCAATCATAAAGACCAGTCATATCAAAATTGATACGATAAGACACCTAAGCTCCATCCCACGTTTCATTCTGCCATTTTTGTGAATTGTTGGAGCTTGAACTGGTTTTCATAAAGGAAGGGATAACCAAGAACCATGCGTATTTCATGCTAGCTTAGTCAAGGATCTACTATCAAATCTCTGAAGACAGATATCTCCACAGGATACGAAATAAAGATGATTTTAGAACAAAGGAAGTCTAATGCAGTATGGCTGAGTGATGCGAACGTCCAAGTAAAGTTAATACTCGCTATTCATAGTTTTTTTTGCGATTTTTCCTTCGTCTGTTCCCTTTGCGGTTAGAATCAATTTCTGAGCTAGAAAGGTGGTTTCCGCGTAGGATAAAGGTAAGTCAGCTATTGAATTTATATCCGTCAACTGGCCTGCCATTGAATTAACCTGATGCGGTATTATTACGGTGGGTAGCGGCATCGATGGAAATGTGAGTTTGAAGAAGAGGTTATTTTGTAGATAGAGGTTTTTCTCTCATCCGTGGGAAAATTTAGTCTATTAATTCATGATTCAGGTCATTAATTTAACTACCATGCCTATTAATTGATATTTTAGGTGGACTAGGAATAACTAGTAGTTCTGCATTATTTAAACCATGTGGTCAATTTCTATTTAATTTATCTTCTTTTTTAGAGTTGTTGTAGTAGATTTTTCTAGTCTCCATAAATTGATTTACTGAAGCTCGCTCTCTAACTTTAAAAAATGTATTAGTTAGTTTAGAAAGCATCACCGAGACAAATAAGACAAAGCTTCTCTGAGATAAATGCTTCAAAGAAATTGGAATCGATCTTATGCCTTTTGCTTTAAGCGAAATTTGATCATGCACAGCTCGAAACTTGAAACAAGATCAGCTGACTTCCGCAGGCTTACACAAATGCGTGTATAAGTATTGCAGTGTCTAGTCAGACCATTTACAGGCCGGAGTGAATTGTATATCAAATAGGTTAAATAGGAGGAGATGAATCGTATTTTTTTAAAAATCCATTGCATATCAGAAAAAAATCCATCCAAATGGTGCCAATTATTTTAAAAGTCAAACTAAGAATAACTGATTGAGCGCACTCATCATTAAATAAAATAATTTATAGTATAAATTATATCCTTTGATTATGAATGCTAACGTTCAAATCGCCTACAAAGTGAAGTCAACATGAGCAAATTTTAATAACAGATTGTTTGAAAGGTAAGCAGAATCCGATTGAGATATTAGCTCTAGCATAACGAACGTTTATATATTGAATTTCGCTGAGATAATGACTATAACACGGTGACAAACTTATTTATTTTACTTTTTTCAAGATTAAAAGTACTAAATGAAAATTTGGGAGGGTGTGACGTAAACTAACATTTCCAGAACGGAATTTGCACTAATGCGTCTCTGGCGGCATACGTAGCCCTCTTCGGTAGTGCATTAGTGCCCCCCACCGTGTTTGCCTGCATGCGGCACGGGAGCGCACATTCTGTGTATTCATAAACGTGCTCTCCATTGGGGCGAAAACTGCCGGAAGCGCGTTGCCACGCTGTCGTATCGAAATGGAAGAATGATAGCGTCAAAAGGTTGGGGTGGGTGAAGAGTTTGACGTTGGGAGGGGAAAGCAAAGGGAGAGGAGATAGCTGTTCAATCTCAACCCATCCTTTCCCTCTCTCTTTCTATCCCTAACAAATAACCTCTTTCTTCCCTTCCTCGCCTTCCCTACGGCGGCGGCGGCCGAGGAAGAAGAAATAAAAAAAAGAACCTCCGAAAAACCTCGTGTGGCGTCTTGCGCAGAACTGTTTACAGACCCGTTGAGAGCTTTATCGCCTGATCCAGAAAAATCCCCTCTCGCCATCTTAGATTGCTGTTAACCCCTTTCAGGCCTCTCCCCACACCTATCACGCGACGCATACTCTCAAGAGCGTCTGCCCTCCTTAACTTCCCCCTTCAACCATTTTACATCCTCTGTGGCTCCTCTTGCCCCGACGCGACGTAACACCTCAGTTTCACTCGGGAATAATGCATGTGCGATTTCTGTAGCTAGGTTTGGCATTGCGATACCTTTCTTGGTGAAAAGTAATGGCCAAGCCTTCATCAAAATTCGCAATCTATCCCGTGTTCATCCGATGACTCGCTTATACCCATATCTCAAAATACTTAGACGATATTTTAAATTTCCGGAGGTTAATTTTCTTGTCAAGTACGAGGTGTGTTAAAAAAGTTTCAAGAATGATTTTTCATAATTTTAGTGGAAAATATTACAACTTATTAAGCATTATCCCCTTAAAATTACTACCCCAACTTAGCCACATATTCATATACATCTACATACTACCCCGCAAGCCGCCTCAATAGGCGTGTGGCGGGGGGTGTTAGGACACCAGCCGTTTGCATATAAAAAGGAAACTCTCTTATGAAATTACGCCTAGCATTTATGGAATCCCCTTATTGTTCGGGGGAAAAACGAATTCCCATACCTATCCGTTCGGCAAAATATCTCTCTTGATTTATCGTTTCTGTCGGACCTGGAAATATAGTGGGGTTCTAATATGATGTTCTCCGTGTCGCTCTTATAGATATCTATTCTCAATTGCTCAAGCAATCTAAGCCTATCGCGCAGCCTCCGAGTCTCTAGCGGCTCCCAGCCTAATTCGTTTAACATCTGTGTAACGCTGTCTGTACGCCCGTAGCAGTTTTTGACGAATCGCGCAGCTTTCCTTTGTATTTTATTAAGTTCCCGGATTAAGTCTTTCTGCACCGGATCCCATATGCTCGCTGCATATTCATGGTGTGGCCGGACGAGTGCGAAATAGCACCTCTCTTTTAATTAATATTGTACAACGCTACGACGACTGGTACTGCAATTCAACCAGTCCTGGAACCTTTTGAACAGGCCTCAGATGTCTTCAGCGTCCAGTTATCGTGTTAGCTGGAAGGGGATCATAAGTACTAAAATGTAACTAGGAGGTATATAATTCAACATCAGGAGAGTCGTGATGCTGTTTTGTAATATTTTACTTGGCCGTGCTGAGGTAGATGGAATTGAGCAGCATCATCATTGTGGAGCAGAGGCTAAGTTAGTCCTTCATATGTACCTTTTTAGAATGATTGTCTAATGCTAACTGATGAAATATTATTTCTGAGCTAACTATCAAATTGTAATCAGGATCGTTCATATTCAGGTCGGTCTGTGTCGAATTAAAAGTTTTATTCTAATGTCGTATTGGTAATTTAGCTGATAATGTGGTAGTGGTTGAATGAAAATGCATCTGGTGATTGCTTCAGCCGAATGTTTTTGAGTCATCCGTGCTTGATAAAAATGTCCAATGAAATGAGTTCGATTTCTTTAGAAATATTTCGGGTAAAATATTCCTGCAGAAGTAAAACTTAGTTTATAATATTGGTTAATCATAGCAAGACATGAAAATAACGGTATACAAAAAATGAATTTCATCTTATGAATCAAAAGCACATGCTAACTGTAGTACTACTTACTCGCAGCAACTGAGGAAAATATATAACATTATCGCCAATAGCTATGTAATATACGATTAAAGAAAACAATATTTTTGCTTTTATGAGTATAATCGGCCGCAGGACAGTTTGTAGGTTTACTGAGAATCAGCTCCATGCTAACTGCTTCTTGTAATTTTGTGTTGGATGTCGTGCGAACGTTTTTCATTAATATTTATGCTAGTTCGATAATCTTAAGCACCAAAAGTTGATTACGCTCAGTTCGCGCGGCTGCAAGAAACTTGGCCATGTGGCCGACGGAATGCGTACTTGGCCTGTATCCCGGCCGTTGTCGATGAATTTACATTGTTCGGTAAAATATAGTGCTTGGAGTACTCTCAGCGGCTAAGAAACACTCAAGTTTCTTGGTGGGATTCTTTCCCGTTTCACTCAGTTCTCCAAGAGGACATCAACCACTCAACACCAGAGTCATCACAACAATGAAGCCATCCATCACCCTCGAATGTCATGCTTGTACGTCCCAGAAGTCCAGATTATTCTGCATCTCGTTTATAATGGCTCTTGGCAGTCATTAAATCCCTCTACACGCCGTAAATACCTTTTTTGTTTCCAGTGGGCATGTGTGTTATGTTCACGGCGATGTTTTTAATCTGTGGCTGAGAATTAACATGTGAGTACTTAACAGATGAAGAAAACGAGAAAAACGAAGTTGCCACTTGACGATTTCCACACTTTCGTCTTGGACGGCATCGTATGCGCTGTCTAAAAATGTAAATTCAATTACAGCATTCCCTAATTTCCCCGAGTAGACGGTTAAGCTTGCTTTGGGAACTACATTCTAGATTCTAAGAGATTCAATAGCGCACTTGGTTTAGTCGTAATCAGCATAATTAAAATTTAAATACATCGCAGAATACACGTATTCTGCGATGTATTTAAACTTTAATTATCTTGTAAACTTTGTTTATGTACTCTAGCCTTAACTTCATCGATAATTATAGCCAGTATTGATTCGTTTCATCATTGCAGATAATATTATTATGTTCATTTTATTATCAGAACTTATTATGTGACTCACGGCTTAGCGTTTGAAGAAAATTGTGGGATAAAATTTAAGAATATATAATGTTGTATATGTAATGTCATAGTCTAAAGTGAAGCCGGCACCACAATTTTGGCATTTTGGCAAAATTTTGAAATGTGGCATTAAAAAATGTATTTTTTTTAAACTAGGATTCATAATGATAGAGGGGGGGTTTTGCGGGAAAAGTCTGGGAAATTAATGTAGTTTTAAGGAACAAGAAGCACTCATTTCATTATTCAATAGAAATCTCTTAAATTTTTGTGTTTTGAAAATACCTAGTAGCGAGTGATACTTTCCTTATATTTTCACTTCATCTGTCAAGTTTTCATGCCTGCCATTAGAAATTTTCTTTGAGATTATGCACATACAAATTCTAAATTAACCCTTGCATTTCTGAAGCATTCTCATATAAACCTGCAAAAAGTTTTTTTTATCATCGTGTCAATTAATTTCGCAGATGACGAGTTATGTATGTATTCACTCTGCTGACTTCACTGATCGGTGGAGCCTGTGTCCTCTAGTCCGAAGTTAGCGCAAGAGTTACCTGAACGATATTTCGTCACATCGTGCAATATTCGGAATTGTACGCGTGCTATTGAAGCACATTTCAGTTTCCAATATGACTCATACTGACCCATGTGAATGCTATTTCTCTCAAATAATTTACACTTACGTGCCTCGCAGATGGTCTGTGGCGAAAGCGTTAAGAAAAATTATATTTTTGAGTAAAGAAAATTACAGTGAAATCTGGGGCTAGTAGTTTACAACATCCGGGAAATATATCCTCGAAAAAAGGTTTGCGAATTGATGAAGGCATAACGACGCGTAGATGGCTTAATTGCTCGGATGTGAGCATTAAAATCAAACCAAGCGACGTTGAAGTTCGCTTCCCTTTTCATCATAAATGACTCAAACGGCTCGTACGTCAACTGGAAGCCGCCCACAAACATACGGAACGTTTAACTCATTTTCTTCCTACCCATTTCATATCATGCTTCTGCTTTACCTTAACTAATAGAACCAAGCTGTCGTCGATTGTATGCATGAATTCGTAACTTTATGGTGCTGCGACCTTGTGCTCATTAAAAGGAAAAGGCAGCTGTAATAATCCAATGACTTGTTTAATAGAAGCAAAGTTGCTTATATTCTCTCTAAAATTGTAGAATTTTTCTATTCTAATGATGGGACCGGCAATACTTCGACATTTGGTCCATGAGCGAAAACGTTTATTCGTTGAAAGGAAATATAAATGCGGATTCAATGAACGCATTCTCGGCTAATGCTTCTCACTAATATACTCTCTATAATTGTATCCTTTTACTTGTATGATTTTGTTTACTTTGCTGACGATTATACGTGCATTGAAATAGATCACCCGCCGGTGGAAGTTTATGAGTATAGTCTGTAAAAGATGGACAAAAGAACGAAAATCATCCAGAGCGTGTAGTTTGCTTGAATCGGTGTTTATAAATTGATTCCTTCCGTGTGTTTCCTCCTATGGTCGTCCTTCTTGAGTGCCTCGGCTCGTGCTACTACCGTATTTAATTTTGAGGTTTGAGTGGTTTAGGTGATTCGACTGTTTGGGTTGCACATCATCGTCTAACCTAAGATCTTAATCCTAATATAAACGCCTTTTAGCGGAATACGACCGTGGTTGGCTCCCGCTACAAACTGTCTTTGAATTATTTCCTAAGGTACCGTGATTTTCACCAGATTTCTCTCGTTTCCTTGAGTCACAGATCTTCCATTCCTCGCAATCGTTGCTTTCTTCCGTGCTGGTATAAAGTGGGACGTGGCGGGGGATATTAGGCCACCAGCTACTTTTTTTTACCATTGTGAATTTGAAAATATGCTCTTTCTCGTAATTACGTTAAACGAGAATTCGCGCGCCTCTTCATGCACATTGCAGATCTCTTTACATTTACGGGTGTTTTATCGTGGTTTTACTGTCTCCTAAAAATTTACGATGTAAAAAGGAATACTAAAACCTATCTATCTTATAGTTTATCTCCCTTCCTGTGTATTAGTGGTTGAATCTACCAGCTAGGGAAGTACTTATTGTTAGCCTAGTAATCATGTTGACTTGTAATAGCTGATAACTCATCGAACTTAGGAGTAACTTATTTTAACCACTTAAAGCACATTTAAATTAATATAGCATCTTGCTTTTGAGGCTGTTAGCACAGTAGGGCAAGATGTTTACTAATTTACAGGCCAATTACTTTGAGTATTAAATTTATCTTATTCACTCACCCTGAATAAAATTAATGATTTAGGCCTCACTAACTCTTTATGAGGTCCCTTACTCTGAAACCCTCTTTGACCAAGTTTCATTCGTCTTACCCTCTTTCCCTAAATTTGGCATGGATAAAAGTTAAGGCAGAATTTTAGTGAGACATGAGTTTAACTTGAAAGATCATTGATTTTTGTCTTAATGGATAACGTACTGTGCCAATTTGAGAAAGGTTTAGAGTTTTTAAATCAAATAAATGTCATTCCCCGATTCGAAACAGGATTCTGGTTTCCGAATTAATTCCAGGGTTTTTAAAAATTTGCAATTGATATTTTTCATGTCTCTAGCGCCGATGTCCAAAAGCATGCTCTATCTTTGTATAATCAAGACACGCAGGATTAAAAATATATTAATTAATGTTTGTTGAATCGCTTTTATATGACCTGCAATGATCCATAGGCTGATGTTGAAATGAGAAATACATGGAATTGAAGCATACCTTCCACCCTCCGTCATTTCCTTTTCCGGTCTCATTTTAATTACTTGCTGCCAAAATGAAGGTGAAGGACATGTATTATGGTGATATTAGTCTGAAAGTGTGATTTGCATGAATGTGCGCGAAAATTCTTATTTGAATCTGTTTAATAATGTGTTTCTATCACTAAACATTGTTCTGTCTGAAGTCATCTTCAAGGTTGGATTCACTTTCTAGGGTTCTTTTCCTTAAAAATTAGGTTGACTTGAGCCTTACTTCGAATGCAATATTAAAGAGCCTCTGATGGCCTCTCATAAGGCCATCAGAGGCATGGTCTAAATTATGATATAAGTAAGTCTCACAACACACTCTTCCAAATATAGTTATTTTCCCTCTTTCCATGGAAGCTATTTTGCCTTCAATTAGACTGTAGCGACATGTCGGTGTTATTGCCAACATCCTGGAAATGTAGCGAGTTTTGCTTCTAGGAATTGTTTCACTGTTGATGGCTCTAATTTCAGTTCATATATTCATTCTTGTCACTTCCATTTCGGAACCTTTTTGGTCTCTTTGTCGAGTGGGTGAAACAAGGCGGGGAACAGATGTGGATGAATTTCAAATGTCATCATCGCTCGTAACGATTTCGTAGAATCGCTTGAGTTCCAAGTAGCGTATTTCTAATAAGCCTGGTTAGATCCCGAGACGCTTGGCACTGTTGGCGACACCATCGCCCGGTCACTTACTGCCATCGAGCTCCTAGCTCGCGCGGAAACAGTTGACGTGACAATTTTCGGAGGAAATTAGACTTTAGGGTTCGCTTCGAAGTATACGAGTGAAAATTAAACGATTTTACGTTTTGCATAATTTAAAGAGTTCTTCAGCGCACCACAGTCACGGATGATGCTGCATTTCGCATTATCACTAGCCGCGTAGTTAGTCGGAAATTGGGCTAACTTGGGGGATTGGGTATGGTAAATCAATTTTTTAACAAAAAATTGACTTACCAATTTGGTTTGGTTTGCCAATCATTTATGGAAAATTATAATGGCTATAAAAATTGGCCTCAACAACTGATCAAGTGGGAAAATTTTATTTTTTCATTAGTGAGTAACTTATTGTTAAGTACTCAGTCCAAATCGAATACCACCAAATATAAAATTCATTTTTTTCAATTCATGCATGTGTTTTTTCCTTGGAGAGCGAAGGTATAATGCATTTCAGTAGATGCCAAACTGTTCTAACCATAAAACCATTACAGATGTTGATATTATCTGTTTCTTCGCTGTGATCTTTGATATGATTTATAGAAACTGTCGTGAATTGACATTAATGTGATAAAAATAGAAAGTTTTCGTTCACTGTTTTGGATTATGGTACCGCAGTGTCCTAAACCAAGTGGTAGAAAATCACACTAATGATCGTAAAAAGAAGCTTTGAAAGTGATGAAGTACAAAATTAAGTTGTTTGCTTTGCAATAAACTTAATGCTTCTTTTTTGTTCATACGTGATGTGCCAACTTGTACTGACGATATTAAATATTTATTACTATTGCTTTTCAAGATCCAAGGAGGCAAAATGGTTAAAGGGACATTTATTTTGAAGGAGAAAATGAATGATGTATTAGCCATCAAAATTGATCGCGTCGTCTGAAAGCAAGTGTGAAGAATAAAATAATGGGGTCTTGAGATACTTCAGAAACTGAGCGATGACTATGTCAATTTGAAATTGAACAGGTTAGTCTGAAAACTACGAAAAAAAGACGCGGAAATCGATTTTTTTTTTGATGAAACTTGTTAGAATATGTAGCTCAGTATTTTCTTCATGATAGCTAAGATGAGCATTTATTTTCTTTAGTAGAATCTCACTAGTTTAAGTTCAACCCTGCGCTGGAATGCTTTTTTTTTGCTAATTCTTCATTGAGATCCTACGATTTTGCCATTTATGATGGTGATAGTATTAATTTAACTATTGGGATCCATATCACTCATGTCGTATATCACTTAATGCTACCCTTAAGGCTTTGCGTTAAGCATTAACATTTCGAATCTCTTTCGAAGAAGTGAGCCTTGCTAATCCGTGGAGGAATTGTGATTAACTGACTCTTAATACAATCCTTGCCTCCTCACGCTCAGCGTTTTCTTGATTACGTAGCTTTATCTTTGATGGTGAATGAAGCTTTAATTCTTTTAGAGTTTCGCCATTCGTATGTATCTATTTGCGCAAACTTCCCAGCTCGCACGTGGCGGAGTGCGCTACCTGTCTCGAGGGCAATAAATTACGGCGACAGATAAGAGAGCTGTGGTTGCCGCAATTCGTGCGCCCGGAATAACAATGGCGAGGGAATTAACCTGATCCGACCTTTTTAAAAATTAGATGATCTTGCTGATGTGGTTGATAGCGAAATTTAGTATTATAATGCCTTTTGTTTGCAGTGACGTATACCATAAAATATATAACAAAGTTGGTCAAAAAAATTCTGAAATATTTGTAAATTCACGTTCCCTCACACATTTAAATCTTCCCGTAAAACCTGTTTTCTGGAATAACTCTTGTTTCAATTCCAAGTTTTGCCGCAAAATATAATAAATGTGCTCAAATGTGTGTATATATTTATCTAATTTAATAAAAAGAGACATAGCTGTAAGATAACTTATACGGAAACTTTTTCCGTGACCTTAAGGCAAGACATGTAAGAAACACACTTTGATCAGCCTTTTCACGTTTATAATGAAGTAATATTTTACAATTTTCTCCGTTTTCCCTGGAATTAATCCGCTACTCACCAAATATGGCTGATACACAGCCATATTTGGTGAGTAGCGGATTAATTACGAGAAGATACGAGCCTCGTTTAGATAGGTAAAGGCGAGTGCCATTATAATGCGTAAATGTTTTTATCTTTTAGATGGATACATGTTGCTCGTAAAAATATATTTTAATTTCACCATATAGATTTTTTTTCAACTTAATGTTTAACACTAAAAGTGTCACACACAGTGTCACACACCTCTCAGTAATATCCACTACCACTTAACAATTGATAGTTAATCAGGAATGATTAAATGTAATTTATCGATCATTTTATTGCTGTGACTCCAGCATTTTATTTTGGTAGTAGGCATAATGATAAATTGATGATCAATTTTATCGCCTATATATGATGATGAATTTCAGAGTCTTTCATGTTGATGCGTTACTGCGAAGATCAACTGGAAGATTTTGAGAAATAATTAGGATTGCTTTGATGCCTTTAAATCGTGTTTGTCTGTTTAAAGCTAGTAAAGTTTGAAGTGACTAACGATGAAAAAACACAATGACAGAAAACAGGCAGTCATAGATTAATCTATTTTTAATGAGAAAAGTGAATTATTGTTGGGTTCTGGAATCGTCACTCAAATACTCTGCCATTCAATTAAACATATATTTAGTGTATTGCGTTTTACCCTTTGCACATCGTTTATTCGGAAAAAAATATTGGCAGAAAAATGCTCTCATGCACACATAATCATTACCCTGCGTGAGAGCTTATGGAAGGCAGGGAGCAATTATTACCTGGGTCGTATAGCGATGGCCTTCCGAACTTCTCTAGAACTCAGCCAAGTTGCGGTGCTTTCGATACTCCCCACAGATGAGCTGGCGTGGAGCCTGCCAAAGATAAAAAAACTCATATAAGATACAAAATTAAACGTAGTTACAGCTACGTCATGATATTAGAAATTAATTTCCGAGGTACCATGTGTCTACTCGGCACACATTCTTCTAGTGAATGCGCATAGTTTTTAGTGCGCTACTTTTATGACTGAAATTATTGACCTGAAATTGGTCATAGAGTATCTAACTCCCTTTTTCGTATATTTATCTGCTTGTATCATCCATGAAATCTTGCTTTCTTTGCATGAACTTTTAAAAGTATGCCTTTTCTGGCAATATATGTTTAACCTCCAGCCGAATCAACTGCACATGTTTTGACAATAAATTTTAAGTATGGACATCGGTTAGAAGGTACTTTGTGCTCGGGATCATCATGGTTCGGTTATTTTATATATTCATTAATTCTACACAGTAATACAAACTAATTTTGTTCACTCTATACGATGCTTGACTGCAATTGAGGGCCTGAGAGTCAAGGTAATACAAGTAACAAACATCGTCCAGTGTCACTTGTATCACATTACTCCGGTAAAAATTACAAAGATCACAGTAGCTTAAGTGTTCGGCGGCTAGATCGCAGCAACATACGGTCGAACACTTGCATTACTTTTCCACTAGTTACCTAAATGGTACCAACTTAGAACATATGCACTTATATTATTTTTCGTGTTTTTGTTACTTGTATTTAAAGCTTAAACCAAGGTGTACTTTTCAAACCTTCTACACTACTCTGCAGCATCAAACTTGATAGCAATTTAGAGATTTTAAACTTGCTGGGTATTTCATTGCATAGTTAGTTTTGAGAACAAGGTTTCTTGTTAATCCAATCTTAATTAAATGATGACATAATTGCGGTGAAGTTCAACCCCATCATTTTTATCGAAGCATGAACCAACCGAGCAAATAAACGAGCTCGAAAATGTTTTCGTTAAGTGACACTCTCATTTATGGGATTCTCTTCCAAAACCTCTTGAACTTCCCCACTCTTTTCGTTTTTCCAAAGCGAAAGTTTTGGGAAGCCTTTCATGTGTTTACTTTTCGTTTTCATTCCCCTCGGAGTCGGACCCGCCACCACCGCTAACTTAACGCTCTCATCCCGCCTTAGCGTAGAATAAGGAATGGAAGCGATCAGCTAAAACGTATAATTATGCCAACTTGTTAGTGCTTGTGATTTGATTCGTTATTAATTTTGGTTAATAAGCAGATAAACCATAATAGTGGTTGTAAGAAAACAAAAGTAGTGAGATTTTTTTAAGACAACGAAATCGGGGCTGTTTATAAATTTGGAGGGCGCAAACTGCAGCGAGTAGGGAAATTTAAATACTTCGGTAGCACGTGGGGAGAACATGGATATCAAGGGAAGGAAGCTTTCAGTAATGGAAGGGACCTAAAGACGGGCACCATGGATAAGCATACATATAAAGAAGAGGCTAGCGAAGAGTTTAATATGGAGTGTAGCGTTGTATGGTGCAGAAACGTGGACTCTGAGAATGGAAGACGAGAATAGGCTGCAGACCTTCGAGATGCGGGTGTGGAGAAGGAGGTGGAGCAGTGGACGGAAAGAAGGACAAATGAGCAAGTGTATGGTGGGTGAGGAGAGGAAACTTTTGGATGAGATTAGGGAGAGGAAAAGTAGGTGGCTTGAAGAGGCAATGAGGGGCGAAGGGTTGCTGAAGGCAGTTATAATGGGGAGGATGTTGGGTAAGCGAGGAAGGGAAAGAAAGAGTACAATGGACGGGATTATGAGAGGTCGGACGTTAGGGTACATCGAAAAAACATTTTCTTTAAATTTCGATTTGAAATTTTGCGAAAAGGTGCGATTCTAGCCGCAGATACACCGAATTAAATATTTTTGAAAAATATTAATATTTAGGGGTCTCACCCCACCTCCTGATGTTCTATCTGACCAAAAATCGCCGGGGTCAATTCTAGTGATTTTCTCCCGGATTTATTTTTAAATCGTAAGATTGAATTAACAGAGAACTCAATACTGCTACTACAGTTGTTATTAACTATTTTTCTTTATTTTTCAGATAACTACAATAATGTTTTATGAAAATAAAGTTTTGTTTTGCTGAATTATAGGATTTTAGGGTGAAAGCCTGTCGTTCCTCTTGCACATGGAGTCGAGTGGAGACGTGGGGGGTCACGAACACATTCTGCAAGGGAAAATATTCATTACCGCATAGCTAAAGGCAGTACATTGTTAATGTGAACCCGAGTTTACACTAAAGTACCTAAAGTTTGGTTGGGAAGAGGTGAATTAGGAAACGTCTCTTTTGAAATATTAGTAATATGTTCATTGAGTATAAACTTTTGATTAAAGGTGACCTCTAGGTCATTGTGGGAACTAACAGTAAGAACACACATATTTACTCTCTTTAATCAAAATCTACGTTAACCGGTAGATTACCCCTAACAATAATTAGTGGTTCATCCTTATAGAACCTCGCCGTGCCCATAATTTCTATGCATTATCCAAAACTATCTGCTTTTCCTTTATTTAATCAATTTTGAATGTATTGTTTATTGTTCTTCCCTTTTAATCATCCGAAGTTTTTTAACCGAAGTTTTTCTCTTCAATCTTCCACGCTTGCCCAAAACTCGCCTCATATCAACCAATCACTACCTCACATTAATTACGTGTTACATCAACTTCTGCTGACTCCTTCGAATTCCTGACATCGGCCTTCTTTCCTTTTTCCCATGCCCAAAGAATATTCGTAGATTGTTTTACTATTCAAGGGTTTTTAAACTCATTTTTTGCTACCTAGGTTGCATTATCAAGAAATCTGATTTTATTGATATGTTTGACATTCGGTGGTCATCGCAAAAAATACTTGGGTGACAGTTTTTTTGTTGTTTTTTGACAGGCACCATTTTAGTGCGAAAAAGTTAATGTTGTGTATAAATTAAGTTTAAGTATTTAAAACAATTAAAATTAAGTAAGTATCATTGCTTCTATTTCTTAGAAAAGATCCTTAAACTTGCAGCGCCTGACTCTTCTGGCGTTGTTATGGTAGATCATAGTTGCCTCCTTGACTTATTTTTGTATTATTAGAAACACTCGAAACTAAGTAATTGTAATATCAAGACGTATTAATTGCAAAACTTGGTGATAATGATGCAACATAAGTGCAGCGTCGTGTCAAGTAAAAATGCGGGAGATATGCACTACTCGTCATCCAATTCCTAGCATAATCACTGTTATAGAGACATAATAATTGACAATGGATGGAAACATCAAGTAATAATATATTTTGCCAAACTGACAAAGTAAAGCTTCTATCAGACTTTCAATTGAACGCAATGTTTTGTCATAATGACTCTCCTTTTCGAGCAATATCAGTAGACAATGAGAAATAGCACATGGCAAATTACTATCGATTTTAATGTATGAGGAAACCTTAAGGCTCGTTGAGCCTTAGCTTATGCTCATGAGTAACCTTTTAGCGTATGCTTTAGTAACTATCTTCCTTTTGTATACAATATTTTATAGAAATGTAGAGCGATAAGGACTGTTTCTCATCGACCTTCTCAAAAAGTAAGAGAATCATGTTTTTTGGCATATCTTCTTCAATATTCTTTGGCAACATAATGAATTGAATTTGAGGGCATCATGTCATTCATCAATTTCCCATGGTAGCATCAATTCCCCGATTCAGTATCGTGTTTCAGATTAGGTTCAATCCCTATCCTCTTCTATTCAGCTTACCGCTTTATTCCATCATATTTCATTAAATTGACACTTTTCATAATTTTCTTCAAGTAGGTACTCCACTCTTGGGCTTCCTCGTCGATTCTTCCGATTTCTGTTTTTGTTTTAATCAGTATCCCTTTATCAGTTCAATCATGTATCAAAATAAGGCTAATAAGTTTGTCTCTTCTAATTCGCAGTTTAAATTATATATATATTTATTTTTTTTCTCCCCCCAGCGCTCCCCTAGTACTTCTTCAACGTTGAGTCATCGTTCATTTGATCTTCGAACATTCTTTTGAAAATACCACATTTGCGAAGATTCCAACGTTAGTTGTTCAACTGTTGCCATTGTCCGAGATTCATCGCCCTGTAAGAGAATGCTTCGCGCATAAGTTTCATACAGAAATCTGTTTCCTCAGGAACGTGCAGAAAGGACGACGACCCTTTTCAATAGGAACGCTTTCGGTTCAAAACCCCGTTAAAGTGTTCAGGGCAAGAGGGTAAGATCCTCCAGCCCCCTAAGATCCCCTCTCCGCTGCGGTCGGGTCAGGAGGAATATGAGCGAGGGGATGCGGTCCCAGAGGCGCTTTAAAAAGGTCGAGAACCTACTAAGTGAGTTGAACCTCTGGGATATATATGTTGGTGCGTTAGGGAAAGAAGGACGAGGAAAGGGTGTGTGGGTATACGTAGGGGTAATAGGTTGGGGCATGACATGTGAGCACATGTTCTTGAGGAGCGATCTTTAAAGATGTAGGAGGGATAGGGAAGCGTTGAGAATCTCCGCTGGAGATGAGGTAGCCATGGGAAATCGTGGTTATGGACGGGTAGAGCTGTACCGTGGCGCAAGTTGGTGCTCTCTGTGAGCTACATCGGCGATCGGCCGATTAGAGTTAAAGGAGATGAGATTGAGAGGGGAGTTGTCAAGAGTAGTGAAGAAGCCTCTTAAAAAAAACGAATGTTTCACGTTTTTATCATTCTAATGTGTGAAAAAATGTTTTTTTGCGGCAAATTTTCATATTTATTTTTCTAGTGGAGAGAAAAATAAAAAAGTTAATAACCAAATGTTCATCAGCTTTCTTCTCCGGAGTTGTATTATTCCTTCTGCAAAGTGCACATCTACTGAGCTGTGTCACGCAATATTCAAACGAAGGCAGCGAGACCTAATCAAGCACGATTTTCTTTTCCAGCTTTTGCTATTAGCTGGCTGACGAGATATTCAGGGGCAGACACTAAGAGGCAATAAATCTTTTGCGTTTTTATGTTGTTTTCCTTCTTCCTTCAATCACTTAAAGCCATTTTTTTAAAACAATTGCTAAATGATTTAGCGAGGTAAGAACTAATTTATTAGGAATTAAGATAAGATTTTTCACTATCTTTTCGTTTACATTGTCGTTCAACTTCCCGACCGATAATTTTGTAAAATAATTATTTGAAACAATAGTGATAATCTGTTTCCAAAATATTACCTCAACCAGATTACTTCATTCAAGTAAGCCAGCACGAAGTGTTAAACCCTGGCGGTGCTAGAACCCTCGAAGCCCCTGAATAGATTGTAGAATTTGTTGAAACACTTTATATGATTTCTTGAATGCCGAGAGAGATGAAATTAGTGCCTAACATCTATTTTTATATTTTCTGGCAAAAATGCTCGTATCCCCCCTGACCAAACCAACAACTACAAATAAAACACGTCTTTACCTTGACCTCGAGAAATAAACGCTTCCCACGATTCAATAGTTTTCCTACAATTCCGTGTTTTCGGGATTTACCTCACTTGTGTTCCCGCTGCAAAATGTCTTATCAAGGTTATGTAGGCTTTATCAGGCTACTCCATTCCGCTAACATCACGTGTGTAGAGAGTTATCCCATTAGGAACATTAATGATTAATACGAATAATTAAGGGGGTGGGAACAAGAGTAGTGTGGTCAACAGGGAGTGAGGAAAGGGGTTTCCTTATAGTGTTTGTGTGGCCAAGACTGTTACCGAGTGCGGGCAGGGGAATGGAAAGGGGAGAGAGGGGGGCTTTCCTGGGGGTTTTTGGGAGGTGACAGGGGTGAAGGATATGCGGAGTGGTTGTACGGAGGGCGAAATGAGAGTAGGGGATGATGAAAACTTTTCCCCGGATTAATTTTCGTATTTGCAATTCCATCGAGTTAGCGGCCGAACCCATGTAATAACGGTCGTTGGGGACATAAATAAATTTGATAAGCTCCTGAGGACAAGTAAGGGAAGGTTTTCGGTCGTCCTTACTGGGTACTGGGGTTTTCAAATTTTTAAAGCACTAAGGGTAGGGATTTCCTTGTAAATTTTTCAATGTGGCTGGTTGAATTTTTTCCCCCGGACCTCAATTCCTCGTTTAAACTTCACTTTTGATTAAGCAAAATTGCACTGGGATGTATAGGACTCTAAAATGTAATTTTGTTTCAATAATTTACGCACTGTATGTACAAAATACACTGTACATAAAGTGTACATTGTACACGAGTGTTTTACCTAATATTTTGTTTCAACGAAGTTGTTTTCGCGCCATGAGTATTCCTATAATTATTAGTAGGCACCGGTCCCGATGGGAGCTGGGTCAAGTCCTTGCCTGCTAACTCAAGGATAGCGAGTTTGAATCTCAGGCCTAGGTAGGATTTTCACCTCCCAGGGCTGGTTGTGTGTGTTCGTTTATGGAATAAATATATAGTAATTGGTGTAAGGTGTAGGTATCCTATAGAGACGTTAGTTTTAATAGAGGAGAGGCATGAAATGTAAAAACAATTTTGATGCACTAAGCCATCAGTGTAAATGAAATTAAAGGAATTCTGTTACTGTATGATAAAAAATTCTTAATTATGAATATTTTAAGTTTTAATGTGCTCATGAAGCACCTGCTGTGTAAATTACTCTAACAGGGCTGGCTTAGAATGCATACTCTAAAATTTTCACTAGGCAAGTTGGTTAAGTGCAACTTGCTGGAGATCCAGTTACGAAACCACCTTTCCTCCCTTCTCGAGTCGTTGGAGGTAGTTGGAAAATAAATATTTATCTTTATATACTCTCGGATACTTTTTGTAACACTTAAATCCACACCAATTTTAAAATCTAGCTTAAATGGGGTAAATTACTGTGGGACGGCTGTCTGCTCAGCTCAAGTAGGACTGTTACCTAGTTATTATGAGCCCTTCATGGAGAAGTATTGTGTTGGAAATCTTTTCTAATGACTCATATTATTTGAAATACATAGGTATGTCATTTTATATTGTTTTAAATAACTGATGAATATCAACTTCATTAGCTTTTATTATTTTTATATTTTAAATTAGAGGCTTTTAAGAGAAAAAACTCATAGAGAGTTAAGTTGTTCTTGAATATATTTAGCCTTTGTGGAAATAAAAATATGGGCTTTTGTGGTTCTTCTTCCTTGAAATTATATGCTGCATAAACTTTCAAATCCAGTACGTTGTAACAACCTGGTCAGCTGCAAAGAGGGAGGCATATGAGAAGTCTATCTAGATCTTTTGCGGTGTTAGCGTTTGCTCTACCATTCAAGCTTACGTGATGCATCCATTGCTAATTATTTATTGCCTACCCCTCCACCTTTTACCCGGCTATTAATCCTGCAGAGATTTTAGAAAGTTAATTGGATTTTACGGTTAAGGTAGCCTTCAAATAAAGCATTGCATAATAATCACAATGAGTGATCAAATAAAAAATGCTTCAGTTTCGTTGAATTTGCCGTCAATCGCTTCATTCGTGTATAATGACTCTGCCGACGGTTTAAAAAACGGACCGAGTAGAAAGTCGAAGGGGTTGGTTTGATGCGTGTAAAATTGGAAAGATTTTAATCAGCTTCAACAGTTCAGCTTCATGCTTTGCCAAGATCGCACTTGAACATGGAAAATACACGACCGTTCCTGTTTGCAACGCGAGCATTCTTGTGTTCAATGTCCCTGGTGATTCATGTGAAATGGATTTTATAATTTTATTTTTCTGTCACTTAGTGGCTGGAGTGGCGAGCAGGCATTTTAAAAAATTTACCTTGACTTCGCTTTCAATCTAATGGCTGGAGTTTATTTTTACACCCTACATTCTACGCGATTCGTGGTTTATTTCCGGTAGACTAACGCTCAGATTGATGTGAAAATTAGTTTAGCATTCATTGAGCCCCAAGTATATCGTTCAACTCCCATGTTGGAAGGTAGACGAGCTTCATTTTTGTGTACTTATTTGAACTTGTATTCCATCGCACCAAATGACCACTCCACATACATTTTTATTGCTTGATGAGGTCAGTAAAGCATTTATTTCTCTGCGAGTGTCTCCCATAGCGTAAGAGTACACTTGTGCTCATTATTTCAAGCACGTAGAAATTGTAAATTAAGTCATTCTAAAAAAAAGGTTATTCGTAAAGTCCTTGGTTTATGAATTATTTAATGAAATTAATTAACGATTGGCCTCTTTCGAAGCCAAGATTTTAAGTGAATTTTACTTAGGAACTTTGATTTTTGGTAAATTTGGAAGGGAGCCGGCCTTCAAACAGGAAATACTATTGCCATTAGTGTCGTCAATGTCTATCAAAGTACCCATCTGCCTTGGTTTTTCTGTGATAGCGTCTAGCTAGAGAATAAGTTAGTTGAGTTTTTAGATGATAATGCTACTGTTGATATTTATTAATTTATCCTGACAGTCTGTAGAAGAGAAGTAGCGAAAACTGGCGCAAAAGAGCGCTCGTCTTGGTTTTAATATTGTTGCAATATTTCAAAGTGTTGCTTTTTGTCAATTTAATCCTTTCCGATATTGCCTAGACAAGTCCAAAATACTGCATAGGATCTGTCCCGCAACCAATTCTACACAGGAACAGTCATGCAACAAGGTATTTAGGCTGAAATAAGTTCGCACATCACGACGTTACCATAACCAATATCATTCCTTATAGCTCACTATTAGTCAATCTACTGCTTCTTCCGTTTATAATTGACAGTATTTCATTTCATTATCACCAAAATATTTTCCGTTGTACTTTCTGTCTCATAACATTCTTCATTTCAACCAGTCTCAAAATAGTGACTCCACCATGGCTAACCAATTTATTATATCCTAGATGAAGAATTTATAAAGATTTATGTGTTGGAAAAACAGAGTGTTGCACAAATTTTGTGAACGGCGTCGATTAGTGAGCGTGATTGTTCGGTCACCGTTTGTTACCTTCATCTCTATTTTATGTATTTTTGGCATCTTTCTTTTGCCATTTCAGCTATTTCATTCACATTTTCGGTTGACCATTTCCTTCACAATCATTTTCATGTGGTAAATTTCGTAATTTTTTCGGCTATCCTCTAATAATGTCCTATTTAGTCATCGCAAACCAATTTATACGATTCCAAATGGAGAATATGAATAGATCTCTCTCTCTCTCTTTCTCTTAAAAAAGGAATGTTTTAGCAAGTCTTTATATTTCATTTTATTGGAGCCGTGGAAGCGTTCATTCGCAGGGTTTACAGACGGCGGAACGCGTTCTCTCTTTCTCGTTTCCTGAGTCCCTCTTCCGATCCACACCGTCATAAATCAACGCTGATTTATTTTCTCCGGAATTATTGACACAAAGAGGAAGCGTGAAGGAAGAGGAGGGAGGATTGTGTATGAGAGACGAGAGAAAGGGGAGGATGATGTGTGATTGAAGGGTCACTAAAATTACTTCGGAGAGCACATAAAACGCGCGCGGGCGACGATGGAACCCTCGATACTATTTATATTTACAGCCCCATGATTCGTCCGGGGGAAAAGAACGGCGAAGCGTTCTGCGAGAGCGGAAAGATTGTGAATTCTCTACATGCGAACATTTTTTATTTTTTTTTCGTGGAACATAAATCACTATCGATGATCGGGCGGTGGAAGTAATCGGAACTGATGGAATTTTTTAAGTCCCTTTTGAGTTCAGGCGAAAGGATACACTACCCGCCAGGAAAAAAAAGTAATACACATTAGGATGGTTGTAGCAGTGTGCATTGGCAGTACGGTTGCAAACCTATCTGGTTGTTTGTTCCAAGATTTCTAATTTTCGCGTAGGAAATTCCATGAGATATTCTTTCGGTCGAGAAAATGTAGAGGCATGATTTGGTTTTAGAAAGCTATTTCGACTCCAGCTTCACCCCGTGCCGTTAGCAATTATTTTTCAGGGCTCCTACATTACTTTATGATCAGTCGTATCAGCCCCGGGTCACAAGTCCCCCCTTGAATTACTCAAGTAGGCACTCCCTTGCATCTTTACTCAATGCTGTGTAGAATAAAAATGTTGATTGCAAGCAATATGTTTCACTTGGTTCTGTATTCTTTAGCAGGTTATTTTTGTCCCGAAAATTTTCAAATGTTTTCAATCATTATTAATAATTATAATTTCATGTATCGTCCAGGATATATGTTCGAATCAACTATGTAAACCTCGTATCATCTGCGGATTTGGCTTACAAATAAATAAAAAGTAAACATTTTTTTTACGATTTAATAATTTAAACAAAGGCCACCATTATTGATTCTTCGGTCACGTGATTCTCTTCCCCAAATTGTATTGGACGTGTTTAATGATTTTCTGCATTTATAACTATCAAATGCTCTATTGTTGACAAACTCTGATCAGGCCAAAAGAATATTATTTAGTAAAATAGATTCCGTGTACCATTTTAGCCATTTGTCATCCTGCATTCCATATTCCGAGGCAAACACTATGGTGATAGTCTTTATTTTTGTGAACAGAACATAATTATAAGATTCAATCAATTTCAATCTTAAAAGGCTAGTCACCTTTCATTAAAATCAGGTGAATTCATTTTATCAGAAAAGGAGACATTGAGATGCAAAAATTGATGCCAAGAAGAAAATGAAAATTAATTTGTGTGTCAATGAGAACATGTCATTAATATCAAAGCATAAAGCCAAATAAGTACCTAGAGAGAATTACGTACTTTCGCTATCTCCCCGGTGCTCTATTCACTAGCTATTAGTTGCGCGGCTATTCCATACCTCACAATGTAACTGCTTGTCAGAGAATTGAAGATGTTGGTATACGTGTGGACGAGAACGAATGAAGAGGCGTCAATTTTTTTATTTTCGGTTGGCACCCAGTGGTGGAATGGTCGGCGGAAAACTTTTCTCTCGCGAATTCTTGTTTGCTGTGGGAATTTTTATATCTTTTTTTTTACTTTTTCATACACCGTTTGTTTAAGCTTAGGTATGTTACAGATGTCGGTATAGTGGAGAGTAAAGGAAAGTTTTGTTGTCCGACCAGTGTCGCGTTTGCCCGAGGAAGGTGTGTTGACTCGCGTAGATAAGCTGCCGAGGTTTCCGGGTGGTCAGAAGGGGGATGAAAGGAATAGGATGTGTGGAGGGGAAAAAAGTTGGCGAGAAATCTGAGTGAGAAATGGTGGACTCGTAGCAGGGTTGAGTCTCGATAGTCCAGAAAAAAATTGGTTGGCTATTATGGGAGACGACCGACAACCTGAGTTCATTTACAACACTTGGTTTGTTGGTCGTTTAGTTTGGTAAGAGAAGTAATTCTTTTTGGAGCGCGGAACGACGATCTAAATTTGTTGCGCTTCTGATTGCATATTAAAGTTTGAGTTACGATAAATTAAATCGTATTTGTAAAGCACATCGAGTTGCATTTTGTAATTAAGGGTGTTGAATTAACTAATGAAGTTATTTGCAGCATTAAGGGCATGTTCTTGATACAGGTTGTATTTCTTTTGTAACGGAGGAAGGACCTTAATGGAAACCTGGCGTCCACGTTAGCCTGTAGAAACGAAAGGCACCAAGCGCCCACTGTTTTCTCTCTCTCCTCAGATGGACTTGAAATGCTCTTTACGTAGTATACATCACAATTCTCAGTTTCTTTAGCTTGAACATGTATTGGTTGATAGCTTTCATTGGTCGGCTACTGAAAAAAATCTATAACTCCTGTAAAAGATAATGAAATTACCGTAGTACGGCATTCTTGCCATCAAAAACTTGCAATGAGAGATCGACGGGACGGTAAGAAATAGGCTAGAAGTGTGAAACGAGCTATTCTTTCTCGTGAGTAATTGACATCAGAATATTCTGGCGATGTGGCGTGGAATTTGAACATGATGAAGCATAAAACCGTGCGCAATTTTTCACACATAAATTAATAAAACATTAATCATGACCCAGGTTTCAATAGGACCTATGTAAATACATGATCATCACCAAGTGATGATGATGTACCAACATTGAAATCTTGGCCATGAATAAAATTTTATTCATCGGTTGAATATTGCGCACGGTTTATCCCTCAATCATGTTCAAATTCCACCACCCATTCCATCATGAGGAAGACAATGCCGTAATGTCGTTGATGTTCACCGTCGTAAAAATGTTTTGGATAGTCATGATTTGAAGTCAAGATAAGTAGCAGTGCACTCGGATCCAATTGGAGGACAACCCCTTCGAATGTGAGACAAGCCAAACGATGCTCAAGCTCAGTGACTGAGCGTGAACCGGTGCTTTTGTCGTGGAAGTTCGTTGGCCATGTAAAGGTAAACTATAAAATCAACCGTGCGCATATTCATAAGTTCTATAAAGGCGGTCTCGACTTCATGTCATCTATTTAGTAAATGGAATGAAGAAAAAACTTTGGAAAAAAGAAGTGAGAAATATAGTGAATAAGACCACCTCAGTCTCAGGATACTTGAAATTTATCTGGAAAAAAATATGGTCACGGAATGCAATCCGCAAATGCATAAAACGTATCAGAGAGCTGAAATAACGCTCACTATAAGACTATAGAGAACAAAAGAAATGCGGACCATTAGAATGATCATGGGCAAACACCCTTGGAGAGAAGATATAATACCATTTTGAGGAAGCAAAAAACTTAAAATGACGTCCGCAAATGGTCAAGAGATCGGAGAAAATACTGGAATGCGCATGTCGGTATAATAACGCAAGACAGGCTCCTCCGAATTTTAAGAAATTACATCCCTCATTGCAGGAGACCGACAGAAAGATCATGAAAAAGATGGAAAGACAGCTTCAAATCTACCTCCCAAGATCAAGACTAATTTCCGGTTAAAAACAGACGTATACTCTAATCCGAGAAAAATAAAGAATAAAGCAACATGCGCATTCGCAAATCCATATTAATGGCGATCATCGTTCTAATATCGATGGTTGAAAATATAATGTTTCCTCAACCTCGATAGTGTAAATGTCGATCGACAAGCTTTGATGGTCGACCCATGTCAACTGAGGAAGGTTTTATTTCCGCGCTCATCTTTAGTTTGCAGGTATGGAGAGAATTGCATGCATTCGGGTCAGTACGGCGAGAATGGGAAGTTCGGTCCCAAGGGGGTTTTAGGAATGGCGGAGGCCAGGCCAGGAATGCAGAAAGGCATGGGAGGAATTGCTCTGGAGGGGTGAGGTGGGGTCGACTGAGGAGGAAATAAGGCTGTGGCGGTGCTCGGAAAGACACGCGTTCTCTCTGTAGTAGTCCCAGTGTCTCCCTGCCTTCATTCAACCAGGTCGAGGCCAGTTTAGAAGGGTCGAAGAAAGCGTAGTAAAATCGAAGGATGGTGCCTACCCTTACATCTACATACTACCCCGCAAGCCGCCTCAATAGACGTGTGGCGGGGGGTGTTAGGGCACCAGCCGTTTGCATATAAAAAGGAAACGCTCTAATGGTATTACGCCTAACATTTATAAAATCACTTATTGTTCGAGGGAAAAACGAATTCCCATACCTATCCGTTAGGCAAAATATCTCACTTAATTTATCGTTTCTGACGTACCTGGAAATATAGTGGGGTTCTAATATGGTGTTCTCCGTGTCACTCTTAAAGATATCTATTCTCAATTGCTCAAGCAATCTAAGCCTAGCGCGCAGCCTCCGAGTCTCTAGCGGCTCCCAGCCTAATTCGTTTAACATCTGTGTAACGCTATCTGTATGCCCGTAGCAGTTTTTGACGAATCGCGCAGCTTTCCTTTGTATTTTATTAAGTTCCCGAATTAAGTCTTTCTGCACCGGATCCCATATGCTTGCTGCATATTCAAGGTGTGGCCGGACGAGTGCGAAATAGCACCTCTCTTTTACTTTTTCATCCGAAAATCTTCCCACAATACGCTTGACGAATCCTAGCTTCTTCAGAGCTCTGCCACAAATATTTCTTATATGTGTTCCCCACGATAGGTTCGAAGTTATCGTAACTCCTAGATACTTCACTTCATCTGTCGCCTTTATGCTAACACCATCCACAGCATACACATGGGGATAGTTGGACGACCTCCGCAAGAAATGTACCGCCGTGCATTTGCTCAGATTAAGTTCGAGTCCCCACTCTTGGCTCCACACATGAACGTTGTTTAAATCCGATGATAGAATTTCAAAGTCAGAGTGATCACTAATTTCGCGATAGATGACAGCGTCGTCAGCAAATAAACGTATTTTACAGCTAATTCGAGAGCATATGTCATTTATGTATATAATGAACAACAGGGGGCCGATTACGCTTCCTTGTGGGACATCTGATGTCACTTTAACTACAACAGAGCTAATTCCGTCATGAACTACTTTTTGCTTACGATCACTCAGAAAGTCGCGTATCCATTTTACTACTGTTTCACTTAGCTCTTATGACTGTAATTTTTATAAAGGTTTGTTGTGAGGTACAGTGTCGAAAGCTTTCTTAAAATATAGAAATAATGCGTCCACTTGTCTTTTCGATTCACCAGATTTGAGAACGTCATAAAAATAGAGCGCGAGCTGTGTTTCAGATGATCTACCTTTCCGGAAGCCATGCTGACAGCCATGGAGGAAGTTACGACTGTCCAGGAACGTCATGATATTGCTAATGACGATATGTTCGAGTATCTTGCCTATAATCGACGTTAATGAAATTGGTCGATAGTTCCCTGGGTCGTGTCTGTTTCCCTTTTTGAATATCGGTGTAACGTTTGCAATTTTCCAGTCTATTGATATCTTTCCTTCAGACAATGGCTTCTTGAATATTGTGTCTATGTATAATATGTGCGATCTGTGGCGCCGTTGAGTTGCGCAGATAATTTGAAGGGATACTTGGGAGTGAGGGGATATTTTGTAACTTTTGTACCAATCATTTATAGGGTAAAAATTGAGATCCACTTCACAATCGAGCGAAAATCCTAAACCGTGCTGTTTTTGAACTTTCTTCCGATAAATTTTACATTATATCCCCCAAATTTTCGAAATCAAATTTTTAGCCAACAGGATCTCTTTTTCGAATAGGACAATGAGGACATAATAACGATAATAACAACTACTTATAACAACATATTATACATAAAATAATGATAATTACCAATAACAGTAATTTTTCCTAGCCTAGTGAAATTAGAAAAATGGAATGAATACGAGTGACAGGGAATTTAGGGTGTGAACATGACAGAAGCACAGTCTAAGGCCAGGAGAAGAGCGGTTAGGAAGCGCTGTTAATTTAGTGGTTCGCTTGATATTCTGCATGCATATACCGAGAAGTTATCTTTTGTTCAGTTATCTTGCCTCTTATTTCATGACGCCAATCAGTAAATACAGAATCGAGGCGTTTTAAAGCCCTATAAACTCAAAATAATGCATAGTCTTTGTCCCCAACTTTGAAAATGAAACGAAACGGATTCAAGCACTTAAATAACGTTGGATGGCCGGTCCAACAATCACCATCTACATTCTACACTGTTGACCATTATCACATCACGTGTGGAAACTTTCTACTTCTTTTCATTCTTTGTCATTTGGCCTCAAGCCGATGATGGGATGTCATTATTTTTTGGACTGTGGAAGAAAAAAAATACTGATTTTGGGAACATTGATTGCATTAACTTTTTGGGATATTATGGGAAATATTAAAAAGATGTCTTTTTTTTACAGATTTGGAAAAGATGATTTCCAGAACTCTACGTATGGAGGATGCCTGGGATATCTATTTTGTCCCTACAGACTTTCTTTTGCCACAGTGCTATATGCCACCTTTTGGGTGGAAAGCGCTGCCGCATGCCGTAATGGGGACCTTCACACATCGTTGGACGATGTTCTAGGTGAGCTTGGCCTTGACCTATCAAGTCTACATTTTGGTAAAAGGGTTTTTCCACACTCCCCAGGCACTAGATCCGCAGTAACCAGGTCACCATATCTCTGATATCTCCACTTAGTTTACACCATTTTAATTGTTTCTGCTCATAAGTCGTATCCATCAAAGTGATACGTTTCCATGTTTCAGGGGTTTGACAGTATCCTGATATTTCGTAAGCAGCTGTTCAGGATTGCGAGTTTGCTTGATGATATGTTTTCAATGTGGAAAGAAGGTGTGTTCATGATGTGGAAGATGTGGAATGTGTTTCAATGTGGAAGGTGGCCTGGTCTTCTTAAAGGAATTTGTATATTTTTTAAATTAAAAAATTGTGTGACCGTGAATGGCGTTGGGAAAAAGATATTTAAATGTGGGAATCTGTTAATTGTTTTATTGGAGTGCCGATTTTTCCGATATTTTATGTATTCCTTCAGTAATACTGTTCGTACTGGTGTCTAAAATAGCCTTTCTAAAATTAAGCTTCTGACTCGATAGTTTCTCTCCCATCCTCGTTTCAGTTAAAGCCAAGTACTTGGCTTTCACTTTACCATTCAAACATTTTTTTCAAAATGGGAATCTCAATGAAAGTTTATTTTTTTTTAAGCGACGCTTTAAACGCTTTACTTATTCTCCCAGAATGGTCTGACTTACTTGAAGTAACGCCTCTTCTTTAATTTTCATTTACCCACAATCATCCCTTCTAATGGATGTAAATTTATCTTAATTGCTGACGCTGGAATATTTATTTTTTACTATCCTTTGCGCTAACCCAAATATCGCTCCCATCCCATTCGTACTCCCTTCTTCTTTTTTTTACCTCATCTCCCTGGCAGCAGCCGTGCTCGTTGCTCTGGTGACAAGTTGACAGTCGAGGCTGTCGTGTCATTTTATATTTTTTTCGGGAGGTGTGTTGAGGAAGGGTGATAAAAAGCGCGGGAGCGAATTCTTGCCGTCTGGGGGTGGTCTCGTATATTTGCGCTTGTGTGTTTTTCCCTCGGTGCTCTTAGCATTCTTTCCATATACTACCACGCCGTGCCAACTCTCTCATTTGTCGAGGCATTCGTGGAAAAATTTGCTTGCTTGTGTATGTGTGTACATATGTGGGCACATCGCGGAAAAATGATTAAAGGGAGCCGTTTGAGTAATACTACGTGGCCGTGTTGACTCTATGAGCAAATAACCTGTGCATTTTACGCAAAATATTTCACGAGAATGTGTTCTAGAAAAGGGTTTTTGAGTCCATTTTATAGTGTGTGAGTGAGTTAAAAAGCTTTTTACGAGAGAATCGATAACATTCACACGATTTATCCTTTTGAAGCTTCTATCTAGGACTTTTAAACCGGTGGAAGGTATACTTTTTTGTCTTAGAGAAAGCATTGGCTCATCCCCGGGTACTCTCAAATCAGTTCGACGTTCGGAGAAAATTATATAAAGTAATTTATGATGTCTTGACATATGCTAATGTTTTTCTTATGAAAAATACTTGCATACGAAAAACTTATATAGCGATGAAGATTTAATATTTCTCCCCAGTACACTTGGTGATAAAAACTAAGTAAATTATGCATTTGCGCCTTAAGTACGTGCCGATGTCGTGCTTGTATAATTTGGAAGAACTCAATATATGTATTTTGCATATTGATGTCATATATTTTGGATTCATTAAACTTACACGTGGTATACAAATTATTTCTAGAGAACTGCGTGAAGATATTCAACACTTAGGAATGATTTTTTACCATCGATTTTTTCAATGAAATACTTATGTACTCAAGTGTATCTCCATTTACATTTTGTAGCGTAGTTTTCTAAAATTATCGAATCCAAAGTTACATCAATACAGTTAAGCCAGAAAAAATTAAGTATAACTCGCTAACTTGGATGCAATGTTGAGTAACACTAAAATTATTCATGTACTGAAATTCATTGAATGGGATAACACGTACATTTTTCAATAACTGTCGATATTGCTCGAGGATACCGACAAAAAAAATAGAATTGAACATAGACACATGCCAAATCTGAAATCAGCTCTATTTACGCTTTGTAGCAAGTCGCGTGTTTCATCGTTTAATAAATATCTTATATTTATTATTTTTAGGGTGATGAACGGGTTCTTTCAGCGACACTGGTAGCGTTCAGGCGACTTCACCGGTGAGATAACGGTTAGTCACCGGTGAGTCGCAACTGTTGTCGTCGTCTGAACGTCACAATAATTCCTGCAGTACTCCCCGGTCACGTGACTCCACAGCAGTCCATTAGTATGAAAATGAGCGCCAACGGAGAATTAAGGACTTTCGCACCATTCATCGCTGGCGACGATGATTATATGCCAAATGTGTCTAATATTATTAGGCGCGAAGTCGTCAGAAGGAGATAAAATCTATTGGCAATAAGAAGGAGGAGAAACAATCCGCGGAATGAACATGGGACGACTTCATCATGGGGGCAGCCATGTTGCTTCTCAACATGGCACCGATTCGCACCGGTGATGAATCCCGGTGGAAAAAATGGCGCCTGATCCGTAACATGTTGACTCACCGGTGAGTAACCATAGAGCGTTCAGAAGATAATTACCACCGGTGCAACAACTGTTGTGTCGCCTGAATGCGACCATTGTTGAAGGGGATTACCGGTTCAAGTGTTGAGGTGTCACACGCAGATTCCATGTTCATGCCTGCGACGGAGCAAGGAATAATCGCAGGATGACGGTTGATTTTTGTGTTTTGAGTCCTGAATTCTTATGGTCCTCTCGGAAGTTTTTGAACTCCTTAAACATAACATACATCTTTACATTGCTGGGGCGTTTGTGAAAACAACTTTGAAGGATTACTGATCAAGAAATTAGTTTTATCTCCGTCATAAGATGTCCGACAATAATGAAGCACGTGGCTAAAACAATGGTAGCTGGTAGGTGTCTCTCGCTGTCATCATGGCAACGAAATTGGTGTTGAGTTGGAAGCGGGGCGACTCCTGTAATATAGCTAGCTGTTTTCGTGCACGAACTATTATGCCCTGTTTGACGTCCTAGCTTGCGGAAAGTAAGCAGCAGGCAGCGCAAGATCGAACGCATTAAACAGTACCTTAAACATTCGCATTCCCCCGCTTAAGAATTGCCCTTCATTTTGTTTTGGCTCCGAAGCGGTCTCTCCAGACCACGGTGCTTCTAAACGCTTCCTCTTATCTTCCCCATAGTAGACGGGACACCTAGCGATTATTAAACGGCACTAAAGCCGATCGCATTGCTGCAAAATTATATGTCTATTTAAGATGCTTGTCAAAGATCATATATGCGGAGATGACGTGAATTGAGGTAGTACACGAAATAGATGAAGTTAAAAGCGTTCTATTCACAGCGTAGAACAACAGTTGAGACCCTGGAAGATTTGACAAACGGTGAGGCATACTCAATTGGTTTTTGAGAGTTTTATTAGATGCCATCACGTGATAATTATGATCGAGTTTATGGCGTAGGCCAAATAAAGTGCTATTTAGGAGGAGTATGTACCAGGATGTTACGTGACTAAAATTTTATTATAAAGAATCAGGCAGTAAATCAATCCTAGTATTGAAATTTTGATGATTATGCAAATGATGGTTGAGCACTAACTTTATGAAGCATTTGTATCAAGGCTCGGAATTAGGTCAGGAATTTTAGATACCTAGTAACCTAGCTGCTACGTGTGATAGGACGAAATATCAAAGCGCGATGCATTAGCGATGTAGTGGTGGTTCAAAAAGAGTAAATGAATCCCTAAAGGTACAGACAGGCAAACGTCATCACAGGGCAAAGAGAAATGTGAAAATCAGAGCGCCACGTACATCAACGCCATACGTACTTACGATCAAAGTTGAACCTATCAGTTTTCAGCGGACAGCACCGCAGTTTAGACCGTGCTCCGCGAGCGGGTCGCAACCGCAGACTGCTGTTAAACGACGCGCGAGCGGTGGTGCCGTCTCTTATACTCGTCCCTCTCGCTCAACATGAATGTACCATATGCGTTGCGTATGCGAATCCCTGCCCTCCTTTTATCTTCCTCCGATCTCGTGCCCGCGGTCTGCCTACCTTCCCCCTTTCCCAGCGTCCGGCTAAAACATCTTCCTCCATGACGCCATCCCCGTTAATGCTCTTCTCCTCGTTCAGAAAATACCCTCACCCGTGTTCCACCCCTATTCATCTACTTACTCCAGATATTCCTCTTGACATGTCATGGTGGTAGAACCTGGGACGTATTTACGGATCATTATAGCGTTTTCCTTGTTTTGCCACAGCATTAAGTAGGTTCCGCCGCGACTGTGTGAGTCAAAACAAATACTAAATTCCACATTTTTTATATTTTGTACAATAAATCCTGCTTTCGCTGATGAAATGTGCTACCTACAGAAAACCAAAAGTAAAGTAGAGAAAATGCAGATTATTCCACGAACGTATTTTAAATTAGCACTTTTTCCCAGCCATTGGAGCCGACTGCAGCGCCATTTCCTACGAATTACCGCATTTTGACTTCAATTACGGCAGTAATTCTCTAATAACTAAAAAAATAAGGTGGTAAGATGCCTATATTTTATTTTTATTCAATTTCTATGGATTATTTCCGTCATATAAATAGTTTTCCGTGAAAATGGCATTTGTATTTTATGGAAAAATACAATTTTTCCTCGTGTTTCTCTCATTCCCCATTGAACACAATGTAAATTCAAGTTCAATTATAGAATAAAATAGCTTGGAAAGGTATTATTTTGCTGTTCATATGAGATAGAGGACAAGTTTTTTTTACAAGTTGACAGAATATGAATAAATGGCATTTAAGTCATTTTACGGTGGAACCACCTTAATGAATAAGGAAAATACGATGAATGCTCTTCGAACTGCATTTTCTCTTTAACATCACTGTTCTCGCATTTGTTGAGTGAGTCGTAGGAACAGTTTATACGTGCAGTACACAAAATCGATGTGCACGTTTCTGATATCAATAGCGACAACGCACAGATAAGATCGCGCCCCTGCTCTCAAAACCTATCCACATTTCAGCAAGCAACCCTGGTCATTCATTCGTAATGTATCGTAGCAGTTACCAATTTACTATGCATTTATGATAATGAAGAAGAGACGATCAGTGCCACTCGGGCGTAAATATGATGCCCACTTGGTTATAAATAAAATACTGGTATTAATCAATTGATTATTATAATTTATTTATAACGGAAAGAATTGAATACAGCATTATATAACCATGCAATATTTTGAAACGAACGACGTTCAGTAATTTACTGATGATTATTGATTGCGTATTTTTGTAATGGCTGATTTATTGAATCTATTTTACAAACTTCGTTGTGATAATTTTCTTCTAAATCACGATCGAACGAGGACCCATTAATCAAAAACTTTTTCTCAGGAATGAGGAAATTCAATTATTCTCACGATTCAATGATTATCTCACGATGAATATTTCTCCAGAAGTGTCATTAGCTTTAAAAAAAAAAACGTCACAACGCTGCAAAACGTTGTTGGGGGGTAATTACTATTTCCTTTCGAGACATTCTGGATTAGGCAGTACTAAGTAAGTTAAGAGGAAACTCAAGAAGTGTTGTACAGGCTTAGATCATGTTTAGTCTAGATACGCTCTGAGCTGAAAACGTCTCCAAAACAACTGCGAAGCGCGTGACATCAGAGACGGAAAGTCAGATGGTAGTGCCCTCTAAATTCACCGTTTAAGTGTCATCTTCCAGGCTAAAACGCGTTCTCGGGTGTTTTTATACAATTTAATATACGGATGCCCGAAACAAGTAATAAAAAAATGATCCAACTTCGTATGGACGCTGTTTTAATCCGTAGCATTGTAATGAGATCGGCCTTTCCTACCTTTCTATAAGCAATTTAATGCGGTACAGTTTAACGGTATTCTATATTAGCCTAGCCACTACATCCCAATACACTGGGAAAGATTTTTAAAAGGGTATAGCTCGAGGTAAAGGACTCCACCGTGGTAAAGCCACGAGTCTTACCTGGTGTCCTACGCGACAACCATCAGCTTGCTCTGTTCCCACAAGCAATGAATACATAGCAAGGATAACGAGCGCGCCATCTATTGTGTACAAGCTCGAGGTGTGCACGCATCCCGGTTAGTTATGCTGCTCGATGTTATAAGTCGATGTTTGTGTGGATAGGGGATAGGGTTGGTGTGGTGGATTGGGTACTTGCCTTCTAGAACCTGAAATTCCGAGAAGCTTGTGTTCGAATCCTGGGAGTAGCTTAATTTTTTTATTCGAGGAATCCAATTCCCATATATGTGCCAGCTGTATAGCGCATCAAAAGCAGAATTCCATTCTTCGCTTCGGATGGAACAAAAAATATGGACAGATGGGCTCCTTACTCGAGTGGAGGCCAATGCTAGTGCCCAGTTTCTCTCCGTCCCTCCTCAATTCCTCATATATTCTTTCGTTAACCTACCCACTCACTCCTCTATCTTAATTTGTTTGCATATTAGCATGGCTGAACTTTAATAAATGGCCCCCACAATTTATGAAATCAGTTTCTATCCCGCGTGATTAAGTTGATATTTAGCAGCCGTATTGCGTGAGAAGTCCCTTCCTCGCATGTTAATTTTATTATCTGCGAGGGCTTTCGCGGCTAGCAGAATGTGAAGGCTCCTTCCACCACGTGTGTATTTAATTACTGACAGCAGTTTCACCAGAATTTCAACTGATTTCTTCGCGTCGAAGTGTTATCAGAAATTACAAACGTACGTTGCGGATAACCCGGGAATACAGCCATCACGTTCCTTATTTTATTATACTAGTGTTGTCGTGCTCGAGCCCCGTGATGACGGGGACTCGAACACGGACCTCTGGGTCCTTGCTCTTGGCCGTCGAGAAACGAATAATCACCCAGAGGTATTGAGGGAAATATGAATCAATTCATTTAAAATCAAGTAATAGAGAGGAAAATGATTTAATGTATTTCAAATCTAGCGAAGGCAAGAATAAAACAGTACACAAGAACCAACATATACGTTAGAATAGCCCAACAAGAATATTACATCGACTCGGGGAGGAGAGAAGCTCTGGATATGGCACGGATGGATGGCGCTGCGGCTGCAAGTGCATGGGCCGCGCCTTGACTCCCGTCTCGGCTACATGATTGACCAAAGAATCCCCGATGAATGACCGAGAACTGACCATTTCCGTATCTCTCCGTGCCATTATATAGGAGAAGCCGATACAGGAATGCTTTCGGAGAGGTGACAATAGATTTTGAGGCGGGGGGACAGGAAGGTATTGACATCAGGTAAAGTGTAAGGTCACCCTCCCGTGAGGCATAGTTTCCCTTATAAATAATTAAATGAAATGGTACTTTTTTCACAGTTTATTTCTATAAGTCGACCGGTTTCGTCGCATAGGCGACATCATCAGGCCTATGCGACGAAACCGGCCGACTTATAGAAATAAACTGTGAAAAAAGTACCATTTCATTTAATTCTTTAGAATGGATTTTCACAAAGTGAAGCCTGAAACCATCGAGTTTATAGTTTCCATTGGCTATTCTCAATAACTGTACGGAAATGTACAAGAAAATACCAAGCTTATGCATTCAAGAGAACATTGTGAAATAACAGACACATTTAAAATATATAGAAACCCGCCAAACGATTTCCGGGTAACAACACTGGTATTTGAAGTAAAGTACCTAATAACAGTACGAGTGAGTATGGCGGCTAGTATGCGATATCACCTCCTGCCACCCATTCTTGAGGTGGCTTGCAGCGTACCGCTTTAACGTAGACGTGTCTTAAATGACGCAGGTGACCTCGGTCGTCGCCTCCCCAAATAACCTACCAAACAACCAACCGGTAGTGTGAACGGGGCTTCACTCAACCCCCTCCCCGATCACCACACCTCCCATCCCGACAGCCACCCCGCGTTTTGTTTGCCCACCGTCTGAAATCACGGGAACTCTCTCTCTCCCTCCCTACCTCTCACTCTTTGTGTCCTCCACGTTCGTCCGTCCCCTTTCTGTCCCTCAATGCTATTCCCCACCACTGCCGGAAAAGAGTTGGAAACATCGACGGCGCAGAAGGAGAATAAGGGGAGAGAAGGAGATAAAGGAACTATTGGGAAGGCGCTAAAACGGATTTGGAGTGGGGTCTTGTTTATTCTACGCCTACTCGTCAAACTTCGGCATCTGCAACCCTGTTATTATTATATGAATACAATGTGAAACACGTAGAAAGAAGAAACTTATTCAATTGACATTATATCTAAGTGGGTGCACTAGTGGATGGACATAAAAGACGGATTAAAGTTGACTCATAACAGGGCCTAAGTCGTTTTCCGAGCCTTCAAGATGCCCTATGACTAAGCCGCCTGCGTTGCGCTATCTATAGTAGTTATAGTTCTATAGAAGGGAGAGGAAGGTGAATTGTCTTTTGATCGTTGATACCCCGTCACCATGAAGTCCACATGTATATGAGAGAATTTACTGGGTTGCTTGTAATCGTGAATGCGTGTTCACACATTAGAAGGGGAATATTTTATCAGTTAAAACAGGAAATACTACGAGATTGCCTTTGCACGGTTAGAGTAACATACAATATTAAAAGTGACGACTGACCAAGGAGCCTATCGTTGTCTTCGAAACTACGCATGAAAATTCTGGAATTCTCAACTTCCTACCTTTCCACTATTTCACATTTGGACGTTTGGCGCACATTATATATACTTTTCAATCTTGAAAGCCGTACTTATACGTAATACACAGTTAGTATGGAATCCAAAGAATGGCAAAAAAATAAATAATTCCCTTGTAGTAACCCCCGGTGTATTGGTCAAAAATTAAAGTATCTAAATACTGCTATCTTTAGTACGTGTATGCGGACATGAATGAATCGTGTGCTATTTTAAAGGCTGGACACATTATGTAACGGCGCTTAGGAAATCCTGGCAGACATTCGATATCTGTACTCCACCTAAACAGAAATAGACATTTTGTTTAAACTTTTCGTTCCAAAGAAGTTATGATGCTCCTGGAATGATTAAGCTGTTATAAATACTAAGGAAATCTACGCCATACTTATTGATTCTATGATGCAACGTTTTATTTTAAAATTCCCTCGGTAGACTTTCTCGCTTTCGCATGCAAAATTATACATTTTTCTTTAACCGTCATTAATTCATCATCTAATTGCCATTGGTGACTCGATCAAAAGTCATTGAATGATGAAGTTGGAGGTCTGAATCTAATTGTACTTAAACACAATTCTTTTGCTTGCTACTCTAAAAGTACCGTTCATCTTGGTTTTAGAATCAAGGAGGGTGACATTCACCATGAAAAACATCACTTGACTTGTGAATGTGAATTTCACTCTCTTTGGTGTATATCTTTGCTCCAGTTTGCGTGAATACGTACCACATCATTTGTGCAATCGCAATGATTGGCAAAATTGTAGAACCAACTTATGGAATTCACAGACTCTTCCTGGGCGAAAAATAATTGGTGTGCGCATTGATACTAGTGGTATTAGCAGGCTACGGCTTCGACATTCCTTATTTATTTTTTTAGATAAAATTTTCCTCCTCTGTTTTCTATTTTCTGTACACGAGGGCTCTTAACACTGTTGAGGAAATTTTCCGTCTCTCGCAGGTGTCGCGATGAACTCGAAGGCATTGCAAAAAAAGTGCCAATCGGATCACATCGATGAAAGAGTTCGAGAAAACTTGAAGAATAATACACTCGGGACGCCGACAATTAGAATTTCCCACAGACTCGACGAAGGGAGGTTTCGACTATTTCACGTGGAAAAGGGTCCAAAACTTCCAAAGGGTTTTTTAGTGGGAGGAAAAGGGCGTGGATAGGAGTGAGATAAGAGAGGGAGAAGGAAGGGACATGGAGGTAGAGAGACGTAAGAGAGAGTAGTGAAAAAGAAATCAGAGAGATATAGAGAACTAGAACCAGTTCGACCTTTGTTCTCCCTCCTACCAACTTCCTTAAGTTCCCTCGCCAGATTTTTTTTTCACCAGCTACGACGCAGGTAGGACGATGTAAAGATAAAATTAAAAAAAGAATGGACTCGCTTTTCGTTCGTTTTTTATCCTCTCTCCCTCTCTAACTCTCTTTCCTTCGGTGAGGAACCAATCTCAATAGAGGAAACGAGGCGTTATAATTTCTGAGCGAACAGAATGACAAGTGACGGTAGCGGAGCGCGTGTTCGCGCCACTGCAATTCCCTGGCGGGCGGCGGTGACGGCGGAGTAGGGCGAGGAGGGAGGGAGGCCGTGGAAAGGCGCGGGTTGTTTGATCACGGGACTTGATGGGGAACCGAGGGCTAGTTAAACGAGGGTCCAAGGAAGGAGCGATTATTGAAGTGGCCGAAACGAGAGTTAAAAATGTATCCATCGGAAGCAGCTTGGCCCCTTAGATCCGCCAACCGGGCGGCCGCAAACTTGACTATCTATTATTCTTCTTAATATATAAAACTCAACTAAATGAAATTATTATATTTTTCTCCAACAAAAAAAATGGAATTGTTTACGTCTTACTCAAAGTATTACTCGCTACCTACGAGGCTTTCTTCTGTATTTTATTACCTTAAGGAAATTAGGCCACTCCTTTCTCTCGATCAACTGAACCAACTACGAGGCTTTCTTCTATATTTTATTACCTTAAGGAAATAAGGCCACTCCTTTCCCTCGAACAACTGAACCAACTTTACATATTTTCCTGAAATGTGCATCTTTATCTTAAATGCCTACCTCTTATTTTCTAACAGCCTTCACAGCCTCCTGCTGTGACTCAAGATGGCATAATTTTCCATCAAATTCTAAAATGTGACCATCAAGTCTTCCATTATTTGCAATCTAAAAAACTTTCTGTCGTTTGAAAAGTTATCCTCATGAAATCTCATAGGCTCATATTAGATTTAGATCAGCGAGTTCTATAGCACCGGTGGCATTAACAAGTAGTCAGAACAGATGGCCGGGACTTGCCCAGTTTATCATGCTCAGCGTCTCGTTAATCATGAGTCAAGGATCTCGGGCATTTAAATGATTATTAGGTGAGATTAGAAGTAGCGAACTGTCCCAGAGCAATTAATTTTTATGCAATAATGCAGCAATTTTTCCCCATGAAGGTCTCATAATATTTCGTAAGTATTCATTGAAATTCCGATAAGTAATGTACTTGATGGATAAATGTGAGAATGGTAGTCGTTTTACTCCTCAGTTCTCTACCTTCTTTCGAAAGCATAGGGTCCATCATAGTGTTCTCTGTGCGTCGATCGACCGACACAAATGAAAACCGACAGTCATGAACTATACCCTTGGGCCGCACACTGGGTCTTTTTAGAGTCTGGGTTGAGTGTAATGAGAACTGAGAAAGGTTTTACATTACGAGAGTTAGTTGGCCAAAATTTTACGCCATTCATTAAAGTATTCTACCAGTTAAAGGTAGGTTTTAAGGAAAATCAGAGAAAATTCTCCCGATCTTCCCAAATAGAGCCCTATCATTCTCTAGTATTACTTTCTTCATCTAATGCGTACGTCTTACCCTTCCGACAAGCAATCTCATATTTTCACATGGCTAAATACAAATAATTACTTTGAGCAAACGAAAACTGACACTTTTTTTGTTCTCTGATATGCCTAATTATGGACAGCAAATATTTGCATTTAACTTGAATTTGAAGGAAATATGCAAATAATCACTTAGGTTTTTCGTAAATATGTGAGTACTGTTTAGTAAAAATGAAATTATACTTGCAAAATATCGATTGAAAGCAGGTTGTTTATTTATCAGTGTATATGTCCCTTATACTAAAAGAAATATATTTATGGAGAACTCACTGCGAAAAAACTGAAGTACGGCTAAATTTACAGCACGAGGTCTGCCGGACCCAGGGGCATTATATGTGGTTTGTGTATCTCTCCATAAAGGGTTCTGTGATGTAGTTAAATACGTTCTTCGTTCTCTCATCTATTCACCAAGAATCTTCCCCTACACTCTCCCCGATTTTGTGGACATTTTGGGCGAGCAACATCCCGGAACGGGTCCAGGCGGTAAAGATCCTATTCATTCTCAGTTCCGAGTTTTGTTGGATGGCCTTTGCGTCTCTTTTGATGTCCGCGCGTAGAGATTTCAATTGTTCGCCCGTATGTGTTCTTCTCGCTCTCCGAAGTGTTGTCTTGTCGCGGAGAGCAATGGACTGGTGTGCGAAAGCCGTCCACACTGCTCCAACATTCTAGTATTCAACCACCTTCATGTTGCCTATTCCATCAAGCGACGCATTTTACGCCGTACTGTGGTACCATTTTATAAGTCATTTAGACTCGTCGATTACCCATTGGTGACATCTTTAATCGGATAATTCGAAAACCCTCACATGTAGCTTCTTTCAGCTGCTGACTTCATTTCGCACCACTGCTCAGGGACAGGCAATGGCTACATTTGCCACAGCGAAATTGCGGATCTTAGCGACGAAGCAAAATATTTTTCAGAATTACACCGCATTGAGGCTATAATTTTTCACCGACCAGATGAAGCCTAAGTCGAGCGGAATAAAGAGGGAAGCAACATTTTTTGTTTTGTTCTAACCTAGGGTATATCGAAGCCTTTCACTTCATACCGACGAGTTTACGGACGAGGGATATTAAATGTGACACACAGAGAAATGAGTTTTGCTAACTAGTCATTAACAAAAATAAAAACCAATTGATACCCCTACTATGTCTTAAAGGGTTGAAAGAATTGCGCTACAGAACCTACGGTCGGAAAAAAAACTAACCATAATATTTCCCTGAAGGACTATAACTTCAGTTAGCTGAGGAAAAGTTGTTTGTTTCCTGAAACTGGGAGATCCTGGGGTTTCCTGAGGGTGACTTGAGATGAGGAATATTTGGATTTTTAAGAACTAGAGGGCGTGTATGAAGCGTAGGGCTAGTTTTCTTTTGGCCTTACGCCGAGAATTGAGCTCTTTTGACTGTGCCTAGAAAAGTACCGGCGTGATGTTTATGTATGAATGTAATCGGTACAATTAATCGTCGCTGCACCTCCTGAGTGACCTTTGCATCCGAGTTTTGAGGAGCTTATTTCTCAGCCCCTTAGCATAATTTAAGGGGTTGAAACCGAATATAGATTTAAAAATGGAAAAAAAGCAATGCCCTAAAGTCCATTGCATAAATGGGGACATCAAAATGTGAAATTTGTTCGGGGTCTTTCGATTCCAACTCACTGTAAGGCCACCGCTCGACAATGTCGAGCATGTCTCGCGAGTTTCGACCATCTGTCCCCACTGGACTGGTTGGCCACCGCCATCGCCAAAAAGGGGGACTTGGTGCTCGGGAATCGGAATAGGAGGGAGAAGAGGGCAGTGCAGGAGACAGAAGAAGACAATCAGGCGCTGGCATAGGAAGGACCTGGGACGGCAGCGCGGCTCCTCTTCAAACGAACTAGCGGGAGAAGGGGGACAACGAGCATACGAAGAGTGGGCCGCGCGCAACAATGGATGCTCACCCTCCTTTTTGGTCCTCAAGTGCGCACGTGTGGGTTTTCGGCAGGCTGGAATTATTTGTTCGTCGCCATAGATGCGAGAGAGAGAGAGGATGTCTCGTACGTTAAAAAAAGAAATGCTGGGATTAAAAAAAAACACCTCTTTGGAGCTGCGATGAGGGATTCTAATAGTGTGGACGCACCTAGTTGTGTGAGGAGAGGATTACAATGGGCTCAGCGAAAGGGAACGATTCGTGAGGAAGGTGGACGCACTGTTCACGGAAGTTTTCCTTTAATCCGATACCGGTCTGACGATTCCTTGATCAAGGAGATAATCAGAGTGAGTGAAATAAAATCATTCCTGGTGTTTACCTACATAGACGACCTTCAACTAAAGAATATGCGCCATTTTAGGAGACGATGGCAAGGGAAGTAAATTGATGTTATCTTGCGTTGCTTTGCAGAACTTTACAACGTTAATCATACATACCTGTCACGCCTTATTTCTATCGTACGTCATTACCTTTCAGGGTAGGCAAAGTTAAAGAATTTAGTTACTGCTGTCAGATATACAAAACTGACTCTCTTTCGATAATACACTCCATGATACACATTTTTGCTTACCTCTTTCCCTTCTGTTGCATTAATACATTGATTCTTACACGTTCTCCTATTCTTAAGACTCCTAGCATTCTTCCTCTTAAGACTCGACGATGAATAGAAACACTCGGTACAATTCCACGCTTGTTTTTATTGATTCGATCGATTTCAACGTTTATTGCGTCATTATCAATGTAACTTTAACCTTGATAAAGCTAGAGTTACCGTGCCAATGACGCAGTAGATGTAGAAATCAATCGGTTCATTAAAAACAAAGAGTGAATCATACCAAGTAAAGTGTTTCTCTTCATCATGATTCATTGTAAGAGAAATATTATTTGGGAAGTGGAGGAAGGTCGGAGATAAACCTAGCGTCAGAAGGCCTAGCGTCAACAAAAGCCGTCATGCTGCCTTCGAAGAACCAAATATTACACTTGGAAGTTCTCTCTACATAGCATGCGAGTGGGGATCGGTATTCCTCTGAAAAATCATCCCCACTGTTGAATTTTCAGACTCAGGACCTCGGTATGGGAAACCAGAACTCTAGCCACCCTACCAACGTGACCCCGTCACCCTAGGGTTTTATACTTTTGCATACTACCCTGCGAGCCGACGCTAGGTCGTGATGAAGGAAGAGGATAGGAAAACGGAACTGGGAAACAGTGGAGACGAAAATTGTGAGGTCTTATGGTGGATTATTGTCTCGCTGTATTCATGTTGTAGTCCTGAATCCTAGTCCTTGGTTAAGAAAGAATTCTTCCACCTATCTGGTCGACAGTGCACCTACCTTGTTTTCTCGCTGGTTTCTGTTCTGAAGATGTGGTGTGGGGCTAAAATAAAACCTTTGGGTTTTCTCAAAACTCGTGTGATCTTAGATGTTCTAGTAATCTTTGCCTTGCGAGATACCTTTGAGTGCAGCTGTTTCCTACTCAGCGCATTCCATAGTCTGTGTTTTCTCTTAGAAGTTCTTAGCATATCAAACGACTTCCATTGTATTTTTTGTTTGTGCATCAAATATTTCTACGCTGAGTCCCATATTCTTTCAGCATATTCGAGATGAGGCCAAACGAATGCTGAACAATATCTCTTTTACTTTTTCTTCTGGTATTCCTCTCACTCTACGCGAAATACTTCTGTCTCTTTAAGTATGTGCTGTTGCTAATGTTTCGGATTTGTTTTTATATGTTTCACGATGTTTCCAAAGAATTTGAAACAAGAAATTTCGACGGAAAAAGCTTAACTAAGGAAGAGTTGTCGAAATAGGTATGGTGAATGGACCAACTAATTAACTGATATGGAAGTGTTAGGACACAAATAGAGTGCATTTTGGAGGACATTAGATTTCTGAAGGCTATCAGTGATGCCGTAGACGAAATACCCTCAGGGATAGAGCGATGAGTAGATTAGAGAAAGCAATGACAGCATGTCGATGAAAAAAATGTGACCGAATAATGATTGATGAACAACCGTATTGATTAAAAAATCTGAGAAATCTACACAGCTACTTGCACCGATATCCATTAAGAAAGCTTGATTATATCTTTCCTTTTTACTGTACGCCGTCTTACGTGGCATAGTTAGAGCTTCGGAGGAATCCATATTTCGTAACATTGTCCATATATTCAAGTAATTTACATAGCGTTATGAGCAATGTCACTTCATGTCTGAAAGTGTTAAATTAGCGCTGCCGATCACGCGGGACATTGAAGAGGCATCATCACATCGAAAGAAAAGCTTGGGAATAACACTGTCGTTTACGGTGTTGTATCCATAAAAGTATTATTTGCGAAAGACCTTGCTAAAATTAATTTGATAATTTGAGGAAAAGGGGGAGTATTTCTCACTGAGGGAAACTCCGCTCCAATATTACGTTGGAATCTGGGATCTATCCCAAGATATTCCGCGGCTAAAATATCCAAAACAGAATACTCCTGGTTCATGCAGTTCACTCATACAAGAGAAAAGTGCGTCCTACAGTTACTTCATAGTCTGAAGTTGGAGAAACATGGAGGTCGAACTGTTTAAAGTTATTGCACAGATAACGACCGTGCGCCATTTATTGTAACGTCGATGAAATAATCCTGGCGGCACGAAGACGAACGTGGAATTGTTTGGTATGGTGGATGAGGAGAGGAAACTTTAGGAGGCTGTTAGGTGGAGGCAGAGTAAGTGGTTGGAAGAGGTAATGGAGGAGAATTCTAGGTTAGCAGGGAAGGGAAGGAACAGATGAGGTTATAAGGACGGGATAACGAGTAATAGAACGTGTGCTGATACAAAGAAAGAAATTGAGAAGATATATAGTGGTCTACGCGAGTAAAAATCTAGGAGATTTTTATTATCTTCTATTTAAACCTACCTGATCCGATATATTACTCCAATAATACGAATAACTCATAATAAAAACACTATGCTTACATATCGGCACCACAGTTAATCGATACTGGAAAGCACTCAGTGGGCAGAAGTATTCTAAACATTCGCTTGTTTGCTCGGAAAATCTTTTTCACTTGGCACATGTATTTTGACAGACACTTTAAATTCAAGATAGAACGAAACGAAACGAAAAAATATTGGCGATGGTGTTATAACGAGCATTGTGATGAATAATGTGTCTTATGAAGTTAGTTATCACTCACACATGATTTTAAATTTATCTGTTTTTCATTTGGCTGGCCACTCCATGGTTGTCACACCTGATTACAAATAGAATACACCTAAACTTTTCTGGCTACCAAATTGAAGGTCATGGATTGTTTTGAGACATGGATCAATGTAAATATATGAATATTTTGTGCTGGAATGTAATTTTAATAAATTCCTTTATCGTCATAAATCTATCACTTCACTTCTATAACTTTACCTTCATTGGTCCTTCAATAGTTGCCAAGTCAGAATCTTGTAAACCTACAAAATAAACGGCAGCTGTCTTTATTTATTCATAAAATGCAAGTTTTCACGCGCACAAGAAATCATGCCATGGGCACTTTGCGTTAAGGACATCTGTTGTTATCTCGACTTTTCCTTGATATGGCTTCGCTAAAAGTGATCGTAAAAAAGGGCTTGTTGACCTTTCGGAAAGTGATAAAGTGTAACTTAATAAATACGACTGATTCGGTCCAGTGCTGATAGACTATGTTTCTGTGCTCGGCCAGCACTCATAAACCATAAGCCCACCAGCTAACGCGATTTTTACGCTCACGGGTAAAGTGAGACAAAATCGTCTTTTGTATTGTTATGATCTCGTCCACAAGTCATAAATTGGTAAACTTTTCGCCTCTACGCAAGAAAGACATGAACCGTCCCGGGTCTTCGGCTATCAATGAATTCTGTGTCACGAATAAGTCATTTCGTCTGTGAGTGTGGTCTTATCTCGCACCCTGAGAGCCCCTGATTCTTGTCGTACCCGGGAGACTGCGTCGCTGAAAATAAATCTGAAAAAATGCAGCATTTACATTCTCCTGTCTCTGCCGTAATGCTGTCATCACACGGGAAGTTGTCTTTCCTGATCTATTCCTTGCGTGTGGGTGCCTGTCCTGCGGCAAACGATATAGTGGTAGCGAAGCATGGTGGTAGTCGTGCGGTAGACCTTTAATAGTGACCTTAAGAGACTCCATTGCTTAAGAACTAGCTCCACACGGGAGAAAGATGGTTTCCACGTTAGATTACAAGAGTGCCCAAGGTTTCCCAATCCTTCGTTTCCAGCATCAAAATGCTCAAACTGTCATTCACATCAACTTAATATCTCTATTGATCCAATTGTTCCGATGGTATTCTCGTTATTGTTTGTTCGGGATTGGATGCGAACACAATCAAGCGTATTTTGATTTTGCTTGAGTTTTTCATGGTTAATGTAGTCGTGAAATACGCTGCTGACACGTTACCACCTTCCCCAATTAGAAAAAATATATTGTTAGCGTTGCCTATCATGTGCTGTCTTCTCCCCTCTACTCCTTTTCCGACCCTTCCCACAAGAGCCTTCCCCTCCCTCCTCTCTACCGCTCTACTTTACCTGAGTAGGGACGGGCGCTCTCGTGTGCGAATTACCATATTTATAAACTACTCTTATTGATATCAGCCTATGGGCTTCGGCAATAGAGTTATTCTCCAAAGTGGAATTTACAGCAGCGGTATTCCTCGTTTTGTTCCCTAGTAGCGGCAAAACCGTAAGATGTCTATTGAAGAGCTTATCACGGCCCATGTAGAAATTTCTGCGAGAAAAAATCCAACAGGACCTTGAATTCAATCACGGACCTTTGGATTGCTAGGCCGATATACCAGTACACAACCTAGGCTTCCTGATTCTCGAGACAATTGTTGTAGAATTAAAGTGAATTATGTGTCATTCCCTTGCGGTATTTCATGTATGACGAAGCAAAGGAAAAATGGACTTCAATGATGCTACAACTCGTAATATTTAATCCTATGGCAGCACGTAAGACGTTTTCAGTTACGTAAATGGTGATTTTTCAGGCGTAACGAAATTTAGCAATGATAAACGTACGAATAGCTAGGTTTAATGTGTGGAACATCTCTATTTCAAGGGTGGAATTACCAAATCCTGGAAGATAAAGGGAGTTATTATGGTATTACGCATCTCAATACGCGGGGAAAAATGGAACCGGCGCTTTATTGGAAAAATTAACTTTTATCTTCGGAATTAATTGGATTGTTTATATAAAAAACTTTATTCCATCAATATTCTTTTTAAGTTTTATTTTCCATATGATGGTGACTTCTAAATCTCTTGCGTGATTAGCATCGCTAAGTAGGCACCTCCAAGCACATATTTTATACCTCTGTGTAAATGACTATATCAGGAACTCATGATTTCTCCCTACCTCGTCAATCTTCGATTTGACGAGCGCCATTAATTTCATTCTACTTAATTATCTTAATTATTCTTCGAGATGATAATGTTGTTTTATCTCTTTAAATGAAAACATAGTTGGATGAGGGCGTGTTGAAGGAGAAAGAGAATAGAGGGGAGAAAACTGGGGAAGCGTGGATGAGGAAGGAGAAGAACAAGAAATTAGGACGTAAGGATGGGCAGAAGGTATAAAGAATAGAAGAGAGGCCTGATGTCCGGTAAATAATGCGCCAGAAAATAAAAATGTCTCAGAAATGGTGAAGTTAGGAACAGGACTGTTCAATAACCTAGCAAAACGGTAAATACAGGGCGTCCCTTTCAAACCTCCCACATTTCAAAGGCCCAGGGTAAAAAAACTACAGTAGATATGGTAATGAAATTGCACCATATGATAGAGCATCTCAAAGAATTTATATACCGGCGTCAGGCGTGCCAACAATTGTCGCCAGAGTGCAGCATGATTGCATGGAGTGAAAATGGTGACTCTACAGCAGGGCACGCAAGCAGTAGTGTGGTTTGCAGAAACAAAATCGCCGATTAGTGTGCAAAGAAATTATCGTGGGTAGTATGGATGTGATTCACCTGATGTGAAAACAATTAAGGAATGGTATCGTACGTTTCTGGCAACTGGAAGTGTTCTGAAACATTCTGGTGGTACACGTTGTAGTGTTTCGGAAAAGACTGTGGAAGGACATCAGACAAGCGTTTCTCAGAAGCCCACGTAAGTCAATTCGGCAGGCATCTAGGCAACTTAATGTACCACGAGAAACACTGCATCGTGTAGTACACCAGCGTTTTCGTTTGTATGCTTACAAAGTGCAAATTCCGTAACATCTGATGCCGAACCACAAACCATGCTGGCAACAATTTGCCTGCCGAATCGACTTGCGTCAATCCTAAATTGAGTGATACGTATTACGGTGACTACAAACAAAAACAGCTCGAGCAAGCTTTCGAATTGGATATATTTACAAATATCTTGGATGATTTCGCAGATGTTTTACTCTATTTGGTACTTCATAAATCTTTATTTTTTAAACTGCGTAATTTTTAAACTTGTTTTTCTTATCTATCTCACGATAATAAACACAATATATCCCAAGTTAGCTCGCCAGGCGCAACGCACGAGGTAATGCAAGGGAAAAAATTTCGCGTGACGCCGGCTTATCGAAGGAAACAAAGTATATTTGGTCTCAAGCGTTCGGGACTCGTCTAACGTAGTAGGGGTGGGCGCGGGGGGGTTTGAATGAGGGATGGGGAGAGAGAGAGAGAGCACATCGCGCGGTAAAGAAGATTGACGCAAGGAAATGAAATGTTTTTGTCGATGCGCGCTCTGTTGAGTGCTTGCCACGGAGCATCCCAGATGCTGTCCTCCAGTCTCATTCCCTTTGAAAAATCTCGTAACGAGAATTCGATGGAATGGTTTGGGAAGGATGGAGAGGGATATATAGAGGGGGTGGTACGTACGAAGGGAGGAAGCTGTCGACGGGGAGAACAGCAGCGCCGCGATCTCGCGCGCCGGCGAGGGGAGGAAGTAGGAGGCGAGTATGTATCGCGTCTCCTTCGCGGGATTTTAATTGATTATTCTCGCTCCGACCGTGATTCGCGTCGAGAGAAGCGTACAAGTGCAAGGGCAGGCACTATCCATTTTATCTCCGTCGAATACAGTGAAAAAAATACGCAAGGTTTGTTTTAAAATGTGTGGTTTAGTATTTTCTTGATTTTATAACTTTTAGGGATACTCTCTCCCATTGTTTACCCATCAGTGTGAATCCCACTAAACCCAAACTCTCAGTAAACCTCATACGAAGGTTACATAAAAAGGGAGGAATCAGGCGAGATGTTGTGGAATATGAACATAATAAGAACTAGGATATTACAATTTTCCACATAAAGTTTTAATCGACCCGGGTTTCGATTCACTGCATCATCATCCTGATGATGATTCAGTGCATCGAAACCCGGGTCGAAAAAAAACTTTATGTGGAAAATTGTAATATCCTAGTTCTTATTACGAAGGTAACATCTACCTCATTTCATGGTTAACGCCAACCAGAATTTAATAAAACATGCCAATATTCAAGAATTTTTGCATTTCGATTAGGTATTTTTTGGAAGGAAACGCCAGGAGAGAGTCCCCCCCGTATTCAGAGAAATGATGGATAGTATTTCCATGGGTAAACCTTGCATTTGGAAGTGTACTTGTGATGAGAATGAATTAAAATATTTGCAAAATCTTAAAATTCTGTATTTAAACCCACCAATAGTTTCTAAGTTGTGAACGACGTGTAATGTACTTCCTATTACTTACAACCTCTTGATGATGACGATGTAACAAGTTTGAGTCCGGTCGGAGGGTGAAATAAACGGCGTGTAATATTATCTAGGGCAGGGGTTCCCAACCTTTGAGCAACTGCGTACCACTTGAAATATTCAGAAATTTTGGCGTACCAACAGTCCTATATTTTTTTTAGAAACATATATCTAATGTCGGAAAAGTGCCCAATGGCTTTTTTTATTTTAATTAAATTGCTGAGAATATTTCATCTTGAATTAATAATGCACTTTTATTTCGGTTTTCTCAACCCTTTATCCAGACAACAATAAATATATATATAGATGTTTTTCAATTTTATCTTGATTATTTTTATTTAAAAATATATAGAGGTGTATGTATATTAATAACATTTTGTAACTAAGGAAAAAATGAAACGATTATTGCAAATCACAGTTTTATTTATTACTCATAGGTCTAAAAACATACAATTTTATATAATTAGTACAAACTAAGCAAAAATACCATCAATATTATAAAAAATCAACTTTTAGTGCGAAACTTGATGTTGTGTGCCTGTGATTAAAATGTCAATATCAGGAGTAATGAAACATAACTTCACTCTTAAGTCCTCTTCAACACTTATTCTGTTTCTATGTTTGTTTTTGATGCTCAAAAGTTCAGAAAATCCACTCAGACAAGTAACTTGTAACAAATGGCATCAAAAATAGCCGAGCTTGCCGGAAGATCATTGGGTACTCGGTTTTACATCCAATCCAGAAGTTAATTAAAGATTTCTCTTTAAAACTGTCTTTCATGGCACTATCTTCTGTTAGATCGATAAAACTTTCTCTTAATTTCAAATCATTTGGTGAGGTTCCAGAAAAAGGATTTCTGATCCAGTCAAATTTGGAATAATCTACGGAGAAATATTTATTAACACTTTCTTGAAGGGCTTCCAAGTGAACAACGATATCAGCAACCACATCTGATATTGGAGATATTTCATTTTCTTCAAAAAATGATGATGGAGTAGGAAATGCAGATAAATTCTCCTGCATTTGTGAACAAAACAGGCCCAACTTTCTCTTGAAGGAGTTAATTTTGTCATTGGCTGTGAAGGCTTTTGTGTTTGGTCCCTGAAGTCCTATGCCCAGCGTGTTGAGTCTGTCAAAAATGTCAGCTAGATATGCCAATCTTGACGACCATTTTTATCACCAAACAAGTTTTTCATGTCATTATTTTTTTCACTTAGAAACATAAGAACTCCTGACCTAAGTTCAAAAAGACGGGTCTAAATTTTCCTCGAGTTAGCCATCTCACTTCTGTATGTAGGAGTAGAGTCATTAACTTGCCACCCATATCTTAACATATCAAGGAGAATTATCTTGAGAGAGCCCTAGCCTTTATGAAGTTATTAACTTTCATAGCATCTAATAAAACGGAGTTGAGATTTTCTGGCATACCTGTAGCAGCTAATGCTTCTCAGTGGACGACAAAATGTGTACTTTGGCATTCAGGAGCATGTTTCTTTATTTTTTTCTGCTAGCTCTGTCAATTTTACTGACATAGCTTTTGCCCCATCTGTACACAAACCAATACACTTGAACCAGGGAATGTCTATTTTGAGCACATACTCATCAATGATGTTAAAGATAAGTTCCGCTGTAGTGTTTGATTCAAGTGGTTAGCAGAACAAAAACTCTTCTATCACCTCTCCATGATAATCAAATCGTACGAATACAAATAGCTGCGCCATGTTTGTGACATCGGTGCTTTCGTCTACTTGAAGTGCAAAATAAGTGCATTCTTGGAGTTGTAAATACAGTTGTTCTTCAATGTTGGAAGACATATCGACAATTCGCCTCTTCACTGTGTTATTTGACAATGTTATTTTTTTAATTTCTTTGGCTGCCTTTTCTCCTAACACGGCTTGGAGCAAATCCATAGCGGCCGGCAGTAAAAGTGTCTCACCTATTAAGTGAGGCTTTCCATCTTTTGCAATTCTATAACTAGCAAGGTATGACGCCTTTATCATGTTAGTATCAGTGTTGACAAACTATGTCATAAATTGATTTTCTTTCTAAAAAAGTAGATTTTCTTTTAAAAAATTCAATAGGCTTACCAAGCAAATCCGAGTGCTTAGTATTTTAGTGACGCATCAGTAAAGTAGGCTTCATGCTTTGGTTTGAAAGCGTTTCGAGACATACAACACATTGGGGAATAGGATTGTCACTATTTTCGGTGCCGGGATTCACTATAAAACCGTTCTGTAAGTAGCGTTCATCGTATTTGCGATTAGCCTGTGGTTTAGGATTTTTAACACTATCCTTTGAAGTAGAAAGCACAATTACGGAGCGGAGGAATGTAGGGGGCGCGGCGGAGGAGGGGACAGCCAGCGCCCGGCAGACGGGCAGCAGAGTAAAGCTTGCGTGCTCACGCACACAGAAGCCCTTGCTAGGCTATCGCTCGTATCACCCACGCGTACCACCTGAAACGTTCCCACGCACCTGGGAACCCCTGCTCTAGGCCATGAACTTGAATCCTAAAATAATACTAAAGTTATTAATCTGCTGAATAATCTCAAAGTTTTGCTTCAACCCGAGTAAGTGGCTATTTCCATTTTATTTTACAACCAGTTACTTGTATTCCAGGTTGCTGTAAACATAAGAAGTAACGTCTTATTTTTTCTGAAGCTCCTATTACCATAACATAAAGTTATTAGGAAAAACATTAGGGAAGACTCAAAAACAACCCAAAAAAGTCACTATTAGCGAACACTTATTCTTGCACACCTACTCTAGTGTACGCGCAATGGCAGGTGGTACTTGTCAGTAATGAAGCAATGAATCCAGTATTACATCACCTTTTATTACTTTTCCCCGGGTCTTTAAATAGAATCTATCATGATTACCTAATTTTGGCAGTGTACATAGACTTTGTGCTGTTTTTTCTACAACGGTGGTATAATTTGTGCGCTATCAGGCTTTTTACCAGGAAAGTACGCGCCTATAAAGTTGGAGACACGATTAACGAAGATAAATGATAATAGCATCTATTAACGTTAAATTGTAGATAGGGTTACGAATTAATCCGGAAATTAGGGAACCCTAAATAATTTTAATTTCCAGGTGAACTGAAGAAAACTTGTTTAAATTAGTCTAAAATTAGGTAGATCCATCGAAACATGCTCAGAAGCCATTGAATATTACCGGTTTCCGCTCTGTAAGCATCGCTTTATTTGGATAACTCTTTTTTAGGTCCTTTATATCTATTATGTAATCTATGGCAACTGCTAAAATAGAGGCCTGCTATAAATGGAGAAATAATATACTGGTGAGTGGAAAAAGGGAAATTAATTTCCACTGTTGGATAAGCTGTGATATTAAACACTGGGGTAATAATAATTCTAGAGAATTGGGCTTTGCTTTCCAATTCTACGTCGTCACAATTTTGTCGCGAGGACGTTTATTCAAGGAGAGTACTAGTTAGCCAACGCGTTAAAAGGCATCAGAAGTCGGCATGCTCAAAATTTACCTGTGGTGGTAATCAATGGCAGTGTAGTGACAGAAACAAAGCTACTCTTGAAATTTATATAGCCTATGTTAATGATAGTCCTTTTCCAACGAGCAAATGTGAGGATTAAGGATGTTTTGATGTCATGTTTTCGATCAGTTTTTTCTGCCCGAAGTACATACATTTTCCTCTAGGTCTACCGAGTCAAAATTATTGGGAAATAAGAAACCAGAAATTTAGGGAAGAACATCATTTTGAATCATCATCTGAAATAACATAACTAAAATAAGAATTTAGGGAAGGACATCATTTTTAAATTTCAATTCTTTCCGTGTAGGTAGTTTAATTTTAAGAGTGCTAGTAACTTGGCATGTGCGGTTAACGCTAGCACAGAGAGTAATATGTCATATCGCTGATTTTAAACTAAGAGTAATCGTACCTTATTAGAATGGCAAAAATGAAAATCATGGAAATATTTCTCTTCTTTAATGTGGTTGTAATTCACCTCCCATTCCCCTCATTCGCAAAAGCCCTCGGCAGCTACGCACGTCCCTGCACCCTTTTATCTTTGCGAGGGAGCCGAGACTTTCGGACTGGCAATTTCCGGGAGCCACCGTTCCACCATCCAAAATGCTCCCCGCATTTTCTCTCTCCCCTGGCTCCCCCCACTAAAAGACTTCAACTAACCCCCTACCATGAGGGAGAATTCCCATTATATTCTGAACTCTTAAACGCATTCGCTTCGTCCCTCTTCTGCTTAACGCTAAACAGCGCTGCTGCCTGTGCAATAGTGTATCCCAATCGTCAATATCCTAAAGACTCCATGAAGTAGATGTGAAATTGTTTATTATCTACTCAGCCTTAGCTCGTAGAATAGAATAATTGATGATCGACTACAGATAGCTAACGTTTTGAGGCGTACAGTTCTTGCTTGCACTGCCCCTAGTTGTTCTTGATTTAACCTGATACTTTTTTCCTTTGGATTGTTTTCTTGATTGATATACCCTTATTATTATTGTCGTAAGAGTTATCCGCCGGTTAAGGTTGGTTTAGATGGATGAAGGGATGCCTCTACTAGTATTTTAGAACCGCAGGCTCTAATCTCTTGAGAATAATTCATTCTTCAGCTCAGCATACGTCTTACATTTCTTCATCCCATCCATAGAGCGTATATATTCGCTCTTCCCCATATCCGCCTTTTAACTCTCTCCCATCTATCACGGCTTGTTACCACCTACTCTGCCTCATTTTAACCTCCGGCAGTTTTCTCTCCTCACCCGCTATGCTGAATACTTGTTCGTCTTCGTATACATCCTACGCAATTTCTCCGTTCTCCTCCACTCAGAGATGTGAAACTCCTGCAGCCTATTCTCATTCTTTTTCCTTCGAGCCCAAGTCAACCAGAAGAAATTTTAGACAGCTTAAAGATCTTTGAAGTCCCAAACAGTCTTTTAATATCCGTGATAATTTCTATCTCGTATGTTGCTATTGATGTATTTGTCCGTAATGCGTTCTGTTGTTATGGACCATAGGCTGAACATATTCGCTCGCTAAAATGACATAAATACATTTGATAAAACTAAAGCTATTTATTAATGACACACAAGGAGCAGTGTAAATAATTGAAATTCTTTTTAATCGTTATTTGCTCCTTCATATTTTGTAAATTAACAACCGTAGCTGTTATTTTTGTTGTAATTCATGTCAATTGGAGTGTTGAAGAATTTTTCAAAGTGATTAACCGTATTGTATCTTATTGACTAATTAAATTAAGACATAATGAAAGAGAAACAATTGCACTTTTCCACAAAATGGTTTATTGCGTACAACGCGTTTCGGCTCACAGAGCCATCATCAGGTACAAGACTCTTATATTCTATACTCTTATATTCTGGATTCTTATATAAATGTTGATGATGGCTCTGTGAGCCGAAACGCGTTGTACGCAATAAACCATTTTGTGGAAAAGTGCAATTGTTTCTCTTTCATTATGAAGAAATTCCACCATATCTCGCCTGAATCTGTTGAATAAATTAAGACACTTAGCTAATATCGACTAATATTCGATTTTGGGATCATACATTCAGCATGTGTCTCTTCTAGTGAAGGTGCAATTTTCATTGTTTATTTCTCGCATTTTGCTCCCATCTAGGGTGATATTTTCGTTTTCGGCACAAATGTACCACTGATGAGGAAAACGATATCTCGACGTAGCTTCCCCGTCTTTTATGGGTTCCAGCAGGTCATTGAAAGGCATTCCCTATAATGTATCCGTGCCTCCATGTCGAAAACTACCTTGATGGCCTGACTCGTGCGAATGAATCGAATTCGAACCTCATTCCCAGGGGCGGCATGGGTGCTCAGGGGCCCGGGCCGCTGCACGTCCAGAGGGGCCCGGTTTTTGTGACCCCCCCTCCCCTATTCTGAAAAAAATTGTGCGTTAAAAACGCGTTTCAGGTCGTTAAGGGCAAAAAGTTTGCAAATAATATATGAACGACATAAAAACTTTCGATGCGATAAACGTCTTATTTTATTTACGTTAAAATCGGGGCCCGGGCGGGAATCCCCGCCTTCCCGCCCTGGCCACGCCGCCCGACCCTGCGTCATTCCTATCGGTACCTAGGTAACGACGCGCAGCAACCAACTCAGTCACTATTTGTGAGGCATCAATGTCCATCGTTGACGCCGAGATGTTGGTCGTCATTGTTGAGTCATTCATTTTTATTGCAACATTCGTACCTTCCCCTCACCTTTATCGGAGCAATGATTGCTGATCTTGGTTAACCTTCGTAACTACACGATATGTCAAAAATTTGAAATTTTCGTTTAGCTAATGTGTTTCATAGAAGTTTCGTAGGTATAGAACGGACAAAGTGGCTTAAGTTTCGACGGTTGCGAAATTTACTACTTTCCTCACTGATTCTCCCACAGGGAAGGAATTGGTCATCCTTTGCTAACATTTTGGTAAAAAATTGAGTTGAAAAGCAAGACTAACTTGTATCAAACGTATGCACCTGTGGAATCAGATTTTGCAAACATAAATATCATGTTAAGTTTTCAAGCGTAATCGTATTTAAAAAAAATAATACTGAAAGAGTATGAGAAAAATCTATGATTCGATCGTCGGTCGCACGTTCAAGGATTTGAAATCAATTCAATCCGAAATAATCAGATAATTCAATCTATTTCCAATAGTAAAAGTGAAGAACGCACCTAATGCAATCGAAATGAGCTAAGTTTTCATGAGGACCATTGTTCTTCTTGCATTTCTAGAAATCGAAATGGCTCGTACGCTTTATTTGGGAACATTTACTCCACCGGTTAAATTTATTAGGGCTATCTTTGATCCTAGCTCCGACTACTCTGTGTCTCACTGCTCATCAGTGGAAATATAAATATATTTATGTTCTGTGGCAATGCCACCTTAGAACAACAATGGGCATACAATTATAATTTGTCGCAACAGAGAATAACAGGAAAAAATATCCAACAAGAAATAGCTTATCAATCCTGATAAATACACGTACGGGAAGAAACTTAAATCAGAAATTAAATAGAAACAAATCAAGGATGAGAAATACATGAAAATACATATATCATCGTATCATATCATACACATCATACAAAAAGTGGGAAATTCCGTGGTAATTCAGTAATATACTCTTATACATACATATGCATACACTTATACATTAATCAATACACTTATATAAGATAGCATAAAGCAAAACAGTAACATGAGTGACAATACACGCATAAAAAAGTAACATGTCACGCTCGAATACATATGGAAACTGGATACAGAAAATATGAAGATCAGTTGGGGTGTGTGAGGTAATGTTTGCATGGTAGTGGTTTAAAAATGGTTACTTTGGAGGTATTTCTAATGCTTGAAGGGAGGGAGTGGGGAGGAAATATGATTACTATTATTAGGAATTCGGTTGTGAAAATATATTGGCTCCATCACAAATCCACTCTCTTTTGAATATTTTGACTAATCACCTTTTGTTTAGTGTTAAAATAAGAAAACTGCATTTTTGTTATTTTTATATCACTTTTTTTGTTCACTCGCCGCATACGCGCCGTAGTGCGGATAGGTTCCACCCTCTAGTTGTAGTCTCTGGGTATACTATTGTGATTGTTTTGATACTGCGTAGGCACATAATACAACTTTTGACAGTTGTTTTTTTAGTATAATTTTACTTAATTAAAGTTTAATTTGAACTTCGGACTGGTTAGAACTAGTTCTAAAATCAGAGGGAAGACAATAAATTTCCAAACCATCACTTCAACTGACTCTCGACACTCGGGGATGTTGCTCAAATTTCAAATCGCTTCGAACTTCCGTCCAAGTCCTCGTCCAGTCGAGACACATCGAAATATCCTCGTTCAGTTTTATCACCGTCCACATCTTCACTCGGGGAAACATACACTTCTCGCGACCCGTGTGACCAAAGTTTAGAACTTCGTTTCTCTCTCCTCAGATCCCCGAAAAATCTCCATAGACTCCTCTTTCAATATTTCTACTCCCATTATGAGAGTCCCATAGCCATTTTGGTTAACTTCATGATTTTCTGCATCAATTTTTGTTCGCTGCTTTAGAAGAATAATTTATTGTGAATAAATATGCGCGTAGAGAGATTGGCTGAGTGAGTTTTCTAGACAGGGTTAAGGCAGTGAATCATTGAATCACTCAAAATTTGAAGCAGTTCGTGGGGTTACAGTAGAAGAAGCGAAATGGCGGTGATGCTTGTACAGCGATCAGCAATTTATGGTTTGTTGGTGCTACACCATAAATACGAAAATTTAATTAAACTTGCCGATATTTGTAATATCTAGTTTCATGAATTAAGTTACTTAATTGAATATTCTTAATGCAAAAAATATTGGCTGTAATTATTTATTTACTTTATTTAATTATTAAACCTTATTCATATTGTTACCAAAGTTCTTCGATTATGATTGATGGATAGCCTAATAATGGTAATTTCCATCAAATTACACTGTAATATTGCATTATCCTTAATGCATTCATTTATTTAAGAAAGATGAACACTTAGAGGTAGCACGAGTCAACTATTTAATTTGTAATTAAATTTTATGTAAACACGCGTAGACATATCGCAAGCCCACATCTAAGCTGGTGTGTTCTTTTCGAATATTATCACCTAGTTTCTAAGGTTTCCTTGAGCAAATATGCATTCCTCGCAAGCCGTTTGACCTAACTGTAAAAATACTCTTCCCCAAAAATCCCCATTTCAATGTTTCTGTCGATCTTCCTCCTTCGATAGCCTTCCCGCCCCACTGACAGCACTTGAACTTCCCCTAGTGGCTTCCTACCCCTTAACGCCGGCCCTCAAAACTCTCTCAACCCCATCATCCCTCGGTACCTCCCCGATCATCATCATCCCCTGCCTCCAAACAAAATACCACCCCGACGGTTAGCACCAGCCAGCCTCCTCGCGAACCATTTCCATACTCCCTTCGTAGAGCGAACAAGCAAGCAGACCATCACCCCCTCCGAACGGCTCCTGCGTCTTTCCTCTCAGACCCCACTTCATCGGCACGAGAAGAGAAAAACGATTTCGTTTGATGTGTCTCGGAATTGGGTGACGTCATCGATTCGTTCGTGAAGGGAAAAACGAAAGAAAGAGAGAGAGAGAGAGAGCAGGAACTGCAACACAGAAAATGAAAAAAAAATATTCAGGCTCCTGTTTATTTACTTAGATTTTTTTTTCCTCGTCCAAGTTTATACGTATATTTCTTTTTCACGTGGCGGTAGGCATCGGGGGAGGGTATGGCGGAGGGTTGGGTATTGGTTACCGAACGAATTGAAGTGGGACCGAGGCGGAATGATGGGAAAAAAGAAGGGAGTATGGAGGGGAGTGTTGGAGATTTTTTTTTTCATTTTTTATTTTTCTTTTAAAGGGGTATGGGAGCGACTGTGAAGGGAGTGTTTTTTTTCGCTAGTAGGTGGGGGGAGGTTTTGGAATGGGGATGGTAAGGAGGATGGTTTGAGAAATTCTGCGCTTAAAAGGGAAGGGGTGGGTGAATAGTTGAAAATCGTATTGTACGGGAGAGGGGGGAGTGTGAGAGAGGCGGTTGGCGGGGGGTGTTAGCGGAATATCCGCACGCGATTGCAGGAGGGAAGAGACGGAGGGGGTGAGCATATTTGTGTGTGTAGCTGGATTGAGTGTTTTAATGGGTTATGGGTTGAAGCTGGATGGCTGCGAGGAAACAGGGGCGGCGACTGACGCGGCGCTAAGGGCCGTTCTTGCATGGGGGTGTGGCTTGTCGTGTGGAGGATGACGCAAGGGGTGGAAATACGTACATGGTCCATATTGGTAGGCGGCGTATGTCTCTCTGTAAATATTCGTGAGAAGGCTAAAAATTTTACAGTATGTTATTAAATTAACTGTAAATAAAAATGGGCGTGTCCTTAGTAGCACACGTTACACATTTATGTTTACTTGTGACTAAATCCTTTTATTGCACCCTATTTAGAAACAAAATGTCAATTATGAACATGCTTCAGTGTGCATCAAAGAGGAACATTGTATCCAACCTCCCTGTAAATTTTATTTCATTTTTTACGGGTTATGTAAAAAAATAATGACTGGAAAAAATACATATGCCTCAAAAAAGTTTTGATTCAATAAAGATGGATGGAACTATGGGCTCATCGATATAAGTTAGGTGCAGGTTCGCCTCTCTCAGGTTATAAAAAAATAGAAAAATCCTAAAAGTAATTTTTAAGAACTTTTTGCATGAATCTTCAAAAAGGTGAAAAACGGAAGTGCTTTGCAACGAGCTTAATATAATATCGAAGATTACTTGGAAAACATTTATTCCCAATCAATTTCCAATATGGGTTGATTTTTAGGTTAGTTAGGGCTATCATTTTAATTTCTTACGTCAATTTGGTGGACTACCTGTGTTAAAAATGTTTTTTTACTTAGATGGTGCTTTCTCCTGGACGGAATCCAGCCGCTAAAATTATGCATTTCTGGGTCATGTGCTTGCGGAAGTGCATTGATGAGTTTGGGAGTGCGGAAAACGATTTAGTGAATAACTGTAATGATCTCAGGTCATAGGTACCTAAAAGATGATTACGACCTGAGATCATTACAGTTATTATTTTACTACATAGTAGCTTCTTGAACAAGAAGAAATTTCTTTTCCAAGAAAATAGTGTAGTCCGCCACGACATCTTTATTAAAGAAAAGAAGCTATGAATAATTCGGGGGATACTATTAGTGAGAAAAAGTAAGCATGAGATTAATTGCTCTTCGGCTTTGTTTAACGATTGCTCTATATATGTTGAACCACAAAGTGTCGAGGACGCATGGAATGAATATTTTTAGTTCGTTCTCTCATTTTGCGTTCCCTAAGTTGCTCGATACTCCACGAGGAAAGGAATGAAGAGAAACGGGAGTCTGCGTTTGTAAAATATGAATATCTCATTCGTGAACTTTTTAAGGATTTCAGCAAATTTTCACGTATGGATTTGTAGCCCTCAGCCTAGTGGAATTTTCATAGCGGGGGAGTTGTTAATTTTATTCTTGTTTATTTGTACTCACCAACGATTTTGAATTACACTTCTGATTCTGGTTTTCATCACGATTTTATCCAAAGAATCAAAACACCTTTCGCTTGGCATTACATCCCCTTAAATGCTTAACCTATTTCTCGCCCAGTTTCTTGCGAAAATATATTCACACATAAGAAATTTTGATTTGCTATCAGACACCGGAAAACATTGATAAAAACGAGAGAAATGGCCTTATATATTGTTTCTCTAAATGATATGAATTAAGTAACATAGATAAAAAAAGACAGAATGAAGAGTATACATCGGTGACTATCGATATCTGATTAGAGTTAAGACACGTTACGCGAAAAAAATGTAAAAGCCTGGAGAATAGAAAACAGGTACCGTTCTACGGCATGCATCCATAATTGCATTATTTTGTTTTCCCTAATACGCTTACCTACTACTACGAGAAGACTTCATTCCAGATCAATGAAACTTTACACGCTAAATTATTGGATTCTGAAATCTACCCAATGCGAATATGATAGTACTTCGAAATCCAATGATCATAAGTTCCTTCAAGTGCCACGAAAGAGGAAGTACTAAATTTATTTCATCATGCTTACAAAAAAACGAGAGACTTCACTCTTCAATATTTCCCTTGCGTTTCTCTCCGACTCTAGATAAGAATGAGTGTAGGATCTTACCCATCAGAAACTGCAAACGATTAATCACATAGTGTTCCGGCATTTACCTCCTTCGATGAGGCCGTTACATCAATTAACAAGCCGCTCTTTCGTCCCTATAATCAAGGTGAATATTTAAACTTTATTTCGGATTGCTCAATTTCAGGACGTACTGTTTTTGAGGTCTAATCGGGAATTATATCTTTCTAATCTTTCCTTTAATATTCTGTGAGTCGTATTCTCGTTGAGAGTTCCGGAGGGTAATCATTAATATTTTATTTTTTTTGCTCCCTTTCCGAGTACCGAGGAGCGGGCATTACTTCCCTTCGCCCGGGTTAATGATCAAAACGAAGCAACCAATCGATCCGCCCGGGAAGAAGAGAAAGGTGATTATTAAGAAGAAATAAAGGCCAACCCATCACGTTCTCCTGATATTCCGGTGCGATATTGCGATGCATGGAAGGCGAGATTTCGACTGAGATATTGCAGTGCGATATTGATCGTCCGGGATATGCGATATAATGCATCGCAATATTATACGATGTTCCACGTGGCGGAAACACATGTACGTGCCCCATCACGCCGTTTCCTTTATGGTAGGCACAGTAAAAAAAACCGTTTTTTGTGATGAATCTGTAAGGCTGAATATGCTGTAGTAGTTTCCTCCATCCTGCCATATCCTTGCATACCTCTTTTGCTTCAGTTATGCTCATACATTGCTTAATGCACGCCCTAATGTTCTTAAAACTCCCCAGTGTTCCTTCACTTAAGGTGGTTCCATCGTAAAATCACTTAAAGTCATTTTATTCATATTCTGTCTACCTGTAGAAAAACTTGCCCTCTATCTGATATGGACAACAAAATGTTACCTTTCCACGCTATTTTTTTCTCTAATTGAACTTGAAATTACATGGTGTTCAATGGGAGAATGAGAGAAACACGGGGAAAAAATACTATTTTTCCATAAAATATGAATGACATTTTCGCGGATAACTGTTTATAGGAAGGAAATAATCCAGAGAAATTGAATAAAAATAAAATATAGGGATCTTATTTTTTAAAGTCATTGGGGAATTAATGCTGTAATTGAAGTAAAAAATGCGGTAATTCCTTTGAAATGGCGCCGCAGTCGCCTCCTATGGCTGGAAAGGAGTGCTCATTTAATATGTATTCGTGGAGTAATCTGCATATTTTGTCACTTACTTTTGGTTTTTTATAGGTAGCGCATTTCATCGGCGAAAACATGATTTTTTGTGCTAATTATCAAAAATGTGGAATTTAGTATTTGTTTTGACTCACACAATCGCGGTGGAACCTGCTTAAGAATATCTTCCACCGCATTCAATAATGCCACTCTCAGTCTACCGCTTCCTATCACACCATTCACTCCTCCATTATAAATCTGCGTCTTTATATGACTCTCGACATAGCCAATCCAAGGAAGCACACCCCTGTCGTACTTGCCCATTCCCTATTCTTTCATCACTTTATTCCCTATTATTTCATCACCCACTCCTTAATCATTCTTAACCACCCACCCATTCTTAACCTTATTTTTCCTTCTTTTACCGAAAACACTTATCAGATTCCCCATTCCAAATGCATTTAGCCCACTCTTATGCTTATCAGCCTACTCATCTGCTTATCTGCAATTTAAAACATTGCGAATTTAAATCATCCGGGTTAAGCGATAATTTTTATTAAAATGTGATATAGATATAGCGAAACTTGGTGGCATTCATCAGCGGAGAATTAGAAGTCACTGAGGGCGAATCAAGCGTTGATGTGCGGATAAAGGAATCGAAGGACTTCCGAAGGGACCTCTGGAGGAATATTCGGACGCTTTATCCCACATCTTTTGTATGCTTTCCTCTCCTTTGTGCCATGCTCTTCACAAGCGAGTGCCACCAAGTTTCGCTATGACTTGCGATCCTCTGCGACATCATGCGATACGTCAAGTGATATATTGACGCATGCGATGTTGTACGTTAGCATGTGATTTTATGTTTTTATGTCATAAGCTACGTGATACAATATAATGCGATACGTGACGTCATGCGATATCATGTGAAGTCATAACTGCGACATGCTAGGTGATACTAAGTTGGACTTCCAATAGCGATATCACATGGCTTACAGTACGTGATATGATGCGGTGCTTTTCGATACATCGTGATATCGTTTGATGCGCAATGTTATGGAAACTCATGCGATGTGCTGTACGTGGCGACGTTTTCGATGCAAATTTATACCTCAACTCGATATGGAAATCTGAATAACGCACAGTTCTACTCTTCTCTTGGCCATTATTTCCAACTATGATCATTTCAGGTGATAACTACGTGATGAAAATAAAATTTTATCCAATAGAATTTGCTATACGTCACTTAACAAAGCAGAGGCTCTCAATTTTGAAAGTTATTTTTACCTTTCCACGGCATTTAATGACTGTCAGCTATTCCACCGTTAGTCGCTGGACAGGTTTCATGTGTCTTCATTGCTTTATTTTTTTCAAGGTAATAAAATTAATAAACGTTTTTTATTAATGGAATGTAGAAGATGGTGTCGTTTTTTCTATGATCTTGAAAATAACGATGCAGAAACACACTAGGTGGTGAAAAACCCATCCATGCGGTACCCGAACCCTCTACCTCAAAGATAGCGTGCATAGACACTTTACCCCGCCACCACCGATGCCGACTATGGGTATACAATGATACAAAATATAATATTTGGCCATATAAGTATTAGGAATGATATCAGACATTCTTTCTTTCACTTTGTTATGATATATTTTGAAGAAAGGATCATACATTTCTTAATGTTAGCTCATTTTGTTTAGCTTGAATCTTGCTCTAATAAGCGAAAATGGAAACTTAATCTGAATCATGGGCGTTATGAAAGAAAGGGTTGAATATTGTGTATTATTGTTGTTTCAAACTGTATTGGCCCTGTGACTAATGCAGTTTTTTTATTATCATTAACCAAGTAGATGATGATACCATTTCCTTCAACAAAAATAGGTTTAGTAGTAGGTTGTGAAACCTGCAAAAATGGAGGTAAATAATACCTGCGTTGGTTTTAGATACAGAACATTCTGAACGTCCAGTGGCTAACTAAACACCAGAGAATGACTCTCTCACCTCTTGCGTTGACCATTATTCATCACCACATCCTATCGCTTACATTGTCATCTTACCTCGCATCAACTGGCAGGGTTAATCAAATTAAATATCCCACCATTCCCAGCTCTCATTACCACCCCTGCCTCGAACGTCTCGCCCCACTTGCATCCCTGATAAACAAAAACGAGCCTTTTTTCTAAGATGCCGTTTACTTCGCTCCTGGCTCATCCCTTTCTCATTGCATCACGTGCACTCTCTGTCTTTTAAATTTTCTTCATACGCAAACTTCTCTTTTTACTCGCATTACCGAAATCTTTCCCCTCTATTCATATCTTTTCTCTTTTCATCTTTCTCTTTGTTCGGAGAAGAGGACATCGTCCTCGTCGTTTATCAACGATGCTTTCCATACTCTTTACTTTTCTTATTTTCCTTACGTGCTGCAGTCTTTGCTGCTTCTCTCAGCCGGCGAAACCGCTTCTTATTTTGAGCTAAAGGGAGTATCCTTAATCAATTTTCCGGTTTATCTGTCGCACTTAATAAGACTAAAAATCAGGGGATGATTGTCCGGGAAATGGATACCAAGCATTGCTTCTCCGGTATGGCACGTAAACATAGCGAGTTACACTGCTTTCCGAGTTTTATAAAACGGTACTTCGAGAAAGTAGAGCTTAACGCTCCTTATCTCTTCATTCGGACATTATGACACTTGTGCTCTTATATTACTCCAAAAGGAATGTAGCTTAGACATTAGGTTTCCTAATCACTCCCCGACAATGTACCGTAAAAATCTATCCCCTGGTCCACCAAGCTTTGTAAAGCATGAGTTTGAAGATGTAATTGATGGACATTCCATTGGAAACTCAGGTTAAGCGACATTTTCTTATTCATAGGCAAAAAAAGGTTATATGAGACGCTAAAAGAACAACCCAGAAGGAAAAAATATGACTTAATTTACTTCAAGCCATTATCTTCTGTGATATATGGGGAACCATTTCCTAATTTGAATTTATCTTCGAATATTCAAGTAGAATTACTTTTGGTAATTCACCGAGTTAATTTGGGAAATTATGTTAATATCTGGCGTTTCGTAACCTCTTTTTTTCAATTGCTCCTTCAATATATTTTCAATTGCTCCTTGCTTCAAGATATGCTTCAGGAAAGAGAGAGAGAGAGAGCGTAGATCAGAGGCCTTAGAGGTATGGGTGTGGAAGAGGATGGGGAAATAAGTGCTTGGAACGGTTGACAGAGAAACGCAATCACTATGAGAAGTCTCAAGTCGGTAGGGAAAGTGTTTGCAGTAAATATTCTGATGCAAGAGCATTTTAAAGTCGTGATAAATGTTTGATATATGACGTGGCATGAGCAAGCTTTTTCATACTGTATATTGGGAGATCGGTTGATTTCGTCTCCCTAGCAACATGGTATAACGAAAATTTTTGTTACCAATTTTATTTATTAGTTTTTGGACTTAAAAATATTTTTGCTTGAATATAATTGGATTTTAAGAAAATCTTTTGATTCGTGATGTTCAATATTGATTTTATCGCATAAATTGTAAAACAAACCTAACCTATATTTATTAATTCCAGCATTTGGCCTCGGTATTTGTGTCCAGGATTTTAGACTTGAAAAAGAAGGCCATTTGAATTCGGAGAAGTGGGTGGCATCAGATAGCAGTCTTGTGTAATGGTTCCCTGAATTCATTCGAAGTCATCCTAAATTAATCCACAGTCTACCTTTTCATTCCTAACTACATTAATGCACGATCGACTATCAATGGAGGATTAGGAGCTTCTGAAGGAGAATAGTTTGAATGATGTAACTACGTATAAATGTGGATGTGAGAGGATTTTTACTCTAATGTCAGCTTTGGTTGATGTATGAGGGATTTAGTATATTCCTAATTCCTAATATTTTCCTGATGGTATAATGTGATTCAACTTTGATATGGAATGTAGCAATGTATGGTGCAGACACGTGGACTCTTAGGAGGGATAAGGAGAATAGGATTCGGGATTTTGAGATGTGGGTGTGTAGGAGAATGGAGAAGTAGTGGTAGATGGACAGGAAATCAATCGAGGAAGTGCTTGGTATTGACGGTGAAGAGAGGAAACTTCTGGAGGAGATTAGAAGGAGGCAGAGTAAGTGGTTTGAAGATGTAATGAGAGGCGAAGAGTTACTGGTAAGCGGGGAAAGGGAAGGAAAAGAATAAGTCTTATTTCTGTGAAGAGATGTAGAACGTATGCTGAGATGCGGAAAGAAATTGTGTAGGTAGTGAGATTTCTAATCCTGTGAAAGTGTAGATGATCTTTACTCTCCACCATATTAACCTACTTTAACCGGTAGATTACCCTAAAATAATAGTTATATTGTTTTTAACAAAACGAACAATGTCAGGGGTAACTTTGTGAAATTTCTCCATGATGGAAAAGGAACAAACTTTGCGAATTTCAATTTTAAGTTTTTTATTCACGACCCGGGTTTCGACAGTTTATGTCATCTTCAGGTATTTTGTTTTTGACTTGATTGTTGTTCAGTGATTTTTCTCAGATAAATCTCTTGCCTCATTGTATCATGTTTCCTCGCCCTCAATCTTCAAAATGTCTTCGAATCGAGGTTAAAACTACTTCGGTTAGCTATTTTTTTTTTAATAGTTGAGAAAGCATACAAAATACGCACTTAAATTTCAGACGCTATCTATTCGAGAGAAATTCCTCTTTTTTTATACAATCCCTCTGGAGTGAATACCCGTACCATTTCCCAAGGATAAAGGCTTGTAATCTTTGACAAATATCTAAAAATATTAGTATGGTAAGTGGCTTATATTTTGTCATAATTAAAAATGTGATATGTTTTTCTTTATAATGAGGTCAGATTCATTGAATTTTATATTAAGTGATATCTCGCTCTAACTACACTTAATATACTCTCGCTCTGCTAGTCATTCTCTGCACCGTGGTTAATGACCCTAGATTTCGCGTTTAAGTGTATGACGAGCGTGCTGGCAAAGAGAGGAAGGAAGCAAAGGAGAGCGGATGAGGCAAGGGAAGAGATTCAGTCCCCTTTACGTTTGTTCCCTTCGGAACGGGAGGAAAGGGAGTAAAGGGGTCCGTCCCAACGCAACAATGGACGCAGTGGCACATTCGCATATACCCCGAGCACAAAAGGGTTTACGGACTGGGGAGGTGGGCAAGAGAGGAGAAGGGGGGTGGACGAAGAAGAAATGGCACGACGTGCAACGAGCATTAGGGAAGAGGAAATGGGGCGAGATCTGTGGAACCGGCGAGGGGACATCAAAGGAGGTCGGGCGGAGATAAAGGGGAGGGTGGAGGTCAGAGTTGAAAATGTCGGTTTGTCCCCGGTGGTTGGCTGCCCTGGAAGGAGGAGACGTCACAGTCCGTTGGGAAGAAAAGATAGGAGTAGGATGACCGCACTGCAGTGCGAAGGAGAGAGATTAGGAGAGAGGTTTCTACATCTACATAATACCCTGCAAGCCACCTCAAGTGTGTGTGGCAGGGGGTGAGTATTCACCAACGTGCATTACACTATACCCTAAAGTTAGTGTAACTACGACTAATTATGCATTAGCATAAATCGATAATGCTTGTCACGAGGTGAAACCTCAAGGTTTGGCGAGGAGCACGACGAAAATATTTTCTACCTCATTCTGACGCCGGTATTTTCAGTGCTGTAGTACATTGAAAAAACCAATTACCTACTCTTAAAGCTTAAATCACGAGACTTTTCTTTTTGACATTACAATCAAGTTCAATCGGTAGTGATGTAAAACATAGAAACGGGTCGTGAATTAAATCATAAAAGGGGATAATTGCTATTTCAATGCAATGATGTAGATTTTTATATACTGTCATTCTTAAAGATCTATTTTCCTCTTTAACCTACGAGGTGACGGCACCGTAGTAATAAGGAAAGAGATAGGATAGGCGAGGCTGAAGATGTTTTTAGCTCCTTTCGTCGGTTCTTTTTCAGCAGTATTTCCGCCCCTATCTTCAGATCTACCAGGCCCTCTGCAACCATGTTCCTTTCTTTACCTCGTCGTTTTCACTGGCAAAAGAGTTCGCCAAAGGTTTCGGGGCAGGAGATAAAGAAAATGGAGGGAAATGCATGGAATGGGTTGGGGAAACCTCCTTTGTGCTATAGGTAGTCGCGCCAGGAAGATAGGTGAATGCATAAGGTGCGCTGCATCTAACGTCTGCGGCATCCCACGCGACGTTAGGTGACCCTTTCTTAAGGGACTACTGAATGAATGACAAAAAGGCTCCTTGAGATTGCGAAAGGAATCTGCAGGCATAAATTTACATTGCCGACAGACTAAAACGGAGTAAATGCAAAATGTGCATATCATGGGGGGCTTTTGAAGACGTCTTCGCATTAAACGAAATCTTGGTTGGAAGACGAGGGGAGCAGTGGGACAGAATGGTAGACACCATTTGTAGAGGTCGCTCGCTCTCTTCTCTGCGAATTCATACCCTTTCTATGAAAATAGACGCGTTACTTTCCCTAAGAACTGACGTAAATCGTTTACGAAAGGAGAGAACAGATGGAACCAGATGACACGATAGGGCTCGGAAATATTGAAGCCGTTAAAATGCACAGTCGGTCTTATTGTAAGAATAAGGAATACTGTCAATACTCTTAAAGAAGAGGTATTAGTCTTTTTACAATGAAAAATGTATCATCCTTTTATTAATAGCGAAATATCAGCCACTCATCGCACTGGTTTTCGAATAATTTGTTTAAAAATAGAATTCAGTTTACATGGGATTAGGTACGTATGTGCGCTCCAGAGAGACAAAAAAATGAATAAGCTCTGAATATTTAAAAAATAATCCGAATATGGTCTCCATTTTGACCAGAGAAAAATCTCGTTCTAAGTACCACTGTTGAAAAATCGTCGCGTTGCTGGCCAATTTTCTAAACACACGAGCAAAATAAATAATTCACAAAATTATAATCTTCTGTGTAACGTTTATAGACAAATGTTGCGTTATAGTTATGTTGGGTGGTATTTTGCAAAACAAACAGGCTAAATCTTCGTGCGTTAATTTGTAGAAGGGTTGTTTATTGCCACCGCGGAGCCCTTTTCTCGGTTATTTGCGGATATTTTTGGGAGAACGTTTTCTTGTATCCCTAAGAAATTCCCTAAATCATTCAATTTCATTGTTCAGTGGTGTGAAGCAGTTTTTTTTTTTAAACTTAAGCTCGGGTGTCACTCGTATTGGTGTCAGTATTGGATCTCTCGAAATTCCCTCTACAACTAGTAGTGGTGTGGATACTTTGCTAACCACTTCAAGAATCCCCGCTTTATCAAGGTATATACTCTATTAGGACAACCTGATGTCTACTTTTTTCAATAGTTCATTTTCAATAACTTTTATGGTGTTATTTTTTATATTCAAATGCTTCTAATCATAATACGTCACTATTATTGTAGAATCCTTAATATATGTCAATTTGCTTTTCGAATATTCTTTTCTTTTCGAATGTGCACGAAATTGTACTGGCCTATTTCCTTTTAAGCTTATAGTTTCATCTCTCTTTTAAGGGTTGATGGTGTTAATGAATGAAAAAAATGCCACGATTGGTTCACGTGTTTACAAATGTATAAGAATACTAATGGGAGTGAAAAATACGTTTCGTATGAAAACAAAGTACTTGTCAAATTGTCTCGCCGAAAGGTTGTATTTGGAAATGAATGATGAAGTTTTAAAGGAGTTAAGTGATTACGTTAAGAGGTTCTTTCTTAATGGATATTCGTTGCGGTGGGAACAAAGCTCACGGAATAACGAGAGATTTTTTTTAACAGGTGGCTCACAAAAGGTAGATGCATAAAAAAAGGAAGCCTTCCGATTATTTTATTTGCAAACTGTTGGTCAGCTATTTTCCATATCATATAATAAAATGAGGACATTCGTCATCATTAAATTAGCATTTCCTTTTATTTTTGCTGAAATTACTTCAGCAGGCCTAAGAATGAGATGGACGCACACTGCGATAAATTGTATGCTAACTAACGAGACAAGAATTTTATTTCCTTTATCGTCATCAATTGATAGCTCAAGAATGAATTTGGGCCTCAATTACCGTTCTAAGTAGAAATTTAGTTCCATCGCTAGGAAAATGTTGTGCATAATGCATATTATTTGAACGGTGTAGAGTAAAGATAACATATATTCCTATTGTTTCATGCAATTTCCTTAATGCCGTAAATAGCTAATCTTGTTGTGAGGAAATTAAGAAGGCGTATGATACTCATAAGTGTCAGAGTAACTTGTTTTTATCAGGAAATCATTATTTTAAAATCTGACTCTTGATCGGAAAATGTCCACTAATACGTTTGCTTATTAACAGCGTAGATTTTTCTCAGACGGTCAATTCACTGTTGCAGAAATTAAGATTAGTGAAACAAAATAAAATACTCAGGGGGCTAACTTTATCTTTGCTTAAATTTAGCTAATATAAGGGGTGGTGGGAATGGAATCGTTTAATGTTGCAAAATTCCCAATAATGAATTTCCCGAAGTCTCCGAAATAGTTAAAATATAATTGGCCAGAATTAAATCTTATAATTTGAATTAGGCATCACCATTTTATCAATACTTTAGTGAAGTATATTTTGGTTAAGCACCTCAGTTTGTGAAGAAGACTATCTAGCAACATACTTGTTTTGCTGAAAAAATATTTTCAAAAATTCTGAAATAATAAGCTGTACTAGAAATAACTAATGCAGCGTTCAATGCCTTACTTATCGCCTTCAGCGTGATATTACTCATTTGCATAAATATTTGAAAAGTCAAATGGTCTTCTCTTCAGTTACAGTTGACTGAGCATATCGTTTGGAACAAGACTCGATAGTGGTGATATGCAAAGGAGATGACACCTAGATGGAGTAATGACACCTAGTGCAACAAGATTAATAGTAGTGCATCGGTATCTACTCACATTTAAGCAAGTATGTCATGCTTGAGCAGTCGTGGAAACAAGGCTTCTTGGCGCACTCTAATGATCATGTGCTCAATAATAATGAACTATTTTTTTGTTTTATCGTTGCCAGTGAAAGCAGTTAAGGGCTTTGAGTAAATTAATGGACTCGACCATTTCCGACCCATGTTCGTAAATACCCATTAAATTTGCGTTAATACGTAGCTATTAAAACCTGCGCGTATGCGATTATCACATGCTAATTGGGCTGTGGAATTTTTTTTATTAGCTCTAGTTTTGTTACAGCCGAGCCTAAAATAATCGCCGCAAAAGAGATGCATTTGAAGAACCACTTTTTTTAAAAAATGGTTGCGTTAATCACGCGAATATCCCTCTGATATCCAACGTACCGTTTTGAGTAGTCGGATAAACGTCGTTAGTGGTGTTCGCAAGGATTCCCAAAGCTCAAATGAATCATTTGTTAATCTGGGGATGGGTTTTCCTCCGTTAAGCTTTATTAGCTCGCCAAAAGTCCTTCACGTTTGGCCTACTTCCGATCGGGTCAATTTTCCTCTTTCAGCCTTGTGCTACTCGTTACGGATGCCTTATTCCATGCATGAGCTCGGGCTTTTGGCTAAGTTTTATTTTTTTATTTTCTTGACTGACAAAAGCCGATAACCAGAGCTCAGTATCATTCGTGAAATGGATTCTGACGCTGTCTCACAGATTGATTGACATGACCTAGGAAAAGTATTGATAAACTTGTGCTAAAATGTTTGATACGTTGCTTTATGCCCTCTATCAAGGTTTATTCTTGGCATAAGCTTGTAAATGTTCATTGCGTTCAGCTACTTTGAGAAACCTAGCTATGTTTTGTTCTGTGATATGTTTTTTCGGAAAAATTATTTACAAAATTGTTACCTTACTCTGCTTATCTTAACCGGTATTCAAATGGCTGAATACGTAGCGTATTCTGAAAACTTGGTACCGAATGATGAGAATTTAATCCTTTCAACTAACGATGTCTTACCTAACGGTGCCTCTGGTGGCCATTGATATTTGTGATATTAATTATTGCATTTATAAATTCATGCATTACTCCTCTATTTCGGATGGATTAAAAGGATTAAGATTGCATTTGGCTGCAAAAATTACAATTTTTACTACATTGATTCAATGGTAAAGTACCCTCCTTTTTTATTTGTTCTTTGGATTTGGCGAAAGATTTATTCTTATTGCTCATGTATCCCAAGGCAATTGCTCAAAGTGGACATCTGCTGCCCAATTTCCGAGTCTTGGGTTCACTAAATCTTAATTTCGTCTAATTTTAAGATCAAACAGAATTTCCCTTGTCTTGGCGTACGTATTGCGATTGATTGTAATGGTATTTGTGAAGGTGGATCACCCCCAATGTCTGTTTTTTTCCTAAGTTATCGCTAGAGTCCCGGTTATATGGTAGATTGAACCGTTTAACAGTGACAAAATATGTTACCAGCACCGCTACAAGGCATTGCGCTACCGGCTTTTTCTAAATGGTTCGTTTATACTTTTACTGATTTGAAAAATATTTATAATATACTACTTGCTAACCAAAACAGTGCATTGTGTTTGTGCTTTTTAGGATGTTTGAAACTGAAAACCAATCAGTCAATGCTATAGGATAATATTTCATTTTCGTCTCGATTCTAGGTGGAAATATGTCCTAAAATTCTGCAACCAAGCATATAGAGCTTACAGTTATTTTTTCTTTCCTGATATAAAAGTATTAAATCACCCATGGAAGGCATTAAAAATTCAATGTAACCGGAGCTGTTAAAAATGAAAAGAAGTTCAAAGGAAAGGCATAATACCTATAATACGCATAGCTGGTGCAGCCATTAAAATATCCCGTCGCCGTTCTCAGATCGAGTGAGAAATGATTACTCATGCAATTATGCCACTCGAAACCGTTTATAATTGACACCTGGAGACAATGTTTTGGGACACGTGGTGATTTCATATGCTAGGTCGTGAACGCGTGGCTCACTTGGAAACCCAATACAATCATCCGTGTGTTGGAGCACTACGCGAACCGATCCACGCGGTAATAACCCACTCTCTCTCTCTCCCCTCCTTTAGGCTGCACGGTAAAGTCACGGATGTATAATGCACCACTCCTCTCTGAAAGCTTTCAGCTCGCGCCATTGTATGAAAGAGGAGGGGATATTAATTGATCCCGAAACTGAAATTAATGAAGGGGACAAACATGGCGGATCGCCCCAGCCGCACTTTTTTACCACATGGCGTGAGTTTTACTATTATTATTATTTTTTAATAACCTTCTTCTCCTCCTCCTCCTACTACTGGAGTAGGTACTATAATGTGAAGCGTTTAGAGACGTGAGAATGTTAGCGTTGACGGAGTTAGGGAGGGACATGGTGGTGTAGATGAAGAAAAGGGGGCTGGTTTAGTTTTTACGGAGGGTTTCACGGATGAGTTGGGGGAAGGGGTGTGGTCGGGGGTGGGGGAGGGGAGAAAGCCCTGGGGGCTGTGATGATTCACACCTCGTTCAGGGAAAACAAGGCCGTGAAGTGTATGGGGGAATGGGAACTCGGGAATGAAGCGCTAGGCAGTGTGAGAGGGGGGTTAACAGAACAGTGAATAGGGTGCCATGGTGCCATAATAACGATTCGTGCCGAGTGACGCCGTGCACTATTTATAGCACCGGAGTCACCGAGCTGTGGCGTTGAATCGCTCATTTTTTATTATTTGCATAAAGTTTTATTTTAGGAAATAATATTAAGAGCTTAAATTTGCTTATGAAACAAGGATATTTGATTTGATTTATTTTAAACATTCAAAAACAGCCGATGTCGGCCTTTACATTCAACGTTTACAACTTAGAATCTGCAGCATTAAAAAAATAAAATATATAAAAAGAACGTGTTGGTAAATAGTATCCAAATAAAAACAAAGAGACAATAACATACTCAATACACTACAACAACATGGAAAATTAGGGAATGAGAAGGGGGAATTTTGAGCAAATGCATTAAGAAATGATTAGTTTAAACCCTTGTGTTCGGTGTTAATCTCACTGGTTTAATATCTCCTCGGTATGAAAACCGATGATAATCCACTCTCTCATCGATAACGAATAATTAATATCCGAAACCCGATGTTTTAGTTAGCATCGAGATAACGTCTAATAAGTGCATGTCATCTTGCGATTTACTTTAACCAGGCATTATAATAAAAAAGCCTAGTATGGAGCGTAGTTCTGTGAGCTGGAACATGTTTTATGTTATAGATACTTGGTCGTAGCGAAAAAATATGAAGCGTCAAATGTATGATTTTAAAATATAGTGGACAAGGATGAAATGAATGGATAGGTGCAGATACAAACAATTGAGGAAGGAAGATATGACAATAAGATAAGATATGATAAGATGATTGACTAGTTGGAGGGCGAGATTTGGATAAACCTACAGAGGTAGATGAAGGTCGTATTGTGGGGCAATGGCATGCAGGGAGAGGGTTATGGAGGTGAGAATTTTGGATAAGCTTGGAGGAGAATGATAGGAATATTTGAGAATACGATGGGAGAAAATCATAACAAATAATTGAGAAAGAAAAGGAATTTGGTGAATTAACGCAGCCGGGAATATTTTAGACAAAATAGCTCCTGTAAAACAATTTGATTGGTAGAACACCTATGGTGATGATAAACATAAAAAAATGCTCTTCGAAAATATTTAGCAAAAACAAACAAAAGAAAAAAACCGTACTAAAAAGTAAACAATATTTTGTTTTCAAGAAAATTACATCTAATAATTTATATTTATGGATGACTAAATAAGAAAAGCGTGGGGCGCGCCCTTTTCTAAATAATGTTTCATTTTTTTACTATTTTTTTGCTCTCCGACGATTATGTAGGTCCGCATGCCCCTGAGATCCCGATATGCCATTGGTTTGTCATCAGGTTTCTCAGGGGCCGAACCACCAGAACTTGACAAACACCCTCGCCTTGGGCAAGCGATATACCGACCCGTGGCACTCGAACCCGCGACCCTCCCGATTAGCAGGCGAGGACTTTACCCCGCCGCCACCGGGGCCGGGTTTTTAATACAAGCACTTGATGAATTCTTATAATCTGACGTACTATTATAACACAATGTTCTATATATTTTTAGTATATAAGTGTATATACGAGAGCACGCTCCACGATTTTCTTTTTAGTCATCCTTTGTTATAAATATTTTACTTTTTGTAACGAATTGATTAATTTTGCTTGTTTTATAATCCATTTTATTGAAGAAAAGCATGTATTTTCATTTTTACATTTTAGCAATAATTGAATGAAATTGTCAGGAATATCACATGACTTTTGTCGCTGTGCAAAATTTCATCATTATATGACAACGGTAAATGAGTTTAATTAAGGTTGCAAGAATATTCATAAATATACGTACATTTATGTATGAATATATAAAAGCAACAATATAATTTTGATTGTCACCTCACGTACGTCGTAATGAAAAATTTCATCGTTGCATGATGTCAGCTAGATTTGTGGTCACGGTTGAACCATTGTGAGTTTAATTTAAGCTTGTAATAAAAAAACCCATGCGGGCATAAAAATTAGTTAATTTGTTGGAAATCAGGTAGCCATTCAATCGGTCAATGGGAAAAACTACGTGATCAGATTTGTCCATTCATAGTGAAACAGTGCTGACTACAGGCGCCAAAGAATTCCTATTGTAGCAAACCTATTGAGCCCATGTAGTATCACCAAGAAACATGTTAGTGACAATTATTAAAAGTGGCTATATTGTCATGTTTATTTACATGTCAGCCCTTTTACAATTGTGTGGGTTGCTAATTCGATAAGCGTAATATTTGTGCCATGTTCAACTCAGTTTTCTCGTTGAAAGGGGTGTTACCAATATAAATCGATTAGTGGTGGCCAAAAATATCTATGGGAAAATGTCGTCGAAATTCTTAGGCTGAACTTAAAAATTGCTCTGCGCCGAATTAATCATTATTAGGATTTGTATTTATAGTGAGGTTTCCCACGCTGCCTCAAAAACTTCACTCAAATCTTCCACTTCTTCATTCCCCAGTCCCTTCCTTTATATTCCCCTTTACCGTTGCGTCTCGGTAAGTGAGATATGCCCTAATTCTCGGCGTGGCTACCGTGGAACGAAGCATTCCGACGATTCTGAGGTTATATTCACGGAGTGTGCCTTTCCGGAGGAGGTTGTACGTATTTGAAAGCTTGAAAACGGCAGACTGTTCCCCCGGGGCAGGTTTGGGTGATGAAAATGTGGTGCATGCGGTCTTAAGTATTACGTATCTTATTCCTGTCCTATCATAGCGAAAAATATGGTCCTGAGGAGCCAACGCGAAGAATAACTGGTCAGTCATCGAATTATCAGCTCAACAGTACAATCAGTTTCGTCCTCATGTGAGTAATTGTGACATCAATCAGTAAAAAATACTCCGTAACTTACTGTTGAAATAAGTAAAATAAGGTTAAAGATAGATTGCGTGTTGTTTTTTATATAATAAAAGAAAGTAGGATGAGTGAGTAGGAGCTAGCATATGCTTCTCTATCAAGTTATCAAATTAACTGAGAGTCATAAAGACATGCTTTAGTGGCTTTATGTAAATCTCGTATTTCAGAGACCGTGATTCTAATGGATTGATGCTCTACGGCCCTGAAATGGCAATGCCTATCTACCTGCGCCATGGTATTCGGTGTGTCTGTATAACAGTTTTCATCATGAAAACAAGAGTAATTCATAAATTCTCTTAAGAGTTCTCTTGCCAACGGCATGGTTACCCATTCCTTTAACTGTGTGACAAGTTTGCAACTTGTTTCTTAGTACTATGGTTAACAATAGTATTAATTGATATCCTTGTCTTTTGGCCAATCAATATGAGTAAATAGTGAGTACTCTGTGAGTTATGTGTAAGTTAAACCATACTTTTTGATTATTTGGCAATATTCTGAGAAATACACTGTGAATTCAAAAGCAATCTGATCAATAGCAAATTATTCAAGTTATTACTTTTTAACCTTACCAGTTTTTTGACCAGTGTATTATCGGCTTTGCATGCCTTTTTCGTTTCTCTCTAACTCTGACAAATTATTTGTTTGGCGTAAATTAAGATAAGTATAAGTAAGGTCATCGAAGAATTAAATTATTACCTTGATAAATACAACCATTATTAATTATTTTTATTGATCATTTATATCGCGATTATATTTTACTCCTACATTTTCACTGCATAGTTCATTCATATTTTCCATTTCTTAATTTTTTCTCTACTCCATGACCCTGCTTCCAAAATGGTGACTCTCTTTCCCTTTTTGTTGCTTCTAGCCACCGTATTTCGATTCCTCCGTTGCAACCGTCACTTCCTTCCAAGTTTCTTTTTCCCAAACTCATTCCCTCTACCTTCCCATAACATGTTTAAAGGTTCGAACCACATTTTCTCGAAAAAGCTCTTAAAAATTCTCGCCCTCTTTCATTCTCTCGTCCACGCCTCCTCTCCCATTTTCCTTTCCTCACTTTCATCATCCTTTATTCTCGCATTTTATCGCCTTCTTTATTCCCTTCCACCTCTTCAGCACTACCTCGCCTTTCTTTCCTATGCGTCGCATCCCAACTTAAAACATTTTCTCCATCGCGATACTCTTTTACTTTTATGTGTATATACATACCTACATCCCGGGACGAGAAGCGACACACCTCCCAACGCCAAGCCACTTCGTTTCACACCTTCACGTGGGAGCTTGGAAGAAAGAACTAGCTTGCGTATACATGTATTTCTTTTTATATTCGTGTATGAAGGCAAAAATGCAATTTGGAGGAAGCCAAGGACAGTTTTTTAGAGCTTGATTGGTAAATTGAGAAAGAAACACTTTTTTTACCTTCCATCACAGACGTGCATGGTTTTCCAAATCATTCCGCCTTTCATGTTCCTATCTTCATGTGCCAGCCTTCAACTAGAAAATATAGGGAGACAGAATTGTTTCAAAAACGTCGCGTGCTAAGTAAGGCGGGCAGGTTACGTCTTTTTGTTTTGTTTTGCTTGTCGCTATATCGTCAATACCTTAGCTTCACCGTAGATGGATTTTCCCCAATTTTGCTCGTACCATATTCATTCTAGAAGATATATTTTTTTGTAAGGGCTTAAACAAGATTAAGGAATTATGCCAATATTTTGTGATAGACGTTAAAGTAAGTTCACAATAGGTGTTTCTATTACCTTTTCTTCAGAGGAATTGACAATGAATTAATATTTTAAAGGCTCTATCATCTTAAGGTAATATTTACGTAAGATTATTGATTATGTTTTCATTTATTGAGACAGGCGCACTTCTTTATGGTTAGAAATATTTCTTGGGTATCTTGCATCATTCAGTAAAATATTAAACCTGTATGTTTTTTTAAAATCACTCTACGTATATATTAAACTTGAGGAACTGAAACTTGGTGGAATGATTTGTTCGAAGTAGGTTTGTTGTACTATTGCATGATGTCGTATTTCTTACGAGATACTTGTCTTACGCTGTCGCTTACTTCGGAGTGTCACAGGGAAAATACTATTTTGGATTCCACGCAGCCCATGGCTAATCCTAGGCCGGGATCTGGTAAATTACATTTGCTCAGTAGCATGGAGGGAATTGTGCCCCCTTCTCATAATGCGTGAAATCCTGCCTGCTTTCTTTCCGACTAGTCTGTCTGCATCTGCGTATTGTGGTATGCACGTAGAAAATAAGTTTCGGACTTGCCAGCTGTCGTATTGCAGTTCTCATTGAGCTTGCGTTGAACAGTATCGTCAAAGCTATCGTTTTGGTGCGGAAATTAACCAATCGCACTTCGATTAAGTTATTTTTTCAGTCTTGGCAGCGTTATTGCGCCGAATATTTATTTTCTCGACGTTCACTTAGTTTTTTCAAAAGTATTGAGAGAAACGAATGGATAATATCAGGGACAGCTCAAATTTGGCGTCAGTGTTCTCAAATTATTCACTGGATTCTTTCCTATCGTCTCATGTAGTTCAGATAAATTAAATTAATTGCTATTGCTTGGACAACACCGAGTCCCACTAATGACGATGATTGATTGATGATTTATTTACTTCCACCAGTACAATACACTATTGTATACAATATATTTAAGATATTTTCATTGAAAGATTTAGGTGGACTACAAGGTAATGATCTGAATTGAGTCACCATCAATATTTAATGTATTCCCTTTACATTAGGTTTGCAGTGAAAAATACACTCCTTAATTCAGGAAACATAAAATTGGGAAAACATTCAACATATTTTAAGCATATTTTTATTTTTCATACATCAGCCCTTCTTTGACAAGTTTCTAAAATGTTAAATTTACATTTGGCTTGCAGTGAAGCAATACACCTTTTTAATTAAGTAAACACAAAATCATAAAATAATATTTTAAAGAAACTAATAAAAATTGCACAACATAAGACGGAGGACTTTAATAACTTGATGGTCCCTTCTAGTGTCTTGAGACCATTCATTCTCTTCATTTCTAGTCGGATGCTCAAACAATTTCTCACTCCTCCGTTCCGTTCTATCTTCGCATCTTCTACCGAGATAGCTTCAAAACCCTGCTATTTATTGTGGATGTATGTCAAACTTTGCACAAAAAGGGAGGATACAGGCGAGATGTTGTGGAATATGAACATAATAAGAACTAAGACGATGCAATTTTCCACAGATGAAAATTTTTAATCGACCCGTGTTTCGATGCACTGCATCATCAACAGGTACATAAATTTGGAAATTTATGTACCTGATGATGATGCAGTGCATCGAAACCCGGGTCGATTAAAAATTTTTATGTGGAAAATTGCATCGTCTTAGTTCTTATTATGTCAAACTTTGCGTTCTTATGACGAAAATAATGCCAAATGTGTCGCAACATGGCTACAACGTCGTCTATCCTACACCTGCCTAAACAGCTGCTGAATATTAAGATAAACTAGGCGCTAATTTTGCAATAATAGCTGTGATTTCTACTGTTGCTTGTCTTTAAATTATCTCATACCTAAATTTGAAAAATTAAGGAAATAGGCTCTGTAACAAGGGCTAGATTCCAAAATGCGGTTCTGACTGCGTTTTAGCAATATTTCATTTTTTATTTCTTCTTAGGAAATTATCAGGCTCTGAATGCTTCAATATTGCAAAACCGCAATTGCTAACTGCAATGCGGAATTATACTTTTTTCTTTATTGAGGAGAGAGTGCACTATTGAATCAATAGTGCAATGCTATTCTTTTAAAATACCACCACCAGCGAAATACCACCGTCTGACTCTTCGTCGCATGCTTAGTAATTCAGCCATTCAACTTTCAGGATCAAACTCATTAAAAGAGGAGGTACCTACGCTAAACTGGAGACAGTCGTCGCCTCCCATGAACGCGTCACAATTATTTCGTCGTAAAAGTCACTTTTTATTGCTGGTCGGGCGTGTTTTGCTGCACAAGTTATTTATTCATTAGCAGTGGCCTCTTTTACTGCTCTTCGTCTTTTATTTTATTTAGCATCCCTTCCGAGAAGATATCTGAAGGACCAGCAGAGGTCATTTTGAAGCATACGGAAGTGCGTTATCCGAGCACGTGCTACCTACTTGGAAGTCGTAAAACATGTTTACGGCCCCCATTCTGCGCGGAGATAGACTTCCTCTTCAAGTCCATGAACCAACATTTTTACCACCACGAAGATTTTTCACGTCTTCTTTCCTTAGCGTAGTGTGCATTAAAGTGGAACGCCAACGTCATAGCCGTCTTTTTTTTCCTCTTGTAGATGGAATCGTTTCAATTGCATTTTCAGACGCTTCGTTGCACTCCTCGACGTTTATCATTCGAGATAAAATTCAGTATTCTGAGCGCACACCATCACTATTTATGTATACATAACTTGAAAGATTATTTAATGCCAAAACCGAAGTTTCTAAAAATAATTTTGGCTTAAATCTCTATTGTGTTTGATATTTCATATTTGTGGTATTGACTCTATAGTGACTTTTCTTTTTATTCGGGAACTGATAGCTTACGCTGTAAGTGAAAGAAATATACATATGACGTCCTATAATTATTTCATTTTCAGCATAGCTGTAATAGATATAAATTATCAAGGGCCGCCGATGTCTGAGCTAGTTTTGTAACTCGCGCCAATTAACGTTACTCATTAAATTCAGTGATAGAAACTAATGGCAGAAACTGCTATCCCAGCGGATAACACAGGTTCCCTAGCGGCGAGTGAAGTTTATGGCATCGTTTGCTCAAATTTACGTGCAAGTACTAATGCGGCTTTCGAGTTATGCTGCGGTCGGAGCATTTTTAGCCCAACGTTTCACTTGCGTTGCAGTAAGCGTCTTCAAGAGATAAGCCTTAGCGAGCGTCTACTAGAGCGAAGTCGTCTTCTAACTTCACTCCTGAAGACGCTCGCTGCAGCGCGAGTGAAAGTTAAAAACACTCCGACCGCAGCATAACTCAAAAGTCGCATCAGCATCTGTCAACAGCTGCGAAAGCCTACATTCTAGGTTACGTGTAGGTACTACATAACTTGATACGTGACATCCAGGACTAAGCCGTTAGGTCTATGAAATTCACACATTCGCGGTAGAGAGAGCTTGTCCTTCAAACTGTGCCACCTGCGGCGTCGAAGTCCTGATACTTGTAGTATTTTATTCAGACAATGTTAAACTGGAAACGTTCCTCATGCAACACATAGATGCTAGCCGAACGCTCTATCCACCAAGCTACCACGCTGACCTATCAAGTCCCAAAGCACGGAACACGGAGAACTATGAGCAAGGAACTGAAGAAGCATCTTGGCTCAAAAACTGTTTTTTTTTTAATTAAAAGAAAAACTCAATGAACAACTTTCTGCGTACGTTACGTGTGAAGCATTTGAGCTTTGATTGTTGCTGGCCTATAATTCAACTTTCGCGGGAGAGGTGTTTGAGTTGCATAGAAATCTAACTGCATTTTTTTTTTCGTCACGGAGTGGCAATCAAAATGGAGCACTCATGGCGTTTGAGAAGTTGTGACGGCCGGCATGGAGAACTCTGGATTTTATTCTATGAACTGAGAATAAAAAAAATTCAGACGTCACCGGTCTTGCCATGAGGACTTGCTCCCATTATTAACCTCCTCTTCCCCCAACGCCGTATCTCACACCCTCTGGCGAACAAGAGAAGGGCATTCATCGTCAAAACCAGCCATACACAATCGCACTCGCACCACATTTGAGCTGACGAACACCTCGGCGTATGATGCATTCTCTTCCCGTCGCGGTTCATAAGTTCTGAGCCAGGGGGTGGTGACATTTTTTATTGGGTGAAGTGGGGAGTGTGGTTGAGGGGAGAAGTATGTGGTCTCGCTCCGAACTCCGTATCTCCATTTGCAGGACCTGATCTCCTCCTCGTCCCCGTCTTCATTTGTTCCCTCCATCGCTTCCATCCTCACTCTCGTCCCCCTTTCCTTCCGCGTTGAAAAAAATTGAGTGCTCAACCCCGGCGAATCCCTAAGGACGCGCTTACATTCTCCCGATCTGTAACTCGCCTTCAAATCCTCTCTCCCTCTCGCCTAACATCTTCCCCTTGAACTACCCACCATTACGACACCATTTCCCTACACGAAACGAAACTGTCAGCCCGTCATCATCAGCAGTCATCAATCTGATGATGTGTCTGCTAAAACCTCACCACTCCACTCTAATATGAGCCATTCGCTTCATTCTTACATACATTTTCACTTTGGCATCCTTCGTAATTTGTCTGATGTAGTCCATTCTTGGTCTTCCTATGTAATTATTCCTATTCATTTCTACTTTCATTATGGTTTTCATTCAGGCTATTATGTCGAAAAATGAGTCCAATAAGTTTGTCTCTCCGTTGTCTTACATTTTTCATTATAAAGTAAAACTCCAATCATCCGAACTCCAACTATCCGGATCGCTTTTAGGGGAAAAAATCCTCGAAAATCAGCTTTTTACAGTCACGGCAATAGGCTATTCGAAACGTGTATTGTATCTTTTATACTGTTAATTTCATTGGACAGTTATTGTTTGCAGCGCATACGTACGTTTCTTTAGCGTTCTTAGATCAATCCGAAGCGAATACGTAAAGAAGTTTCCAAAGAATTTATCTTTTTTGTGAGTCATCTATTTATCCGGATATGTGAATATTCGGATGGGGTCCGGTCCCAATTGACCTGGATAATTGGAGTTCTGCTGTACTTCTTTTTGCTCCAAATCTTCTTAGGACTTCTTCATTGGTGACTCTCTCCATCCATATGATTATCATTACTCTTTCATTGCACCACATCTCCATTACTTCCAATCTCTTTTGCTCTGTAGCCCTTACTATTCCCCAGGCTATACTGCCATATATAGACATGCTCCAATTGCTTGCTTCCTTACTTTCATGTTTGTGCTACTAGCTATCATCAGACTCCTCTTCACTCAGAATTCCTTCTTTGCTTGAGTTAGTTTGCTCTCAATAACTTTCTTACTTCTTCCGTCGTTGACTATCCTTTTTCCCAGATAGCAAAATTCTTCCCCTTCCACAAGTTTTTGCTGTCCAATTCTCTGTCTTACACAAATCATTCCTTCCACTAACCATAATATTGGTTTCTCATGGTAATTTTGGTCGACTAGTTGTATCATATTAATATATTGATTAGAGGAGAATTAAAATAAGTGCTGTCTGAGATGTCAGCAGAGGGATATACCTGGTGTTCCTGGAGTTACACGAGGCTATTTGAAGTAACGAAACGTGATACATAAACGCGAAACCGCGGCATTTAATTACAATAAGTCTAATCCCATGATATTTGTACGATATGGTATTTTTAAGATGGAAGATATTTGCTTCATTTCAATCTACATTTCTCTAGCAAAAAAATTAGAATCCCTGCCATAGATCGTTGCCTCTAGCTATATTTTCTCACCAAAAATGATTTATTCCTATAGCATAAGCAACAGAATTATATTCATAACTCTAACTGATACACCTCATTGGAAATGTATTCCAAAAATGTTGTTGTACTAATGCTGTCTCCAGATGGGCGCTATTTACTTTAATGATTCAAAATGTTCACGCCTGTATTTTTATTAGCGGTAAAAATCGAAAAACGAACTATTTAAGACGGAGAAGATAATGGAAATATAAATTTGAACAAATAAATAAATGAAGGCACAGTCATTGGCACCGATGAAATCAGCATATGAATTACTTAGTTCTGTGAAGTAATAAAAAATCTTCACCACATCTGCAATAGAAGTTTACCGATAAGGTATTATAAGCTATGCGTTGAATTTTAGAGCATTTTATCAATGCCCCACATCCAAAACACCATACTCTAGTCGTATTACGATCGATTATTTTCGCATAATTAAGCACTATTTTCCCTGCGCGTTAGGAGTGAGAGAACAAAGACCATTCGCGCACTTGGTTTATTGTGTCTTGGTCGATTTATGCTAAGCTGAGAAAGAGCGAGGGACACGAGAGTGAGAGAGAGTGAAAATGGAACGAAAACTGTCAGAACGAAGTGAGAGAATGACGGGGGGGGGCTGATTTGATGAGGCACACTGCTGATGGGGGTGGGGAAAGTTAGACAGAGAACTGACGGTGGCCTCGTTGTATTCACGTGGCGGGGGGGGGGATAGAAGTTTAGGGTCTTTATTTTTCTGAGTTGTTTGAGAAAGAAAGAAAGAGGTGAGAGGCGTTTGGACATTCGAACTAGACAAGAGAGGTGTGAAAGGAATCTCATCGCATTCAAAGCAACCCCAAACCTTACCCCACACCCAATTTGACGACCTTTTTTTTTTGAGGACCAAAATTCTTCCTCCCCCCTCTAAAACTCCCATTTCATTTCACCCCCCCTTCCCTCTCTCTCTCTCTCTCTCTGGGGGCATATTATTATTATCATTCCGTTGAAAATGTTGGCGGGAGAGGGGGGTGGTGGATGGAGAGGGGAAGGTAGAGTGTCGTGTGCGTCTGCTGCTTGCTTGCGTGAGAGAGACGCGTTTGTTTGGGCTCCGCTTTTTTTTGTAAAAACTTGGAGTGTGGGAGAAAGATGAAAAATATGGGAGAGAATTGGACCGAAGTGTATGGACGGTGGCGAAGAATGCTGGAGGAAAGAAAAGGAGAGCGATTAAGCAAATGCGAAATCGTTTTTTTATATAGCGGAGGTAAGAAGCGAGGGGAGCGTGAGGTATAGAGGAAAGATTGGAGAAATGAGGTGGAGATTGAGATAGTAACGGAGACATCCGAAAAATGCACAAATAAGTGTGAAAATTGCGGCCCCGTGGAAATAAGAGAAAGAAAAATACGGGGATCGTGTTCTTGATACTCCCGTCGGATCTTTATTTCGTGCGAATGCGAAATTACGTACGCTACTCTCGATTCTTTTGTTTTGAAGGTCAGAAAGAATGTTCAAATGAAAGAAAGAAAATTACGCTATATATAACATTTATTCATCGAAATCATTAGTACGAATGGCTAACCTATAAACAATTAGTCGATAGTAACTAATATTTTCTGCTTTCCAATGTTAATTTTATATTTCTTGCGTTATTAACGTCTAACTCACGTTCTCAGCTCTTCGTGTAAACCTTTATCACTGAAATCGACCGACTCGTTCCGGAAATACAACTGAACTGAGCTGCGCGCCGCGCCCACACAAGCCCAAATGTAGACTCCCACGCGCAACGCAGTGACGTCACCTCGCAATCCCCCCTCCGCTCACGACCAACCATTTCCGGTGGTCGACGAAACGGGCTATCCATTCATAGTTTTAGATATTATATTTAGATGTAATCAGTTTTTGCACTGGAGGACCTTGAAAGTACACAAATATTGGTCGCGGCAAAACCTTACAGGACACCGAGAACGAACCATAAGATGTTCATTAGCATTCATATGAAAAAATTAAGACGAGTCAAACTCACATGCACACTCATTACACAGGTCACTTTCTGGGTAAACACAGCCAAAAGAGCTGCAAATATTGGTGTTAGGCCTTGGAAACTAGCTCTGTTTTCCTTCATTTAACATCACAATTACAAGTCACAAGTACAATTCCTCTTCTCCGTTTCTATCTTCTAGTTCCTTTACCCTATTTCCTCCATTTTATCATGGCTGGTGGTCAAACTCTTCATACCACACGCCACTGTAGCGTCTCGCATGGTATTAGGTATATTCATCTACATCTACATACTACCCCGCAATCCGCCTCAATAGGCGTGTGGCGGGGGGTGTTAGGACACCAACCGTTTATATATAAAAAGGAAACGCTCTAAAGAAATTACGCCTTGCATTTATTAAAGTCCCTTATTGTTCGGGGGAAAAACGAATTCCCATACCTATCCGTTCGGCAAAATATCTCTCTTAATTTATCGTTTCTGTCGGACCTGGAAATATAGTGGGGTTCTAATATGATGTTCTCCGTGTCGCTCTTATAGATATCTATTCTCAATTGTTCAAGCAATCTAATCCTAGCGCGCAGCCTCCGAGTCTCTAGCGGCTCCCAGCCTAATTCGTTTAACATGTGTGTAACGCTGTCTGTACGCCCGTAGCAGTTTTTGACGAATCACGCAGCTTTCCTTTGTATTTTATTAAGTTCCCGGATTAAGTCTTTCTGCACCGGATCCCATATGCTCGCTGCATATTCAAGGTGTGGCCGGACGAGTGCGAAATAGCACCTCTCTTTTACTTTTTCATCCGAAAATCTTCCCACAATACGCTTTACGAACCCCAGCTTCTTCAGAGCTCTGCCACAAATATTTCTTATATGTGTTCCCCACGATAGGTCCGAAGTTATCGTAACTCCTAGATACTTCACTTCATCTGTCGCCTTTATGTTAACACCATCCACAGCATATACATGGGAATAGTTGGACGACCTCCGCAAGAAATGTACCGCCGTGCATTTGCTCAGATTAAGTTCGAGTCCCCACTCTTGGCTCCACACATGAACGTTGTTTAAATCCGATGATAGAGTTTCAAAGTCAGAGTGATCACTAATTTCACGATAGATGACAGCGTCGTCGGCAAATAAACGTATTTTACTGCTAATTCGAGAGCATAGATCATTTATGTATATAATGAACAAAAGGGGGCCGATCACGCTTCCTTATATTGATGTAGTTGCGGAATTTTTTTTACTATGCCCTATCCCAACATATTAGATACTTATCCTTCTGCTACATGCTCATAAATGCATTTTTGCATGCACGTTGCTCTTTTCTTAAGATTTCAAATATTCTTTCTCTTAAGGTATCTTCTACTACATTCACCCAGGACATTGTCCGTGAAGCTCTTCCTCTCACGTCATTCATTCCTATTTCACAAATCTGCTTCGTTATTTGACTGTCATCTGTTCTTACGTAATGGGCAAGCCAACGAAGAACGCCTTTCATACGTGACTATAACCAGAACTGGTAAATATGGAGAAAACGTGAAAAGTGAAGAAGACGAAACATTATCCTCCTCTTGCATCCTGAGAGTAGAAAAAGAACAAGTGGGAAGACGTGCCTAACATGTAACCTAGTTACAAGCTCCTGGCCAATAAAAAATAGCGGGACGAGACAAAATCAATTGTTGAGTCGAATCAACCGTGGCGCCACCCGTGGTGAAAAAGGCTGTGAATCAATTATCGTTGAAGAGTTCCAACTACGGTCTCCCGGTGCTGGATCACTTTTCAATTAGAGAGTTTTGATGACTCACGCAGGAATCGAGTTCTGTTAGACAGGGAAAAACCTACACCCTTAGTACAAACTTGCATCCAGAAATAGTATACAATATTTCGGTTTCATCCAAATTATTCGTCAGCAAGAAAATCTGCGAGAACATGCGTTACTAATTTTCCACTAATGCAATGCAACCAGCATTCCTGTATTCTTCTTGTGAAATGGAGTCCCCTTCTCACGCACAAGGGTTGTCAATCCACCTCGTTTTGAGCCAAAATACTGATGCTATTTTTCTCTAAGTCCTCATTAGTCTTTTATAAAATTTGTCTCTTCATAGCTTTGTCGTGTGACCAGTTACTCAAGCATGTACAGTCCTCGCGAGAGTTTATGGCCCTTAGATGCGCAGAACAGATGGGGTGAAATGTGTGGGAGGGGTAAAGGAAAGGAACCGAGGGGAAAGTGAGCGCGTGGTAGGCAGAATGGCCAACATAGCGTCTCAGCGTAAAAATGTAATTCCGAGGCGTATTGGACAATACGACTCGTCGTGGAGTGTGGAGCAGGTAGCCGACCCTTCCCCGCCATACCTCCGTTCCGCGGCCGGGGCTGTGGAATAGATGGCCTTACGTGATGACTCACAGCTGGGCATTTCAATTACTTTAAACACATTAATATGTTATCAAATTTTACAAAAAATAACAAATATAGTCGTGATTACGCTGAAACTCTGATTGAGTAGACACCAAACTTAGCGCAAATCCGTTGTTTTTTAGTAACGTTGCTAAATTTTTCAGCCGCGTGAAATTATGTCATCGATATTTAAGACATAAAACATAAAATTACGAAATAACAGTGCATTATAAATCCTCTTTTACTTAGCTAATGCAATGAATGGAATCGGACTTTGAATACCACTAGCTAAAATTTCAGTCACTGAAATAAGAAAATAAAAAGTACTTGAAGAGATAATGTCAAAAATTGGCACTATGTACATGTATATTCGATGAATAAATGGGACATTGAGAACACAAAAGAGTGGAAATATAAGAATATATATTCTAGAGAGACAGAAAGAACATATATATATTTCATGCTAAAATAAATTGGATACTTTCCGTAATTGATTAAAGAAAGAAAATATGATTCGATATGAAAATACGAATGTGATATTCTTTTGTGTAATATTGTAGAAAACAGTAAATACTTGTTGCAACTACAAGTCCACATCCAAGCCATCGGCCTGAGATCCCCAAGCCGTGACCCCCTGGCGCGCGCTCAGGTCCAAAGGGACGACGCCCACTCCATAACCCACTGCACCGAATAGCTGGTGGCATTCAAATTCATTGAAGGCATATTACAAATTTCAAATTTGGCAACGAAAATCGTAAACATTAGCCCGCCGGTGCTATCCTTCCACCCGCGGCAACTAGTTTTTAGAAAATAGACCCTTCCAGTCCCAAAATCGTCTACTGCGCAACGCCATAAGCTTTCGCGACGACTGTAGCTATGGTATCCATAATTGTCAGTTCCGTAAAGTTATGAGTCTCAATACTACATTCTGGTTGCAGGCAGTGCCGTCCCAAGGCTGCGTGGGCAAAAGTCACAGGCGAAAGGTCATAGGGGCGGCCAGTCTGCGAGTTATTAGTGAATGTGAAAAGGAGATGTATATCATGAAAATCGGAAAATTTTACGAATTTCCTCCACGAATTTCCATCAAAAATTACCTTCTTTAGTATATCGTACAAGTAACTGACACTCTTAACGAGTTTCATTCAATTAACGGATTCTTCTAAAACCCCAGAGTATCCCTCAAATCAACGGAAGGTTTAAATCTCAATCGGTAAATGAATTCTTTGTACCGGCGACCAAATAATATTTCGTCTACACTTGTGAAATATCTTGAAACGGTACTGGTTGCTGGATCAATGGCACTCTCATATTATCCGCCGATAGCTATAAGTTCGTATTTCAAGCCTACTCTCCTACCACTTGATTAAATTTATGTAATGTTGTATTATGTATTAAGCTACGTATTTTCATTTTAAGTTATCATCTCCATTGAAAAAAACTAGTCATTCGTCGCATGATAATTCCTTCAGCTCGAGTATTTTAGCATCCCAAGTGGTTCTTTGCAAATCCACCATTTGTTTATTAAAAAAACTAAAAAATATTTATCGTAAATCCATCAGGACCAATAAGTAGTGAGACTATTTATGGAGCCAATCATGATGGTGAATATTTTATGCAAGTCATTGAATGAATGCCTCGACTTTTATAATTCATAACCCTTTTGGATATACATATATGTGTCGCAATTAGTCATGCGGGTTCACTGTAAGTTCGAATATAATATTTTGTCAAGTTATTAAAACTTTCGCAGTTCATACTCGATAAGGCCTGTCCTCTTTTGAGACCACCCGCGACTGGGTTTTAAAATGCCAACGTTAAATATAATTTGCCGGAGACCATTAATCCTGAGGAGGTCTCCAGCTACGAATACAATTTGCTGTTTTCATCAAACTCCTTTTCACTCTAGCCTCTATATTGATAGCTCCGTAAGGCTATGGGTCCATTTGATCCTCGTAATTTTTCGATAACAGCTCGTTTCCATTGTCTTCTATCTTCTTTGATCTACAGTTTCTATTTTCCAGTCTTCACTGCCGTATAGGAGCATGCTCTAAGTATTATTTGAATACCTTGAATGAAAATGTGAAAGGCCTTTGCGACTTTTTGTGCGTTGACATTTAATAAATAAATATAACTCCTCTAGGACAAGATCGAATGAAAATCCCATTTAAATGACAGATTTTATTCCCCATAATGTTCAAATTATTTTCAACGCGGTGGCAGATATAGTTTTGGATGCTTGAGATGCAACGTGGTCATGTTTCTTAATGAGGAGGAGGAGTTTTTCAAAGCGCGCAGAATTTCAAAAGCGGGTTCATGCATCATGTTGCGTGCGTTAATGACTGCTTAAAGATGAAGAGGACTGAGGTGTCAACGTAAATTTCTTTCCATTGTTCCGTCACCAACCCCTTTTTCTTTTGCAAAGAGGTGCGCTATAAAAGTATGAACTGCTGTAATGAGAGAGCACTGAAAAAGAGAATATTATAAGATAATGCAACACGAAAGAATAGAAAATGACATAAAGTATGATTTAAATGCTCGTTTTGCCCTTGAATTTCAAAAGAGAAAGTGAAAAATGAGCGAATTCACAAAGCAGCTTCTTCCTGAAAACTTTATCAAAGAAGAAAACGTAAATACACAAAGGAGCATTTAAAGCTACCACGAACCACGATTTTCTGGTAATTGCTCTTTTGTTAGAAAAACGCAAGTAAATGTATGGGAAAGGATTACCATGTACAATAAGCGAAATAATGATCAGCTCAAAACGTTGGTGACCATGGATACCGAAAGCTTCTTTTTAGACACCTGAATAGCTCACGCAATACCTCAAGACGTTCCAACCAGTATCCACTGCCTGAACAAAAGGCCAAAGCCATTTGAATTACGAACAAAACGGATTCCACTTTCTTTACTTTTTCGAGAATAGTCCAGCTATATTTATTAAGGCCTTCTCTTTCTTGCCTGCTTCTTGGGTGTCACAAAATTGTTCCATTTACGTTGAATATCAAAGAAAGAACAGTAAGAAATACAAATATGTACCTGCTTGGTTTTATTTAATTTTCAGAAAAAAAGGAGTAATATGTATCCGAAGCTTTTTAAGAATGAAATTAATTCCAAGATGGCCTTCGCTGTGTCTCGAAGTACATGAGATAAATCCTTGGAAAAGGGTTAAGGAAAGAATTTAACCTAATAAGGAATTTCCCAAAAAATATGTGGTGAATTTGGATAAATGTCTAAGCGACTAATATTGCTTTTTTACTGCTGAATATTAGAAGGACAAATTATACTTCATAGACCTTTGGAAAAAGAAGCGCATACCTATATATTTTATATCGAGACTTTCTTTCTAATTGTAGAGCTGGTGATAAGTTGCGAGAAGCAATAGGATGATGGAAACCACATATGAAACCATTGGTTATTTCAGTAAAAATATCACTTGCCGAAGTCTATTCATCAGATGGCATGCGACGAAAAATTTCCGTTTAAAATGCTGATTTAAAACTAGTCAACATTTTTAATACTTTTTATCTAGCTTCTTTCAATGAATTTTTGCTGAAGTGTATCAGTTCTTCAAATTACATAAAATTAAGTTATTATGCGGACCAAAATAGAAATTTTCGTAATCGAAATCGCTAATATTAGCTTTTACTCGCTTTGTGAATTCATTTTTACTACCTCATGAAGGAGGATAGTGAGATTAAATTATAAGTTGAAGCAAACGAGCTCAACAATGGAAAATTGAACGAGATTTTAAATGCCCAATTTTGTATTATTTCACCGTTTTAGATTTTTCTGATAAATTTTATCGTCTGTTCATGCATGCCCCTATTACTTTCAACGCTTCGTCCAAACTGGACCACTGAACTCTACTCTCGCATCTGGCATTATATTTAGAAGGGTAACGCCACATCCGAATTAAATAAGTTGGCAAAGTGTGTCCTCCCCAGAAGGAATTTAAAATATTTCTCCACCATCAGGGATAAGAATGAGGGTGCACTTAAAAATTAATTATGCAAACCGCCCGAGGCGTGAGAATTAAAATTTTCATCTTGGTCGAAGGGAAATGAATCCGGGAGGTAAGGAAGAAATGGCGGGGATAAGATTGAAGCGGTAGGAGTCCAAGGATAAGATATTTGCACAGTAATTTCTTAATCAAGATCGTAGGTATCCGTTCATTATTGATCCGTTTAAGAAAGTTTCCTCACATTCCCTAATATACCTTCTTTCCGTTTCTTCAACAGTAGTCCTAATACTTTAATTACGTTTTAGAGAGCTGAATCGGTGATGTCTCCAAGTTTCAGTAATGAAATTTTGCTCCGGATTAAGCCTACCCGGTGACCTTCCTTCCACAAATTTTCCAATCAAAGTCGGCGTGCAGCTAGAGAACCTCTCCGTGTTCTATAACAGCAAATGCCTCCCGACTTCAGACATTTCTTAGCAGTTTCAATCAGCATCTTTTCTCTATTCCACGGCGTGTGAACTTTTGCCATAGTTTATTGAATAAAAAGCCTTTTCGAGACCGCACAAACGCAAAGTAACATTGCTGTTTTTTCTCCCGACGACGACTTCTTACCAAAACTCTTCCTAGCCTCTGCAAAAGCTTTAATACCGAGCATTTCTATAGACTTATAAATCAACGGTTTACTTTGCATTGATTATCTTCCAATAGAGGACTGTAGCTGAATGATGATTAGTTACATTGCGAGAATAACGGAAAACCAAGAGCAGAGGAATGCACATTATGCACTCCCCAAATAAAAAAAAAAAGAATGTGATGAGCTGAAATTGTGTACCATTCAAGGTCCTCAAGACCTTTGTAGTAGATGCAAGAAATGTAGTAGCATGCATAGGGAAGTGAATGTCATCGTCAACAGCAATCATAAATGCGAAGATTGGTTAGTTGTCAGCCTAATGTGCATCTTTAGTGCATTCATCAGCGGTTTTGGCGAATACTAATTGATAGGAGGAAGTAATAAACACTCATATTCATATTTCCTCCAATTTTTCATGTTAAATAATTATGCATGCTGGCTCAAAGCAATGGGCCTGACGACTGGGTAAAGCGAGGGTAAAGAGAAGACTGGGTGAAAGGCGAGTAGATAAGAACAGCCTCGGTATCCATGTTGTCAACGCACCGGCTTGGCAAATAAAAAGTGGCAAGCTTGGGTCCCTCTTCGGACACGGATGCTGTATCCGCCTTAAGATTTTAGATGGTTTGATAAAACCCTAGTAGTTGGAGGTCCTCAACGAATTCAATTGCAACTTTCTGGGAAGATCCTCGTGCTTCTGTTATTATTGTTTAACCTTTCCCTCCACTTTCCGAAAAATTAAACGGACTTCAGCTGGGGTTTTTTGAATTACGAATTTCCGGTCGAAATTGTTAATTTAATTTGTTTAATTAGAGGTAAAGCTATAATTACATTGTGTTTCGTATATTAGATGCTAAACCTCTAATAAGACATCAAGAGTTAAACAGGCAAGATGTCCATAAGAATGAACAAGAATAAGAATGTTGCAAATTGTAGTAGCTATTATAGTTGGAGTATAAATTTTCCAGCTACTACTAAAAACCATAGGCACGGGTATTAATCGTCGCGAAATCCTCCGCTTAAAAGTCTCACACACTTGTCCGTGGTTCAAACACGATCCCTATGAGGGCAAATTTTACTTTTATTTCTCATGGGGGTATCTGTTCGGTAAACCCGGTTCATAAAAATAGTATGAAGTTAACGAAAGGTATGTACTTTCCGGTTGATATTTCATTCTTGGATATTATTCAAAAGTTATTGGTCTATAAAAGCGGACAATATATACAACTAGTGGAGTGTAAGGGTTAAATGGTCAGGAAACGACTTCTTTTGTGACTCATTTAACATTCGCATGCTTATTCACTCTCTTCCTTTTCTGGCTTTCGCAGGACCTTATTAGGAAGTACACATCAAGTTAAGGGCGAGTTCGTCTAAAATTTCACTGCTTTAGGCGCATATTAAAACTTCAATGAATCGCTACCCAGCAGTGCGTATTTTCCTGGCAGCTCTCTCCTGGCCAGAGACAGACTTAGGGAGAAATGGAAGTCTTTTATATCGTCGATTCTGATGTTTTTTTGCGTCCGTTTTGGATGTTGACTTAAACATTTCGTCTAGTGCTTTGTCCTCCACATGTTTTTGTCGCCTCTTTCTTCTCCCTTTTTCCATTTTTCTCCACCACCCTCTCATATTTCGTCGTCTCATCTATCTTCACCTTTTCTCCATTTCCTCCTCTTCTCCCAACTCTATTCTCTCTTTTTTCTTCCAATCTTAGTCAATATCCTTCCTCATTATCTCTCAGGCCCATTGGGTCTCCAAACGTTCTCTTCACTAGCGAATCTTTTTCTTGAATCTTTTTGAGCTCTTGCTTGAACAAATGCGCATAAAATCACGTTGGTAAACGTGTAAACTGTAATTTTCATTTTTTGATAAATATTTATTTTTCTATCGGTAGAGCATGAGACTTAAATATGCATACTAATACGATTACACACATTTATAAGATGGTACATTTAATCAATACCTTGCCCTCCACTTATCTTATCTTCTGATTTATTGGCTCATTTAAAAAGTCCATAGCACTCTTGTGCACACTTGAGCCATCACCTTTCACACATTTATAATGCACTCACTTATTTTTACTGTTCACTTTTTATACAGTGAAACATAAAATATGTACATACTACATTAGGCCACTCCTATGACGCACAGGTACGAAAGGCGATTCCCTGCCACGCTTCTCCTTGGTCACTCCTTTCTCCTCTCACAAAAAAACAATTCAGGATGGTTGCTCTGACGCGCGATCCTCCTTCGTATTTCACTCTGCTCCCAACTTAATCAGCATAGGTGGTGATCTCCATTTCTATACCTCACTCCCCATACTTTGGTTTTAACTTCCTCCCGGAATCCATCTTGACAGCGTGCTTTCTTCCCAATCGCTCTCCCTACTTCCCTCTTGTTTAAAAGACCCCCCTGTTACTAGGTGTTGGTGCTTCGATATTATTGCTCTCCTTGCACTATTGGTTGTTGTTTCTCCACTCCTCATTAATGTGTATTCGCCACGAGTTCGTGCTACATACGCCCAAAATGGCGTACCTTTTCGTCCCCCTCGATTTTTGACAACAATGGCACAAGCTGTTATGTTACAAAAGACGTGTGCAAAATGTATTTTGGTGTATGTTTGCCACTCTTTCGAGATTTGACGTTGGTAGTGATTTTTTTCTGAAAAACAATGCCCCTTCCCTTTGAAAGTGATAAATCTACCCTCGATAGTGTGAAATTCATAGCGCAAAAATCATTCGTCTGGACTGGGATTCGAACCCAGACACCTCGATTTCGCGCCGAATCGAGGTGACTGCGAGGTAGCAGTAGAGGGGTCTGGGTTCGAATCCCAGTCCATTCGAATGCTTTTTTCACTGTGAATTTCACAGAATTGTGTCACCATCAGCGGGTGACTCACTTAAAGTTACTACGCGGCCAGTTCCGCAGTTCTTTGAAGTCTACCAACCCCCAGTGATTCTAATATTCGTACATGTGTTTCAGTTATTTCTCTCGGTGGTTGGAAACCGTAGGGGATCACAGCTAAAGTTTGAGGGTTTTACACGAGAGACTGAACATTAAAGGAACCTGAGGCAAGTTTTAGGTGATAACCTGTGGATGTCAGGTGCGTTTTAGATTTGTTTGGACAGACATTTTGGTGACATTTTTACAGTTGGTTTGCATGAATTTTAAATGTTATACAAGCTAGTAATTTGTTTTCAACCAAAAATAATTCAACAAAAAGGCTTGAGCGTTCATACAATGACTGTAGCTTTAAAAGGCCCTAAAAACCTATGCTATTCCTTGGGATATCTGTCAATATACAATTCACACATACATGTGACATTTGAGAAATATGTCGGACAAGAATACTTACATACCCATCACGAAGTTCCCTTTCGGAACAGGCACAGTAAAAAAAACTGATGACAGCCAATTTTGAGGATACCGGGACTAGCCACGATATTTACCTTTACGGAGTCACCCGCAAGTGCATATATGTGCGATATTCAGAGGAAAAATCATTCGTCTTGACCTGGATCCCGGTCAAGGTGAATGATTTTTCCTCTGTGGAATATCGCACTGCTGATATCAGGCCAGACATCGTGGACATTATGGATATCCATGTTGAGAAAAACCAACTTCGTAGTTTCCAAAAACTTTATTCCGCTGGCACGACGCGCGTTTAACCACTCTGTGGCATATTCATGTGCACATGAATATGCCACAGTGTGGTGAAACGCGCGTCGTGCCAGAGGAATAAAGTTTGTGGAAACTACAAAGTTGGTTGCCGCCCCACTGGGGTCAGACGCCTTTTGCAGCCGCCGCACTGAGGTACAGACGCTGCACGGACTACCATTCGTCTGTCTCCTAACCTTCGACCAATCTGGCATGGGTCCCTAACCCTACCAGGAGCAATGCTCCCGCCAGTGCAGCTCTAGGGGTCATCGGAGCACGCATGCCCTTCAACCACGACAAGGTTGTAGTCCAAGAGGAGGGTTTCTCAACATAGACAGTCAAAAATGTTTATCTCTTGGCAACAGGAGTGTAAAGCTGACTCCTTTTTGATAATTTCCTCTATACTGCCCTATCCTTGCATACCTATTTTCCTTCTGCTCCATTCGAATATTGCTTCATGCTGGCCCTCCTGTTCTTAAGACTCCTAACACTACTTCTCTTAAGAGTATGCTCCACTACATCCACCCATGACTTCCTCGGTCTACCCCTTCCTCTCACCCCATTCCCACCACTCTCCCCCTCTTATCATATATCATCTCACGCTCCCTCTATCATAAATCTGCTTCGTCCCGGTGTGTCATTACACCGCATACACCTCCCTCTAGTGGTGGGTTGCGTGAGTGCCGGCTCGCAAAGTAGTCCTTTCATAAGGGATCCTAGCTCGAGTAGAATAGTTAAAGCGGGCCTAGGGTGTTACTAAGTTCTAGTTTCTCTGGTGGTATATTGGCGACAAGGTGCCAAAACTGACCTGTAGAGCGCCGTAACATTTAGCAGGCTAAGCTTGACGTAGCGATGGTACTGCAATGTCTGATAACCTTGCATTCTCTGTTCCAAATCACTGCTAGCAGTAAAAAATCAGACAGGAATGGGCTTCGAAACCTGTGGGGCTATTCTGTATGTTATCGGTATTTTCGAGGCTCGTAAGTGACGAAATTTTAACGTCACAGCCTTTAAAATTTCAAATGGGGCCATAAAAGTTGAGATTTATCGGGAGAAGTGACGTCACATTCACGGATTTTCCGAGGGTCCACTATGTTGAGTCCTTACTGAATAAGGCCCCAGGTTTCACGAATTCTCACGTACTTGACCTATTTGACTTCCGTTGACTGATTGGAGCGCCCTCAGCCGCCGCTCTCCCCACTCGCAACTCCCTAGTGTCATCTCCTCATCTGGAAAAACTTTATTCTACTTCAGCCCGGACGACCTCCCTTCGTCCAACTTCCACAAGTTCTTTGTCAGAGCAGACATCTCGATTACTTTGCCGCAATTCCCTGCCTCCACCCTTTTCTCCCCTACTATCCCTTTCTGCCCTAATCCTCACACCTCCCCCCTCTCTACTACCCTCACGCTCAGTGTGGCAAGAAATTCGGCGCTTAGGACTTGGGAATACTCGTAAAGCGCAGGTTAATATTAATTTTCCGTTGAACGAACTTAATGAGTATTTCATAGCTACCCCAACTGCTGGTAATACTACTGACAATATTGATCCTTTGTTACATGAGGGACAAAGTAGCCCGATTCATGCCCCGGTAATTGTAGAGAATTTCGAAGTCAAAAGTGAGTTGTTATTTTTTCCTCATTTTACCCCTGATTTACTACTTAAATATGTATCAATGATAAAGTCTAACGCATCCGGTATTGATGGCATTAGTGTAAAATTTATTAAAATGATTCTTCCGCTTGCATTACCTATGATATTAAATATTTATAATTGTTCCCTGAATTATTCTACTTTTCCCACATTATGGAAATTTGCCCTTATTAGACCTATACAGAAAAATTCTAGACCAACAGATATGTCTCATTATCGCCCCATATCCATATTATGCGCCCTATCCAAACCTCTCGAGAGATTTGTCTTTAATCACACCATAGAGCACCTTTCTCGCAATAACTTGTTAGACAATTATCAATCAGGTTTTCGCAAAGATCATAGCACGCAGTCCGCACTAATAAAAATTACTGATGATATTCGTCATGCTATCGATAATAGAAAAATAGTTATTCTTGTTCTATTTGACTTCAGTAAAGCTTTCAACTGTGTAAATCACGACATTCTCTTGGCACGATTACGTAAGCTGAAGTGCTCTAATTCCGTCCTAGCATGGTTTAAATCATACCTCTCTGATCGCCAACAGGCGGTGAAGGGTTTGGAAGGCCATTCTGATCCATCCCCATTGCCTTGCGGAGTACCTCAAGGGTCCATTCTAGGGCCATTGTTATTTAATATTTATGTCCATGAACTATCAAATATGATTCGCACCTGTCAGTACCATTTTTACGCGGATGACCTACAAGTTTATGTAGAATGTAATTGTAATTGCATTGAGGAAACAGTTTCATTGATTAATAAAGATATTCAAGCTATATGTGCATGGGCATCGGCCAACGACCTAAAACTTAACTCTCAAAAAACGAAACCAATAATAATAGGAAGTCCTTCGTTTATAAACTCTCTTGATTTTGATTGCCTCCCTAAAATAACTGTTGAAGGAGTACAACTTGATTATGTTGATGAAGTGAACGATCTCGGTGTTGTTATAAATAGAACCTTGACTTGGAACTCACATGTTCATAGTATCTCTAATAAAGTTTTGAAAACACTTTATCAGCTCAAGCAATTCAGACACCTAATACCTCTTCCGCTACGCCAAAAGCTAGTAACCTCTTTAGTTTTACCACATATAGATTACTGCTCGCTGGTGTTCACGAATATATCAAAAGAACAAACTGCCATTCTACAAAGATTACAGAATTGTTGTATACGATATATATATGATATCTCACGCGATGAACATGTCAGCCCATATTATGAGATGTTAAATTGGTTAAAAATTGAAGAAAGACGTATGCTGCAAATGGGTGTATTTATTTTTAAATTATTAAATGTAAAGATTCCATTGTATTTATATGATCAATATGTATATAATAAGGACAAAAAAAAGCGAATGACTAGAAATAATTCCAACTTAATAATACCATGCCATAGAACAACTACTTACAATAAATCATTTTATGTAACATCTTGTAAATTGTGGAATTCTCTTCCTCAGAATTTAAAGACACTGACATCAGTGAATGTATTCAAGAGAGCTATGAAAGAGTATTTATGTTCTAAACATTAGTATATAAAATGTAATATTTACTTATTTATTTATTTGTTTTATTTTTTGTAAATTATTTAATATTAGTGACTGTTTATACAAAGCATTGTAAGTGTTATGCCTTTAATCATTTTATGTAATTTAATCCTTTTTTGTAATACCAACCTATATTATTATGTCTTCTGCATGTAATTATGTAGCTATTACTTTATTACTTTATGTTGTCTGTTAATCTTATCAGCAGCCGAAAATATAAATAAATGTAAATGCCATGTATTTGTGCTCCATGGGATTATATAGTCCCAGAGTAAATAAACTTTATCTTATCTTATCTTATCTTATCTTACCTTCCCCCTGCCACTCTTACCACCCTTACTCACGTATCACCTATTTCCCCAGTGGACCTCGGCATAGGGAAAACATGCATTTGACTTAATTTCTCTCTATTTATAATTTCTATCTCTAAATTTCGCTATCTGTCATTTTTTTCATACGCCACCATTTTTTCCCCGCAAATCATTAACTTTTCTTGGTCTCACGTACGAGCACGTAGCTGTATGTCTTTTAATTTTGACGGGAATTTTTTTTTCTTTACAAGTTGATAGAATTGTTCGATTATTTCCATGCAAGGGACTCACGAGTTATTGCTTTGCACGAGCTCTGGCTCTCTCGCGGAAATGGAAAAAAACGGTGGATATCAGAGATAGTTCGTAGAAATAACGATTTTCCATGTTTAAGAATTGAATTTCGAATCGTGAGTAGATTTTCGAGGAGAAAATTTGGTTTTTAGGATGGAAATTTTATAAAACTTGAAATTTCTCAGAAGATGACTTGTTTATGCGGAAAAGCTTGAAAATAAAGTAATGATTAAATTGCATATGTTTTCTCAAATTTCTTCTGTTGAGCATCGGGATACCCTTTGCTTAATTATAGGTAATAGGTTTTAGAAAAATTAGATTGCTAGGAAATGAACGAAAACCAGAATATTCCTGTATGTACCAGTGAGTTAAGAATTAAGATATTTCAGACCACTTTGAACCGTACTTTGAACCGTAGGCCATTATGGCAGTGAATCCTTATTATTTTGGTGGCTATTTTTCGCATTGTATTTCTTCTCGGGATCTGGGTGTATTTTTTTCTAATATATGCTCATGATCAATCGTTATCGATGAATATTCTCTCTGGCGTTCAAACACGATAGAATCCTGATGAAAAGCAGCTCCATTGGGTTTCAAATTATGCTACTTAAAATCATTTTTGTTCACAGCATAATATTAATAATATTTAATTCTCTTATGCCATACATTTAAATGGAAAATATGTTAAATTTTAGTGTTGCGAAATTGATTTCGAAGGCGAAATGGCTGCATATAAATATAGAGCGTTTCACGTGCAGTTTACCATGTGGTACTTTTGGAGAACACTGTTGCCAAATTCACGCACCCGTGCACTTTCCTTGGCCACGTAGACAACCATTTACATAGCCAAGTCAAGTTTAAGTAAGTAACTTTGGGGAATAATATATTTTTATATTCGTAGAAAATTAGATATGCATTTTATGTACCGCATAGGACTATCTTAATTTTCCTGCTGCTTTTGGCAACATAGCATCATTGGCCGAATGGAGATTTTCTTAGGAAACGTATCTCTGTAAGAGCTCATACTGTCAACGATGTATGGAACGCACTAAAGCTTAGCTAGTGTTACGGAGGACTTCATATTTATACGAGTTAACATATTTTTCAAAACTTCTCTCTTCTTATACTCCCTCATTTTTTATTCGTTTCATGACTTCGCATTTTGTGGATTTTTTTTTCTTTTTTGCTCTCTTTCTCTTCATTCCAACCCTTTGTCAATTCCTCTTTTTTTCTCCATTTAGCCCCGTTTCCCTTCCTCCTTCGTTCCTTTCCTCTTTTGCATACATACGCCCGACCATTATCCTCCCCGCCTGTATTGCGTGTGCATCTTCTTTTTCCCTCACTCTTTTTCCTTTCCCCCTCCCCCTTCCTTTACCCTTCTTACCCATTCGCCTCTTTCCTCTCCGAATAATCAGTCTTCCCTCTCTCTTTTGTTATTTATTTTTTTCTTTAAAAATTTCCCATAATATCTTTCCTGCCGTGACTTTTTATCTCGGCCCCGATGTCCAGCTGCATCTTGCATTCATTTATTCGGCCGTGCATTAGGGATATACCGGCATGATCCCCTTAGAAATGTTAACGAGAAATTCTTTCAGGATCATAGTGGTTGTTGTACTTCATTTTTTTGTTTTTATATACTCCCCTAAACTTTGCATTTAGTACGGAAGACGTCCGACTATTTTTCGCTGGATATTCCTTCCCATTTTTCTGGGTACCGTCCTTTTTTTTTATTGTGATTATCGATCAGTATCGATGGGCGCTCTCTCTGGTATTCGAATTCGATTGCGTCTCGCTGGAAAGAAATTTTCAAAGTTTCAAAATCTTTGCAGTGTTTCGTTATTTTTTTCCCATCAGAATTTTAGAAAATAAATTATTCTCATTTACCATATATTTCCCCGTGAAGTGTGTTGAATATATATATATATATATATATATATATATATATATATAGGTGTCGTCATGGATCATCTGCCAGTGAGTGTCCACTGATTTACTTTTCTATCCTTCCCCAACCTCAACGCCTTGTTGCTAGCAAATACTTTTATATTTATTTCCTTTCCTTATATATATATATATATATATATATATATATATATATATATATATATATATTAGTTTTCCAAGTATTATTCCGTTGTTTTAAATCTATGTAGAACAATAAAGTATGCGGGAATTTTTGCTTATTCAAACCCACTTCCTTTTTAATAGTTTTAATTTTACCTCAAAATGTCATTAACAAATTTCTCCCAATTTTATGAGGTACATGATGATGGTTTTACTCTTGTTTCCTTTTACCTCACGATGCCGTAAATCGGTGAAACGCGTCGTAACATTTATGGAAAAGTACTAAGTATTTTAATTAATCCAGAGTACTAAGACTATGAACTTCTACGAAGTGAAGTATACACTGCCAAGTTTATCCATGTGTCCTTTTGCATATTGGTGCTACTAATGCCATGGGATGCGCGCAATGCATAAGCCATAACGATAATCTCGTCACCGATTACCCTATATCCCGTGATTTCATCAGTTATGCATGCATGAAAAAGAAGCGTTAACGATCTTTATTTTTCATTCTTAGAAGTTGTTATATTTACTGATAATAAAATAACTCGGAAGATAATTTTCTCTGGACGCTACTATTCTGTACAATTATGCGGGTTGGATAAACTGCTTAACATGCTCAAATATAGCTTCATTTTTTTCACCCTAAGAATTGAGCTTTATATATGGATTGTTTCTTCGTCCAAATGTATGTTCATATTACGTTAACACTCTTAATACAATAGATATAAAAAAAATGCTTGAAAGTGCAAAAGAAAAGTTACCGATACTATCTAAAGGGTATCGAATGGTGAATACTTTACGATATTGAAAAAATAGACTGAAGGAGCCATTTACTGATGCTATCCTTATCTCTAGGCAGCATAATACATAATAATAGTTCTTACTTTGTATTTTTTTCTCTCACAAGTTAACCTGCCTTTTCCCGATGAATTTTGTTTTGATGAGGATTGATATTGTCAATTTAAATTTGTGGTCCTCTGTTATCTATTCAAGCAGCCGTTGGCTGTAGTCAAATTCGAATTCTCCTCGCTGTTCATCCAAACAATTGAAATGAGCGAAGCGGCATCAAAACAATCTGATTCACTTTCAGCTCCACGAAACAAAACTGTACGAAACAAAAACATTTTCACTGATACCAGTAAAATGCTGATGCCGTTTTTTTGTTGTTGTTTAGACTCTTTTTATGGCTCAAAATGATCCGATATCAATGAATTTCCCTAACAAAAAGAAGATAGAAAGGACAGTTAGATCGTAGGAGAATTAAAATTGGAAATCGAATAATAGCAATATGAAATGCATTGAGCGACCTAATCTTTCAAGTGATAAATATATTAATAAAAAAGTGATAAATGAAGTGATAAAATTACTCTGATAAAATAAGGCACTGCTCACTGGCTGAGAAAATTTCACTCATGCAGTTTATCCTAAATACGTCCAATATTTCGCTCTTGGATTACTTCCGATATGCTTTTCCTTTCATATTCAGCGCTGTTTCTAATTTTCATGACTCAACCATTCCTGGCGTTTAAATTTCTTACTACGTATTCCAGTCACTAAATGGTTCATTATTCTGTTTGCATTCAATTGGGACTATAACTTGATTTACGTCTAAATGCCAACGTGGCCGAATATAATAATGAATTGAGTCATTTTATATTCTCTGTGTGCGTATTCGTTTATTATTTATTAATTAAGAGCGTTCAATTTTCCTTGGTTTCAAATTGCTAATCATAAAAAAAATTTGAATGCGGCAATGACTTATTAAGTATGCCTATACATTTGACGCTGTGATACGATTATTCTCTATCATTTTGATACATCGTTAGGGCTGTAACTTGTAAGGATATTCTTATTATACCATGTAGTGGACATTTGTAACTTTTATTAAAGCCCGAAGACGTTAAAATAATACCTTACTCAGGATGGATGAATGTAAGGTTCCAACTTTATTATCTATCGTACATATTAGTATTGAGAAAATTAACCATCAATCAATTTCAAAACCGTAGGCCGTTTATAGGTACTAAACTCATTAGTTTAAGCATAACCGTAGGTATGAAAACCAAACATTTTGCTGAGCCAGCGGTGACACGTGTGGCATAGTTCTTGTAGTGCAATTTTCATTCTTGTTTGAACTCTAAGTGGCAATCATGATTCATGCCTGTAAATTGTGCCTGTTCTGTATTTATTTTATGCTGTATTTATAGTTTTTTGGGAATTTTAAGTTATTGAGGTAATAATATTGGAAAATGTATGGGTTGATGATGACGATGAAGTTTAAAAAAAAGATAATAAGTATTGAATAAGGAGAAAGGTTTCAGGGTTAGGATTTTTTGTTGGAGTGAAAGTGAAAAGTGTGTCTAAATCAAAAACAAACCGTGCGATGAAGAACGCCCACTTACTTTTGGCCCATCAGGTAGAATTACTCATATATCCATCTAAATCATAAGTCTCTTGGGACACTTCTACTTAGCAATGTAAACCAGGCAACGGGCTCTCACGATGGAAACACCGGTTTCCACTCGATCACCGTCGTAATAATATCCGTTGAGGTCGGCAGGAAGTCAAATGGACAAGTACTGGTTCTTTCCGGTCGCTTTTGCCTGTCTACAAGTGGTAAACAGTAATTACCTATGAGATGACCTTCTGTCGAATTTGAATTGCTATTGCTAAATGTAACCACGTACCACGGAATATCAACAAAACTTTAATCAGTGCGCCTTCCTTGCAACCCAAAGGTCGCAAGCTCAAAATGTGCATTCGACATGGATTGTGTGATTTCCTTATAGTAAAATATTTTGGTAGCAACTCAGTCTTATCGATTAAATCGACCAATAACATAAGCCTAAGACTTAGGTAATGGATAGGATTTTTAAAAGGTCGAAGAGAAATAAGACGTGTGCCGTCTTATTAAGGGAAATTTTTTTCTCTTTACTAGTTAAGAGATTAGGCAGGAGTTCGCTTGTGGTCACCCAAACACGCCTTAACCTATTTACAAACACTAATACCGATTTGATGATTTCTGTGAACACTTATTGCATTTTTATGTTTCATGTTTGTGTGTAATTGAGGTAACTGTCATTGCCGTGCAGCGTGATGCCTTTAAAGCGTTGAGTCAGTATACGTAGGTGAGGGATGCTTCGACTTGTTATGCGAGTAAACAGTTCGTATATTCATTCCTACAGTAAACTTTGAGCATTGCTAAGTGCTCCAGAAGTAAAAAATGGGTTTGGAAGCGACCGGCAATATATCGAACCCAATAGGTAGTTCTCGCTTTATTCGTGAATCAGGGCTCAATCATAAGTTTCGGTGCAATAAGGAAATTAAGAGTACAATTAGGGTCAAACGAAGGCATCAAACCAACATGCGACTTGCTGAAAAACTAAGATAAAATTAGATACTTTTAAGGATAAAATATTTACGTACCTTTAACCGACTATTCTGCAAAGGTTATCCCTGGGGTTTTGCTGTTTTATTCTTTCGGTTTCCTCTCCTCCCCGCTCTTTCCTTCGTCGGTGGTTCTTCTTTAAAAAAAAACAAAGGCCACTTCTAAAAAGGTGGGGGAGAAGAACGAGAATTGACCGCCTCCTTCATCTGTTCCCACTCCCCTCCTATTCAAACGCTCGACTCAGACGTCGGCGGCGTCGGATTCAAGGTTTCCACACAAGTGTTTTCCTGGGCGGACGTCGCGACGCCTTCCCCTTACCACTACCCCCTCGCGGATCAAGGCGGCGTCGACGCCGGGTGGCACGTGCACACCGTTCCGTCGAATCAAAACTCCTTTGATTCTCTTCCTCCCTAGCCGGCGTTTAGTAATTATTCTGTTGAGCTAGCCTTGCGGAATAGGCAAGAGTATCCTCCTTACTCTGGAAGTCCTGCTTCAGGTTAACTCAACTGTCACCTCAGGAATACCACTGTTAAAGTCGGTATCTCTATGTTGAGGGGAGGAAAATACCGTCACAACTATTACATCCATACACTTCGGGAAGTCCCTCTCGCCAACACTTTAAAATCGCAACTCCCTCCCAACACCTCTCTTCCGCTTAGTGTGTGTTAACACAGATGGTGCCCGGATTTCGGACAGATCATTATGTTGATCTTGAGAAATTCGTGTCATTAGGAACGCATGGCGAATATATATGTTTCCCTATTATTATTTTTCAATAAAAAAGGGAGACCAGTCAAGTTCAGCCACACCGGCGTATCACATTTCACGTAGCGGATCTCGTAGAAAAAGTCACCACTTATGCACCGGGTTTCTCTTATCTTTCTTTAAAAGCTTCCTTTTTTAAGGTAAGAGCACCCGAGGATGGGGTTGCGGAATGAGGGAGAGAAATGACGTATTTGAGAGGAAACAAATGAAGACGGCACTCCGCTAATGAGGGGAACTCCCGCTGTTCTCCTTCCTCCCACGCTTCCCTCGCGCTTCTCCCGGTAAGGGTCCGCGTGGACTCCGGTTTTGGGGAAAGCTCTAGTCCGGCGTCCGGCTTAGACCTCCCGGCGTCTCACTCGCGGTCGCCGGGGCGACGGGAAAACGATAATAAATGACGGACGAAACGGCGCAAATCACACACCCAAGCACGAATTCACACAAACTCACACACAACACGATCACAACAGATTCACGAGAATACGGTATAAGTCACGCGAAGAAACTTCGGAGGAAAAAGCACGTTTCCACGGCTTACCCCAAGTATGTCAATCCAAGAGGATGTGTTGTCTTGTAGGAGCGAATGGGTAAAAACCGTCTGGAGCGGTTGAAAGTTTGTTGTTGTTGGGGAATCCCGCGGGAATACCCGGAGTCCTGTTCCAATCCAGACTCGCTTCCAATCAAGGGTAGAAGGCGTCCGGTGCTCGGAACTTTGTTTTCCCAGCGCTCGAGCCGTCCATTCAGTAGAAAGGTATCAAAAACGGCTAGCCGGGTGGGTTAAGAGGGCTGGTTTTGTTTTTAAGAGGGGTAGGAAATCGGGATGGTCTGAGGGGGGTCTACATAAGGGGTGGGATGGGTGTGAGGACGGCGTATTGTTGTTGTTTTTTTGCGTCCTTCTCCTCCCCTTCGGTCTGAATAGGGGGAGTGCTGGGAAAGGGGGGATGACAGAGAGAGAGAGGAAGAAAATAGAGAACTTTCGAACACACGGAATGTAGGTGGGCTCAGGCGGTATGGCGCGTATTCTGGGGTTTTGACGTCGCGAGACAAGACTTGCTGCGACCCTGAATACCCGTTGGGTAATGGCCGATGTTTGCCACAAGGCTCCCCTACTTCGCCCGTCCCTTCCCCTATATTTCTCTTCTCCTTCCCCAGCCTCTCCCCCCCTCCACGATGTACAAAACCCCCGTAGAACCCCTCTGCAGTCTCCTTTACCCCTCATCCACGAAATCCCATACCCTCTCTCCCCCCGCCCTCTCCTCCCCCATCCCGACTTACTCCCACCCGCTTCGGTAACCCCTCACCTTCAGTGTACCCCCGGCGAACTCCTCTCTAACATTTCCCCCTACCTGTTCTCATCCCCTCGCGCATTACCCTTACTCTTCTCCCCCTTCCCCTTCTGCACAGGGCTACGCTCGTCTCCCCTACAACCCCCCCTCCCGGTGTCTCTATTCCCCCTATCCCCCCTCGCCGGGAGTCTCCCGAAAGCGATCAATATGGGACATGCGTACCGAAGCCAGTCCGGGGTGAGATGGGATGAGGGTTCAGGCGATGGTCGGGTGGCGGAGATGTTAGGGGGTAGTGCACGCTCTCAGGGTTTCGGAGGGGAGCGTTAAAAAAAGAGGGGCGAAGGGGTGGTTTTGGGGGTGTCATAAGGGAGGAGAGTGGGGGTTAGTTCTCCACTCCTGAAAGTGTGTCTGTGTGTGTTTGTGTGTTGTGGGGGTGGCGTGATGGCCGCCTCTGAAAATAAAATGCATAAAAATGTATGGACCCCGGTATCCCTCATCCTCACGGAAAAAGTCCACCTTTCTGGGAGATGTACCTATTCCCGCGCTTGTGTAATTTGGAACTTACAACGGAATCTCACAGGACCATCGAATTTTTCTGGTAAAAACAAGTTATCGAATAATTTTAGGGTCGAGAATTTCAAAGGAAGAAATTCTTAGTCCAGTGAGTAACGTCCATAAGAAGCGATGTGTACGTCGCTTGGTGTATATGTAATAAATAAGAAGTGATGAAATATCTGCGTTACAAATTGTGGATTTAGGTTTTTAATTTTAACAGAAAGATATAATTAATACAAACTTTGCACATATTTCGGAATTTACGTCAGTTCAATAAGTTAAAATGGCTTTTATCCAGACGTCCCAATCTATTTAATCATCCAAAATGTTTCGATATGATTTTTTGCTTTACTTTTTTGGAATAACAGTTTTCCGTGATAATAATTCATGTTATTCCGCTCAATTTTAGCTGCTGAGTCCCGAAATCAATTCTGTTTCCGCTTTTGATAGTTTCCGTTTTGCATGAGATGACATTTAATGAAAATGCCATACCACCTGCTGAAACCAGAACTTGTTTTCGGGTAAGACAGGTATCCGCTTAGCTCAGGTTCCGACTGAGAAAGGATTCAATCTATAATTATTCCTTCTATAAGCATACACCTTACAGCATCAATGTGATTCAAACTTCTACACGAGCCGTTGCTTACGGTTGGTTTTGATTTGGAGCGAATTTAGGGAAGAACTGAGGAGAGAATCCTGATGTCGTCCGGCATTAGCCTCTCTCTTGGCTGGAAGAAAAGACGTCTACTGCGTCTGGGGAACCCAAGTGGCCAGTCCCTAAAATTTTACCGGGTTATCTGAGTGAGGGAAAGGGTTCAGGGGATCGAAGAGGGACGTCGCGTTAGACCCCTTCCACGAAGTACCGTCACAAGGTGGAAACTTGGGAATCACTCTCTCAAAGCGTTATACAGTCGTAGTGGAGTGTCTTTTTGACGCCTTTGAGCTTGAAGCTAGAGAATTTTTAGCCGTCGGAAGGCTGGTGGTTCGGCCCAGGCACCCGAAGGTTTCGCACCCCCGAACGTCTTCCAAGATCTAGAATCCGCGCCGTGTCAAGGCTGAGATTGACGGTTGAAGGACACTTAATTCAACGGTGCGCAACGAGCAACAATCTTTGCCGAAAAACTAGAGTACCCTTCTATGCGGGTACGACTTTTGGTTAAAAAAAACACGCCCCGCCTGCTCCCAGATGGGGTGTGGACTACGGCTTAACGTCCCATCCGATGAATGGATTACTGCACTTAAGAGAAATGTGATCACACGATAAAACATTCCCCCAACCTCAGGACTCGATCCAGGCCCCTGCTCATCCAAGACTTGCCAGAAAACATTACTCCAGTCATTGTGCTTATCACTTGAAATCAACATTTCTCAAAAAAGGCAGTGAAATCATGTGTACTACAATGTCGTCAAAATAATAATTATTTAATACTTGATGATCAATAAAATTTATATACATTGAATACAAAATTCCTCTTTGATAAATAAAATCCTCTTTAGGGTTTGATTTATGTTTTGATAGTGTTGGTTAACCAGGTGGTGGTGACTGTAATAGCGCACAGAGGATCTTCGAACTAGAACATATTTTTGTCGAATTATTTTCCCCAGAAAGGCTTGACGGTTTGGCTTTAACCCGAGTGTACGAGTACATATGGTAATACCCCACATAGACCACCTTATCATGAAGTATTGGCTCTTGAGGATAGAAGAAGTAGTGTGTTGAATTCTGTTTGATGATATTTTAACATTTTTTAATTTATATATTGTTTGTGATCGTCTCTGTCGTGCTGTAGTCGGACTACATTGCTGTAAGTGGAGGCGTGGAATTAAGATTGAGAAAATAAGTACATCGTACCCTTATCATGCCAATTAGTAGGTAATCGTTGTTCGTAAGTTTCACATAATTACATTTATCCCTCCCTTTTACATAATGCACTATTTGCTTCCATAAGCGCCCGATTTTTTTACATTTCGACGTGCCTTCTTCTCCTGCCGTTCGTTCTTGGGGAGGTGGTACGGCATCCCACTGGGATCTCCTGCGTATCTTCTTTTCCGCACACTACTTCCCTCAACCCTCTCGACTTCCCCCGAGCGCTCAGACGGTCCTCGGCTGTCTCCCCCCCGCCCTCTGCCCTGGCCCCCCCCTCTACGTTGCCTCCTCTTCCCCTCCGTCTCTACTTTCTCCGTCTACCTCCCGTTCGGTGTTTTCCCTCATTTCTCGCTCTCTCTCTCTCTCTCGACGTTTAATCTGCACTCCTGCCTCTCTTGACTCCTCTTCTTCCCCCTAATTTTTGCTTTCCTCCTCTCCTCATCTCGCTCCCTTTCTCCAATATTTCAGTATTTTATGTTCCACCTTTACGCTCAACGCTCCTTTTCCCTCAGTGCTTGCGGTACGGAGAGTCAGGGTACCTTTCATGTATGGAGAATTGTGTAGTTTTTATCCCAAAATATTTCACCGTTAACGCAGATAAAATGGTGCTGCCACCTTTGACGAACTTGGTAGAGTGAAAATTCGCTATGACAGGAGTTAGTAGGCAGTAATCGTGAAATTTTTTCATGAAGAAGAAAACTCACACATTTATCACCAGGTAGGTACTGCCATTATTCACATTAAATCCGTGACTTTTTATTTTTATGCTTTCAATTTTGAGTGGAAGAATATGAATTATTATTAGTTAAGCGCCCTTGAAGTATATCTTGGATTTATGGTAAGATCAGACTATCTGCTAGTGCATCAGAACATTTAACATTGGAATTTCATTGCTCATTTGAAAATTAAACCGATAGCTTTTTGTCGTTCCCATTTCCCCAATTCAATATTTTATGCCCCCATTTTGCGTTCATCGTCTCTTCCGCCCCGTCCGTTTTCAATGTACGGACATTCAGTAATCGATTCCTCGAAAATCCCTTGATCGAAAAATCTTGGAAGAGAGGATTCTCAAAGCTGCAAGTAAATGATTGAATTTGTTTATACCCGAAATCAACAAAGTTCCGGTTCATTCAAAAACCGGGTTCCGTCCTGTAAATTGTATACGAAAATATATATTGTGCTAGATAGTTAATGGAACTGAGAACACTACGGATTCATAATGAGTTTTTATTGCTTCAAAATTTCATAGTGATCTTTGGGAAAATTGCAAAAACACCTAATATAAGTGAATTTTACGGGAAGGACCAATACGGCTCTGTTATTTTTGTTTGGATCCCTGATGTGATTACCAGGACCTTCATGTGCCCTACATTCCGTACGCGGAAATGATATTGACAGTTAATCCTTGCATTCATCATTATCTTTTGCTCCAGTATTTCATTCCTTCCTTTTGCTCTCAACATTGCTTCTTTCTTCTCAGTTTTCACCTTGTGGACTGTCAGGGAACGACCTCTATCGAAAATATCCCTATGATGTGCTTTACGAAAGCAAAATTGTTTAGTCAACATACGATATTGGTCAGTACTGTGGAACTGGGTTTAGGAGCTGAAGCCACCCGGAGCTCCAAATTTTTCTTGCAGCTGGAGCTCCAAATTGTGTTATTTTCCCGCTCCGGCTACGACCACCGATTTTTAATTAGCTTAGTCTACAATGGGAGTATCTTTTCTGCACAAAGAAAATTTCATTCCTGTTACATATCGTGTTCTGAGGATTTTTGAATTACTCAAGAGTACTTTTGATAGTGCCTTAATGTTGTCCTCACTTTTGTATGAAAAACCAAAACGCCGGAGTGATTCCCCTAACTTCTTTCTTTGCTCTTCTTCTTCGGACTCTCTCTCCAAGACCTCAGCCCCAAAGCTTTGATTGAGAAGGAAGATATATTTAAAGAAAAGAAGGTGATATAAACATAAATCTAGGAATGTTGGATCGTAGTTTTCCGTGGCGTTCTGGATTCGTGGATCTCTCCATTTTCCGGGTTTGCGCCGCGTTGCCAAGAAATAAATCGCAATGGAATATTCATTTTTCTAAAAACAGGGAATTCTACGGGAAGAACTCTGAAACCCCTTAGTTTTGGTGTTTAAATTTCATGGTTCATAAAATAGTGATAGAGATAGCGCACAAAATGGAGAAATGGAGCGTAGAAAATAAAGGTAATATGAATTTTTAATCAACTAAGGACGTTTCAACTATGGAAATTTTAAAACTATTCTGACAGGTCGGGAAATCACGGTAATATATTTTTTCCAATTCCTGTTTCCCATGTTGAAAAAGTGATTGAAATTCTCATTTTAAATTCGCTTTGCTCGATAAAAATAATGTATTCACTGCCCTTGCATTAGAAATCACAGTATCCTCGAGTAGGTGCGCCTAATCACCTGCCGTCGGGACAAATTTATGGAGCGATTACAGAAGAGGTTTGTAATTATATTCCTTAGCTTATGAGAAAATACGGCCTTAGTTTTTTTCTCAAAGTTCATTAATTTATTACCTCATAATCATCTCAAAACCATGATGTAACTGGCCGGATAAGGTAATTTTACCTTTTTTTCCGCCGTAGTGAGGAGTAGGAGGTGAGAAGGTTAGGTCTGTGTGTTTTGACCCCGAGGTCTTTCAAATATTAAATCTTGTAATCATGTGCAAAATTAAATTAGCTTGCCTGGGAAATCCATGCGGTGTACCTTTTTTTTAGAGCGCATCCAGACGATCTCGGACTCTCCGTTTAATTGCAATGGAAATTTCCATTAGCGATATTAAGTAAGGGGAAGCAGAAAGCTTTCCATTTTTCCACTGTGCAATGTCATTTCTTGATTTGGTAATTTTCCTGCATGAGGTTGCCTTTTTGTACATTCAGAAAGACCGATATTTTATACTCTTAATATAGAATTCTGTCCTTTGTTCGTAAAAACTATTCAAGATGCATGCTAAATATGTGTTATGCAGACGAAAGAGGAACTTAATTAATGTTCTCCGAAATAAGGAAAAATTCGAGACAAGTGGCTAGAAGTAAATCATTTAAATAATGTATTTTATTACTTCTTACAACATTTTTGTGGTGAATTTGTGTTTACAACTGATTGTCATTGTGTTAGAAACGGCTTGATCTTACCAAATAATTATAATCTAGCAATGATATATGGTTATAAGAACTTCAGGAAGAGGCACCAAATGGAATACCTAACCGTGGAGTTGAGCGTGGCACGCCTCTAAACTTAGGTTAGAAATATTAGAAGAATGTCATGAGCGTTGATTGATAGCTTTCGATTTATTGTGCTGTAGTGGAAAAGTTTACCTAGAAATGAGAATGTTGTTCAAATAGAAAGTCTAAGAAGGCCGATAAAATAGATGAACGAAAATTGAAATCTAATAGTGTTAAAGCCATGAAAGGAGAATGTGGGCTAAGGAAAGATAAAAGATAATAATGGAAACAAAGGGACCCATGGAAATAAATAGAACGTATACAACAGTATTAAGGGGTAATACAAGTATGTTGAGAGTACAAGAGAGAGAGTTCAATGTCGTGCTTTAAAGCCCCACACACTATATGGCGTTACTTGTGGAACAAGAGTTGACTTTGCATACTCCGAAAGGGAATAACATGATAGGTATCCATTATTTTTTTGAACAATTAACTAATACTTGCACTTATAATGTAAATAATGAGTAATATTGAAGTATCTCAAGGGATTTATTCAATTACCATTGTTTTATATGGGTAAATATGCCGTGAGAGTCGAACTAGCTCCTGAAACGGGTTGTGTTCGTTGTAGAAGGGGTCAACTGTATTCCGAAGGCTTACATACCACTTCGCGCTGAATGAAGCTTCTCCAGATAACCTGTGACCATACGAAGCATATCGAGCATGGTTGGAACCTCGCTATTCCAGTTAGCCGCCTACCACCGTGTTAACACAAACAGGGAAACCTGGACTACTTGCGAAGTCTGTTCTATGCATGAGCCACCCCTCCCGACGCGACGATCACAGACAAGCACACCCTATCAGCTCCCCCTAAATATTTTATTCCTCCCTTCTCTTTTTTAACCTTTTTTTTATCGCGAATCTTGTTCCACCGTTGACCCCTTGGTTTCCGTCTCGTATTCTTTCTTTCTCTTGTCTCTTTCCTCGTGCCTTCTTTCACCCCTTTCCTTCCTCTTCCTCTTCACCTTCCTTTTCACTTCACCTCCTCTTCTCTGCTTATTCCTCCATTCTTTCCCGTCTCATGTTTTCTTCCCCTTGCCACCGGAATCTTTTCAAAATCATTAATTTTTTCAAAACATGTATCCACGATCCGCGAGGTAATTTTTTTTCCTGGGTTCGCGGTAATGCTTTAAAATGCAGTAAATGAATATTTATGTTTGGTATTTGAAATATGAATGCAATAGTTAGCTTCAAAGCGTAGGAGTGCCGAGATGTTCCTGAATTTCGAAATGATTGTACTAGTTTTTGAGAATTTCTACTCTACTTTATCCTACTTCATTATTTGAGATGAAATGCTGGAGAATCATAAACAGCAACTTATAAGCCCTGACCAAATGCCTGACCATATTTTTTCCGAATCATCTTATTCATATGGCCTATTCATATTCAATTATGAGTGTAATATAATTAGGAGTTTTAAATTAATTAATTGAATTTTGACTCGCCAAATATAGCGCTTCAATGAAATGGAATATATCACTTTTTAATCGCACTTTGTATATTGCTTTATGCGTTACATTCTGGATTCCTTTTTCCCATTCCCCAGCGTTTTCCTCTCAAATTTGATTTGAGAATTTTTCACTATTATTCTCTTCTATCAGCCAATATTCTCTTTTCTTTTAATGGATTTATAACTTTTTTCTGTTTATTTAGCCTAAGGAAAAGAGGGGTATATTGCGCATGAATTTTATTCATCACCTAAAGCCATGATACTGTCTCTACATTTCCTCCGTAAATCTGTATTTGTCCAAAATATGATTATTATATTTGCTTAGTCGAAAATGTGTGGATGACTGGGGAAAAATGCACGTACGAACTCGTGTCAATAATTGGGATTTTTTACCCTACGCTATATAAGTGTCATTTGAATGTATCATATCGCCTGCTACCTACCTGCCTACTGATGGAAAAAGTAATGTAAATGATATCACATATATAATAATTTCTTCAGAAGACCTCCTATTAAAGGTGCTGTGTCTAGAGTTTTTCATGTTTTCAGCCTATGTATGATAACATAACTAATAAAGAGTTCGGGATATTGCCTTATTTGTTTTGGCTGACTTCATGGCCTGGTGACCCAGAAGTGCTCATCTCGCCTCGTACATGGATGTTACGTTTTTGCCACGATTGAGGTATTTGAATGGAGCGGTGCGATATAACTGCAGTTTGAGAGAATGATTACTCGAATTACCCACCACTGAAAATATATTTACATCCGTCACTTTTAACTATTTTCTCATTATTGATGTGCATAAAATATTCCTACCAACCTAATTTCTCATTTACATGAATACCACGTCGAAAAAAGTATATTGATAATTTTTGCTTCAACTTAAACGGTGCTTATTTCTCTTTGACACTCCCTCCATGATTAAAAATTTTGCCTGCCACTCAGATCGGAGGGAGGATTTCCGAATGGGATCCCAATGTTGTTGCACGAGCCGTAGTCATACACCCACTTAGCTTCGACACGCTTGAAGCCTTAAGGTATACGCCCAGAGAATCGCAACATGGTGGCCGTAAAATATTCACAGGCTACGCATTTCAAGACCCATCTAACGATACGCCAGGGGCCCTCAGGCATCCCCGACAATGGAGCTGTTTCAAAGCAGTTTCGTGTACACTTGAAAACGGCACCGAGTGTTGTGTGTTAACGACGGCATAATCCGCGCGATAAAACCGATCTTATGTTCGGAGCGTGCGTTCTTTTCTTCGCCTATTCTAGGGACCGCCTCTTCGCTGCTGCCTCCTGCACCCACGTTTGAGCCCCCTCGCTTTCTCCTTCCTATCCCCTCTCTATCCCCAGCGTTTCCTTTTACCCTGTTGCCGATCCCTTACGATCCCTGTGCCTTTATCCACTTTCTCCCGCAGACTTGGCCACTCGTCAGCCTCCATACCTTCTGTCGTATCCTTTTCAAGCATCCAGTTTTCTCTCCGTCTCGTACGCTGGTACAAATCCTCTTATATTTTCCTTTCCCTGTCATTCACACCCCATCCCTGAGTTTCTTTTCCCGATATTTCATTTCTTTCGCTCTATGCTGCTAGCTATTAACTGAGAGGCATGATTCTACCTGAACTACGTTGAAGCAAATATATTATACCTGGTTGTTAATTTATACAGACCTGCTGGAAAGACTTATTGTATAGTTTTGAGACTGATGAAAAGATTAACCATCTTCGCATTATTTTACAGCCAGGATCAAGCGAGAGCAGCATTAGACGTCGGTTTTAGCTGGTCAAAAAGTTGCATTACCTTGTCTTTCCTAAGATTTCAATCCAAAGAAAAAAAACAATATCTATTCCCAAGTCAGGTAGCTTCTCAGGCGCATTACCAACGGGATCACTGGTAGATAAGTAGGTCGTTTTACGGCTTTATCGGGGCTAGATTCAGACTAGGCAGTCCCTTCTTCCACCAAACTCCTCATCAAAGTTTCGTCCGTGCATAATAAGTTTATAGTAATTGATCATGTAGTATCACAGTCATGTGTATATTGAAAGGCAAAATATCGTACACAAAGAAATTACATATATGTTTATTTTGGCATATGCAGATACACTTAAAACTGTGTGGAATATACGTCAGTACACAAGAAGAAAAATTAAGGGATCTTATTCTTCTAGGTTCAAGCTCATAAAATCCAAATCATGTTCCCTTTATGAGTTAAATTTGTCTTGATTTATGAGCAATGAAATATCATCGTTACACCCCCTCCAACACTATTTTCGGGCAGGTTCTTTTTGGCCATACATATGTGGATTGGTGTGGAATTCTGTGGAGATCTCCATCTCTGTTTCTCTCTTTCTTTCGCTTCCAATCGTCATACGTTCCAACATTTCTCGTTCACTTTCCCTCCCATCGCGCATTTTCTCATTCCTCCTTTGGTATAACTTTCGATTTCACCTCATCTCCAACACAAACACCTCTCACAGCACCTTTTCATGTAAGATATGATTTCATCTCCTCTGTATGCTAAAGAGTAGGAGAGGTTTCATCTGGCACATTACCAGCCTTGCAGCCCCGGTAGGTAAAATGCGATAAGTTTCGGAAAATAATGTTCCGAAAACCTGGATATTAAGAAATCTTTTCTCACCCACCACTCAGGATCATAAGCGTAGAGAACTTGACGATCTTTATTTATTATTTCGTGGACTGAATTAGCAAGATGGCTAGAATAATGGCTTTACGTGTTGGGACCCGCATGCGAGTTCCGTTGGGGAAGGAAATTTTTAAATCGCGATCCAATTCCTATTTAGGTACTTTGATGAGAGCAGTGGTGTATTGATAGAAGGACTGTGGTCCCCTGACCGTCTTTCGTTGAGAGTAGTCTAACGCCGGAAACGGGCTTCTCTCCTCCGTTCCACCCTAATACCTTCCCATGCTGATATCTTTCCTCACGGTCTGAAGCGCCGATGCGTGAGGAAGAAGACGTTAAATATCGTACAATGTTGATGTAATTTCTCCTCACATTAAGGGACACTCATTAGCTTAGAATTATGCTTCTTAGTTTTACCCTTGCCATTATTAATATTACTTTGTTCTTCATGTGAGGTAGGTTATGATAGATCATTACTGCCTCTGCTGTAACCCTTGCTAGTGGCGCTCTACTTCCTTTCATCATATCCTTTTTCAGTAGGGTGTATTTCCTACCTCTTCTAACAACACCCAAAATATCTACCCTTCTCCTCGCTATTTTATTTAATTGGAGAGGCATTCTACTTTCCAAATGGTCTTCAGTATTCAATCCCACGTAGCAATGAAAATATCACTGCTTTCCTGGCGCACGATGTGAATGAATTCTTCCCGGTTTTCCCAGACTCAACGCCCTGAGGACGATGGCAGAGTTAGCCATTGAAACATCGGCTCTGGCTGAACATCTCACCTGGTGGGAAACCCGTGAACAATTCATTCACGAAAATATCACTTTACACAATTCCACACAGATTTATTTAAAAAAATACGATCGGGGTTCGCAAGAGAGTTGCATCTTCAGGTGATTTACAGGGGTTGACATGCTGAGTTGGAGAGGCCATGAAACATCACAACGGGTGGTGGGAGCCCTTCTTTTCCTACAACCTTAACCCCCCCCCCCACCTCTCCATCCTGCTTATATGTATATACACACCATGTCAACCTCTGTAAAATTCCTGAAGATCTCTTTCTTCGAAACCCTTCGTTTTTTAAATAAATCTGTGTGAAATTGAAAAGTTATATTTTCATTGTTACATAATGAAACAGTCCCATAAAGTAGATCGTTAGACCGTATCATATACCATACCCCTTTTATTCATAATACATATGTTGTAAAATATCTCGACACCTATGTTTCGCACCTAGTAAGTTGATTTACTAGTAGTATTGTCAGTTTAACGTTCTTTGAGGGCTAAGGTCATATCGTACTCACTCGGACCGATTGGAGGATCCGCCTAACGAGCCCAACGATCCTTAACCTCGGTGGCTGAGAGGGAATTGGTGTTTCTATCATGGCAGGCCGTTGACCGTTGATTTGATGCACGTAGATTTCTATGTAGAAATTAATGTTTCAGGCCTAACTTTGCGGAACTGAGTTTATCACTTTGAGTTTTGGTTTAAAACTTTGTAAATTCCTCACTTTTTTATTTTCGCCGACCATGGTTTCAAAATCTATAAGTGATAATGATATTGTAGGTGTAAAAATCATGGACAACCAAAAAAGGTGCGTAATTTACAAAGTGATGAATGATTTCATAGATCCTTTTCATATCTCTAGCTCATTTTCTCTCATTTTGTTTCCAGTCGTTTTGCGTTAACACCTTTCTTTTCCACCTTCCCTTCCGGCGTTCCTTTTCTCATTTCCACTTTTACTTTTGCCTCCAGCCCATCTCCGCCCTCGAACATCCACCCTCCCCGTTCCAGCCCCCTCACCCCTTACCTACACCCCAATCACCCCTCCGGTCTCCGAGAGAACTCTTGCAAAACTTTCCTCTCTTCTCTTCTCTTCCTCCCCTTTTAACAGATCTCTTTCCTCTCTCTCATCTCTCTCATCTCCCTTCTCTCATCTCTCTCATTTTCTCATTTCATCCCTGAGTTCTCTTTCTCTCTCTATCCATCCTACTCCCTACCTAAACCTCCTAGGCCAAACCCAGTTCCCATTAATTCACCCCATTTTGTCCAACTTCCCCTTCTTCTTTTGCGCTTTGCCCTTTTAGTTGTCAACCCCCAGCTCTTCTCTTGGATCTCTCACACCTCCAGCCAGCTCCCCTTTCGTGGCTCAGTGGTTGGCAATTTACGACGCATCCGAGTATCCTCAACGCAGGCGACGAAAATATCGAGCATCCAATGGGTAAGGGGGCGGTGGTGGTGTAGTGGTTAGCGTGCTTGACTCCCAATCCGCAGGTCGCAGGTTCAAATCCTGGTGCCTCCAAATCTTCAAATTTTGAAAAAGTACATGTTATTTTCTGGAAATTTTGGGAGTCAACGACAAGCTATCCTTAACTACTCAGCTCGGCTCGGCTCCACTGGTGAGAGGCAGCAGTTTCACCAGAAGGCATTGATTGCGAAAATCCAGAGGATCAGTCCGGTATCAACAGCAAAAGCTTCGGGCGAGAGTGAAGTTTACGAAATCGGTCGGAGCACTGCGATGTGGAAGGCAACGGGAAACCCCCACATTAACCTCCCTAGAAAATGCAGCCTTGCATTCAAGTATGACGTGATGGCATCCTTTACGGTAAAAAATTCCGGAGGTAAAATAGTCCCCCAATTGGATCTCCGGGTGGGGACTTGAAGATGGAGATGGCCAGAGGCCAGACTGGAGTTAGACATCGTACGAGTGAGCGATATCAAGTGGACGGGAGCGTACGACTCCTGGAGTGACGGGTATAGAGTCATATACTCCGGCGATAACCAGAAGATTGCGGGAGTTGGATTCATCCTGAAGAAAGAATGGGGAAGAAGAGTAAAGGCATATTGGCAGTAAAGCGAAAGGATAATGCTGATCAAGATCAATAGAAGGAGGACAGACATAGTAATAGTGCAGGTGTACATGCCAACGTCCAACCATTCGGAAGAAGAAATCGAACAACTAGAAGAGGTCCTGAGCACAGTCAAAAGGAAGAAAAACCTGATAGTAATGGGAGATTGGAATGTAGTGGTTGGAGAGGGAAAGGATGAGAACACAGTAGGAGAGTTCGGGCTAGTGAAACGGAACGAGAGAGGAGAAAGACTTGTGGAATTCTGCAGTGAGAAGAACTTGGTGGTGGCAAACACCCTCTTCATGCAACACCGACGGAGAAGATACACATGGAAGATGCCAGGAGACAGAGCCATATACCAGATTCGCTACATTCTGGTAAGACGAAGGTACAAGAACCAAGTGAAGCATTGCAAGACTTACCCCGGTGCGGATATCAACAGTGACCACAATCTAGTGGTAATGGAAAGTCAACTGAGATACAAGATGATAAGAAGGATGAATCGAGGACAAAGATGAAACCTAAAGCCACTGCAAGAGGAGGAAAGAAGAAGAATATTTGCTGGTACCATTGATGAGAAGGTGGAAATAGAAAAGGAATTCAGCCAAAGTGTAGTAGAGAGATGGAATGGCCTCAAGAAGACCATCACAGAAGTAGCAGGGGTACAACTAGCAAACAAGCCGGTCGAAATTAAGAAACCATGGATGACGGAGCACATCATAGCCCTTATTGAAGAAAGAAGAAAGTATAAGAACGCAAGAAATGAAACAGAAGGAGTACTGTATAAGAGGTTAAGGAATCAAGTTATCAGAGAATTGAAAAAGGCCAAAGAAAAATGGATTGAAAGCTGCTGCGAGAACATCAACGATAATATGATGAAGGGGAACTCAGAAACGGCATATAACCTAATCAAAAGGCACTTCGGAGAAAGGAGACGAAGATGCAAAAACATCAGAGATTCGGATGGGAAACTGCTAATGGAAGATAGATAAATCGGCAATAGACGGAAACAGTACATTAAAGAGCTATACCGTGGTCCGATCCCCCAAGAAGAAGCATTCACAGATGAACAGAACCAAGTGGAGGAAGACAACCGTGGACCAGGGATACTAAGAAGCGAATTTGAGAGAGCAGTAAGAGACCTGAAGAATGGAAAGGCGCCCGCCCGGAGAAGATAAAATCAGCGGAGAAGTGATCAAAGCACTTGGTGAAAAAGCACGAGACACACTATATGGAATAATCCAAGATTGCTACGAATCCAGAAAGCTGCCAGAAGACTTCAAGAGGAGCTCAATGGTGACCATACCGAAAAGAGCAAGGGCTGAGAAATGCGAGGAGCACCGAACCTTGAGTCTAGCGTCACATGCCTCCAAAATCCTTACTCGGATAGTAGGCAGAAGAATTGAAGGAAAAATTGAAGAATATCTGTCAGAAAACCAATTTGGATTTAGGAAGAATAGGGGGACAAGGGAGGCAATACGATGCCTGAGACTACTGGTAGAGAAAATGATCCACGTGAGCAAGCCATTGTATATAGCCTTCGTGGACATGGAGAAGGCATTCGATAATGTCGAATGGAATAAGGTGTTCAATACTATGGAAAAACCTGGTTTGGACTACAATGAGAGAAGAATCACCTACCAGGTCTACAAGGACCAGGTGACCACAATACGCACGCAAGATGAAAGAAATATGGAGGCAAATATTAACAAAGGGGTCCAACAAGGATGTAACCTTTCACCAGCACTCTTCAATTGGAGGAAGCAATAAAAAAATAGAAGAACAAGGAATCAAAGTGAATGGAGAAGAAATCAATATGCTACGCTTCGCTGATGATATCGCAATCGTAGCAGTAAATGAGGAAGGCCTACATAACTCACTGAACAAAATTGAAAAAGTGTTCCAGGAATACAACATGAAAGTCAATAAGAAGAAAACCAAGATACTTGTGTGCGGAAGAGAGAAAGTAGTGGCCGACGTCCGCCTCAAAGGAGAAAGATTGGAGCAAGTGGAATCATTCACCTACGTCGGGAGCACCATTACCTGGGATGGAAGAAGCACGACAGACATCAAGCGTCGAAAAGCCCAAGCTAAGACGGCATTCAGGGCCAAAAGGTCGCTACTCTGCTCGAAGAGCATAAGACTGGAGACAAGGAAACAGTACGTGAAAACATTTGTGTGGGCAGTGGCACTCTACGGATCAGAAGCATAGACCATTGGAAAAACTGACCAGAAAAGAATTCTTCGAGCCTTCGAGACAAAGTGCTGAAGGAGGTTGCTAAAGATCAAATGGACGGATAGGGTGAGAAACGAGGAGGTATACAGAAGAATTGGAGAAGAAAGGACACTGTGGAGCACCATACGCCAAAGAAGAATAGTGGGTTGGCCATGTTATGATACACAACGATTACATAAGAAGCATAATGGAGGGAAAAATTGAAGGGAAAGTCCTCAGAGGAAGACCAAGAGACAAGTACTTTGGGCAAGTCAAGAGGGATATGGGGAAGAAGAACCATAGGGAAGTGTAGGAACTGGTATGGGATAGGGCGAAATGGAGGGCTGTAGTATACCAATCCTAGGATTGTAATACCATGATGATGATAATGGGTCAGAAACTGTGAGGACATAAATTGGTGGGATTGGGGGTGGGATGGTAACCATACCCAGTGGAGTTAAGAGGGGTTGGAAAAAGAGTTGGTGGGCATTATAAATTAATCCTCAGGATAATGAGGTATTCTACCTACTGTCAAGTACTGCGTACCGTCATTTGACGAGTTTCGGAATTTCTGATTTATTTTAATAAAAATCAGTGTAGTTTACTTCAGTTATTACTAACAAGTGCATTTTGTATTCATCTGATGAAATTTTGTATGACCTTAGTCATGCTTACAATTTAGGTAGTTAAGGTGCATTGATAATTGACGTAAAAAGGTAATTATTTCAGCCCATTATTTTGCTATCTGGAGAGTACTTATACTTATGCTCCATTTCTTGAGCCTCTTAGCTAAGTTTAGCGATTTAAAAAAACAGTCCCTCGTTAGATTTTCTCCCTTAATCAGCCATGGAATCATGCAGGCGCATAGCTATATTTTTTTATAACGTAATTGAAGAAATTACATGCATACATGGCAGAAAAAATTTCAACTCTCATTTGACGGGGCACGGTACTTCTGGGTGATTCCAAAGACTCATCATGAAATGCTTAAAAACAGTACATTGCATAAAAAGGTTTTCAGTAAAGTATTTAATATCAGTAACTTCCATAAGAATGCCGTTTAAAATTTCACAGTGTTAGCCTCCGAAAATTTACATCAGTCAATTTACGACGCCCGTTTCTAGTGTAACGAAATGTAGAAAGGGTTCAAAAAGAAAAAATTGGATAAAGTTAGCAGAGCTCGAGGTATCATATGTGATCCCAGCCATCATTCCTGACTCAGGCTATGTTAGACGTTCTTAGGAAATATATGATGTATGAGGAAGATACCATGGTAGTCATTGATATTTTGACGTAATTGGGCAATTTCGTATTTGAAGTGGCGTCGATGCAAAAATCTGCGTTCAAGAGAGTTTATGTTTTAGAGTTAATGGTAATTCGAATCCAGATCCGTAGGGCTTCCATACACATTGAATATCTCATTTAACTGTAGCTACAGTTGCTACTTTCATTGCGGGAAATTGACATAAGGCAGAAGATTGCCTTACGCTGCTGCTATAGTGAAATTTAATCTATATTATCCTTAGCGAATATTGGTAACTGATGATTACTCTAATGATATTAAAAGATCGATTGTAGTCTTCCGTGTTCTCCGTATTGTTCTCAAGTTAGAGCATCTTTATCTTGTGTGCGTAGATACAACGCTATACATTATAACTTTTGAGCAACTAAAGTAGCGAAATAGTCCTAGTGTGTCACAACCTCACTGCTAAAACACTGGTAAATTTAGGCATAGTGATATTCTCTCAATTCCGTCGTCTTCCCTTCTGAAACTTTTTTATAATGTGTATTACCCAATCCGGCTGAAGAGTTAGATAGTATTTTTAATAGCTGTTTTGAAGAGTTGGCCATCAATGAAATAATATAACATAGCTCTTGCCTTTTTATTTACAAAATCATAGCTACCATAATCGATTCCATTATCCATAGCAACCGGTAGGTGTGTTTCCTGCGCATTCTGTTTGTTCAAATTATTTTTCACCTCAGGCCCTGGTGATGCAAACATAATTTTGGGAAACGCTGGCAAGAGGTATGTGCTCTTGTTTCCTTGGTTACCAAACCTCCACAACATCTATTAATGAAAATTTAGTGGTCGAAACCTAGCTCTAATCAAAGTATTCAATGGTCCATTGCTAAAAAGGTATACTTTATGATTCTTTTCAGCAGGTATCGATCCTATTATTGTGATCCTGCTCACCATTTCATTCTTATTCATCCGTTATTTCTCTCCACTTCAATAATTCAAATCTCTCTCTAATTGTGAGCTTGAACCTCCTAGCTCTTCTTTTCCAAGCAGCCTTCCTCGATCTCCCACACTCGTGAGATTTTTTATTCCACCCTTTGAGAGCACATCTTCTGAATTATTATGTTTACTGTGTACTTTTTGACCTTGATAATGACTTTAATGTTTAGAAACCTTGGTTGGTCAATAACATAAGCGTGAAAATTGTACACATTTAATACTGTGCTTCATAATCTTAATTTGTGTTGCAGTACTTATAATTCTTACGTAATACTACGTTTTAGAGGCTTTTTGCTCCCCCATTTCTGCTTTATCAGTTATCATGCGTCACTGCTACTGAAAACAGTGGTATAGGCTCTACAATGTAATTACTAGAATTACTGGACGCAGAAATGCTTTTTACTGAGACGAGTAAAGACTCATTGTGCCATTATGCATGCGGACTAAAGTTTAACTCCCTTTTTTCTCACAGTAAATGCCTCATCACATAATTTGTCGGTTATTTTTATCTTACTTAACGTTCGTTATTGAATTCCATCCCTTGTTTTCCTTTTCCGTCCACTACAATATATTTTTCGTTCTAATATTTTGATGTTATTTCGAAGGCAGAGTATGGAGCTTGCCTTAATCTTACTGCTTTTTTCTTCTGCTTCGTCAGTATTTCATTGTTGTGACATGTTTTTACAGTTTGGAAAGCCTTTCTATGTATTTTTAGTTCTCCAATGTAACAGGGAATCCCTTTTTAAAGTGTAGAATCAAATATTATTTTCCTAGATTGACTGAAACACTAAGGAGATCAATTGTTTTTCATTTACTACGTGGTATTATAACTTATTAAACTTTGTGACATAGTATCTCAGAACAAAGGTACCTGAGGTTGTCTGCTGTGGCTTATGAATTCGAGTATTATTATTATATATATATTATATATTTATTCTAGGGTAATGTGGAACCTACTATACGTGCTGCCAACGCGTGCTCTCAGAAATACGTGTGAGTTTTAATCTTATTGTATTTATTTTAAAGGATAGCCTATAAAATTGTTTGATAGAGAAATATATTTTGCATTACTATCTAACACATCCATTTAATCTATGAATTAACTTTATAACATTTGTAATTATATTTGCAACAATTTTCCATGCCCAGAGTTTAATTATTTGGCTTTATGGATGAACATAAATTTGTTTATATTTCCTCAGAGTAATTGGATCATACCAAAGAGAGCATTTACCGTATAAATATATAGTGACTAAAAAGGACCCATTTGTTTCCGTGTTATGTTTGTAAGTAATTAGATTAGATGGACGGGATCGGAAGTTACGAGAAATCCGAGGTTTTTCCGCGAGGCGGTTACAAGAAACGGAGCAGGTCATAAAACTAGTCTTCCCAGCCTTTTTAGGTCGGAACTTGCTCGTAGGGAGAGTGAGGGCGTAAATCAGCGCATTCAAACCAAGCTCGCCGAACGTCTTCGGATTTCCCTTTTGAAGTCTGGAGAGGGAGCGAGGCATGAAAGATGATGTACCTGCCTCCTTCCCCACCACCATCCTCCTCTCGCTCGCCCGAAATTGCCTGAAGGAGATGCCGTGGGAAGAAGACACAGGCAAAGGTGATGCGAGTTGAAAAACTCAAGGGAAAGAGGAAGATCAAGACGAAGGAAGCGGAAAGGCTGTGCGATGGAGTTTCTGGGAAAATAGAGAGTAGGGAGCTGGAAAAGTTCCGGAGGCGAGAAGAATAAATCCTGAAGTGAGTGAGTTGGAGCGGATGAAAGGGCTTCGCCATCAGATCCCCCAGTTTCATTAGTAACGTAGTGAATAGGATGTGGTTACTGAGAATGAGCGCGACCACGAAAAATAAAAAGTTTTCCACAGTTCCTCCCCTCTAAATCCTTATAAATAGTTTTCTAAGATCGTAATGTCCGAACAAGTTTTCTGCAGGGGCGCTATTTAAAAAACTGTAGTAGTAGTTTATACAAGAAAGTCAAACTTGACCTTCCCTCTAAAAAAAAGAATAGTTCGCGGCATGTTTATTTATGAATAAAGTCGCAATTTGAATGTTGGAATCATATTTTTCTATACTGAAATTTGCAGTGCACCCTATCCTTTTACCCCATTACGACTTAAAAGAATAAATGTTTTGCAAGGCTTATCTATTATTGCCCATAGTCTTTTTCAAGGTATACGTAATGTATAAGGTGACTAAATTTTTGATCCGCTAAACCGGGGCAAACTTTTTGTTCTCCTGGATTATAGGAGATTTTACATGTATGTCTCGCTACATAAGTGGATCGTTGGAATACCTGTAACTCTTTCTAGGTCTACACGACTCAGTCGAGTTCTACAGTTCTATTTAGTAAATCAAACATTACAATTTATTACAGCGAGGAAACTTTTACAAACCACATAACAATAAACTCAACCACGACCCGGGTTTCAACGGCTAAGCGTCATCATCAGGTGAACACAAGTGTACAGCAATCCCTTATATACATTAACTTAGTCAATAGAAGAATGAAAGAAATAAAATATTGAGGAAAATATTATTTCATTTTATTATTAATGGCAAATGTTTTAGTGCAAATTTTAAAGGATACGGCCATCTGATGGGAATGGAAAATTTTAAGAATGGTGCAGATAAGTATTTTTATTTAATCTTTTGGAAATCCGGGACGAACGCCTAAAACCAATTCTGTCCCGGCCACATCAGTACCTCTGGTGACCTTGCTGATGTAGTATCCTCATAATGGAGCATCTACGGTTGATTTATCGTGACGGCTCTGGATCTAATTCAGACGGTTGGGACTTGATTGCTATCCCGTCCGCAGTGGAGTATAGCATAACATAATTAATTAAGGAATGATAATGAATATGTTGATACCACTGCGTATAATTTGCATATGCACAAATATATTTCTCATTGACATTCTATTTAAGTTGGTATTTAGCCACATAGAATTAGTACATTCTTTATTTTAATTAGTAACGTAATAACTAAGATGTGGTTTTCGAGAATGATTGTTACCATGTATAAAAGAATTAGATGACTATATCCCTCATTTTTACCCATTCATCACTAGATCTTCATGGCAGGTTTTTATAACTTTTTTTTATTCCGAAAATGTTCTATGTTGAAAAAGTTGGGGGCGGTCAAGGCTTTGATGGAAGTCGTAATTTGAACGTTGTAATCATCTTTTCCTCAACCGTAGCTTGCAGTTCATGCTATCGCCTCCATCGGCAAAGATGTCATAGAATATTTTGCTGGCTTGACTAAGTTGGTCTATCTTGGAAAATAGTTTCCCGAGTAATGGCAAACATTTTAGGAGTTGCATACTCAAAAATGGAGTACTCATAGTTGATTTATAATCATGTTTCAGTAAATTTTTCAAAAACCTTTGACTATTTTATGCTGCTAACTGGTTTTGACGACAATTTAGGGCAGAACAAAATATTTAATTAGTTATGAAACATGAATAGTTCGATGATAATTGTAATTAGCACTGGCAGGTATAAATTACTTGATAAAATTATTATGTTGGTAGGTAGCTAAATGGAATAATATCTTTTATTGGTATTGGTTAACTATTCGTAAAAGTCCATTTTTTATGACTATCTCCCCAACCACTTAATTGTACCGTTTAATATAAATCTACGTTTTACGTCCGCGATCGGTGAGAATGAAGACATATGCTATGATTTCCTTCTTCGTGTCTCATAGTGTTTAAAACGCCAGCTTTTACACTTATTTAAAAAACTGACTGGCTATCGTTTCCTAAATGATTAGTCCGGGTTAAATTGGCATATCAGCGTACAAGTAGCTTTATAGTTGAAGATATAGATATAAATGTGTCAGACTTTCCACGGAAGTGAATGACACATATTATGTTCAGTATTTAACCTCACCGTTTTAAGTGCCGTAAGTTACTGCAGATTTTGCGCCTTATTTTGATTGCAGTTGTGCTTGTGACAGAGATTCTTCCAACTTCTGTGAATAAAAAAAAACCTTTATCGTGAAATAATCTGAAATGCGTTAATTTTTATGGAATTTTGGGATATTTTATTGGTTGACGGATTTTCACATATCGAAATATAGCTGTTTCATTGAAAAATGCGATGAATAAAACAGAAGTCTTAAAATTGCTCAGAAAATTGGAAGATAAAATAAAAATGTCCTATAAAAATATGTTAATCAATAATTGTGACCAACATTTTTTTACCATGAATCTTTGCAGTGCGACTTAAAAATAACTAATATGGTCAATATATTTATTATTCAATCTCGCTCTCATTCTAGTCTAGATACGTCCAGCGGCTGAGATTGCGCTTACTGATTCTAATGACGTGGGTGCGGTCGTCTTCAATAAATTCAGGAGAGAGAATACTTTCCAGTTTAACAATCAATAAAAATTTAATTTGAAGAAAAGGATTTCGGTATTTTCCCAGGAAGGGGACATTATTCTGGAAATTTAAATCGGGCAAAAATAATTCTTTAGGGATCCCGAAATCCCGGGAGAGGAACCCTATTGGCGACCTAAAGACAGCGATTTTGATCCCATCTCGGGTATGGATGTCAAGTTTAGACTAAGGCAATATGTTAGACAATGATACCTATACTTAGCAGTATTGCGCTTAAAACACAAACATATTGCTACCACTGGCAACATATATTTTGAACACAAAAAAAAATGAGTGTGAGTAAAACACAAATATTCCCTCGGTCACACTTGAGAATAAGGCTGGTTGAAAGATGACAAAAAAACTAATTAAGAACCTCTAAAGGGCGTCCACTGTGTTTGATTTGAGTCCCTACTGCGCGTATATTGTTGGGTGGGTGGGTGGAAGTGGAGGAGAGCGGAAAGAAAGGTGGTGAAGAGGAGAATACAGACGAGTAGTGACCTCTTTTTTTAAATTTCGCGGACATATCCGCAACGTATAGGGTGTCTTTTTTTTAGTAAGGGAGACAAAGGAGGGAGGAAGGATTGCCATGTAGTAGTGTTGGGAGACGGCAAGGGTTTGTTGAGGCTGACTTTTGTGTACCCCAAGGGGTTCGCGTGGAATAGTTTGAAGGGCGCTAGGCGGAAAAGTAATAAAGGAGGAGTGGGGGGGGGGGCCGTGGTGTTGGGGTTTATTTGTTGTTTCGAGTGTTGGATGCGGCGGTCCGTGTTGTGTATCCATGGCGAGCCGTGGCAATGAGTGTGGGGTATTTTGAGTGGGGAAGGTTGGAAAGGTTCCTAAAACATTTGGTGGGCAACTGCGTTAAAATGCTGCGCGAGGGATTTCAAGTGGTTCAGGAGGAGGATCGAATGAAGGGTCGAGGAGTTGTGTGTATCAGTGAATCCACGTGTTAGACGCGAAAATGACGCGTGGAATCAAAGCGGAGAAGTGGAACTCGACTCTTGGAATGCTATGGAATGATGGTCTGTTGATTTTTGGACATCCTTCCGTTTCGGTCGCGCAGTTGTACATGGAAATGTTTTGTAAATCGAGGTCTGAGGCGATGAATGTGGCGACTTTTTTTTAGGTTCTCCTTAAAATGCTGCGTGATAAAATGTATTCCCCAGGCCTTTTTTTTTGAATTGCAGAGAAAAGAACAGGATGAGTTTCGGTTAACGTGAGCTGGCATATGATGAATTGAGGGATGAACTCAAGAGGTTTTATTAACTTTTATATTGTAATGTTTTTCGTCATTACATTTTACTCATATTTTTATTGTTGTAGTAGACTTTTTGATTGAAATTATGCCATTAATACGTCATTTATTTGCCGCAACTCGTGCTGACGCAAGCAGACTCATCTCATTAAAAAATTGGTACGTTCTTATCTGCCAGCACCATCCACCAGTGTATTGCTATGTCATGCAAATTATGTAAGAGACTGACTCAGGCCTAACTTAGTGAAACCAAGTAGTTTTTAATAAAAACGATAGCATTGTACATTTCTCTCTAATTGCACATTACTCTATAATTTATTACCGATTATGGTTCGGTCAATTATTTGCCATTATCAATGGAAATGGCAATGAATTGCTGATACCATGATCGATAGTAAATTATAGTGTGGGAAGAACTAAGCTATCGTTTCTACTAAATCTTGCAAGTTTCGTCGACTTCTCAAAAATAAACAGTACATCTACATCTACATACTACCCCGCAAGCCGCCTCAATAGGCGTGTGGCGGGGGATGTTAGGACACCAGCCGTTTACATATAAAAAGGAAACGCTCTAATTAAATTACGCCTAGCATTTATTGAAGTCCCTTATTGTTCGTGGGTACAGTACAGTAGTGTAATCTCAGATCTTCTATTTCATATAAAACTTTCACTCAATTAAGTTATAAAAACAATATAACTCTGATATTCGATCGATCCTTGATACTTTTACAGGTGGTACTATTAATTCTATCTTCCGGCCAGGTTTATCTTTGATCTGACCAGATTCTTGTCGTGTGATTCAAATTACTTTTGTTTTTTTTTCCTGGACGATCATTTTCCCTACCCTTGATTATGATGTAACTTAAATAGAGTTTCACTTTCACTTTTCCTCTGTAGTATGCTTCACTTGCCGTGAAAATATCCCGTAATAAATATTATGACATTTTTGGTTTAAATTTTATGCACTCCTAAATTTGATGGTTTGTATTTTTTGTCAATTTCTTCACAAGATAATATATTTTGTTGCGTATATTACGGGTCATTTTCGTCTCAGACCTACTTAGTCTTAAAATATGGATCCTGAAAATCTAGGCAAGACTGATAGAAGACGAATACTAAATAATATTAATCTTACCTATGATGTCAGAATAGACGTGGCTTATTTACGGAGAAGATTTATGTTTCACCTATTGATGAAGAGATGGTGGTAAGACCGTTAAGGTGATTCCACCGTCAAATGACTTAAATGTCATTTTGTTCATATTCTGTCTACTTGTAGAAAAACTTGTCCTCTATCTAATATAAACAACAAAATAATACCTTTCCACGCTATTTTATTCTATAATTGAACTTGAAATTACATGGTATTCAATGGGGGAATGAGAGAAACACGGGGAAAAATAGTATTCTTCCATAAAATACAAATGCCATTTTCGTGGAAAACTGTCTCTAAGAAGGAAATAATTCAGAGAAATTGAATAAAAGTAAAATACAGGCATCTTGCAACCTTATTTTCTAGTTATAGAAGAATTAATGCCGTAATTGAAGTCAAAATGCGGTAATTCGTGGGGAATGGCGCTGCAGTCGGCTCCTATGGCTGAAGAAAATGCTCATTTAAAATATATTCGTGGAATAATCTGCATATTTTGTACCTTACTTTTGAGTTTCTATAGGTAACGCATTGCATCAGTGACAGCAGGATTTTTTTGACAAAATATCAAAAATGTGGAATTTAGTATTTGTTTTGACTCATACAGTCGCGGCGGAACCTCCTTAATGCGAATGGTTGACTTGAAACGGCTCGAAACCCGTCTGGTTGGCAACCGCGCTTTTATTCTCTCCACCACTTGGGGAGAGATGGATGGTGGGGAGGAGGAAGAAGATGTTGGGATGAAGGAGTGAGAGAGCATATCTGCTGCTGAGTCCACATATTTCTCACCTGATGTTCGGTCCCACCCACCTTGCCCTTTGCCTTCCGTCAGCCAGCCCTTGAGGTATGGTCCACTTTCACACTCTCGTCGTATTTTTCCCTTCCTTTCCCTCCCTCTACCCCCCTTCACTCTCTGACTCTCTCTTCGACTAGGTGTGTGTGTGCCCTGAACTCACTCTCTCTCCATATTCCTCCTTTTGTCCTCTTCTCCAACCATTGTTTCCATCCAGGCTCACTTTTGGCGCTGCAATCTCTCTCACTCTCCCTTTCCCTCATGTTCCCTGGACATATTCTTCCACGTCCTTTCGATCCCTTTCTCTCTCCTCTTCCTCTTTCTGGCACCCTTCCTCTTCCTACTCTTTCAAGCGTTTTCAGCCGAGCGTCTGTCTGCTCTGGTAGTGTTCCCCTTGTCTTTCATTTCAGTCCATGTGAGATATTTGCAGTCTGGGAGTCCCTGCTTTTCAGTGATTAGTACTCCGTGTAGGTATGCTTGTTGGATTTTTAAGTGTTAAGCGTTTGTACGTAATTTATAATTGCAATTGAAATTGAAATTTATTGCTCCGTAAAAAAATACATATTATTATACACATACAATGAAAAACAATTTTGAGCTATTTTGAGAATACCAGTAATTTTTACTATTTGCTATGTACATATTTACAATACTGGTGTTACCGCGCGTCACAACAGTATACCTCAAATTTTAATTACATCATTAGTTTCGAAATAAGCGGAGGTTAACAACCGTTACACCAGCTCGTGAAAAACTCCACTTATAAACAATTTATTTCTTTTATTACGTTAATAACATGTTTTTCTAACTTTTATCAGAATTTCCAGTTTCTATGTCTGATGTTAAGAGAACAGTGATAACATAAATTTGGGAAATCGGATTTTGAGCGCCAAAAATAGTGACGTTTTTCAAATAAAATATCATATAAGGGCAGATAAGTAAAGGAAAATTTTTCAACACACATCGATAAACGTAGGATTGATCATTCTATCACATGGTTTTTATCTCGTAAAAATCCGTGAACCCTACTTGAAGATACAGCTTCCTAAACTCGAGGGACTCGACTTATTTTATGGACAATAGGTGTCCCCCAAGACAATTGGCCTGAGGGTGGGGACACCATCAAAATGAAAGAATGCTATACTGCTGACCCAGCTGACCTACAATTACATTCAACATAACAATGATATCTTGCACATTTCACCATGCATACACTTAGATAACTAAAGATTTACCACATAGCATAATACGGACATAATGATATACTTGGGGTACAATCAAGAGCAAATTTAAGGAAAAAAGAAACAATTTACATTTTCCATATTCAATAGCGATGGCTTTAGACAACTTAAGAATTCACTTAACCTCTTTGCAGTCTTAGCATTTTAGTTAACATATTAAATGCCTTTAGCCCTATATAAATGAAAGAACGTTTATGCATAGATAGGTAGGGCTTCGGCAAAACACAACAAGAATTATTTCTAAGTGCATAGGAGTGTGGTTTTTAAAATATTTTGGGCAAATTACTACTGCAAATAAACATTGCATTATATACATGCTAATTATACGTACCCTTGAGAGTGCCCATTCCCTGGTTCCCATTGAGATTCAGAATTTTGTTATCCTGAGATTATTACCTGCCGTATAAATATATTATTGTCTGTATAATATTAGGGTAAAATACCGGTTAATGTCATTTTAAATGAAAGAGAGTAACAGTCCCGTAGATTTATACTGAAGCAGGCCCCTATCCCCTCATACAATGCCCCTCTTCATCTCAGCATAGGTCCTACCTCTCATCATTCCGTCCGTAGAGCTTTTTCTCTTTCTTCCCCTTCTCCGCTAATCCAATAACATCCCTTCTATCACGGCTATTTGTTACCCTGCGCGCCTCACACTTTTCTAACCACATACTCAACCTTTTAATCTCCTCCAAAAGTGCCCACCATACCGAGTCCTTCCTTCATTTGCCTTCCTTTCCTTTCACTTCACCTTCTCCATCCTCCTCCTCATCCACATCTCAAACGGCTGCAGCCTATTCTCGTCTTCCTTTCTCATATTCCAAGTTTCTACACCATAAAACGCTACTTTCAGTATCAAACTATTCTCAAACCTTTTATGTACACCCTTACACAATGTCTCCATCATAATCTTCCTCCTTTTGCTGAACGCATCTTTCCCTGGCGCAATTCTTATTTCTTTGCTACTAGGACCATTTTCCTCCAACACATTATTTAATAGCAAAATATATGGGAAAAGTAAATTTCAATTTCCATTTATTCACCAATTTCCGCTCAGAGGGCTTATAAACTATTTAGAATTCCAAGTACGCCTTGCGTTGTAATGCTATCTGCTTCATTGCGCGCTAGCAATTTCCATGGAGATGAGAAAAGTCATGAGCTCTATTCACATATTACGTATGCACTGTGAGACTAGCTTTCCAGTTTTCACATTCGTGCATTTACTATTAGAAATCGCTCATGTGTCTCCATTGGGTATCCATTACTTCGTTTTCCGACATACTCCCTAAGAGCTGAGGAGAATAAGAATTGTTAATGCAAATTACCGAGCATATGCCTTAACTTTTAGCTTTAACGTATTTACTTCTTTTGGCGTTTATCTCCCTTACTCTAGGGTATTTTTCTGACATTTTGTTGTGTCGTCCGTTAAAATTATCGTTGAACTTCAATAAATTATGTTAACTTCAAAACGACCCTGTATTCCTTTTTCCAGTTTCATATTTTCCCCTAGTGTTTTTATCAAGTGACCATGTGGCTTTTTATATGTCAAGTCACTTCATGCGTATCTCAGCCCGGGACAAATCTTCCACTCTCTTAGCAAGTGCTCTCTCTCAGCTTCTGTCTCGCATTGCACTTGTTTTAGCGGTAGGGCCGTAAGTATTTTGTTAAAAATTAAAATGAATATAATTTTTCTTAAAATTTACTGTTGAAATATTTAGGATTTACCATTGTAGAAAATTGAATGAAACTTTGTAAATAAAACTACAGTAATTGTACTGTCCACTTAAATTTTAATGTAAATAATACACAACACGTGTTTCAACGTTCCTTAGTGCGTCATCATCAGGTCTGCCTGGCAGACAGACCTGATGATGACATCAGGCAGACCTGACGATGACGCCCTAAGGAACGTTGAAACACGTGTTCTGTATTATTTACATTAAATTTTAAGTGGACAGTACAATCACTGCAGTTTTATTTAAAATGCTGTTCCACCATATATCGCCCGACACTGTTTAAGTAACTTTGTAATTCCACATTTAATTATTGTAAACGACCTAGGTTTCGACGTAGTACGTCATCATCAGGTGAACGCATGAACCTGATGATGACGTGCTACGTCGAACCCTTGGTCGTATACAATAAATAAATGTGAAATTGCAAAGTTACTGCTTCTCATTCAATATGCTGAGCAAATTCCATAAAGTTACGCCTGAGACAACGGAATTTAATGTAGAAAATATTTGAAAAAACATGAGATATTAAATATAATTATACCCAACAGCATTTGGATTAATTTCTTTGGGAATATTTAGCAAATAACTCAAAGTGCATCTCTTTGTCATACCATTTGAGCTAGGTACGTTATATGAATAACACCGTAGGAAATGTGATTGGTAGATATTTAATTAAAAATCTTTTACTAGGGTATAACATATGAACAAAATACATCTGGTATATATTGCAATTCTGACACGCTGATTTATTGGAGCTCGGTGATTAAATTGCTTAAAACCATATCTAAATTTTCGCCTCTGAAAGATGTTAATTTTCAACGTCGATTCCATGAGCGAGGTTTATAAAAATAGAGAAAGAGATGTATGAATTATCTGCAGAGAAAAAGAAGCATCTTGTAACTTGTGGACAAAGGATTGCTCTTGTAGAAAAGAGATAAGAAATAACGATGATGTCGGGCTGCTTAATATAGGGCATTTAAAGTTAAATCTCAAAATAAATAAGTATAGGATCAGATTCTATTCATGCAGCCACGACATTTGACGGAAATCAAAAATAGATATTGGGTAAGAACACACCTTAGGTTTATTTGTTACTTGGGGTAGTGACTGAAATATTAGTGCGGAAGTTGGTAAAGGAAGGGTTATTTGGGGAGCAGAGGAAGATAGATAGAAGAGATTTATTCAATGCCCTTGGTACATACCCATAAAAGCAACAAAAAAATAAATATATATATATACATGACATTTTGAATAGATATTAAATAAAAAAAATGAAAACGAAATAAAAAATTTACATAAAAACAGACATATTAATTACATGCTCAAAAATAGCTGAAACATTAAAGTAAAAATAGATCGTTTGATTAATGCTGTAACAGGTAACTATAACATTTCTACTTGAAGATTTCACAGTCCAGTCCAGTTCCAAGCAGCAAAAGTATATTTACATGACATTGTGAATTTATATTAAGTAAAAACAAAAAAAAAACGTAATATAAGATGTATTATAAAGAACAGACATAATTACGTAATCCTAAAATAACTGTGACATTAAAGTGAAAATAAATAATTTGATTACTGCTGTAGCAGGTAATTTTAACATTTTTACTTGAATGATTCGACAGTCGTACAAGTTTTTATATAGTTATTAATTACATTCCACGCAACGGGAGATCTGACGACGAACGATTTATGAAACATTGTAGTTCTATGTGATGGTAAATAGAGATTAGATGGTTCACTCCGTGTTATCATGGTTTTGGTGGTAGGCGCGTACTGAAATAGGTCAAGTAAATATTCCGGTGTTTTGTTTTTAAACAGGGAAAATAAAAAGATACAAAGAAAGTATTTCCTCCGAAAAGAAATATCCAGCCAGTTTAGTTTTTCCCTGTGTGGGGAAATTTGTTCATCCCAGCGAAGGTCTAGGATGAATCATGAGTTCTGTAACCGTTGCAATTTCAGATTCAGTTCGCTTGTCAGATTTCCGATGGATAAGGTACAATACTCTATATGAGAAAATATTAAGGTAATGATTGACAACTTCCATATATGCAGAGGAAAATTTTTTAAATGCGTTTTAAGCTTATACAATATACCGCTAACTCTACTGGAAATAGCATGTATCTGACCGTGCCAAGTCAGACTGTTGTTCATAATAATACCCAGGTTGTGGACAGAATTAGAGTAGGGAATAGCTATGCCATCAAGTACAATACCGGATATTGTTTCAAAGTTAATCTTATTAGTAAGTCTAACATCACCAATAATCATTTACTTGGTTATTCCTACATTTAGAACAAAAAAGTTTTGTTTGGATCAAACCGAGATTGCATCGACATCACTCTGGATCTTTGAAATGGACTCATTATGATCTTTCAATCGGCAGTAAAAATATATTTGAAGGTCGTCCACATATAACATATATTTACTGTTTCCGATTCTTTAGGGTAGATCTAACATATATAAAGAAAACAGAAGTGGGCCTAAAACAGACCCTTGGGGGACGCCTTCCTTTGTTGGTTTCCATGAGGATAGGTTTCCTTGATAATCTTTCACGGCCTGTTTTCTTCCATATATGAATGAGAGAAACCAGTTCAGAGAAAATGCGGAGGAATTGAGGTTTTTCATTTTACGGAGCAAGTTCCCGTGGTTTACTCGGTCAAAGGCCTTACTGAGTCAATTAATGCCAGGATGGCCACCATGGAACGATCGTATGTCCTCCGTGACCTTGATGAGAGCGGACTGAGTACTAAAATTCTTCCGAAAGCCTGATTCATAGTTGTGGAGTTTATCGTTTATTGTGAGGTAGTCAGTGACCTGGTGATATACAATTCTTTCGAGGATTTTGGAAACGGTGCATATCAATGAAATTGGGCGATAATCACCGAGAGAGGTAGGATTATGGGTTTTACCTATAGGGATGATTATTTATGATTTTCATGATGATGGAAAGGTGGATGATGATAAGGAGTAGTTAAATATTTACAATAATGCTGGAGATAGTATGTACTCTAATTATAAATTAAGAAGAAATATCATCGACTCCCACTGAGTTGGACTTTGAGCAACGAAGATACCAATGTAGCATATCTGGCGTAACATACTTAAAATAAAAGCTGTTCTCAGTTACCGGGGTGAGAGGATCGACAGAAGAGATGTCGCAAAGTGAGTTATGACTGTTTCATAAGGAAATGTTAACAAAGTAATCATTAAATTGGTCTAATGAGAATTTGTAGGTTCCGGATTTATCTGTTTTTACGTAAAAGACCAAGTCGCCGAAGTCAAAGGGAAGGAAGGGTCAAAAGAAACCTCGCGTTGCCATTAGCCTACTCTAAACGAAATAGTTAGGTGCTCAAGAGACCGCAGTTTAGCGTCCCATCCGACGGACGGAGTACTAAACTTGAAGTACTCTCCACATTGTACCCATGTAGGAATCGGAATATAAAACGAAAGATCCCCGCCAATGACGAAATTTGAACCCGGACCCTCGGGATGAGAGGTTATTACGCTAATCACTAAAATATCTCGATCAACTATAGACAGGACATAAATCCTGCCGTTGAATTTCGCTTTTAAGGTGGTAGGATCGCTAAAAAAGAATAAAATTATAATTGAGATGGCCTTCAACAATATGAAACATTTGGCAATGGCAAAAAATATTTGCCTGACGTAGGCATCATTAATCATTAAAATAAATTGGTTTTGCTTTTTTACATGGCAATGACTAGCTGGTGACTTAAATATCATGTATTTGTACATTACTCAAGAACTTAGAATGTTGAGAATGAAAGTGCTAGGCCGTGTGAATCGTTGGATCTTCAGGTACTACAGTATAACAGACGCTGATGGCAAGAAAATGAATAATATTTAGACGTTATGAGGAATTATTCAAAGACTTAATAGAAGAACGAACGAAATATCCAATGATGAATCACAAAAAATGCCCGATTGAGTACACAATTGCAATAAATCATGAATAAATCGGTAAGGAGCTCTCATTTGGATAGCTTTCTGGGCTACTGCAAACTAAATCTGATCTAAGTTATCTAACAAAGGAATTCATAGTTGGTATGTCAAAATGTCAGCACCAAATCATCTTTTTCCATTCCGAGGTTTTTTATTCGTGCATTTGAAAGAGCCTTCCGCATGGATGTACAAAATTCAATTATTGTGTTTGAAAGCCATCGCTCGTGCGTGAGCTCGTGTTTCATGTTAGAAAATGAAGTGTTTTGAAGAACAAATTATATTTTCAAGAATTATCGTGCGATTACAGTCTAACATAAGATATTGGTATAAATACACGTGTCATTAAGTCTACGCTCTGGCTCAGGAAAATAATTCTTTCTATTCATTTGATTCCTCGCTTCAATTGACACTGAATATCTTTACTGTGAAGTGAGGTCCCGATTTAGTAAATTAAAACGTTATCAGAAAACGAGCTTTGTGTACAAGAGAACAAAACATTTTCTATGGGTGATTGAATTATCCGTGACAATGGATTAATTTAATAATAATTTAAAATTTCTCTTCCTCTAATTCGGTTAAAATGTGTCACCAGGTATTATGTACAAGTATTTTCGGATCTCGGGCTAACACAGTTTACGAGATAAAGGTGTATAATTTTTTTACGATAAAATTTAACGCTACTCATGGTTAAGTGTAATATTTTGTGCGAACTCCCCTTGATAGACCTGGGAACAGGATTGTTATTCTCACTTAGCCAAATACCAAACAATAAATATGCGAAAACCGCTATGAAACACCATGAGGGCCTAGTGGGGTGTGAAATGTTGAAGTAAAATTGGATTTAACGTTCCTGGGCGCATCAGTGAAGTTTCATCATTGGACTGTTTTAAATATATTTTTTTAAGCGCGGCGTTCCCCACTTTAGAATCTCAACCGACCACGAAGATTAATTATGCGCCGGCATTTCGAAAATGGGCAAAAAACAACAATTACGCGGCCTCAGGGGCTTGAAAAGGATTTAAAAAAGCATGACAAAACAACAGTGCGAAAGCGGTCATAATTGCTGGAGTCGAGTGCTTCTTTATTGAGTCATCCGTGGCCATGGTGACGACGAGACGCCCAGGACGCATCAAATGGATTTATATGCGCTTCGCTGTCGTTTTTTTTCCGTTTCCCGTCGTACTTATATTTTTATTTATTTCATATCCTTTTTTTTCTCAGCAGATCCGTTTTTTTGGCACACTGTTCAATTCCACTGCGGGATGGGATTTGGATGAGAATGGACGGAGAGAAAGGTGTAAGAGTGAGGAAGAGAGAGTTTACGCGCGGGAGCGGAGTCGACGTACTATGGCTGTGCGATGAATTGCGATGCATCGACTATGACATACGACTTCCGTGAAATATTGCATAGTGACAATCGGACGGCGATCCGTGCAACGCATCACATTTTGATATCATAGGGAATACGAAATCATAGTTCATGAAATATAAAGCAATAAAAGACCGATAAGCAATATAGGAATGAACGGAATACACCAGACATTAGGTGATTTTCTTACGTGTCTTAAAAGCGAATTTTTTCGGAATCATAAGTAATGCGCAATATTTGAATTAATATATGTCATGAAGTAAGATTTAGTGCTTTCCCGGCGTATTAACTTGGTGAAGCTTTCTCGGGTTTCCAACCGGGTGATGGTCTCCATGTAGGCCGACGTTTCGATGTCTGACTCAGTCATCGTCATCAGCCCTGATGACGATGACTGAGTCAGACATCGAAACGTCGGCCTACATGGAGACCATCACCCGGTTGGAAACCCGAGAAAGCTTCACCAATATATGTCATGTTAGATTTTTTGCTTAATTTTATTGGGTTAGAGATATGTGTCACACGAGGGAATAATCGATTATGCAAATTGACTTCTGATTGTAGTAATTCAGTCCTTGCTAGCTCTCCCTTATTTTTATTCATAATTTATCAGAGGAGAAATAAAATTGCATGTATAATTATTTCCGTGTAAACTCTCAGGGAGGATTCCGTTTCTACGTCTGAAAAACGTGTTTTATACCGGGAGATGAAAGGCGATTTTATGAATATTTAATGGTAACTCATACCATTTTTATCTGAAATCTGTATTGGGTTAGGAAAATTCTTGTAATATGTTAATACCTTAACTTAAGTTTACTTATTATCGTGTGTTTATTAGCCCACAGTAGCATTTTCTTGCTAAAGGTTAAACAGTTGGAGGAAGAGGACTTCTGCCTAATTCTACTGGGAATAAGTTTCTAATGCTGGATTTATCGATCATATTAAATGTATATTCACTCATTTTCAATATATTGAAATAAAATTGTCGAATATGTGACAAAGCAAATGTTGCCACTAAAACAGAAAGTTGTGGTAATAGCCCCATCATTATGAAAGTTTAGCATCAAAGAAATGTCTTTCTTAAAATGGTACGAAAGACCCTGTGATAGTTTTAAAATGACACCACCACCTAAACTACCTTTCGTCTGGCTCCTACTCATCGAAATATCTGGCAAGGGTGTTATACCAGGAGCAACAAAATATTGCTCCCACCAGACTAGGCGTCATTGGAACGCACAAGCCCTTCCAACTCCTTAAAGGTGTAATCCAAGGGAAGGGCAGCTAAATTTACTGCCATATATTTGAAGATATTATAAGTATTTTTTCATATTTATTGCAATAAATAAGTTCAAAAATATTATTCAACACTTTAAAATTTTCGCTCTAAAAAGTCGAATATTCGATATGTCGATATTTTATTGGCACTTACACTTCTGCCCATTAGACGGGGCTACGGACGGTTCAGGAATAGCGTATTAGTTGAAATGGACGGTAAGAGTCATCTACATACTACCCCGCAAGCCGTCTCAATAGGCGTGTGGCGGGGGGTGTTAGGGCACCAGCCGTTTACTCATAAAAAGGAAACGCTCTAATGAAATTACGCCTAGCATTTATTAAAGTCCCTTATTGTTCGGGGGAAAAACGAATTCCCATACCTATCCGTTCGGCAAAATATCTCTCTTAATTTATCGTTTCTGTCGGACCTGAAAATATAGTGGGGTTCTAATATGATGTTCTCCGTGTCGCTCTGAAGGATATCTATTCTCAATTGTTCAAGCAATCTAAGCCCAGCGCGCAGCCTCCGAGTCTCTAGCGGCTCCCAGCCTAATTCGTTTAACATCTGTGTAACGCTGTCTGTACGCCCGTAGCAGTTTTTGACGAATCGCGCAGCTTTCCTTTGTATTTTATTAAGTTCCCGGATGAAATCTTTCTGCACCGGATCGCATATGCTCGCTGCATATTCAAGGTGTGGCCGGACGAGTGCGAAATAGCACCTCTCTTTTACTTTTTCATCCGAAAATCTTCCCACAATACGCTTGACGAATCCTAGCTTCTTCAGAGCTCTGCCACAAATTTTTCTTGTATGTGTTCCCCACGATAGGTTCGAGGTTATCGTAACTCCCAGATACTTCACTTCATCTGTCGCCTTTATGTTAACACCATCCACAGCATGGGAATAGTTGGACGACCTCAGCAAGAAATGTACCGCCGTGCATTTGCTCAGATTAAGTTCGAGTCCCCACTCTTGGCTCCACACATGAACGTTGTTTAAATCCGATGATAGAATTTCAAAGTCAGAGTGATCACTAATTTCACGATAGATGACAGCGTCGTCGGCAAATAAAAGTCCTGGCGTAGCTCGTTGCTTTAAAGAGAGATAGTGAGATGGAGAGGAGAATAAAAGGGAGTAGAAAGGAGAATGGGAAAGCAAAGCAGAAGAAAGATCGGAAGAGGGAGAGCTGATATGGATGGAATGCGTTGAAAATAGATAGAGGGAGGAGACAGTTGGGGGTGGGTGAAAGTAAGGGAGGAGGACGTGGCGTTGAAAAAGGGATGTGACCGTTAAATTTATGGTAGGAATGGCCCCAACCGCTTTGAAATGAATGTGATAGAGAGAAGGAGAGAGAGAGAGTGAGTAACCAGCTAGAGTTAAAAAAATAAAATAAAAATAAGACTTTAGAGGAGCGAAAGAGGCAATATAGCATTTAGCGAGTGGCGAATAAAAAAAGGCGTTAACGATGGGAAAACGATGGATTGCCCCTCCCTCCTTGGTCCTCAACTCCTCTCTCTCTTTCTCGTTTCAATACTCTATTCACGCTCTGTGGCACCCTGAAAGCCCTCCTGTAGCTATTCATTATTACCGTTTCTTCTCACTTATCCCTCCTCCTACTGTCGCAATTTTCAGGTATAACTCCTGTACCTACTTTTCTCCACCACAAGCGATACCTCTAGTCTCATTATCTTGCGTATTACAGAGCGGTGACAAGCTAGGGTCTTGGTTTAGTGTGCTGCTTATACCCGATTTTATAATCTCTGGTTAAATGTATTTTAGGTATGTAAATCTATAGTATTACGTTCTCACGTCGATAGCACGGCACGGCAATCTGATCTAAGTGGCAAAACCCGAACCTTCAGTTGGCATCAAGTTAATACAATGACAGCGCCATCTTAACTAGACTACTAAATTCCCGGCCTTAGAGTACTCGCTTCCCATTACAAGGGTCCAGTATTTATTCCTGGCGACGGTTTATCAGGGAATCGGCTTGGGTGGAGTCTCGATTACTGGCTTCCCACCCATAGAAACCAAGTTCAAATCTCATCAGTGATGGGGATTTTTATTGCAATGCCGATCCCTAATTGAGTGCCATGTGGAGATCACTACAAGTACAGTACTCCGTCGGTCGGATGGGACGTTAAACCGTTGTCCCTCAGCGCCTTTCTAGGAAAGCAGTCTGACACCGACTCCGGATTTCTCCACAGCTTTTTTCCATTCCTCAATAATACTTTTCGTACCAACCCTGTCCTAATTGGAGCAAATGGTAAATATTTAAGCCGGTCCCCCCCTTAAAAACTAATGGTGTACATTAATAGTGGAATTCCGACTAACTGCTTCATTGTCGTTTGGAGAGCTTTGCCGGTAGAGTAGTCGGTGAAACCGGACAACGTTGTGCTTTTCATTTAGAGTAAGTCATTACCGGCACTGGGTAGGTCTTCACCTTTCCTCCATTTCCCAAGTAATCTATTTTAACCTTCCCTTCTGTTCCGTGTTTGACCACCTTTCTGAATAGTTATTACTGCTTTGATGACAAGTGATCGAGAAATATCGTTAAATTTTAAGCTTTCAAATTTGCCAGTGCTCAAAATCAAAGAACTATCACATATGCGTTCATACTATGCAGAACAGAACACTGTTCAATCGCGTCAATTACTAAATACATCATGCTTTTTATATTTGGTCATTAAATTGATACACATTGAATTAAAATTTTTCTGAAAGAGTATTTCCAAAATGATGCACAGAGAAATATGCCCTCTCCTCGTACGTTGACGAGAGAAGTTATTTTTATTTGAAAGATGTAATGTTTTGCTCCTTACAAGAAATAGAAAGTGCATGGACTAAAAAATAGCACATGTTCAATAAATAATTGCCAGTCTTTGTAGTTGAAGCGCTATGAGTGAGTGGGACAATGTTAAACAAAGATAACACAATTATTGCTGCGTGTTACACCTTCAACTCCATGAATCTATAGCAAAGACTGAAAATTTGAGAGGGGCGTATGTTCGTCGCTGCTTAAGTGATTAGATGATTCTTCTTCATGACCTCTTTTTTTATTATTTTATTATTTTTTTCTTCTTTCAGGAGATAAATATTTGCAAAGTAATAACCCTAAAGTATTTTGTTAAAAGAGTAGCAAGTTTGTGAAATTAATTTCAACATAAACGGGAACAGGAAGCAAATTATGATTTCAGGAAGGAAGAAATAACTATAATATCGGAACAATTTGTTTCCCGTTGTGTTACTGTTAGTATAGTGAACTGCTGTTGCTAGGCAGTTAAACCTATATTACTTAACTGTTAAACTTTGATTAATTATACGTGAAACTTTAGGCTCTTTCGTCTGAGCAAATCTGTATTTTTTAGAGATTTTTAATGCAATGCGATTGCTCTCGAAGTCCATTGCGATTTATTTTCATGAAAATATATTAACAAGAGTAATTCTTCCATTTTGAATTCATAAGTATAACCTCATAGTGTTATTGTCCTTCGGTGTATTAGTGAGATGAACATGTATAATTTTTATTCTGGATTTTAGTACCTGTAATAAAAAGCTTGGGAAAACATATTAATATCGGTACGTGGCAATGCGCCGACTGTCGCCATAAATATGAATGACCGAAAGAATATTTTACTTAATAAACATAGAATACCGTTTTTTTTTCGAAAAATGGTTCACTTCCTCGTCACGTATTCTTTGGAGCTGTCGGCTATTATTGACCGAGAGTATGCTTTGAATATAATGAAACAAGTTGAAGCGTTGAGATTTTCACATAACCGTGGAAAATTTATCAGACGAGTTTAAAATGCCTTGCCAGTCTGATCTAATCATAAAACCCGCCGGTCATAAATTGATTTCCAGTCACTGCCCCCACAAAGGCATTGTTGAAACATATAGTTGATGAGTGAATGGGACCCGGACCAGCAGTCGTAGTTAGTTAGCTGCAGTAGGGTGCAGTCGTCAAGTGCAATTCTGTATTTTGACCAAAAAGTGGGTGTGTAATCGAAAGTGGATAGCTACATTTACATTTTATAACGCCTTAATCCACTGAATCGGGAGTTTGAATAAATATTATTTCAACGGCCAAATGATGCGAATCGGTCTCGTTTTTGAAAACTGCAATGGACTTTCAGGGAGAGGCTGTGAAGCGAGAAACCACAAATGAATTGAGTGGAGAGGTGTGATCATGGCGTCACGCGTTTTATGATGCCGAAGGCTCTGCGGTGGCAATTGAGCAGTTTTTCTAAGCGGCTTTGTCGATAATGTAATCGCCCCTGCTGCGGTGATGCATTGCGCGCTTGTGTGGGATTTAGCGTGAAATGTGTAAAACGCTTGTCTATAGGGATATCGCATTTTTCATGTGTTATAGAAGAGCTTGAGTGATACATTTTGATCACTTTTGTGCCCACGATTCAGTATAATTTGAGAGTCGGTGTATACATTTTTTGTCCACGATATCGTATTTATATGCGTATAGAACCTTATAATTTGCAACAAATCTGATTCATTGGAATGATTAGTGTATCCTTGAATAAATGCTATGTTTTGAATGCTTGCGTCAATTGTACATATTTCATTCCCGTGTAGGCATTCCGAAAGTTGCTGGAGAAAAAGAACAACCATTTTGTGCAATGAGGGTGGTCAAAATGTCAGGATATACGTAGCTTTTTCCAAACTACGACAAAACTCCGAAGAAATGCAACCTGAAGATTAATGTTAAGAAAACCAAGGCTATAATTTGTGGAAGAAATCAATAAGGCAGAATCACCGTTAAACTTGAGCATCAATAACTCGCGCATGTGGAAGAATTTAATTTGCGAAGAAGGATCGCCAGCGATGGAAGAAGCAAGAAAGACATTGTGAGCAGAATAGCCGGAGAACTAGAGCAATTCTACCAGAAGAGTAGCCTGCTGACAGCTGGCAACGTAAACATGGAAGCTAGGAAGCACTTTATTGAAACATATATTTGGATCATACTCTTATATCGCGGTGAAGCCTGGGCAATGTGCTGGGCAGCTGTGCAAAGTTGATTGGAAGCAATGGAGATGTGGTGTTACCGAAGAACGATGGAGATTAATTAGTCGGAGATAATCGGTAACCTAGAAGTAGTGGTGGAGTAAAGTGTTGCCGCAGCGAAACGTCTGCAGCCGTAACTGTTTCAGTCAGACAACTGTTTCAAATAACTGTTGCATACAACAGGTTAGTTTCGTGATCGTGCCACAGCCACAACGTTTCGCTCTGTGCTGTGCAGCGGCAACTGATAGTTTAAAGCTGACTGTTTCATCTTTTACTCTGTTCAAGTGGCACTGCACGTGTGGCTGCGTTGCGGTTATATCCTACAATTTGTTGGATTTGAATCTGTTGCAGGTGTTTACTGGTTTATTCAGCCAACACATGTCCGCCCATCTTTTCTTAAAGAATTAGAACCGTGAAGTACCTATCTTTCATGAATCCAAATGAAGTTTTTTTTTTTAAGTGAAAGATTTCTTATTACATAGAATACATAACTACCAGCCATGTTCTAACAGCGCCGATCAATTGTCTGTTGTTTGGTGTGCCTGTAGCCGTTGTCCGCAACAGGGTGTTTCGCGGAACTGTTTCTTTTTTGTAAACTGTTTCGGTTGCGAAACAGTTGCAATGAAACTGTTGTGTTCTTTTATTTCCACCAAGTCTTGTGAAGAGCTGGATAGAAAAGAAGCATGATGAAAAATCTGTGAAGAAGGAGGGACAAATTTATAGGATACATTTTGCGACGCAACAGCCTAATAAAACAATATTGGAAGGAGAGATAAATGGGAAGAATTATAGAGGAAGACAAAGAATGGAATACATCAAGCAAATCATGAAGCACGTCAAAGTAGATAATTATTGAAGAATGAAGCGGACGGCAGAGAAGAGAGTTGAATGGAGAGCTGCTGCAAACCAATGTTCGGATTCATGACTTAACTGATGATTTGTTTTAAAAAAGATTTAATGCTTTCCCGGCGAATGCTAATCGTAAATTCTTCTAGGGATTTCCACCGGGTTAAATTGGCAAAAAGTACCAACGTTTCGACGGACGACTCGTCCATCGTCATCAGGGTAAATGCCGCTGGATTAAGGTGGTTCCACCGTTTAATCACTTAAATGTCATTTTATTCATATTCTGTCGACTTATAGAAAAACGTGTACTCTATCTGATGTGAGCAAAAAAACGCTTGTTATCTTTCCACGCTATTTTACGCTAATTTCCACGCTAATTTATTCTCTAATTGAACTTGAAATTACATGGTGTTCAATGGGAGAATGAGGGAAACACGGGGAAAATAGTATTTTTCCATAAAATATAAAGGCCATTTTCGCGGAAAAATGTTTATGAGAAGGAGGTTATCCAGAGAAATTTAATAAAAATAAAATGTAGGCATCTTACCACCTTATTTTTATAGTTATTGGGGTATTAATGCCGTAGTTGAATGCGGTAATTCGTTAAAAATGGCGCTTCAGTTGGCTCCTATGACTGGGAAAAAGTGCTAATTTAAAATACATTCGTGGGATAATGTGAATTTTTACTACATAACTTTTTGTTTTCCATAGGTAAGACATTCCATCAGCGAAATCAGGATGTTTTGGAAAAAAATATAACAAATGTGGAATTTAGTATTTGTTTTGACTCACACAGTCGCGGTGGAACCTCCGTAAAGCACGGCAAGCTTGTAGTTTGGGTCCAACAATCGGGTGACTCCTGATTGGTCGGAGGGTAAAATTTGAAAATTACGGCTTCGGAAGGAGGATAATTCGTTCTTGTATTCCTAATTGTCTTTAAAATAGTATTCCAAGAGTTCCTTTGATGAAAACCACCGTCACGATTAAAATTATCCTTTTCAAGTCCGATCTCAATGTATTTCATTGCCAGTCTATTTTAATAACTGTTTAAGGAATGGCTAAAAATTTTGGGGCTCTCCCATTTAATCATGTGGTCAAGACTAATGGTCTGTTCAGCAACAGCAGATTTTTCGGGCTGTCCAAGCCTGAAAGCCAAGTCTGGTGTACTTTAAGCCTCGTAGCAATAGTTCTTCCAGTCTCTCCTACGTCGACTTCAGCACATTTACAAGGAATCTGAATCTGAAACCTGGGGGGTTATTTTGTAATCTCACTTAAGAGAGAGTGCCATACAATGCGGAAAATTACGTCATTTTTCGTAGTTCAACTCCGCCACCCAGGCGGCGTTACCCTCTTCGGCTCTCAAGTGGTGAACTGCCGGTTTATTTATTTGATTCATCCGCTCTTTCGACTCTTGATCCGTATCTTTCGACTCTTGATCCGTTTCATTTGGCTCCGCATTTCATTAGTTCCATCTCACCTGTCGTTAGGAACGTGAAATGGAGCCACGATCGGACCTTGGCCGATCGTGAGCCGATCATTAAGAGAGCGAAACGGATCTCCCGTCTTCCCGCAAAGAGTCATTTAAAAGGTGAGATTACAAAAAAAACCCAGAGGAGTCATAAGGCCAATAGGATCCTCCACTTTTACGAATTGGTCTCTTTAAGTTTTTCTATCGGTTCATGGATGGTGTCGATATTGTATCTCCTGAGAATTCTGGAGATTTTTCCATAAACCGTGGATATATATATACGTCAGAATGGCCTTGGCGATCGGTTTAGAGTGCTCATCTTCGGCTTCCAATTTGCGAGAGCTGAAAGACCTATTTAGGCTCAAAGAGATGTGCCGTTATCTGTATCCATTTAGACGGAAGGTCTTATTTGGATGCTTCAACTCATTAGTAAGGCTCTCTCCATGCCCTTTGCACGATGTGCTGAAGTGGACATAACAGCTGCTCGCTGGGAGGGGTTGTGACGACTGTGGCGATTCAGATATAGATCCGAATGCGTTGGCTTGCGGTAGACGCTGTGGTCCAGCTTTCCATTATCCTTCCGGTGGACGAGGATATCGAGAAAGGGAATACAACAGTTTTTTTCCAAATTCACTGTCATCTGTATGTTTGGTTGTTGGTTGTTCAAATTTGTTTTAGGTCAGGGCCGTAGTTATTCACAGAAGAGTTTTAAACGTTGAGATTTATTGTCAACTATATCTTTAGACGTTACGAAACCATTATTATCAGCAGTAGGCATCAATCTGAAGATTGGTCTAACACAACTCTCCACTCCACTCCAATCCAATCATTTTCCTCCTACATGACTCTTCGTTTTTAAAATCCCTCATAGTTTGCCTTTTGTATCCCATCCATGGTTTTTCTCGATGATTATTTTCATTCATTTCATCTTTAATTACTGTTTTGAAAAAGCAGTTCATCTCAGAATGTGTACATAATGTGTAAATTATAAATTTGTCTGCACAAGCAGAAGTACACTATAACTCAGCTCTTTCATTTATACGAGCTGGGGACAGAGCTGTTCTCGGAATAATAAATGAATGTATATAGAGAGAAATATTCATTAGGGCTAGTTTTTTGGAAGTTTATAAGGAATATTATATAAAAATTACTAATCAAGACATCAATACATTATTCATCACTACCTATATGTTATTACTAAATTTTTAATTTTGCGCCTCCATCCATGCTATATTGCGTGTTTGCCGAGGATTTTCTGGATACAAATGCACTTTTAATCTGCTCAGACACTTTATTCTCAAAATAGCAATGCATAAACAGAATAATGCGCAGATAGAATTCCATGCATAAACACCGGTGTGCGTCGGCCAATGATTTCAAAAGTTTGGTTCCAAAGTACGTAGAAAGAAATTAAATCGCAAGGAGATAATAAACTAAAACACGTACGTGGTGAACGTTGGTTTCTATACTAGTTGTTTTCATATTAAACCGTTTACACAATAGCCTCGTTTTCATAATAGCTTCGTTTTCATGATTAAATAGCTTATACCTGGAGACCAACCCAACCAAACACATACACGAACGCGCGCGTTGACACACACATAAGGACAATACACATGAAGCAAAAACACCTGCACACATACCTTTGAGTATATATTATACGGAGGGTACTCCCAGCGAGGAAAACACATATGTAAAATTTTAAAAACCGTGATTGTATATCTCGGAATTCTTATTCACGTACCTGAACTCTCGCCTTGTTTCAATATCTTGTATAGGCGCCAGAGCGTCAGGCATAAAATACAAAGAGAAAGGCTCTCCCGGCTTTTTACAGGCAACATGTTATTACTTGCTGGTAAAGACGTTATTGCTCCCTCCATACTATACTTACTTTAAGCCACATACACTAACAGTTATTACGTAAACTTACTCGAAACATGTGGTACGCAAATTAGGCACAACATTTTAATTTTATTTCCATACTTTAGTAATCATTACACAAATAACTTACTTGCATAAAATACACGGGGTTTACAAATCAGAATATACACAGTCAAAACACACTCACTCCACACATAATTAACATGTGGTAAGCTTAATCATTAACCATCAGAATTACCTTAATTTTAAATTCACAGGAGAATAAGTATGTTTCTATAAACGAAGTCGTGGTTGCTACAGTAATAAAGAACATCGTTATAATTCCTCCCTGCCTTAGACTTTAACTTTAACTTTAACTATGACTGTAACGGTTTGCGAACCTACACAAATGGAGACATCCGTTAGCTAAATCATATTAGAGAGATTCCTCTACTCTAACATATCCGAATTGATTTGACAATGTAATTAATTAAATGTATGGATTGAGGCCGCAAGCAGTGTTTCAGAAACGCCTCATCCTCCAACAATATCACAACTTGGTCCCTAACATTAGTACTTCTTTGGATGCTCGCCTAAAATTAATTTCAGCTGAAATCACCAGAGTTCGGATAGTCGGGCAGCAATAGAAAAAGGTATGGAATTCATATTAACATCGGCAACTATTTAATAGAAGTTTTGGTAGCGGGCGTGACTTCGTGGAAATCCTTCATAGTAGGAGCGACTGAAGAAATTACAACTTGGCTGTTTCCACATGAAGTTTTATTGTTACCAACCATAGTTTCGTTACAGAGTAACATTATCAAGGTAATAATGTTACCTTGATAATGTTACTCTGTAACGAAACCATGGTCGGTAACAATAAAACCTCATGTGGAAACAGCCAAGTTGTAATTTCTTCAGACGCTCCTACTATTTAATAGAATATAGGTAGTACTTCGAATTAAGTTTCGTCTTCAAGGACAATCACGACAGATGATGTGCAGAAGATATACTTCTCCCACCCCTGTGCATCGTCATGGTAAATTTCCGTTTGGGCAGAAGTGGGGGTTAGAAGGCCACGCATTGTTTCACTTACATAGATATTCGACGCTCGGCGCATGCGCAGAGCGCCCAATTAGCCTCCTAACGTACCATTTTCAAAGCGGGCGCGCGCGTTGCAGGCCATTAAGTTTGCCCTTTTTTGTATATTTAACTAAATAACCCACAAATTTAATTAAAAAAAAAATAAAGGTTTTAACTGTTGAAAAATATAAATTTCAACTAAATGAGTTGTCAAACAGCTTTTTTTAAGCAGAAAAAGTCGCAAACTTACACCTCTCCGTTTTTGTTTCTCCATTGTGCCGTGGTTGTGTGTCACAAATGAAATTTTATGAAGTCTACGCACAGTCCTACGTTGTGTCTATTCTAAATAATTATCCCTGACCCGGGGGGTTATTTTGTAATCTCATTTATTGAGAATACGTCGTAAAAATGGAATATTACGTCATTTTTCGTAGTTCCACCCAGGTGGCGTGACCATCTTTGGCTCTCAAGTAGTGATCTACAGGTATTTTATTTTACTCATCTGCTCCTTCGACTCTTGATCCGTTTCATTTGCCTTCGCATTTCATTAGTTCCATCTCAACTGCCGTAAGGTACGTGAAATGGATCCACCATCGGACCATAGCCGATCGTTAGCCGGTCATTAAGAGAGCGAAACGGGCCTCCCGCCTTCTCGCAAAGAGTAATTAAAAAGTTAAGATTACAAAAATAACCCCCCCCCCCGTTATAAGAATTTGTTTAGGAGTTATTAGGCCCTAAACATGGATCAAAATTTAAAAAATAGGCAAAATTTAAGTCATATAAAAGTTCATTAAAATGTGTATGTTGCCAAAAGTTAAAAGAAACCGCAGATTTTTGTCTTTTCATGAATAAAAATTCATTATATTTTTATTCTGACGGTTAGATCGACATGTATTGGAGTGACATTTCGGAGCTGTGGCGCGCCATTTTACGCTAACTTGTGATATTATTATTAAAATTTATTTATTGTTCTTGGACTTGTCCATTAAGAACATAATGGCGTTATACAATGCAATAGAGCTCATAATATACAAAAAACAAAAATTTATATGGGGAAAATATAGGGATGGGCGGATACATTATAGTGAAAATAACATGACAATATAAAATAGAAGAAATAACAACAGAAGTTATACACTTTCGAGAGATTGTATATAGCGAAAAAATCTTTGCTTAAAAACAGACAAAGAGACAATCCTTCACATCCTTTGGAACACTCTTCCATAATCGTGCTCCGACCACAGAGAAAGATTTTTCATAAGTTGTCGTTCTGTTCGATATTCGATGCGTCATGACATTTATAATTATGAAGAGCTAATATTCAGCAAATTGTCTTTCTTTATTATATTCTTCCTGTACACCAAAATTTGTGAGAATTGAAGATGGTTGATCCACGAGTGTATAGAAGTTTGGTTGAGTTTGCGTGATTCCATGCTCATAGTGAGTCTTCAATTCTCACAAATTTAGTACATTAAATTGCATGAGTATTTACATCCTATCTGATAAATGATGATAACTTTACGAGCAACATTGCACTTATTTTTAAACGGACGCCTATGGATTTCTTGCGGCAACAGCATTTTCATATAGTAAATATGGAAAATACAATCTGGCTGAAGTTGAATGAATTATCGGAATCGTGAAAGTGCGACTGTGAGAGAGGACCGGATGGTGATTAGATTATGAAAGGATGAACGGCCAGAGAGGAAAGCGGGAGCTCCGTCGATAATGAATGAATGTGGATTTTCGAGAGAAAACTCCGGAATCTGGATCCCATTGTGCCCTGCTGGGAGATCCTGACCTCCAAAATTTCGTGACGTGCGAGAGATAATGACGAAACAGCCGATTATGCGTTCACTGACGTCAGTCCGCGAGAACTCGTGCAGGCCTGCTGCTATCTCCTCCCTTTCACTCTCCTCATTTTCACGCTCATCACCGTTCACGCTTTTGTAGGAACTTGATTTTCCCACTGAACAACGTTGTCTCCTGCCCATAAGTCAATCGGAAATTCTCAACCCCTCCTGTCGTCCAGTGTTTGCGTGAGATTTATTTATTTGTCCTAACCCGCACACTCACTCACTCAAGTGCAGCTTGAATCCAAATATTCTACATTATAATGCATATTACCCTTCGAGAAGGGTCACAATTCCTTGTGATAAAACGTGATAACTTGCAGTATCATTAATTTCGCAATATCTCGGTCTACTAATGAAGGTATGCGTTAATGTTGAAAGGATCCTCTTTTATAGCACATATACAGTTACCTATTTTATTTATCCAGCTTGTAATGTGTATAGCCACTATTCTTCTCTCTTTTTTCACCTTTCACCCTTACTCAGCGATGTTACCATATGGTGCTGAATTTGTTATCTGATAGACTCGTATTACCTAATCCATCTATATACTCTGCCTCAACTTTCACTGTAGCACATTCCTTTCCTCATCCACAATGCCAAGAACTTCGTCGTTTGTCCCTCTTTCTATTAATCGCTCCTTCTAACTTAACTCTCACATTTCGAACGCCTCTAATTTACATTCACCCTCTCTATGCATTGTTCACGTTCATACATCATGCAGAGCTACGCTCTACAACAAACTCGTATTTGCTTAAGGTTTCCATCGTCAATTCTCTGCTGTTAGGGTACGCATTTGCTGACGCAGTTCTCTCCCTATACCCTTCTAATTCCCTTTTTTCAACAGTATACCCCACGACAAGCTTAATTATCCGGGCTCATTTTATTTCCTCTTTTGATTGTGCCTACAACTATGTTGTGAAGATTGGAATGGGTTGGAATGTGTATCATATGTCAGTAACCAGTGTTTAATAAAAGAGGTTGAAGTATTTGGTCCTAGTAGCTTAGAATATTTTCAGAGAATGTCCTCTGATTTACTCTCATATCATTCCTCTGTCTTAAAATATTTCGCTAGCTCCTGCCTATGTATTCATTTTGATGCCTTTCGTCATATTTTAATTGGTACTAGAATACGGTACTTTTTGAATTTCAACAGTAAGAAAAAAATGTTGGGTAGGAATAAACGAATCCTCAAATAAATGAAAAATAAACTAATAAAATTACGAATGCACATCCAATGCAGCATTCACTGGCCATAAAAGGAGAGGTTGGGATGAAAAGTATTCCAATTAAAATAATTTTGATATATTGATTATTTAACGTGAGATGTAAGTGCCTTGGGTATGCATTTATATCCAATGCCTATGCTGCGGTTTCCAAGTAAATGAGACATTTTGTTCTTGAATTAGTATTATCGTTTAAATCAATATAGATCAATATAAACATAAATAAATAAAGATTTTGGAGCCATAAACTCAAATTTTAGACTATAACAAATCGTATGCGTAAATCAAATGCAAGAATCAAACATTTTGTTCTTTCATCCGATGCCAAATATTCTTAGCCTCAATTACGAGTGCAAATAATTAAAAAAAATAAAAACAGAAAAACCTTTGCGCCAATTTCATTGCTTTTCTTAAGGAAGTAAAAGTTGGTTAAAAAAAGGGCTCACATATGGGCCCCACGTGGGGGTCTTCGTCTGTTCTAATTTACCCTATCATATCTTCTGGGTTCTAAGAAATATGTGTGCTAGATTTTATTCGAATCCGTCAAGGGGTTCGGAAGCCTAAATCGTTCGAACAAACAGGACTTCATTTGTATGGATACAGATATAATTAAAGATAGTGATTTTTTCATATTTGTCTCAACATTGAACAATTTTATACTATTATCATTAATAATGTTTCCCTTTCCTTGCCTATATCGGTCACTTTCCGTTCTTTCATCTCTCAAATGCCTTCGCCTCATCTGTCACACGCTTCCATCCCCTTTTGTGGTCTTATCACCGGGAATATTGTTCACTGCATTTTCCGTCTCCGTAGTTATCTGGTCACTTTTTCTATCACACACTATTCATTCCTCATCGGAGGTCACACACCCGAGCATGCAACACCACCACAAATCGTGAGGCCGATACGGCGTTGGCGATAATGGTGATGGACGACCGCTTCATATTTGGCGTCCTGCCGCACATAAAATCTCATTGATGGGGGAGCGGGAAATGATTGCATATTTTTGTGTGAAGGGCCCAACTTTTTTCCCAGCTTCCGTAACACCACGGTGAAGCTGAGTGGATGCTGGAGTAAAAAAATACTTAGTGATTTAGTTCCATTTCTCGAATGGCGCATTGTGTGATACGGGGGGGAAACCTTTTGGTCCCGCATAGAATATTCTGAATGAGTTTATGCACTTGTATTCCGCTCTGTGTTTAAAATTTGAGAAATTTTTAAAACGTGAATGATAAATCGGTTTGTCGCTTATCTTCTGTATGTCCCTTATTGTGATGAATCTGTGGAACCTTTCATAACGTAGTTATAACTGAATTGATCATGGTTGTGCTGGAATTTTATCATTTTAACTCTTTTGCAACGTCGATGGCTGTGTACGCCCTGTGTCTTCCACCAAAGTGAACGGGAATCTTGTAAAATCGCAAACACTTTGCTGAGAGTTGTATTAATTAGAACGACTGAATAGATATCACATTTCTCTCATTCTCTAAAAAGAATAATTCAACCTTATATATATATGAATTATCGTCGTTCATTCGTTGCTAAATATGGGCATTTTACTATCTTGACTGATGACATTCCTGAAATGAGTAAGATTGAGTTGCCAAATATGAATATCGGTTGTCTTTTCTTGGAGAAATTCTCGAATGTTTTGGGCTGTCATGGCTTTTGCGTAAGGCTAACGAAATACTAGGACTCAGGCTGCACCGTTTATGTAATCAACCTGACATCTTTCCTATCTTTTCTTTTTTCTTGCCTGTTATATCATTTTAAGTAACTCCAGGCTATTCTATTCAATATTTCTTTCCTAAGTCCAGGTTCTCGTACTGTGAAGCTTATAACTCCATACTAGTGTCGTTTGTACGACCTTTTCTCGTAATATCTTATGGGGCTCAGTTCTCTCCACTTCAAAAAGGCTCCCTTTACTTAAATTGCCTGAGCAATGTCCTCCCTTCCCTTTTACCTTCGTACGTGTCGGTATCAAGGGGAGTCGGAAAGGATGTCATCCTAGAGCCTGCCTACATTTATGGAACATAAGGATGATTACGTGTAGTTCTGAACCAATTATAACTTGTATCCTCCTTCATAAATGGCCAGTAGTAAAATTTGCAATAGGTGTGGGAGTTACGTTTGCGTCACATTGCACTCGTTAACAAAATATTAATCCCGAGACCAACACAGAATTCGTGTCTGAGGCGGGACTTGAACCGGCGACCTTTGGATTGTAACTTTACCGAACTGGCTACCGGAGTTGACATAAGTGGTTGAGTAGTTGATCATTTATGCCGGCTGCGGTAACCAGTTTAATAAAGTGCCTAACCCGAAGGTCGCGAGTTCGATCCCCGCGTTTGATTAGGTCTTTCATTTCCACAAACTCTCATTACATTTATGTTATGATTATGAGTATTAATCCCAATCCTCTCAATCTACAATCTCAATCTCAATCGTGCCTTCTAGAATTTTTATTGTGAATTTCAGCCTATATGGATGACATTCAACCGTCTTATAGGGAAACAACATTGTTAGTTATTGAGGCATTTCGTTTCACTTTAGAAATCGTTTTGCAAATACTTCGTGCGAAGTAAATACAGCGTTCAATATCAGCTCCTACTGCTCACCGGCCGCTGAGTGAGTTCCCGAGGGCGAACAAGCTAAAGGGAAGAAAAGGCTCACCGGGATGGAGTAAACAAGGATGCTTCCCAGGGGAAAGATATAGGTGTTTGAGATTGAGAGACCAAGGGTGGGAGACATCGGAATGGTGCTTGAAAGTCGTAAAAAAAGAACGGTGGGCAAAGATGAGAATTCGGGGGTCCAAGGCGTTATGAGGTAGATAAGGTGACGGGAGAGAGAAGGGAAAAAATGGCAGGAAGATAGAGAAAGCGGAAGGAGACAGGAGTAGGGGGAAGAAAGATAGGTGAATGCTTGAAAGGAGGTGGATAGACCAGGAGAAGGAAGCGGGAGTTTTAATACGAAAGAGAAAGCAAAATAAATTGAGCAGATAGCACCAATGTTGTAATGTTGTAATGTTGTATCTGGGATTGATTGCGGATCGAATTAGCGGAATATTACTAGCTTCATACCATGCATACTATGCAGCGCACCTCACAACAGGTCGGGAACGAAGTTGATGTGAGCTCAAGAATAAAATCGCTTCGGTTATCGCATCAGTGATTCTTTGTGTCAGTGACTTTATTTTTACTTCAACACTAGGTATTAAATAGACGACGTTTTTCCCTTTTTTATGAAGCCAAATAATAAAATCAGAAGGGGAAATTCTTATATGAAATCATCTTTTTACAACAAAATATATTTTTCTTGACCTGGCCTTGGTTTCCCATTCAGATCAGCAAAACATCGCAGATAAGTGTAATATATGCCCAGAATCTTGACCGGCGACTGAAACCTTTGACAGGATAATTCCACCACAACAGCAATTGTTGTAGTTTCTTTCTTGATGTGAAACTTACTCTTACTAATCATTCTTAAGAATGTGATAGTGCTGTACGTACATATTGTTACCATTTTGATAGCAAAAGCTGGCAATTAGCGTCGCCACTTTTGATTCGATCTTCTATTGTCGTCTGTTATGGCTGTTGAGGCAAACGAGGTACCCTTCCCTAATCAAGATAAGTACCGTATTTATCACTTATTAAAAGTTGTCGCAGTGCATTCATCCATATCTAGTATTGTTTAGAATTTGAAATAAGCGCTAAATCCCAATTTTGGTGACCATCCTACCAAAACTGGTGTTTCAATAAAAATATAATGTACCTTATGTTTTAGGTAAGTTATTTGAGAAAATTCGATTTCTATACACAAAACATTCTTCCACGACTATTGTAAACCTGAAGAATGCTACCGGCAGGTTACTGAGCGTTTTTCCTCCGCTAGCCTAGAATGGAAGCTCCCATTGACATCCCAGAGCCAACAAAGTTTAAAACTTCCGTAGTTTTCAACTTTTGAAAATATGGACCGATTTTGATAGTATTTTACGTATGTATGGATAGTTATTTATTCGTTAAACAGCATTTTTGTCAACCTTATGTTACGAATCATATCATCAACTCTTCCAAAAATGTTTTTTGACTAATTTATTCCAATCTGCTTTCTCTCGTCCAAGAACATGTATATTTTTCCAATCTATATAAAGGATGATATGTGGTAAATTTAGATTCTGAAACTCAGCGCGTGTACTAACTTCTGTTTTGAATTGATGCACTTCGAAGCCCAAGAAAGGATTGCAAACGCATACTAATGAAAAACGTGGTTGTTTTATTTTTAGAAGAATGCCTCCAAAATCTCTTCTTCGTCACATGAACAAAGCACCCCCACATAAAGTAGTATTAGCGCTTTTGAGGTGAGTCATGTTCATAATTTAGAATGTTAAAAAATCGAAATAACTTAACAAAAATCTAATTCTCCGTAAAAAAGTATTATTAAAAGAAGTTAAATCCTCTAACGATTAACGGATTTTCCGCTACTGTATGGTAACCAAAGTATTTCTCTAAGTGTTATAGGAATTTCCTCTCCGGAGAGGAATCCTATCATACTTTGAGGATCATATTCAGTATAGATGGTAACTTCCTCTACGCTGAAGAGGATTATTCTCTCTTAATTATAAAGTTTAACGCTTTTGAGAGTAAGAAATTGGGTGAAAATATTTTAATGAGAGTTACGATGATGAGAAAACAATTTGTAAAGGTGTAAACGAAAGAAAAAATATGAAAAAAAACATATTCCGCACTGCAGTGTCGACCCTATAACTCTTCAATCCACTTACAGCCATCTTACCACTAGACCAGCGCTATCTGAGGGTATATTGCAGTTCGCAGGACTTAAACTCATTTTCATAAATTCTGACTTTGAAGGAATTGTTGTGAGTTTATCGTGAGAGTATGGGAGAAGCGGAAAGTATTACATTTTACACAATTTGAATAGCAACAATGGGAAATCGTCAGAGTGGAACAATACATTACTGTTCAGAAGCAACGGACGGAAAACCACAGGCCTGCACCGCCACCGGACGATAAATCCGCAAATTTTAATTTTTTACGGCGGTTTAACGATAAAAGTCCGGGTTTACGCTATTAAAAACAAATCAATGCGCATACGCCTGCCTACTTTCAAGGTCATCTCTTTACTATTAGAAACGTAATGGGTTAAAACATTTGAGGATATTACGAAAAGCCAACTTTGGCACCATGTTGCCAGAGAAATATGAGGGATTGAAAAGAGATAGAACATGTGGGGGAGGGGGGGGCAATGTATATTGGAAATTAGATAGATTAGAAAAGAGATAGTTTCCATTGTCAGTTGACCACGCGCTGATCTGATTGGCCTGGGCCGCGAATTCTTCATCAGCAAAAATCCTCTTCCTTTCCACTTCATACGAGACATCTTACTTTAAGATTATTAATCTTGGATTAAGGGGAATATTGGGAGAGGAATATCATCTCAAAAGGAAACATAGATCCTCTTAAGGGAAGACAAATATTCTAAATGTAAGAGGAAATTCTGAGAGGATTTGAAAAGAGGAAGTGTCCTCTATATTCCAGAATAATTTTTTTCGGTGTATATTTTCTTATAACTCGTTAAAACTGCGTTACCTTAGTTTTAGTTGATAAATGATGAGTTTGATTGCCGAGTTTCATTATTAATAGAATATAATACCATCATCCTCTCGAATAGTATTTTTAAGTCTGGAAACCCAAACATTTACAGAGAATGACTTAGTTGAAAAGGCTAATATTTATGTTACGCAACATGGAGACCTTATTGGGCAATTACTTTCTCCTTCTAGCTAATTTCTTATGAAAATATTTCATTTGCAGCTCTTCAGTTTTTATTTTTAATGAAATTTACGAATGGTCTGAGTCTTGGTAACGTTGTTCAATATTTGCTGTCGGCAACGAAAAGGTTTTCGGTTATACTATTTTTTTCCCACGATCATGTGAATCCTCTTAAATTTTGACATCCTCTGCTCTCGTGCATCTGCTAATTTTCTTCGGCGTGTTGTTGCTCTTATCATCTTCTTCATTTAAGCTTTTTGTTCAAATTTCCTGTGAATATCGGTTCTATTAATTAAAAATTAATATTTTATTTATCCACTAACCCCTTCCAAAGGGAAAGACAAAATAAAAATGCAACGTTGCCGTGTTTCTCCGTCGCATCCTATCAATTCTAGATTTTGCCAGGGCATGGTGTTAGGATTTTGCTGCTAATTATTCATGTGGTGGATACTTTTCTACAAAACTCTCAGGACATTTTTTAAGTCTTTATTACATTTTCTGTTAGTTTTTTTCCAAATTGCGTGAATAATACTCGTCATAACAAAAATATACATGCCTATCTTGCTCGTTTCCCATATGGCTAACGAAAAATCACTCCAACTTTGAACTCCCGTATTTCTCTTTGGCGTGCTTAGAAAAATTACTGCGATGAAGCTTCATGTAAATTAGGAGCTCTACTTTCATTTTTAAAATAATAATATTTATTATTGGTAGGAAAAATACATTTGTATAGAGGGACTGATAATTGAAGTACGAGTTCGGTAATTGGGGCAGAAAATGTTTTTATTTACTTGTTCTGGTTCTTTTAGAACTTGCCTTCATTCCGGAACATTTTCCTTAGAAAGTGCTAGCTCTTTACTGAAATCATGACCTAAGAATCGTATTTTGCTATAATATTCCTGTTCATGTCAGCAGAAATTTTATTTGAAAGTTTATAACAACGGACTATGTATGTTACTGACTGAAGTAAACGTCCGATCTTTCGACTTTTGATCCGTATCTTTCGACTCTTGATCCGTTTCATTTGGATCCACATTTCATTAGTTCCATCTCACCTGTCGTTAAGAACGTGAAATTGAGCCACCATCGGACCTTGGCCGATCGTGAGCCGATCATTAAGAGAGCGAAACGGATCTCCCGCCTTCCCACAAAGAGTCATTAAAAAGATGAGATTAAAAAATAACTCCCCAGAATGAGCCAAATAACGGAGACAAAATCGGCTGTAATACGTATTAATTAAGATAATTTCGCTGCGCAATTGGAATCTCCTTACGGTTTATTAACCTTACTTTGACCCTAAAAGAGGTTCATGATTCAATATGGCGAGTATTCATTGTCTTGGTGCGCGACATATACAATTTTATACCGTATATTACGTTCTCAGGTCATCCTTAATAATTCATTCCACGTCTGAAAAAAATTTGTATTTCCACAGCAGTTACATTATTCATCCGTACGTACTCCGATAAAATTACAATCAATGTATATTACGCAGCTGCGCTGTCACTGACCAGTAAGCGGTGTTGATATATATTTCAGGAAATGTGTGCTGCCTATACTAAAATATACAAAAGTTGCTTGAATAGGTTTTTGCCGAGATCCATGCAAACGTTTGAGATGCTGGGGCTAACGAGGAAAACCGGACAAATTCACTAAAAACGCGTAATTGAATTCAAAGAAATTAGGTCGCTAAACAGTTTTAGTTCGTAATTTTTAACTTGTCCTGGAAAACCTGTAAAAGTTTTTTACACTTTCAGTGTAGTTAAAATAATCATTTTGGTTGAATTTGACTGATATTTCTTTTTTATTTATATTATTTAAATTATGAATTATATGTTGGTATTTTCATCTTTCTGATAGACGGATAACCATTGAGTTAAAACCTCACGACATTTCTATCAGGAAAGTATGGGGAACGAAAGAAGAAGAAAGAATAAGGACAGCAGGAAATCGAGCCCACGATGGCTGGTTATTTAGCTTACTACTTGGGGAGATGACCGACAACTAAGGTCATTTGTTAGGGGAAGGAATAAAGAAGGGATCAGAAAAAGGGTGAAGATGAACTCAGGGTCAGCATTGTCGTACTGTTAACGAAAGGTGCCAAATGGGACCACGTCCTATCCGACGGATGGAGTACTGCTCTCTTGAAGTGCTCTCCACAATACATCGGGGTTCCAATGTAAATTATGTGCCATTTCCGGGATTTGAACCCTGTCTCTCGTGATGGGAAGTTAGTATTCTAGCGGCCTTCTAACTCGATTCCTTCCGTCGAGCATGCTTGCCACTCAATACTTTTTTGTAATCCAATCAACTAGCAAATGCTTGTAAATATTTGCATTTAAATAATTAAGAAATATAATACTGACAAAAGTATTTAAGTAAATTAAAAACACTATGAAAAGTGTTAAATACATTGAATTAATATTTTTTCCTCCAACAATATGTCACGGATGCAATTGTAAAATACCGCCTTCAATGTCGTGTATTCAATTTTAATACGATTTCCTCATCACGAAAAACGATACTTTTTTCAATGTTAAAAAGCACAAAATTACTCTCATAGAGTGGTCACAATTTATATTATAGTTGTATTTGTTGAATTAGTTAAGTATGGACTAAATCCCCTTTTTCGTACGCCCTTTAGCGTTGTCCTGTCGAGCACCAATAATGAGGTCATCAGCAGCGAAAAGTATTCAACTTAATTAATCAATACCTAGCTTAGGAAATGTTGTATTTTAATATAAATTGGGCACATTCGTACTTTAACTGCAGAAAATATTCAAATAGTTAATAAATACTCAACTTTTCATTTAAACAATATTTAAATAGGTTTATTTAAATAATTACCAGTATGTCGTTGAAGTTACTAGTATGGGAATGCGTGTGAGGGAATTGCTGGCTGGAGAAACACGTGAAAACACACGGCAAATGGGAGAAGGAGAGAAGAAGAAAAGTTTGGGTAGGGGGGTTTGATGGTAAGGGGGAGCCCTAGGGGGGGAGTGGGGGAATACAATGGGAACGAAATGAGAGAGGGGGTGGAGAGAGGGAATTGTGTGAGGATGGAGAGGGGAGGGGGAGGGTGGAGAAGAGGGAAGGGGGATTGTGCGTGCGTATTCGCTTGGTCCCAGTTGTGCTGTAGGCTTCATTAATCACACCCTCCTCGCAGATTTCTCTCCGTCTATCTTCCCTTTCCCTCTCCTTGTCTCTCCTCTTGTGTTCTCCTCCCCGCCCCATTCGTTCGCTCCTCCTGTTATCCGTCTTCCTCCTCGTGGAAGTAGTCTCTTCCCATTTCCCCATTCCTCCTACTTTCTCCATCCCTCTTCCGAATTCCAGCCCATTTTAATTCATGGTGGTCGACAACGTGGGAAAACTTTGAAAGCTTGAAAAAGTGTTAGAATCTCTTCAAAAATAGAAAATCTTAGTATAGGTACTACGTTAACGTTGTTGGTACATTTTATGTAAAAAAAACAACAAAATTGGCGAAGTTTGCTTCAATTGTTTTCGTATGTCCTTGTTTTATAAACACATCAAGTTGTATTGTTTGGTGTATAGTTACAAGAGCTCTAAAAAATAAATGTATAGAATCGTGCTGAGAGAGGTCATCGGAGTTAGTTGTTATTTATTTAAGGCGTGAATTTCTCCATCCCCTAAGGAAATTGTACCTACAAAAGGAGTGACAGGATATTCAATGAAACCACCTGGATATTCATACAAGGAGGTCAAGTCGTCATTGATGGAGGTGGAATAAATTTTGTGTAGCCTCCACAAAAGTGTGATACCGTTTATGTGGGCTATGTAAAATTCATTTATTTTATTCATGACGAATATATCCTTCACATTAACGCTGGATTCCCCTAACCTTGATCAAGATCAGCCTAAACTACGGATAGGTAACAGTCGTAATATTTGGAAGAACTTGCCGTGAACTGAGAATGTAATTATGCTTCTGCAAATTCTATCGGCCAGTTCATTCCCAACGCCAGAAGTGCGAGGCCTGCCATCAAGAGCGATAGGATAGTACGCAACCTGTACTTTTCATAGTTTGGATTTTTTCAGTGCTGGCTCTAACTGATATGATATTTAAACAAGTTACTTAAGGGGAGGAGGAGCAGTCTCCTTCTCCCCCAAAGTAACGTCAATCAACAGAATGTTAGCTTTAATGGAACAATATATTTTGATGTTGAAACAATATAAGTGCGAATGAAAAAGAAATAGAACAAGCTAAAATATTACTTTTGATGATTTAGATCATGTTTTAGTTAATTTAGTCTAAAGTTCACCAACTATTCGCTGCTTTATAAGTTATGATGGTTATTAGTCAAAATTTATCCTAAATATTTTAGAGAATTTTCCGTTAAGGATAGTTAAACTATTCAATTCCTTTCCAAGCGTTGTGTATCACCGACTCACAGCTTCTCCCACAACTCAACTTCACCGACTCATTCCCACAACTTTTTTCATCAGTTTCTCATTTATTATTCCTTCTTCTTCTCATCTAATGTCCCCTTTCCACGTTTATCTAGCGCACTATTTGTCATAATATTTTGCATCCGGTTGCCTGTACTAATTTTCTACCAACTCCTATCTCTAATTTATATCCCCCAGTAACCTCATTCATTTCCTAACCAGAACATCTTGAGTTTTCCTTTCCTTCCATCTTACTCACCTAAGTTCTCGGTAACTGCATCTCAAACCCCTAATCTCTGCACATATCATCTCTCTTTAACATGGCTCTAAATTTGGGAGTCAACCTCAAATTTAATGCTCGTCGCCTAGTGATGTAGTAGAACATTCTCGCGAAACCGTGGTGGCGGCGCGGCGGTGGCAAAAATGGAATGACTGGCTACCGGATGCATAAGCGACATCCTCGCTCAATAGTATTCCCCGAATCACGCGCTCAGAGAGCTGTGCTGGCTTGTTTCCTGGCTGTGGTTTTGACTGGAGAGCAGCATCATGAGTTGTTGATTTTTGGTGTTAAGGGTTAGGTATTCCTCGCTCTGGGTGTATTCAAAATCCTCGTTCTTGAGTCTAGCCTGCGCAAAGTCTTCCGGAATATTAAAAAAAAATTTAAGTTTAACTATATATTTTTTAAGACTTCTTCAACGTTTTTAGAAAATTATTCCATTTATAGCACCAAATAATTCAACACATGCAGAGAAAAATATTGCAAGTATTCGGTTACCACGGGAAGCCACTTTTGGGAAACGTCTGAAACGAGCTTCATAGCCCAGATGTAGAACGCCCTTTATGTCCAAATTTCCGCGGTATTTAAACATAGAGATAAATCGTAATTTTTTTCCTATCTTTTCTCTGCTTTTTTCTGAAAGACTTTCGTCATCATTCGTCCCTACTAGATAGATGCCTCTCTTGCTCAATTTGAGATTATATTTAAATCCGGCATAAAAAAATAATAAAAGTGGGGGACCGATGAAGCAGAAGGTGTAGTGGACCTGGTTGTCTTTTAATTCGACCTGGAGAAGCCTTGGAGCCTTGGAATTTCATTCTGCCCGGTGATAACTCGTTATCTCACTGCTCTCCTGTTTTCCCATGCCCAGTAATGTTCCCAAAGTTTTCTTCCCCCACCCGAGTGAGGTGTTTCCCAACAGCCCGGCACCTCATCTTTCCGCGACACCAATTAATGCATCTCCCAGGTCGCACTTCCCAACTATTTTTTTCCTCGAGTCACCTTGGGTAGCATTTTCCTTTCCCTCAGGGCGACGAGTCTTTCTACAAGGCAGTCGCCTCGGGAATTGCTGCGAAAATTAATAATCTCGGGAAGCGTCCTCCTCCTCTCTGCCGTTTGTTTTTTTTGTTTTCTCCCCCTTTGAGACAGTTACCCGGATAAAAATTACGAATATTGCGTACGCTTTTGGACTTAGGAGGATTAAATCTGCTTCTTTTTCTCCTGCATTTTTTTTCATGCCTTATAGAGGTTGCGTGAGGAAGCTTTAAAGACGAATAATTTGAACTTAATCACACCTTCGTTATTTGACGTTAATGCAATGAGTCGCTGTGTTTTAGCTCAACGATATTATTTCAAATACTGAGAGAGCATGGTTAATTTGCTCGCTTTAGTCCAGGAACTATTCTCATGTGTAGTTAGCTTATTTATATTTAATCCATACTCAATCTTATTTATAAATTTGATGCAAATCAAGTTTAAAACTTTTAAATCACACCTTTGTTGATGATTAGTTTCTTCTTGGAATTGATAAATGGTGCATAAGGAAATTTGAATACGCTGCAAGCATACTTGTCGTTAATTATAATGGAGTTAACCTTGTCCGGATACGAAGTCTTAGTCTATTTTTACAAAACATAACAATGCTTTGTAATTTTTAACTTTTTTTTGGCGTGGAAACTAAAAATATAGTTGATTCGTACATTAAATCGATTAAAAATTTAAGTTTGAGAGCACTTTTTCAGGATAAAATATCGTTTTTGCCCGATTGTTGATAAATTATAGCTCCTGCCTGGTCTGTATTTTATTCTTACTAAGTTGAATATAAATCGGTCATTTTGTCAACTTTAAAGTGATTGATGTTTTAAGTGCTTAGGCATGCTATCTTGCTTTATCAAATTTGAGTTTTACTACCCTGTTCTCACAAGCTCTTCGGGTAAGAAGCACTCCTAGATCCACCCTATTTAAATGAGTCAATCTTCTCATCGCCTCGTCAAATTATATAGTATAATTGAATTCATAAGTGCCCTGAAATAAACATATTTACATTGTACGGTTTGGCCGTTTCAATCAAATAAAAGAGTCGCAAATCAAACTGGAAAAATTAATCATCGAGGGAAAGACGATGGAATGTTGGAAAAAGAGATCCTGGGATTTATTTCCCATTTGGCTCGAATGAATGAATCGGCCAAGAAATGCCTTAGCTCCTCGCGGAAAATTCCTTCTTTTTTATTGTTGATATATTGTCATTTCTCCGACAAACATTGGCAATTTTGAACCTCCCTCGTTTTCCCGACGGAGGCAATAAATGTCATAATGTGATGGAGGCTCGTCGTTTCGAGAGGACCTCGGTGAAATCTCAGAGCGCCAGTCTTCGCCCTCCTCAACCATCCCTACGACGATGGAGGAAGAATGGTTTGGTGGGGGTATGGTTCCGGAAAGGGTGGAAATGGGATGACGGGGTAGGAGTGTGGGGTTGAAACGAGAGGGTAGCAGTTACAGGAGGGGTGTTTATGACCTCCGGCCGTCGTCGAGAAGTCGTAAAAAGTCGAAAGTTTCTGCCCGCCGAAGCAGCAAACAGACAAAAAAAATCGAAGCGCCCAATCTTCTAACCGCTCCTGGCGACGAATGAACACGCTGCACGATAGTACCTATTCATCTTTCACCCTGTACTTCAGCCTATTCTCTTCACTGCGTAATGTAGTCATCTTTCGCCACCACACCCATTAAAATTCCATCTTAACATAGTACCTACCGGTCTCTCACTGCACCCTTAGGATTCTCTTCCGTTAACCACGTTCATCCTCGGTTTTACACGCCTTTTAATACCACTCCCCCGCTCAGATCCCCTCGAGAATGAGTGGTTTATTCACCCTCGCGCCCCCATACCCGTTTCCAATCAGACTTAATTGGCTCTCCCCCGGAACAACTTTGGCCTGCTCTTTCCTTTCTGTTCAACTTAATGTTTGGGGTGATTCCAGAAAGTTTTTTTTATTTGATGGGATTTGTTTCGTGGAGCTCACGGCATGCGACTTCTTTAAGGATCCCGCTGATCTCGCTGATGTCTTAAGAAGCTCATGGCTTTCGTGGGTCACTTAGTGTGACATTATTTTCATTAATTAGTGTATTGCTTGAGATTCTTAATTTCCGATATCGGAGATATGTATATTCCCGCCTATGAAATTATTTCAATTATTTTTGAGGTGTTTTAATACTTGTTTCAACTTTTTCGCCGCGTATATTTACTCAGGACATAAGCGCTTGTTGTGGAATACATGGCATAAATGTGTAATATAATCGTCAAGAATAAATGTTATTCGTAGTGAATCAAGTGATTGCGACGTTCAACTATTCCAATGTCCAAAAATAATCTTCTTTAGAAAATCAGCAGTCTTGCCCTTGACAAATTAATGTTGTCATTCTGTGTCTGAAATTTTCTGAACTAACGCTAACATTTTGAGTAAAACATACATTCGATGCACATATACTTGAACTTAATTTGGTCAACTCTTGATGCACATATTACAGATGCTACATGTAAGAAATACTCCGTTGTAGATTTGCGTTTCAGGAGCTTCATATATATCTCCATAGATCCGTCTAGTCCAGGAATTCAATTCTAAAACACTAACAATATCCATGTCCGAGGTGAAATTCGGGCCCACGACTAATTTACAACAATGTCGCTACCACGTGCGACGTCGTAAATTCCCCATGCTATAATCTAGTTCTGATGGTACAATGTGGATATCGCAATTTAGATACTAATCAAGTGTTGATCTACGTATTACACTGAAAGGAACCTCAAGTTGATGCGGCCGGCGCGCGCCTCCTGCGGCTCTTTCTTGCTCTGATACACGTGTTTCGCTCCTTATTTTAATTAATATAATTAAACCATTAATAGAATATTGATAATTTATCATTTACTAGGATAGTTTCCCTCCCTGTCTGTGAAGAGTACGTGTATGCTGCCCCCTTATAGAACATCAAGGAAAATTGCTGGTAAGGTAAATCAAGGAATCTTCATTTGTTTACGTAATGCATTTTGTTTGCGATACCATCGGGCAATTGCAGAATAGCCATCGTAGTACTACGCCCCTGGAATGAGACATTAAAAGCCACTGAGAACTTTTTTCAATGCTATGCTGCTTCTTAGGATGAGTTTTAGCATTTTCTTCTTCCCATGAACATCCAACTTATGACGAACAATCTTTCAGTCAGCCATGCCTCTTTCGAGAGAAATACCTAAATCTCAAAGTGCATTTGCCATTTTCTATTACAGACTTGGATGAACTATGAAAGTTTCCAATGGAGCAAATCGTGGTGATTGGCCTTGAGTGATAAGTTTTTTTATCAACGTCTTGCTAATGTAATAGCGGAGATGAACGACACCATTCCAAGTAGCCAAAAGAAATATTACTGGCTATGTAACATTTTACGACTCAGATTCTTTGTAAATAGATTATATATTACTCCATTTACCGCGGTATTAATCTAACTTGGTCGTAAATGCTTAAAAGTTAAATGTATTCCTATGGTATGAAAATAAACAAAATGAACGAAAAATTCATTAAATGGATCGTTGTTCGCCTCTACTTTTATCTTAGCATAAGCAATTGTTTAAATTCTAATTCCTCCGTTGATATCCGCATAATAAAACCACGGAGGAATTGTAAAAAGTCATAAAGAATTATGAATGTCGCCTTAATATATTCGAGTTCTAGAAGATACATTTCCCGATTGTTTTCGAATCCTCGGTACTTCTCCCCACGTATGTGAGATTGTGCGTCCGAACCCGCTCAAGAAGTCCACGCATTCCCCGCCTACACTTCCTTTGAAGCGGCGCACGCGTGAAACATAAAGCGAGGCGGATAGGCATACTTCCTTCGAGAATATATTCCCGGCTGCATAGGCGGATTGCGACAAACGTATAAATGGAAAACTCTAGTGTTTGATGCAAGCGACGGTCATATTTATGATCCCCTTGCCAGCGAGCGTAGAAGAAAGGAAACGTATCGGGTGTTAGCTTGCAGGACGGAGGAGCTAATTTTGCACGATAAGGTCTAAACAGTTCCTATGAGTGGGAGAAACGCCATTGGATCTGAATATTTGCACTAGAGATTAGAGATAGAGTGGGTATCATTTGATGTCATTACCCCTATTGATGCTATGCGCATTTTGGACTGTGGTGGTAGAGAGTGCATATAAATAATCTTAGCAGTTATTAGAATCCTTCATAATATGGCTCTGATATACGGCTATTCTTTCAGGTAACTTACGGTGGTTGGAGCGATCTTTGTTTACGTACAGATTTTGCGTGAAATTCTTTATACGTATTCTTATTAGTGATACCTATAGGTAAAAATGAAAAAATTGCATTTTACAGATTTTGTTTTTTTGGCAATTCAATGCTATTTTAACACGTAGCCTTACGGTACAGAAGATATGATTTCGTAATAATTCGATTACAGATGCACAGGGTTTCTTCTTAACGCGAAATGTTAGTGTTCATATTATTATATTGATTACTAAAAAATCAATGTGCCACAGCTAGTCATAAATTCGAAAGACATTTAAGCATAACTTTCGCCCAAATATCTAATATCGCGCCGAGAACGCAAGCCATAACATGCATTAATAATGGCAAAAATGTCAAATAGACCTGTTGTATCATTTTATCACAGCATGTATGGTGATTTCCAATGAACAGATGTGCTTAAACTACATGTGATCCTCTAATTATTTTTACTTACTTGAAAAATTATCAAAATTTGCTCTCAATGACCATCGATTACCGCTCCAGACACCTTAATATGTTTTAATGATAAGAGAGATGGCACTTTTCAACAAATTTATTGAAGTACAACGCATTTCGACCGTTAGGTCATTTTCAAGTACACTGGTACTTGAAAATGACCTAACGGTCGAAATGCGTTGTACTTCAATAAATTTGTGGAAAAGTGCCATCTCTCTTTTCATTGAATCAGGATGTCATTCCACTATATCTCGCCTGCCTCAGTTACTTTTAACCTTAATATGTACCTATCTTTATTAAATACAGTAAGTTAGGTTCTTTACAAAGGAGAGCGTCTTTTCAACGTATAATTGTAGTGACCGGGCCAGGTATTTTGCCAGCCTGTGGATTGGGGCGTCTAGTGGGTCGGAGTATTATCACCACATTTCGTCAGTCCGTATAACCTTGGCGGCTAAGGGGTTTGTACCTCGTTGACCTTACGGTATGGGAGATTTCTTAATGGTATCCCGAGAGTTTCTTTTGATCTTGATCAGCGTTCTCATCCGGGAGACTGTGTGCATTTTTCTTCCCGAAGTCCTCTTGGTCAATGAAGCGTTGTCCTCGCGTGCAGAATGTATGATAGCTGATATCCTGAGGAAGTTCTTTATGCACAATAACGACTTTTTATTTAACTTCGACATCGTATCCCACTTAGCTAATATCTCAATAAAAAAAGTGGACGGCTACTATCTCAGGAACTCATATTTCCTGTGGAGAGGTGACAGATTCGAAGGACACAGTAGGCCCTGAGGTCGCTTTTTTCCCCATTTTTGGCTAACTTATTCCATTTCCACATTGAAATACTCATTTTCAGTTTTTTTCAAGTATTCCATTTCTGACTCCTTAATTACGTTCTTGGGTATTAATATCCAAATTATGCGTGAGATATTTCATATTATGAGCATATAACACCATACTATAATAAATTAAAAATGTTAAAAATTGAAAAAAGAAGAAAATTTCAAATGGGACTCTTCATGTACAAACTTTTCAAAACTGAAACTCCTTCATACATTTTCCAACCTTACGCAGATAATTCAATGAAAAAAACAAGGAATACCAGAAATAAAAATAAATTAAGTGTACCCTGTCACAAAACTACTATGCATCACAATTCATTTTACATCAATTCATGCTATGTATGGAATTCTATTCCCCAAGAGTTGTAGGATATCACATCAGTTAATAATTTTAAAAAATGTTTGTTTTCATTTTATTTTCATGAAACTTGAATTGTATCAGCATGAGGAACTAGCTTTTTATGGGTTTTTGTGTTCATCAAATTTATTCGATTGTGTATAGCTATTGTATAATTTTGTATTGTTGAAAATCACTAAAAATTATATATGTTGAAAATTACTAATGTGAAGTTGAGAGTTGAAAACAGAGATTACTGCGTAATTTTGGAAATCTTTATAACAAATGTTTGTTTTCATTTGTCTTTGATGAAATTAGATATATGAATCTACATAAGAATTTGTAATCTTTGTTTTTCAGTTCATTATTATTATACCGAGTGTTTTATGATTCTGTTATCTTTGTTCATTATACCGAGTGTTTTATGATTTATTTTTATGTAGTACTTTCTCTGTCCGAGTGTTATGTACTTACATACTCTCCAAAGGATATGCTCCTAGAGCCAATTAAATGTATTTATTTATAAATTAAGGACAGTAAATTCATCACATCCGTCCACAAAAAACCAACTAGCCACGACCAATACCTCCATTTTAACAGCTGTCATCCGTCTCAAACCAGACGCTCCATCCTTTATTCCCTGTCTATCCGCAGCCATCCGATCTTTAACAATGCCCCCTCTTTTAAAGAATATACTGGACATCTTCATCTCTCCCTCAGAGAACACGAGTACCCCGAAAAACTGTTTTTAAATTAAATCTTACCTCCCACTGCCCCGTATGTACGCGTACCCCTCGGACCAAGATCCACCAACCTAACCTTTCTGCCTGACTCTCTGTTCTTACCTCTCCAAGGGAACAGAGCAGGAGCTTCCAGTATTCTACCGCCGACGATAAAAAATCATTGACCTTGACCATAACTCGAACCTGGATCCCTTGATATCGCTCCGTGTGCTCGTGCGGGTGACTCCGTAAAGGAATTAGCGTGGCTAGTGTCCTAAAAACATATGTCTTCCGTCATTTATCTGTGTATATTTCACTGCTTATGAGTACAGTAACAGCAGTCATTCATTCCTAGTGACATATCTGTTTCATATTTATGTGCTGAAAATGGTATTGCGTGGGAGGAATAGGGGTATAATGGTAGTATTGGACGGTATGGAGGTTGAAAAGGATACGAAGAGTTAAAAAGGGGTTTGATTAGGGAAAATCTGTAGTTGTATGAGGGAAAGGCAAGAAAAAACTCCCCGTAATAATGGACAGGACCGTGTCCGTGCACCTACCGTTGAATATCAATGGTGATTTGCTGGTCATTATCAATGATACCTCAAGGGATGTTGAAAAACTCTTCTGAGCATGGAAAATGTATTTATGGAACCTTGGCAGCAGTGGATGGATTTACTAGAAATCATCATTTTTCGACTCTTGCCTCTTCGGCATAAAATCCGATACGGGAGATTTTCGAAGTGGATCCACAGTTCCATCCTTTATCTTTTTGTTGAATGCGTTTATAAAAATAGACGTTGAGTATTAACTCTACTTCAATCCTATCCTTCTTTTCACCCCAAGGAATTCCCTTCGTGTTCCCTTCTCTCACTTTTTTCCTTCCGACATTTTCCCACCTTTTTATCGCTCCGTTGTCTATCCATTTCCATTTCCCTTCACCTCCTTGCTTGCTTCCTCCCTGGCGACCATCTCCGCAACCAAATACCGCCCACCCCAACTCGCATCAACAACTCCATTCCCAAAACCCAGGCGAACTGCCACCACTCCTCCCCTATGGTCCCAACTGCGTCATCCCCTCGGATTTCCCACGTACTCATGCTCAAGTTCCATGACGCCATCTCACCGCCTCATGTACTTCCCCCAATTCTCCCTGCTGTTTCTCCTCCGACCCTCTTCTCACCCTCTCGCCTCTTCCCCATGCTTTTCTCAACCTGAATTCCCTCCTACTCTTTATCCTATTCCTTTAAGGCCCTTTTCACGCGTTGCTTACATCATCGCTGAAATTTGAACTGAATTAATTGGTTATATGTACATAAATACATATTTTCAAGGGTGTTATCCTATCCGATTAAAGAATCGAATACGATTACCAGTACAGAAAACAAAAGTAAGTACGATATAGATTTTCTATCCGATTCTTGGATCCAACGACTAATCACAGGTATGCAGGCGAGTTGAGTGTTTCAAGAGAATACCGTTGACGGAGATAGAATCTACGAAAATAATCTATGGTGGAATGGAGTACATGCATTTTTTAACTGATTGTGTTTGAAGTACGTATTCTTAAAGATACAGGACGTGAATGCTATCGGAAATCAATTTCGTATTCATTTTGAATAAAAAACTTAATTAAATCTTACTTTTTATGTTGTGCAAAATATCTCTACTTTAATATTCCGATCAATTTAAAAGTTACATCCCTCGTTCTAGTGCAAATTTTATAAGAGCCAGAAAAATCATCAAACACGCTATCATACCGCTTCGAGTTAAAAACTATGTTAGAATGATTATAGCTCCCTCTAGGGTATATCCTTAAAACGTTCTACTCGTTTTTGATTGGAAGTTTGATGCGAGACTCGGATAAAAAATTAGCTGCCCACTTATTTCTGTTTTCAGTACTGAAAATAAAATCCAATGCATTCATCTAATACGATTACTCTTTTTTTACGCCAAACGATTTTGAGCATACTGAGTTTTTGTTTCCATTTTCAGTAATAAAATGAGTATCGTGTTAATCGGCCTTTAGGCTGCTTCCAATTCTAGTTAACGTGGCGTTTCCTACTTTTCGCTACTATCTGTGTTGCCTAGTCTACGGTTATTTGCCAACTTCTTTTGTCAAACTGATGTTTCTTCAAGCCGATCTTCAAAAGGTTCCACAATTAATGTTGACTGAGACGGCTCTTGTAGTTGCTTCTTTTGTTTCGTCCACATTGCTAATGTGTTCATATTTGAAATTTTCCACTTAAATCTGTGAACAGAATCATTATGACGCATTTCGCGGTGATTTTTGACTCCATTTTAGCAGTGAAAACTGTCTCCAAGTGGGATGACTCCATCACCGTCCGCCATGTTTACTGGCGGCGCGGCGCTCCGACTACAGTCTTCATCAGCCTATATTTGAAGTTAGAAGCTGAGCATCGGCGAGCTTCGATTCTACGACTGAAGACTACACTTGAAGCATCGCTTTGGCTCGACGATAATTGTGGACGTTTGCATTTGAATGCGTGTGGCAAATTCAGTCGCAGTTGACGCTTGAAGAAATCGCGGACTTGGCATGAACCTGTGAGGCATGTGAAAAAATAATTACGGAAACGTTATGGAGTACACCGACCAAATCTCGCGCCAGGCATGCACTATTCGTCGCCAATCTTAGTGAAACCCAGATCGGTAATTGCGAGCCGTATCTACATCTACAAAATACCCTGCAAGCCACCTCAGGGGTGTGCGGCAGGGGGTGAGTATTCACCAACATGCATTACACTACACCCTAAAGTTAGTGTAACTACGACTAATTATGTATTAGCATAAATTGCTAATGCTTGTAACGAGACGAAGCCTCACAAGCATGCACTGCACTACAGATATTACCACAATGGAGAGAGACCGTTAATATAAATGTATTTTTTGCAACTACACAAATGGACAGAGACTCAAGACTTATGTAGAAAACATACACGGCGTGCTGCTAGTAATAGGTAACAGATAAGGATTCAAGTATTAGGGAGTACTAATACTACTATGAACTACACTACCTATCGACAAACCTAGATTAAAGTCTCATTGGCCGCTGTTATGGTCCCTTATAGTTCGTGGGAAAAAAGACATTTTAAATATGTCCGTTCTGCAGTCTAGTTCCCAAATTATATTCTCATGATCTGATCTACCGTACCGTACACTGATGAGAAGACAATGTAAGCCTAGGCTGTAAAATAATTGCGCTTTTGTGCTACATGCATCTAAGTATTACCAAGTTGCTGCTCTTGCCATGGTACAAAAGTAATTAGAAATCTTTAACACAAATATCCTTTGAATTACGGGGAAGACATCTCTCTCGTCCCAGCTGGAATCCATCAAGTTATATCATCTCCACGTTATGTCTCTCATGCGGATGCTCTCCATTCACTAACTTCAGCCTAGCTGGAAAATTTGTTGTTTCCACAGCGGTATCGCTCGTATGGACTTGCGAGTTTAACTCCTGGAACAGTTATCACCAGATTTGTTCCAGGAGAATTAATTCCAACTGAAAATCTAGGGTTTTCATTGAACTAACTTCCTTGAGCAAGCCAGGCACTTCCTTCTGCCTTCCGCCTTGTGACTTGAAATACCTATTTCGAAATGCGTTTTCCTCGGATAGCTTAACTTGAACATTATTATGATGTTGTTGCAAATTATTCCACGATTTTTCGGTGAAGTACTGCCAATATGGTGCGGACAATGAGATGTCCATGAATACTTACTAGGGTACCGCAGGAGTGGGTAAATTCACTTCTATTAATTATCTTGTGCTAGTAGAATGTATACTGATTGAATAATGGCATTGTTTACTGACATCACTGGCTTGAAATGATAAGTAACAGATGACTATGTATCATACATTTAATCAAAATGACCTTTAAATCTGAAAAGTGACTTATTTGCATATGTATATATGCAATGAGCATATATCTAATCAGTTACTTTGGTGGTGAAATAAATGTCGTTTTTTTATTTTGTTCAGTGCCAATTTCTATCAATATGCGCAAATGAAAATTTTCTCTGACACTAATTCTCACCATATCATTTCATTTAGTGTAATCGAAAAATATCTTGCCTCATTTTAATCTTATTAAAGGATTGTTGTTTTTGTTAATTTAGGTGAAAAGGAAAAAACTAGTCATAAATTATGATATCATCAGTCATTGATTTTTTCATGGCTTTATTGAATTTCATCATGGAGTTATCACAGCCCTAATTTGTAACTGTCCAGTTTTGTCTTTTACAGGGTTAATTTTCATCAAGTTTCCAAGCATCCAGCGACGGTGATGGTTTTCTGCATTACAGTAGCCCTGTGAGTTGCTATTTTTCACTATTATTCTTTTCTTTATCGTTCGTAGACTATACACTAAAGATTACATTATTGCTGAGGTTTTCAATTTTTTAATGATTGTAATACCTGTATTAATCCCCGCAATGTAATAAAATAAGTGCCTATCGATTTAAATTTACATTCTACGCCACTTTCCACGGTTGTTATGTAACGCACTCTAATTCTAGCCTTTATTAGTCCATATTCCACCTTAAATTTGCGCCTTTATTTATTTATGATGATTCCCCTCACATTATGAACACTGGACTGTGGTCGCAAGAATCAAATACTATGTAACATATGTACAGATTTGTGCGCAATGTTACGGGCTTGATTTGAACTATAGAATGTTAGATAATGGATTAAGACATGATCTTAAGGTAGTTTGAGCGAGATATTACTTCACCTAGAATTTGATGAATTTGACCTCATTTTAAAGTAAAAACTCATCTCTCCAATTATATCAAAATACTAATCCCTTTCCGAACTACTTTTAGAGCAGTTTTGAAGCGCTATCAGGAGAAGGGAATAGTTTTTCTCGCCGATATCACCCGTAAAAACAATCTCTTTCAAAGCTCGGGTGAGACAAATGAGGAAAATTGAACGAAACACAAGTATTATCAATCAATAACAGAACTATCAATATATTTCACACATAAAACCAACCAGGTTACAAGACATTTACCCACAGTTCAAGGGCCAGGCGACCGTTGTGAGAGTTTCCACTCAGAAAATGATTAAAATATACAAGTACGAGAGGTTGAGGTTCTCTCTAACAATAATAACAAAAATGATTGAAAGTCAGCAGGATCACAAAACGGTGTTACTCGGTCGCCGTCTCGACTGCACTAGAGGGCGTTCTCAGGGATGAATCAGCTGAGGAGGGGGTTTGTCGTCCAGGACGAGGTGGAATGGGCAAGCTCAGGATATAGGCTATTGGTAGCCTTGGAGGGGAGGAAATAATGGGATGGGTGGCAGTTTTCAATTGGAGTGCCAGAAACTGTTTACTGGCTTCGGCCGCAGAATACAGGATCACAGCCTTTGTGCCTTGGTCAGAATGACCGCATTTTTGGAATCCTTCCTCACTCTAGGAGCTATATAAACGATGCAGGACCTGGTGAGGGAAAGGCGCGGCGGAAGGCGTGGCAAAAGTCGCTGGCAGGAGTCGCTGCATTTTGGAGTCGCAGTCAATTTAGCCGTCGTTGGCGCACAAGTCCTTCGGCTAAGTCCGGAGGGTCCGGATGGAACAGTCCGCAGAGGGGAAATTGTCCAAAGAGGGGAATTTGGCAAAAAAAGGGGGTAGAGGTGTATTAAAAATGCCACACTATACTCCACTGCGGACGGGATAGCAATCAAGTCCCAAGCGTCTGAATTAGATCCAGAGCCGTCGCGATAAATCAACCGTAGATGCTTCATTATGAGGACACTACATCAGCAAGGTCACCAGAGGCGCGTCCCGCCATGCGCGCTAAGTCCTTTGGCTAAGTCCGAAGGGTAAACAGTCCGCAGAGGGGAAACTGTCCAAAGAGGGGAATTTGGCAAAAAAAATGGGTGGGGGTGTAGGAAAAATGCCACAGATTACCGGAATATATAAGCTGTTTCGCATGGGATAGATCACGGATGTGCGCTCCAAAGGGAGAACATTGAAAATATTGGGAATTTTTAACACCTCTATATCTCGTGAAAAAAACTAATGGTGCTCAGTTTGTATGTTCATCATCTATTAAATATATTTATCAATTACTCATCGCAGTAACTTTCTACAGAAACGCAAAAAAATTGTTATGAAGGTGTTTTAACCGCACGGCGTGAAGAAATAGCTCAAGTTAGAGACTGATGTGGGTATATTTATTAAATTATTGAGGATGTTTGAAATATTTTTGGGCCATCAATATTACAATATTTACTTCATACTTCTTAAGGATGCTAAAATTAAAAAAATAAAATTCAAATGTGTTCCCCATTATGACTAGGGACATATCTCGCTCAAACTACCTTAAATTATTGAGAGATTAAGGATATTGCGGGAAATGATTTAGAGTTTTTTAAATTATGCTTGGTTGAGGCATTACTTTTATCTGTGGAAAACCTCGGTAATAACAGTATTAATTAACATTTTTGGTTAAAGATTTTTATCGTCCTAGTTCCGCCAGTCATGAAAACTTGGGACAATTCAAACTGCAATGGGTTATCCGAATTGCTCTCGTGTGTTGACTGGGTAATTTAGAATAGATTTTAAACATATGATTATTTTACTATTTATGAAAGGTACATCTATAATGAAAGGTACATTTTAGTAAATTTTCGGCGTCTAATACTTGTTAAACATAATTCATCGATAAAATATCTCTCGATTGATAGAAATTTGAATGAATATGAAAGTCCTCCCATATGCTCCGTTGCACTCTTTAGGACCTAGGGTATCCCTCAAATGAATTCTTTCTCCCTCTCAGCATATGAAAAACTTAATAATGGTAGAACACACAAAACAAGTAATGAATGTATGAGGCTGATGAGTTGGGGTGGTATAGGTTTGAAAGGGAATGAAGATAATAAAACAAAAGTCATGAGATTTCCGGGGGATAACAATAAAACGCTGACCATAAAATGAGGAGGGCAGAAACTGAGCATGCAGAACAATTTCAGTACCTGGGTTGTACGCTTGAGGAAAATGGGGATAGTATGAAATGTATTTAAAGGATAATAGTGCGGTAGATAAGGATGAGTCCAAGAATTAGAGAGAGTAAATTGTGTGAATCTAGTGTAGAATATAAAGAGAAGACTGGGTTAAAAAGTCTTGTATGGAGAGTAGCTTGGTAGGATACAGAAGCATGGACTCTTGAGGAATGAGGATGAAAATACGTTGCAGGCGTTTGAGATGTGGGTTTTGGATTGATGGGAAGGAAGACGAGTGGGAAAGTGCTCGGCATGGTGGGTGCGAAGAGGAAAATATTCGAGGAAATTAGGAGAAAATCGAGTTGGTGGTTGGCACAGGTAATAAGAAGCGAATGGATGCTCAAACCAAGTGGGGTAATCGGAAGAGGGGACGAAAGACTTCATAGACGAGACAAAGATAGATAGGACTTATGCCGAACTGAAAAATGAAATATCATATTCAAAAAAGGACATTCAGCTGTCAAAGATTAATACATGTATTCCTATGTTCATCTTTATCAACCTTTACCGGTATTTCACCTCTAATTATAATAAAAATTTTGGGCTGGATTTTTTGGCCTCATCGACTACATCTATTGGCTATACTTCGAGTTGACGAGCCTCTAGGGTGTGTGGCAAGGTGTGTTAGGTAATAAGCTATTAAAAGGGAATAGGGAAAGGCAAATGGAAGCAGGAAATTACGAGTTTGATATGTGTTTTGACAATTTGTGTATCGATCCTTTATCATCTGATCTGGAAGGAGAAATTTTATACTCATCTGCTCGTCGGTGAATTTCGCTTTTATTGTAGCAACATGACTAGCATTAGGTTAGAATTCGAGGTTAAAGGTTTTTCTGGCTCGTCGGTATAGTTTCTTTTAGAGTAGTTATTAGTTTTGAAAAATTTTCGACCTCAAATATGATTATAGGGCATTGAATCGCCGAAATTCCTGGGATTTATTTGCTTTGCGTAAAATTTTACAGGTGGTGCTGTGAGTTTAGTTCCGTTAGTTCCACTCCGAAATCACCGTCCGCGCTATTAAAATCACGTTTAGCATTCAGGTTTCGGCGGGCCAAGATTTGAGTGGTCTACGGACCGAATCAACGATTGATATAGATCCCCCCGGGCTCATTTTGCCGAAACCCTTGTCGCTTCCGACTCCGGTGATCATATTATCCGACTATCGGACGTTCAATTTCGCCCTTGCTTTGAATGTTTGAGGTTTGAATTTGGGTCCAACACTGTTAATGCAACATTCTCATCATGTCATCGGGTGAATTATCAATTCAAATACTTTATATGGAACGCCTGATTGCTTGCTTACGCTCGGTTGATTCCGGCTCGCCGTGTCGGTCGCCGGTCATTCCGATGATGAGCGAGTGCTTCGTCTGCATGGAACAACGATTCTCAAACACAGCGAAGTGGGGAAGCGAAATTCAATTGCGAAACGAATGCTGCTCCGCGCACACGCCTTCGTGGGACTATAATTTTATTTCCCCAGCTCTAGAATTTTATTTTATTCGTTTTCCATTTTAGCATGACTGAAAATTTTAAATCTGACTCCCTCCGTCATTCAAAAGAGATGTACCCGCCGGACGGTTGCATAATTTTTGATAATGTACGTGTTTTTGATGCATTTTTGATATATTAATGTACCTTAGGACTTTTAAACGGCTTTCTTCCTTCCTGGGAAGGAGAAACGGAATTATTCTCTGAATGTGGTGTAATCTTGCTTGTTGTCTCTGTACAGTGTCTCAAGAAAATGAAATGAAAAATTACTCTTTTTTTTGAGGTTATAGGAAAATGAATAAATCATCCGTATTTGCCTACTGTTTTCATTAGCAAAGATTTTGTGTCATTCAGATCGCTTAAGCAGACAGCTTGAGCTAAATTACACTATTCTTAGCGGTTTTATTGTCTTATAAGAGTTTTCGACATATTATTATGTTGACTGCGTTTTTTTCCTTTGAAATCTATTTACGCCGCGTAATATTAACTTTTATATAGATGAAGTAACTTGCACATTATTTCCTTTACTTACTTACTCCCAGGGCCATCTATATCTTAGGCGATATTTAGCCGCATCAACAAATCCCCTCCACGTGGATCGATCTTCTACCTCTCTTTCTGTTGCTCCGATATTTTCTATATCCGTCTTCACTTGGTCCCACCATCTTAGACGTGGAATTCCCCGAGGTCTTTTTCCTTCAGGAATCCCATGTAGTACCTCCTTCTGCAGACATCTCTCCTCTTTCCTTAAAAAAATGTCCAGCACACCTGATAAATTCGAGAATAAGATGTTGCGGAAAATCTATGGGCCCAAATACGAAGAAGGATGATGGAGAAAAAAGCACAATAGAGAAATCAGGAATCTATACAAATATACAGACATAACAAGTGAGATAAATTACTTACTTTGCGAACGCAAAATTTATTTTCTTGTCCAAATGCTTCTCCTGTTTATATGTTATATCTTGGAGAGTGGGAAAAGATAGTCAGCCGTTTCAGTTTATAGCAATTTCGGATTTGCTACCCTCGTCAGCATGGTACATGTACTTATCGGTGCCCTTTTTCCCGGTTTTCAAATAACATACTTGTATTTCTGGGTGGTACACTACGATACTGTTTTATCTGTATTAGATTCAATTTAGCCACTAAGTGCTTCTCCTAAACCTTCTTTTTCTTTTGGCAATACGATATTAATCCTGTTTAGACCTTTGATGATTAGGGGTTAGGTTGTGTTGATGCCGAAATTTACATTGTGCTCTTAATGAATTCCGGATATAAGTAATTAAGGTGGTTTCCCTTTACCTTCCTCAATGTTTTTTTCATCCGAACACTTTGACCACCCCAATGAGATCACTTATTTCCAAAGTCACCTCTCTCAAAGATGCTTCCTGGACGTTTTTTCTGGCTGTTATCGTTTCTCTCTGGAATATTTGACCCTAGCGAAGCAATCGCATTCTCTCCAGTCCATCTCCAAGGGTCTTGGGATTCTTGGGTATTCGAAAATCTCCCTATTATGTGCACCAATGGTGTAACTAAGTCTAGGATGGAGTTAAGGATGGAGTCTAGGATGGAAGGGATAAGAATGTTTCGGCAAACGTTGAAAATCATTGTCTTGTTTATTTTATTTGTTACAGGTCGCACTTTACTTCGGATGTTGATATTCTGGTTATTTATTCAGAAGGCTTATCACCATGGCTGAAGACAATGGTGTCCAAAAGGTTTCCTTTTGATCAATGATGTAAAATTTCCTTTAGATTGTTTCACCATTCTTAGGTGGCCTTGGTTTGTCCCTAGAACGATGTTATTTGTCGCTGAAACATCAGCGCGATCATATGCTAATGATGTATGATGAGAAGAATTTTCATACTCATTCATTTGGCGTTTTACCAAATATTTGTGGGATTTTAGACATCTAAAAATAGCAATCTTACGACGAAACGATTGTGATATGCAATCATCCGTTTTACATTATTTAACTTTTGGAGTTCTTGCTGAAAAATGCGTTCATATACGAGGGGGGACCCAAAAATAACCGGACACAATTTTTTTCAAGTATCAGAATTTATTTTTTTGAGTTATAAACGTTAGTCACCTTCGAAGTACTCTCCATTTACGCTAATGCATTGGTTCAAACGTTTTTCCCACTGCGCGAAACATCTTTGGTACTCGTTCTTTCCGATGTCTTGCACCGCCGCCTTCGATTCTCTTTTCACCTCCGGAATTTCTGCAAAACGTTTCCCTTTCAGCTCTTTTTTCATTCGGGAGAACAAAAAGAAATCACAAGGTGCTAGATCTGGTGATTAGGGTGGGTGAGGAAGCGGTGACATGCGGTTTTTCGCTAAAAAATCACGCACAGAAATGGCTGTGTGAGCTGGTGCATTGTCATGGTGGAAGAACCAGTCCCCACTCCGCCACAAATCGCGCCGTTTCAATTCGTCTAATTTGCAATTCTTCTGCTAAAATGCGCTGCACTGAACTCCACGAAAGACCAGATGGTTCAGCGAGTTCATCAATAGTACGCTTTCTATCCTGGTACACAAGTGCATGAATTTTTTCCACGTTTTCATCAGTTCTGGACGTGGAAGGCCGGGGCGTTGTATGTCTTCGATCGCCATGTTGCCGCGTTTGAATCGCGAATACCACTCATAAACTTGAGTTCTTTTCAAGGCGTGTTCTTTATAAGCTGTAGACAACATATCAACCACATCCGACGCACTTTTACCAAGCAGAAAACAAAATTTCAATGCTGCACGCTGTTCTCGAATATCAGCCATTTCAAAAATCGAAGAGGTCGATAAACTCGTCGAACGAAAACTGTCACAGGAGCTCGCTACAACCGTGTAAAAGGACGCCGCATACAAAAATGACTCAGGAGAGGTTACTTAACACCCACCCATTGGCAGAAGCCCGATCTACAAGGGCGACGCACGCAGCGAATTCCGTCCGGTTATTTTTGGGTCCCCCCACGTATGCAAGTATCTATCTCCAAACTGGAATAATTAGGTGTGAATGACTAAAAACGAGAAAAATATTCAAAATATATTTTTTGAATGCGTTTACAATTTTTAAAATCCATCTTCTACATAAATATAAAAAAAAACTAAATATAATGGTGATCATGTAACGATGATGGTGATTTACGATATCCATTTAAAGTTTTTTTCCCCTGCGATCGAGTTTCTCTTATTCAACGGAACGTAATTACTCATTTTCTTTTTTTTTTCTCTAGATTAAATGTTAAATTTCATCATCCCACTCGCAGGTAATGCAAATTAACCCAAGCAAACGCAGCCACGCTTGCGAACATTCGTCATCACGAAAGGTTGATATGGTGGAGGTACGACTTTCATATTTTAATCGATTTATTGCTTCAGCCGGCCGGCGCGGCGTGGGAAAATAATGAAGGAGGCCGCTTTTTGAAATTTCATCTCCTCGGTTTCGGAGAGTCGGCGGTCGTCGTTTATAATTCACCCCGCAGATGCTTGGGGAAATTATTTCTACGCTGATGGTTTTTGGGGCGGAACACAGAGGCGACACAAAAATGCAACCCTCGCCTAAAATTAAGCAAAAGGAAGTCGTGCAAGTGCATGTATTCAATTTTTATACAGGTGTACTATGTGTCTTTACAATGTGTTCACGTTATGTCTGAATAGATGTATGGATAAACGTGATTAATTCCACTCGTTCTCAACCAGAGGTGAGGCTGTATTAACAATTGAAACACAAAATACGGACACTTCACTAGTAAAAATTCTCCAATATTTTAGAGTTATTCGTCAAACCTTTTTTATCGTAGAAAAGAAGTGGATTCAATTCTAAGTAGACTCGATACTAATTGGTCTCGCTACTACTTAGATTCAACACTATAAAAATTTATATGTATAATTTTTATAACTTAATTATTCTTAATATACTTTATCGCGGAAATTGATGTTTCTTTAAACAAATATATATTTAGCGTGAAGCCTCAGGTGCTGCAGTCCAAACGTAGAGATCATAAAATAGGCTCTATAAGTAATTATTATTTTTTTGCTAGCCTAAACTATCCTTTGTCAAATGGGAAAAAATTATGCAAATAAACACCAATGGATATATGGGCATATATGTATATTGTGGGTAAAAATATGTGTGTATACGTTTATGTGCATGAAAGAAGATTGTGGAAAGGAGAGCGGAATGAAAAAAATTATTTGCGGGATGGAAACAAACGTGGCACTCGAAAATTAATGGCGGAATTACCATTCCAGACGTTTGAGCCCTCTTTCATTTCAATTTTTTCAGTTAATTTTTTTTTCTTTCATTTTACCCCGCAGTGGGTGGGCTGGTGCTGGGGTGGAAGGGTACACGGATAGTGGTGGGGGTTAGGAGGAACCTTTTTCGGCGACTTTTCTAAGGGGTAGCAGCGCTCACACACACACGTGGAATGACTGACATTCCTCAATTTTTCCATTCATTCGGAATCCCCTCTTTGCCACCACCATCACCGTCATCCTCTTCCGCCTCTCCCCCATCCCCCTCTCCAGAATTTATCCCTCAATTTCCCGTGACCAGGACCTTCCCCCACCATAATTATTCCCTTACATACCATTTTCTGTCTCTCTCTCTCTCTCATTTCTCCCTCTCCTTCGTTTTCACCCCCTCTTCCCGCTAGAAGTTAGCATCGATGACCATAATTCCGGAAACATCGATGATCAGAGTACGATCTTCGATATTATTCTTCCTTTTTAGTAGGCTCTCCTTTTTGGCCTATTTATTCTTCAATTTGAGCCTGTAATTCTCTAGGTTAAGTAGTTGGACCACATTTTTCTAGCCCGACCGACGTTTCTTCTGCCGGTGAACTGTTTAACTCTTGCGAGACGTACTAATCAGTAGACAATCTTTCTGTTTATATGTCCACTCCATTCCTGTTTCTGTTTTAGTATCCAGCCATTTATGTTTGCTATTTTACTTGATTTCCTTATATTTTCATTTCTTTGTCAGTTTAAAAAATCATACCTGCGATCCTTGGAAGTGTTTTACAACTGTGGTCTCTAATAGTCTTCTAGTTTTGGGTTTTCGATGATTTTAGTAAAATAATGTGACAGTGTATTACAGATGCTATCAATTGATTACAGTGACACATGTGTTTAGTGGAATATCTAGAGCGCATTATATTTTTTTGGTTAAGGTTGTTTTCCGTTTAATTCAGGGTCGGTCATTTCAGAAAATGACTTAGGAATTCCATAAATCAACTCCCATTAAGATGGGATGCCAACGGTGTGTAAGGTTGAAATACCATAGAAAGGTAGGTAGTTAGATGGAATTCATTAGAAATGGTGAGACACTTGGGTTAAACACCTGTTGAGCGTAAAGTTTTTTATTTTAACGATTGAACATGATTTTTTACAAAATTAGCTCAATGCTTAACATTTGTTGCTTTTTGCATGCTTTAGATAAAATTTTACCTTTGATATTGATGTTGGAATGTCACACAAACAAGATTCGCGTGTTCGGGAATCAATTCCGTTAATGCGTTTGACTGTTTCCGTTTAACACGAACTAACAATGGATGAAAACTAAGAAAACTTATGCCAGAACCAAACTTTTCCAGGGACAGGTTTTAATTTCCAGACAGGGGACACTGTAGGTAATAACCATTTAACATATGTTCTTTTGCGATCGATGTATTTTTTCCAGTGGCTACTTTCATGCCCAACTACTAGTTCCTAGTCATAATTACTGAAACGTGCTTGCGATACACATCAAGCTATAGGAAGGTATCTTACTGAAGAATATCGTTTTCTCATGTGATAATCGCTTGGTATTCTTTGGTGGTATATATTTTGGAGTCTTGGGGAATCATTTGGAAAATGAGGTACTAAATTGATGAATTACAACGGGTGCTGCGTTCGCAAGACGGCAAAACTATATAAATCGATATGTAGTATGCTGAGCCAAATTTTTATTTAAGGTCGGAACTTTTGATAATTTAATAACAATATTTAAGATAATTTACTAAGATTTTGAATAGGCCAAAAATCAACGATTTTATGTCGATTAATGCCGAATGAAATTGACTTACTAAGACGAGATGTGGTTGAAGTTCATCTTGAGACCCCTATATCGATAATTTTCCTTGTGTTCTTCTCTCCTCCTTCCTTCTATCGTAGCATTGACTGAATGACCTCAGATTATTTTAGTGGAGCCTGTTCAAACATTGAAAGGAAGCATCGAAAACAATTTTAATATTGGTTCAGTCAATCAGGTGGAAAAAGTCTTCAAATGGCTATTTTTACGTCCAGACAATCTTGCGCAGTGTGAAAAATCGATAGCTTCAAACCGATACTTTTGAATCATAGATAAAAAGAATTAATTCTTTACTACGCTAAACATCGGTTTTATATCGATACTCTATCCCGCCCCTCACTCCTCCCTCCTTTACTACACATTTACATCACCATCTGAAGTCTGAAAAAAGGAAGGAAAAAAATAACCATTCTCTCCTCACTCATAAGGATAGGGGTATGGGAGAAAAGGGTCTCTTTTTTTTGTTATGAGATGCATGGAAACCGCCAATTTTCGTGAGTCAAAGCGCCGCCCTGCGGTCGAAGGAGAGAGGTTGGCTGAGATATGGATGGAAGAACCTCTATACATCTTTTCCTCTCTCTCCCTCTTTTCCATTGTTCCTTTCGCCTGTTGGGCGCTCCCCTTTACGCCGCCGTCGAACCCTGTTTTAACTCCATCTCTCTTCTCCCACACCCACAATCCCCCAAATCCTTACTGCTGCCCAAGAGCTGCGTAATGTTTCGATGCTTTGTTTTCGCAACCGTTGAGCTGCCGATGTCAGTCGGATCTATCAGTGCATCCGCTATTTTCCTGGGACTTAATTAACATGTATACTAGGACCTCTTATGTGACAGTGAAGCCTGGAAAATAACACCGGAAAATATTATTTTTTATTATTTCATATCTCAGATGCTAATGGTTTTTTAATAAAAGTTTTAGGCATCGTTTATTGAACACCCAAGGAAGTTTTCAATGCAATTTCACTTACCGAAAAAGAGTACATAATAATTTAGTTACTCTATTTGTTAATAATGATGACAACGGTGGCCGATTGTTACCCATGTATTTCTCTATGGATATTAAAGCCAAATGCGTTACAGTTGTTGTGGAAAGTTTATGTTTTCAAAATTTTTCCCCTTTGTTTTATCTATAAGAAATTATTAGTATTTTGTTCTTCTTTTTTTATTTTATTGCTTAGTATCACTAAACTTTTACTGCTATGAACCAGCACATTTCTATTGTGAGACACTAACTAAGGATGTGTTAAAGATGACCCTTTTACTGGAAAATTATATTTACAGAACTCTCTCACATGAGAAGTTATTTGACCTTATATTTATAAATATTTATTCTCTGACAAAAAAGTTGAATGCCATGTATGTTACTGCAAAGGATGCGTTAACTTTTAATTTTGTAATATACCTCTTTGCATCATGGGTTGGGATAAGAGGGAGATTCACACTCCACCCAAGTGAAATTTATGCATAATGAAGCAGATTAAAAGAACTTTAAATGTTGTACTATCTAAGAATGATAAAAATTAATTGTCTAGAGAGAATAAACGATAAATTAGCCTTACAAATAGTTGAAAATGTGACGCATTGTGAAAACTCTGAAGGGATAGACAAAATTATTTGACACATTTTGCTCACACAAACTATTGGAAACAACTGCCTCTTGAAAGTAACAGTGGGAGGAGAGGCAAACGGGAAGAATTCCTGAGAAAGACCAACGATACATCAGGAAAGTTATATGGCACATTAAAGTGAAGATTTGAGTAGGAATGGAACGGTTAGCCATTAGAAGAGTGCGGTGAAGAGCTGAAACAAACCAACCTTCGCTTTGATGACTTCTGATTACGGCTAATGCAGCTCTTTTGTCATTTCATTACATATATATCTCAGTGGTCCTATCCATTTCTATATTTGAAATGGAATAGAATCGGACGTATTGATATGAAGCTCACTCTTAAAGTAAACAAAACACATATTATAATCCACAGTGTTCCATTAATACCGAAATGCTTGCTGGTGCCTCACACATCCTGCTAAGAATTAATACATGGAGTCTCGACGGTGCCTTGAGGTAAAGAAACTGCATTATTGGTGGTCATAACTGAACAGCATCCATGGATTCAAATGTACGATATCGGCGTTTAAATCATTCCCTAGGATTGGGACCCGAATATTGATTCATCGAAATTGTGCTAAATAGGTTAACATGCTATTCAGGTGTACTTTTTATTTGTGATTCCATTTAAATTAATTAGTTCTGGCGTATTCTGGGGCTCTAGTGTCGAATACTAGTCCGCGTGAATGATTTTTCATTGTGAATTCCAGACACATATTTCTCCTCAGCTGATGACACCAGTTGAATTTATAATATGCATGTACTTTCAACTATAACGGGTTGGTATTATTTTCATTTCAGTGTGCCTACATCGTCAAAAAGGGTGCAAATGTCTTTTAAACCTGTTCTTTTCAGGCTTTTAATTTTATTTAGAGAACTGACAAAAGCTGCTACATGTAACATACGCTCAACGTCAGGCTCATTAACAACCTATTCTTAACGTTCTTAGAAGGTACTGGTCCTTAATTCTATTACTGAACACCACTTCCGCAGCTACCTTTACCCTCCTGTTAAATAGCTACAATGCGCATTTTCCTCCAAGGCACTATCCTATTGTTTTTTGTTCTAACCACTCCAACTGATGTCCTCCTACTTGTATATTTAACCTAGTGATCTTTGTTCTAGAAAATCGTATTTCTTTGTATTTCTGTTTATCAATCTTCATTCCGTATAGGTCGCTCTTTCCTAATGCTTCTTATATTGAATGTGATTGCTAGACTGTCTTACTATAGATAAAACCTCGAAAATGACTCAGGATCACCAATGCAGCCATTGGCATTCGCAAGACGAGGATATGTAGTCTACTTACTTCGATTTATTTCCAGTGAAATACGTTTTTCTCTAACGCCTCCTGTATTTCATGAAATGTCGGGGTTGACTAAATATGGTAAAATATCACGACACTGGGGCACTAAAGCAATCCTCGTTAAGTCGTGAGGCTTGAGGGTGTCGCCCGATTACTTCAACCAATTTTGAATAAAAATCTCTCCGGAAATGAGGCCCCTCACTCCTTCCGAAAATACATCTATGTTATACGTATGAGAAATAACCGTGAGAAAATATCCACGCGGGTCAAGAAACGAACCGCGGGCCTTTGGCTTTCAAGTACTTAGCGTAGACCACTACGCAACGCTGGGATCACAGTAGTCATGGCAACTTGTGGTAGATGGATTGGAAATAGATCTTATGCCCTTACGATGTATCAAGGATGCCAACCAATGGGTATAGAAGGCTTCATAGGAGCCACAATTCGTAAGGTGAATCCCTATCCGTGCACCACTTATATCGTATCTATCTTAGCACCACTAACCGTGATAGGCGCATACCTTTCACTCCTGCCGAAAAAAAGCTATGAGAAATACGTTGAAAAAAAAAACCCAAGAAAAAATCCAAAATGGGTTTTCGAATCAAAAATTTGTAATCTTTTTTCTCGTGGCTATTTCTGCAAACCTCTTCGCTTCTGACGCTGGGGGACATTGTTATCTTTCAACCTAGCTATCGCGCGACCCTAGCTAGCAAGCTCTCGTGGTCTTTCCCTCCATCGCCGTCCTCATATCTTGCTCGATTTTCAATCTCTCTCTTCCTCCTGCTGGACGTCACCCTTGGTCTTTTCTCATCCCGTTATCACCGCTCTCATCTCACCCCCGGGCCAGGAGCCTACCCTTCCCCTAACTAACCCTTCCTTCCCCCCATTCCTCTTATCCGTAGCTCTCCCTTTTCCCTCCCCAACCGCCTGCGCACGGTCGGAAAACCCTTTTACGAATCAAAGTTTTACGAGCAATTTCGCTGATTTGTCGTGTGTCGGCAGCGGCGGCGACGATCCCCATGTATACACACGCACGCCGCCGCCGGAGTAGATTGTCCCCCTTTCCCGAAAGTGAAACCCCGAAACCGTCGACGTCTAACCATCCTCAACCTCACGCACACGTACCAATATCTTGCTTTATAGGTTTGAACGATATTGCAGTACGTCGACCATGATGTGGCGATGATATCGCATTGGGACATAGATCTTCCGAGATATGCAATGTATCGCATTGCAACATCCTGTGTTTTTTTGCAGGATCAGTCACATATTGCGATGGAATGCTATGCTCGATTTTACGCGGTCTGCGATGCCGTGCGATTTTTGGTGCCATGTTACATTTAACTGTTATGTACTTATGTCATGGTATTTGACTTACAATTAGTATGTGGGACATCAAAGTAAAGATTTGAGTAGGAATGGAACGGTTAGTCATTAGAAGAGTGCAGTTAAGAGCTGAAACAAACCAACCTTCGCTTTGATGACTTCTGATTACGGCTAATGCAGCTCTTTTGTCATTTCATTACATTATATCTCAGTGGTCTTATCCATTTCTATATTTAAAAATGGAATAGAATCGGACGTATTGATAAGAAGCTCACTCCTAAAGTAAACAAAGCACATATTATAATTCTCAGTGTTCCATTAATATCGAATCGCATTGCAACATCCTGTGTTTTTTTGCAGGATCAGTCACATATTGCAATGGAATGCTATGCTCTATTTTACGCGATCTGCGAAGCCGTGCGATTTTCGGTGCCATGTTACATTTAACTGTTATGTACTTATGTCATGGTATTTGACTTTCTGTTTTTGGTAATTGGTATCCCTACTTGGCTGGCTAGTCGTGCGATGGTGATCCTGCAAATCAGTCTGGTTTGGGCACCCGACTCGTAAAATATTTCCCTCTGACATGTGGTCCTTTTTTTACCACACTGCATAATATAATATAATGATATGATATAATCATCGCATATTTTGCGATGCAAGTTCACATAGCATTTTACTTTTGAAATTTGAATGTCATCGCAGGACCTTTGGCATCTAACCATCCCCGGCCACAAACACACATACCAATTTGTGGATTTTTAGGTTTGTGCAACATTGTGATGCGTCCTTTGCAATATGACAGAGATACGGCATTGCGATGTTGATTTTCCAAGGTATGCCTCATATGCATACACATTACGATTTCCCGTGAAATACAATATCAGTATTACATGACGATGAAATGCAATATGAGATTTGATGCGAAATCACGCAAAGTGCCGCGTTATACGATTTAACGCGATACGCGATGACATTCAATATCGTGCAAGGCCCTATGTAATGCTACATCGTGCGACATATGGAGTCTTTCTTGATGCAAAGTTCAAGTCACATTCAATATTGAAGTTAAAATTTCACTCAAATCTAATTATTGGGTATCATGCGATAGGTTTGCGATGCAATGCAATATCACGAGATATTATTTAATGCAGTAAGTATACTATAACCCGCGATGCATACTAGACAGAAATACGATGTAGGTGGTGTTTGAATAGCAAGTTGTATGTACGCGTGTGTATTGCGTCCTCGTCTATGAAGTGTGCCGTAATTTTACGGACAATATAGTGAAAACATTTTTGTGTACTTTGTGATCGTATAGAAAGTGGGATCAAGTTTGGAATGAGACATCTACATATATAATTACTGTGGCCGAGAGCCGGGCGCCTGGAGGTATAGCCGTAGTGAAACATTGGTGGCGGTAGCGTAAATACCCTTTTCAGTGGAATAGACACTGCGAACAAACTTTCTCCACACCATAGATATACTTAGGTAGTTTGTTTAATCTTTTATTTACTTGAAACTTCAACCTTTCAAGGCATCAACGTATTTTGATGCGGCTTCGTTTTTGGTCGTGAAAAACGCGAAGTTGAGATAAGCGTTACTGACATTTTCCCGGCCCAAATAGAAAAATGCGGTCATTTAACGTCAGTAAGGAAACATTAACTACCAATTGCTATCCTCTACCCTCCGCTCATTAGCCAGCCCCTTCCACACCAGCGTTCACCTCCTTAATATTAATACTTAATAATACGTCGTTATTGGAGCAAGAATGAGACTTGGGCAGTCTCTTCTTCCATCTAACCACTTGCGAAATACTACATGATATTATTACATTTTGACAATTTAAGTTACACGAAAAGAATAATATTATGGCTATCAATGGTTTACATTGAATCAACTGGAATATATAAAGAATGTAAAAAGACATTATTGTGATGAAAAAAATGTAAGGAATAAGATCTGGTATCCTTGATAAATAACCACACACAAGAACACTCACACATGAAGGGCAATGTCAAAAACCTGCGAAAACCTACCGATAGATAAAGCTAAAATCACGCTTCACTCAGACGACTGCCTCCAAGTTTCACTACCAACATACAGGCTATACATATCCTGGTATAGGATTTTGATTTTTTACTATGACTTTTGTTCGTTAGTTTTCGGTAAAATAAATTGCGTATAGTACTCCCGTAAATACAGTACATCACCAATTATGAGATATGAAATGTATTGCGATATCGAGCGATACATGATGTGATTCCATATACGTGTGTACGTCACGCGTTACTCAATGCGCTATTTTCATCGTAATACGATATTGATTACTGAATATAGCACAGCTGAGCGTTCGGATGCCTCCAGTCTAATTCATTCGCTCGTCCGTCGCCGTATGCGTCCACTTCCAAAGCCTCATAATCCCCTCCTTGTTTCTCAACCGCTTCCACCGTCCCCGGAGATGTGTGCGGGAGGATTCGAGCTGGACCCGGAGTGGAAGTGAGAGAGAAAGAGTTGACTCGAAAATGCGATTTCTGTTTCCCGGGAAATTGAAAATATTTGGCAGTACATTTATGTTGAGCGGTGTGCATCAAATAATTTCTACCTCGGGTAGGTTGTGGACACAAATTGAAATTTCTGGATTTTGGGAGAAGAACCGTCTGAGAGTGTTGTGGCTCACAAAATGTATCTTTTTCAACAAAACTAATTTTGAATATATATATGAAAACGATAGTGTGTACTTAAGTTCAGCACTTAAGTTACTTCGATTGTTCAAATTTTCTGACGCAGACCTCGTTCCTGAAGTATCTAATAATGTATCGTTCGACCTTGCTGTAGCAAACAAAATTAGATAATATTGCTTTGCAGGTTTGGTGATCTAACTTTGATCTCGTAAAAACAAAGAAATTAGTCATACATTTCCTAAATAACTGCAAGGGGTAAATGTCTTTTAGTACTATGCTTGTATTTTTATATCCGCATTAAATGGTATTATTCATAGTATCGTTAATCATGCAAAAATAATTTGATAGCCCATTCTTTCTTGCATTCAAAATAAATGTCCCCACTGAGATTACTAATCTCTAACTTAATTTGGCTTCCTATTTCTTATTGTATTTTAACTAGCGTTAACTTTTCAATTTTGGAAGGTAAGTTAACGAATAAGATTTAATAAGGTTGTTAAAAAATACCTCATGAGAAATTTCGGCATTTGAAAGAGATAAGCAAAAAAAATAGGAATGCACGCCATATAAATTGAGAAATTCATAGGTTCGAGAAGTGAAGTGAAAATTAAATGTGTACTATTAATAATTATTCACGGTTAATAGTTTTCGTGCTCAAATTTTAGCCCTATCAGTTTAATTAGTCGTAGTTTAAGATCAATTTAAAAAATTATAGTCATTAACGGACTCCGTGAATTATATTCCTTAGGTCAATGAGTAACTAAAATATGTTCCGTGCACATTGCTAATTTCTTTTGCTGTACATGCCTCGACAGCTAAGGTCCTTTCGTACTTACTATCTGCGGCTTGCAAACAGGGGCAAAAATCCTCTTTGACTATTTGGAGAATCACACTTCCGAAGCCGAGCCCAGTGACTTCGGTGACTGATTGAGCCCCAGTGTCGATTTCTATCATGGTAGGCCTAATGCTTGCAGTGAATTGGTAATAAATCATCTCAAGTTTTATTGTAAGATTCGTTTGAATGACCAAAAATAATAGTGTTTCAGCTGTGTAGACCAAAGGAGTTTTAAAATTTGAGTTAAAAATTAATCAAAAGAATTAAAAGCGATTTGCTTGTTCATTGCAGTCGGTTTCTTACACCTATAGCCCATTAGGGCTCTTCCGCGAATAGCCAATAAATTTCTGAGACTGAAATTATCGCCGAGGGCAATTATTTATCGACAGTTGAGTTAGGGCGAGCCATAAAAGAGCATTTACTCGATCAATTAATAGGATATAGAGGAGGGTGAACGGTATCTATTGTAGCGCGCGTGCCTTCAACGTGTCTTTCCTGTGTCAACACTGTGTACACGGGGACGGAGTAGTCCATATTGGGGGTTTATTCTCTTCTCCCTTTCGCTTGCGTCAACTCCTGGGCACTTACGTATGGCCCCAGTCTCTTGGTTCCCATTCCAACGGCCTTCGTGCCGCGCATGGTGAGCCCGATAGCGTAAAACGTGGCGAAAAATCCCGAGTATTTTTCAACACACATTGCTTTAAGAGTAATGTAAAATTTAATTTAACGTAAATGTCATGGTGTCCGACCCCGTAGTTTGTGAGTGCACTACGCAGATTCTTCGATGCCATCGAAGGAATCTTAACTGCTTCCCCCAAGGCATAGTGGTACAGATCGATGACTAATTAAGAATCCTTATCCGTTGACATCCATTGGGCTTTACTGAAATTTTACCTGAAGACCAATTCCCTTTTTTACTCCTCAGAAAATATGATCGTGAAAATTCAGTTTTTGGAATTAGCTTGCCTAGATCATTTCATCCTTTCAGAATCAAAATTAGTGCGCTAGCACATCTCAGTCGCGAGATATACTGCGCGGAATAATTTTGCCCACGACTAAAATGGCCGCCAGTAGACCGTGGCCCTCCACCTTCGCCTTGCGCATACGCGGTGCCACATCAAGGTGATGCTTTCATCGTATTCATTTACTCTATCTAAAGAGAACACATATCTTAATTGTGTTAGTTAGTCACCAAGTCTTAGAGCCGAAATGGATCACCCCGCAATCGTTACATCACCGTTTAATTTTCCTGGCAGCCATTTTGTAACTTTCGTACCAGTCGTTAGTGGGATAAAAATAGATAACTTCGCCACACTGGATAGAGAGGTATGCCCGAACCGTAATATTTTGTGAATCTTAACCGATAACTTTTCCATCTTTTCCGTTCGACTTTTCGAAATCCTATTCGTTAATAATGTTGGGGGTTGTTCGGGATTCCGACCGGGTCATACGATTCGTTCATCATCCATCCTCAGGGCATCAGGATGATGTACGACTCGTTCATCGAAACATCGGCACAAATGGAGTTTGACCCGGTCGGAAACCCAAACAATCCTCATCATCGCTCTACTCCGGGAAAGCCTTAGCTCTTTCAACAATTCGTTAATATATGAATCTATTTTCGATTCGAATCTGAATAGTAAATCTACTTCCCCCTCTTTTTCATGTTGCCGGACTGATTCTAAAGACGTATTCTGACTGACGTTTAAAGACGTATTCTAGTCAAAACATTATGTGACTTGACAAAAGTTGACATAAATTGGTTGATAGATTCCATTGTTGCTTTAAGAATTTTCATCTCCACCTCCTGATGTAGTTGCTTCGGAATTGGGAGAATGAGACTTTGTGGGGGTAGGCACGCCGCGTGATGTCGAGGATGAGAGATAGGTTTTGCATGGAAGAGGAGTAGTGTGCGTCCGTGCTGGGGTGAAAACCGCGACTCCCATCCCCCTTACGCGTGACCCCCCCCCTCTCCCCATGATGCGCTCGCCACCCCTTTCGCCGCCGTCCGCAGTGTCGAATTCATCGGAATTAATGTTTCACGATAAACACCCTTCAGTGACGGCTGGGAGTGTGGGCGGGGTCATGGTGATGGGATATGGGCAAGGGTAGGGTGAGAGGTGTAGGTGTAGAGAGACAGATGATGATGGCTATTGGAGATGGTGAGGGCAATGGAAGGGTACGTTTGACGCTCGCTGGATGATGATATTCGTCAACCTGATACCTGATGGGCATGCAGAGGGAATAGAATAAAATATATATATTTATTTTGCTCTGGGCCTCACCCATGGAGCAAATGCTACAGCAAACTATATTTGGCTCAGAAAAATGGTGGAGTACAATATGATTGCTTAAGAATACAAATACATAGGTACAAAATAATAAGGATATATATATAAAGTTACATATATATGAATACAACTAAATTGATACCAATACGTGGATACAAAGAATTATACACCAAATTAAGGGTTAAGGGAATGGATAAAGGTAACAGATATAACAGAGGGACGATGATACGGGGAAATATTTACATCCTGAACGAAGCAGTTCACTCATGAAAACTATAATCTCAGAATAAAATAGAATGACTGAATTTCACTAATGTGTGTTGAGCCATTTTTATTTTTTGAATCGTTAAAAATGAATATCATACTTGTGATTTTGGTGTCTTAATTAGGACAAAATAGTCTAAATAGACCCTCCTTGCATGTAGCTCATTGCGCAGTACATAAATACCGATGCCTTGTGCTGTATGAAGTGCACCCAGGTGGTTTTCGAACCCTCTACTTCAGAATTGGTAAACGAAGATTTTACCCCACCGCCACTGATTGTGTTCTTCGCTCATTTCACTTTGCGTTGCATTATATTAGCACATAAATTCCGCACTAATCATAAAAACAACCAATTTTCTGGTGGGTTGCGTATTGTTAGCAGAATTCGAGATCGGCTTTACCGCATATCCTGTATTAAACTCTGCGATGGCAATTGAGAGATTACTCTGTGCATGTGATTTATAATAATTTTCATAGATTTTCAACCAATTTATTTTTAGTTTAGAGGCAGTTTCATTCTAGCTCCTATCTCCAAACCATTTGCTCGTCCTAAGAAACTCTCATGTCTCTATTCACTGCATTTGTCCTCTTTTATCCCCATCTTATGTACTTCGTATCCTATACCCTCTCTTACATCGTCCTAAATACCCATTCTCCTGCTACCTCTTGCCAATCACACCCTTCAACGACCCATCATCCATGCTTTTCAAAAATATCCTCTGCCTCTTCCGAAACTTTCTCACCTTTTTCATTTCCTCCAGCATATTTAACACTTCCTCTTTCGTACTCCTCTCTACTCATAACTGTTTTCTTCATCCATCTCCAAATCCTCATCTCGAAAGTCTCCAATCAACGCTCAACCTCTTTTCTCAACAACTAGTTATCATGGCATTACATCTACAGATAAGTGTGCTCACTGATCACATTACCATGCTTTTAGCCAATGTATTTATTTAGAACTGGCATTCTTTGTGTACATAGTGTTGAATAAGGGCCAGAAGTGTAGCAGATGAGGTAGGAAATTCGCCTCAGACTCCAAAAACTGCGGAACTAGTAGCTTGTTTAAAAATAAGAAAAGTGATGGAGTTTGAACAAGTTTATTTAAACGTTTACGCATAAATCATTCTGATACAAATGCTTGTCATGAGATGGACAACAAATATTTACTACATAACATATAAGAAATTTCATTGGGGTACAAAAAATGGGAAACTTCTTTCTTTCCACACTTCAACGCCCAACTCTCCACTTGATGTCAATGGCTGTGTGGTTACAAATTTCTTTGGATATAGAATATTATGAAGTGTAGAAAATCACACCGTCGTCTCATCGTCGTCTGCCTATTCATCTTCTATCACTTTACCTTCTTCTATCTCTCTCTCATTAAATCCCTGTTGCCCCGACTCACATTCCTCGAACCCTCAATTTTCCTGTCGCACCCCCATCCCCAAAAACTGCGTGCACCCGATTATCCGATGCGTTTTCGGACCGGGTGGCTGTCACCGGTTGGCGCCGCTCTCCGCGGATCAAAAACCTATTTGGTTTCACCCCCTTCCCCGAAAATGAGCTGGCTTCGTGAGTTTTGGAGACCTCACCCTATCTCGCTGATTGATCTGTTGGCCGGTGCCGTATTTATTCATGATTCGAAAGCGGAGAGCGGGAGGAGGATGGTCGCGCCGAGTCCGGTGGAGAGAAAGTGAGATAGAGTGGAAAGAGAAAATGTAATAGAAATCACGAGGGAATCGTTTTCAACCAACAACTTATACCACCTTCGTAAACAAGGTCGATGGAGTCATATACCTGCTGTTTGTAGTAATTTTTTCCGGTAGACGTTCTGTTACGGCAAATGTTCGGTGAAGAACATAGGGTGGTTTTAGGAAAATATTCTCTTAAAAGCTGAACCATTTGATTCAAATTAGGTAGATTCAAACAAAAACTTGATTCTTCTTTAATTTAAACTTAATTTAATTAAAAACTTGATTCTTAAGAATTCTTCCACCTACTTAATAATTTGTACCACCGATATCGCTAGACACTATTTCATAAATGCAGACGTAAACATATCAACCTGCCAATATGCTCGATTAGCCAATATGTTCGATGTCAACGTAAGGAGAAATGTAAATATTATTACGCTAGGCGTCGAAAGAGACTACACACTATAAAACGCAACTGGTGGTGTCACAATCTAAGAAAGTGAGTCTGGCTGAATTTCGGCAATGCCATATGTCGGAAGACGTGACGAGAGAAATGTCTGGAGAACACGCAAGCGTAATAAATGTGGCGGAGAAGATATCGAAGAGTAGCCAGAAAATGAATGATAAAGACTTCAAGTTAAAGGAGGCTGAGAAAGGATATGGATAGTCAATTATGATGGAGCTAATGATGCAGAAATTCCGCAAAGTAACACTTGCCAGTCTTCGTTTGTTCTAAGAACCTTTTGAGATGCTGTGGTAGTGAAAATGGAAGAAAGTTGTAAAGGGTTGCATTTCTTACCTTAGGCTGATATTCAGTGGCCGCTTCACAGTTTCTGGCTACGAATGACAGGAGACGGCATTCCATTGTAAACTCAATACCGAATGAACGCAACAAAAAATACTGAATTAAGAACTTTTCTGCCCCATTTCTCCGGCCATAGTTGAGTTAATATTTGTCCGGTTGGATTCTCTTAAATTTTGTTTGTTTCCTCGAATTTTTTTTTCGTGGGAAAATTTATTTCTGTTCAACGCCACATGATTGCTTTAATTTTTTTCTAACGCTTCAAGGTTTGTAATTTATAACGCTTATCTATCGATTTGTCGTTCATTATAAAGTAAGTGATCTATGCTTTCCGACCGCGTACCGAATATAAGCGAATTTCTATTGAAAATAAAAGCAAACATTTCAATTATCGTTTATCAATAGTGTTTGTGATTTTATAAAAAAAGTATTGCGGTGAATAATAAACTTATTTTTTAAACAGTTAAGTATACATGCGAACTACATGCCGTATAATTTCTGACGCTAGCTTGCGTCGTTTCGTCCATAATGTTTTTTTAAATAATGTCTCTAGGTGCGTGCAGCCGTACCATATTCCATGTAAAGTGGATTCTATTTTTTGGCAAATATCTCTCAAAGTTGTAGAATATGTGACATACGTTTTGGAATCATTTCAAAGATGAGATTATTTTACTTTCTAATAAAATTCGTAAAATTATTTGTTGTGATATCTGGTTCAAACTACTTTAGTATACGAAGATAGAGGAAGAATTTTATGCATTTATAATAATTACATTGTAGTCTTAATACTTTATTGTTTTCCTTCGCTTGCGTTGAAAGAATTTAATGAAAGACTTTTTATGGTAGTGGGTATGCACTTAAATGGGGTTGAAAAATAAAACAATTATGTTTTCATGAATTTCTCAATATAGCTCAAAGCCTAGTGTGGCAAGAATTCGAATTTAGTTTTCGCAATTCAGGACATGTACTACTTTCTATTCCAATAATTGGAATAATTGAAATCGAATCTGAATTCGGCGTCCAGTTTACCCGTTTTCGCTGAGTGAAAATTTTCTTCTTAACGTTAATGTATCTTTTTTTTTAAATCTTAACAAAGTAGTTTTCGATGGATTTTGATGTTAGCATCTGTAGACCTAGAGGTCGTGCGACATCGACAATCGTTTGATTTGGTCCTCGGTAAAATTTTCACTCGTTAATGAAGCAATCGTTGACGATTTCTGTACTACTGAAAGCGCCTCCGTTTGATCTGTCGATGGAATTGTTTTGTATTCCAGGCTGTAAAACATTATCTCAAATAAGCAAGCAGAAGAACTATTGGAGTTTATAGGCATTGTAAAACTTAATATCGATATATTGTCGCATACTGAATATTCGGAGTGCATGAAAATTCTATGGTTAAATAAGATCTCTGTGCATTCTGTGCAATATTGTCACCTGTGTTTACTGCATCACAGAATTATTTTCTATCGCTGACGTATCTCTTTGAAACCGTGATAGAGAGGTCAACTGTGCATTTCGATGTGCTTTGAGTAGCTGAGTTGAGGTGGTATCAATAGGGAAGAAGGTCGTAAGATTTTTTTCTAGGCAGAATTGAAATTCTTTGACGATATATGTGCTACCGAAAGAGCTTAGCAAAATCTTACAACTTCTCACCTTTATTCGCAATGGAATAAATTTTATGGTCTTAATGGATGGGATCGTTATTTTCGAGGCTAAAAAAGTGTCATCTTCATATCAGAGCGAAAATAATAAGATTCTTTCATCATAAATGGCTTTTGAGATCCGTGTGTAGTGGAGGATTAAAATTGTAAGCTAGTGGTAGAGGGGAATAAATGTGGTGCTAAGAATGATATGGAAAGAAAGATAGCTGATAGAAAAAATTATGAATCCATTCATGGATCAGGACATGCCAAAGGGTGTGATTAAGGTGATGATTAGGTAAATGTGGGAAAGGAAGAAGAATGAGAATTTTGTGCAGTATTAACCATCCGGTGGACGCGCCCGCGGCAAATTGCCGCATATTTTAGCTTCTGAACTCTCCATTTGGTACCGTTTGTATTTAATGCCTGTGTCTCCAGGTATTCATTTTTCATGATAGGAGGGAGTATTTCCGATATCCGGATCAATTATCCACCGGACGCTTCAGTAGCTGCGTGACATCGAAGAGAGTTTGACCTTTCACTAAAGATATAAAAGAAATTTTAGGAAAATATAAGAACAAGGAACCGGTTCCTGAAGCACCTAAACCAGTAATATGCCATGTTTGCAGGTGGCATAAAAATTGCAGGTCAAAAATTGTGTGCCAGTGATGTAAAAATAATGTATGTAGGAGGCATTGTCGCCAAGAGACAACATGTATGAGATGGGTAGATGGACAGGAACTAGATATGAACTAAGATTATTAAAAATGTTCATTCAGTGTCTTACAATAAAAGATGTAACTGTAAACTTAATCAGCCTTTTTTATTAGTGAATAATCTTGCCCTTAAATATAGGAATGCAATTTATTTTTGCGGTAAAATTGCCGCGGCGCACCTACTCGTGGGAGTGAATTTGACGCGCCCGCCGAGAAGAAAGAAGAAGAGGGTTAAGGGAGGGTATTAAAGTAGAGGGTTAAGGGAGTCAGAGGATATGAAAAAATGAAATAGGATTTAATATTCGAGAATAGAATTGTGAAGGAAGAAGAGGAAAGAGGTGGAGAAGACTCCCTGTTGTCTGAAAGATTGTTGACAAGACTGTCTGTCCATGGATATACCGTTCAATCAGTAGGTAAACTACGGCGGTGAAGCATCACAAAGTCGATATGAGCCGTTGAGTGCAAAAGTGATGTAAGTCAATTTTTAAAAAAAGTCAAGCTATATTTTAGTCTGGTGCGCAGAAAAATACTATTATGCATAAGTAGTGTGAGCCTAGATTCTGTTTTTCCCCTTGAAAGCGGTACTTAGTGTTCAAATTATGTTTTGTTTTAATTTCTGCCATATTTTCTAATCATTTACCCTATGTACCTTTCTTGCTCTTAACGGTACATATGTACATACATTGGTACCTAAGCGATTGAAGAGTGCACACCAACGTGACAATACAAAATAACCAGCCTGAGTCACCAACTTGAGTGCATTAGGGTGTAAGATTTTATAAATAGAAAAAATCATAAAGGTGTTAATATAGGCAGTGATCCGGAGAAATCCGAACGGGTGGTTTCGGGGATATGGCGGGTGTAGTTAAGCCCCATTGGGATGCTGACATCGCCATGACGGATAACGAATTTTATCGCATTCGAATTCAAAATCTGGTGCGCAAACATTTGAAGTGATAATTAGTGACAGATTAAAAATGCATGCCCACTCACGGTCACGCGGAACGATTGACTACGGTGAATTAACTTGTGGATGCCCAAATGCTTTAGACTCTTAATTATGCACCCAAACTGGAATGGGAGAGGGTGATGGTGAATTGAACGTAGTTCAACGGGCAAGGCTCAGTTTCATGGCTGGTAGTTTAAAAATTAAGTCTCGGTTTCGATGTGATTCCGAGCTGTATCCTGTCGTAGGATCTTCGTTAATTCTCAATTATCTGTGTTATCATGACGATGGTATTGTTAGGGAATACGTTAAATTCAAATAACCACACGATTCCGTGAAACCGTTGAACAGGTTTGCTACGGCAAGTAAAAATAGTTTGAATACTCTTTGATAATTGTCATTAAAACTTCTGATGAAAGGGACGATTCACGTTTCGGTGATTAAAGCCCTTTTTTCGTTCGAAACACCCACCATTTTTATGTTTATATATTTTCACTGAACGCGAATTGCCCATCATGCATCGTTGTCATTATTTCAAACTATTTATAATTCGAACTTTTAAACGAAATGAAAACTGGAATTATCTAAATTTATTTCAAAGATGTTAGAATTAAATTATATCTACGAATGTAATCGTATCTATCGTAGAAGTGTTTATTGCTCTTTTCAGGGCTTTGATTCCCTAAATTGCAGACGGCTAATGACATTTTCTAGCGATTCTCCCTTGAACTCTTGCAAACCTGCTGTTCTAATTTGGTGCCATATTATTACATACTTTGGTCGAGTATCATTCTAGGATATTACCTTTGGTATTGCGACGTTATAATATTAAAAGTATCCGAAATATTTCTTCAAGGGTCACAAGATCCACGACTTTTTTACGTTCAAAAACTTTGAATTTCTTGCACGGCAAATGTTTTAAGTTATAAGGTTAGTGTAAGGGAAAAGCGGCTTATTAACGTGGAAGTCTTTGTCATAAAATGTTCAGTTCCAACCCCACCATCCTTGGTGATAAACTCACCACATGAGAAAGTAACTTGGCATGTCAATGTCAGATTGTCAAATGCACTTCTGAATATGCTTGTTAAACCGCAATATTAGAGATATGGGAATTTAGCAGTAATAGAATTGAGTAATAAATATTGGACTCTATCTGATAAGCATGATACGATCAGATTATAATCTTAGGCCGCCATTATGAAGAAAGCCATTCGTATTTTCCTTAGTTGTGATACATCTCTATTTTTTTAAACCGTGATGAAGGTACCTCAAGTCTAGACTAGGATAATCCATCTCTATAAAATTGAAAGAAATAAAAATTCACACTTCACGCTATTCACATTCTTGCGAGCGGGTTATAAATATTTTCATGTAGCTTTTCTTGATCCCAAATGCTTATTGATAATTATTTTACTCTTTCTCCATCTTATATTTATGCGATGTTGAGGCATTCTTTAAATGGATTCTCGAGTGTTCCTCACGTTGGTAAATTATTTTTACCAATGCATAACGAGCTATCTTCTCAAGAGACTATATAAAGCATCCACTCCAAGTATGAAATTCGATTTTTTACTGGTTTATGTTATTTTTGATTCTTGTGATTTGGAATAATATATATGACCGCTTACTGCGACATGAAGATTGAAATTAGCTGCTTAAGATAGATTAAGCGAGATCTATCCCTAGTCATAATAGAGGCCATATTCAAATTTTTGTTAAATTTTAGGTACTGTAAGAAGTATGAAGTAAATACTGTAACATGTATGACTCTAAATCCTTGTTTTTAATTACTGAGATTCTCGGTAAGTAAGTAAATATACATGTCTAAGGTGAAGTAATGCTGAATGTCTTTCGGTGTTCCACCGCGTTGTTTGTCTTCAAATGACGACAGTTTCGTCCTCGTTCCAGAGGACGTCTTCAGGTCGAAGTGATTCCGTCATTTGGAGACAAACAACGTAGTAAAACACCTTAAGCCATTCAGCATTACTTCATCATGAAACACTGCGGAAGCCTAAGTCAGAATTTCATGTAAATATAAGGTTTTAACTTGACTCATTTTTTTCACGCCGTACGCTGAAAACGCCTTAATTACCGAAGATTTTTGGCGATTCTGCATAATTTACTGCGGTAAGTACTCGATTTATTTTTATAAATCATTTAGAAAGCACACAAACTACACTCTCTTAAATTTCTGACAAGATCTAATCGTTAGAAATACGTCATTTTTAGTGTAAAATCTATTTGAGTGCATACTCGCGCCATTTCCCAAGGAAAATGGATGTTTTTTTTTACAAATATCTCGAAAATTAATGCGATAAGTGGCTGATGTTTTTTATATCTTTGGAAAGGTGAGATATATTATCTTTATGATGAGGCCAAATTCATCGAAAGTTTTAGTAGAGGTATTTCGCTCAAACTACCTTAAGCAATACGTATTTCACCCCTGTGAGGCCCTATGTGATTCAAGACGGCTTTTTTAGGGCTATAATTTTACAGGTTTATGTTGCGTATCAACTTGTATACAATTGAGCGTAAAATATTAAACGACGACAACGCGCTACGGAAAAAGCGGAAGTTGTTTACATGAAAAGCACGAAAAAGCGGAACCGACCCCTTATGTCAGGGAACCACTTAGTCACGCAACGGACCGCCCTCGTCGGTAATTTGTGGATTTTCCTTGACGAAACGTCCTTCGCTACCTCAAGCGGTAATTCTGCCACTGCAATCTACGACGGAATCAGTTTTTTTTAGAGTGCTATTGCTTCACGCATTTTAGTCAATAGCGGGAGTAAATCCATTGGTTTATTCGAGACTGATCTTAAGCGGATGTTCCACAAATTTGAAAATGTTGGAATATACTGGGTGTTTAAGGAGGAATCTGTGTAACTTCTAGAAGTGAAAGGGGAAGTTTTTTTTGTCTCATGGACATGATGTCGCAGCTTATTATTAACGGAGTCGTGGCAACGCCAATATTTTATGCAGCGCGCTTCGCTGTGCCTGTCAGTCGACCTTGACATACCAAAGAAAAGGCGGTAAAATTATTTCGAATTTGGTTTATCAGTATTTAAATAAGTCTATAGGGCACTTTTAACTATTCTCTATCGGATACGCCACCAGTATTTGGGTTGCCTGTGTGTAAAAAAATGAACTTAATTAATATACGAAAAAAGTCATCATTTACACCAAATTTTATGACATCTTCGCACAGGACGCTAAAGGTACAGCTTTTGTGCGTCTCTGATCTGGTGTCTCCGTCACCCCCCCCTCACTCCCCACCCACTCACCCACCTTCTCCTCCCCCCCATCCCTTAGCCTTGTCTCAAACCTCACCAAACCCTAACATACGACCCTGCCCCCCCCCCATCCCCCTCCAACCGTTTAGCAAAGACATCTTCAACTCCCCCCCCCCCTCCACCCTCCTCCGTGGGGTGTGACGAGTGAGACGTATAGGGACTGGTGTTTTTTTTCCTTGTGGTTAATTTTTAGCAGGGCACGGCAATGACAGTGCCCATTTTTAAAGTTTATAGTATACTATTTTTAGTCACCGTTATGATGGGCACGAAGTTCTTCTTGTGTGCAAGTGATGAGTGTCGTGTGAAGTCTGTTTTATTTTTGTGTGGATAAACTGCAATGACAGTGTTTTAATATATATGTTTTTCAATTTTCAATCTTTTCACCATTCTTACAATGGACAGGAGGTACATATTATGTGCAATTGATGAGTGTGGTATATATAGTGAAAATTTGTTTATCTTAATATTAGGCCATATAAACTCCATATAATTTTTGTTGGTTAGAGAGAAGAAATAGTTTTTACTTGTTAGTGTGATTTTTTATTATTACACTGTAAGGACGGTGATTTAACATGTGTGTTATTCAATTTTTTCATATGGACATCATTCTTCTGATGGACAGGAGGTACACATTGTGCGCAAGTGACGAGTGTGGTTCATTTTAGTTAACAGTAGTTTTATTACCAGTAAGCCATTAACTCTAGATAATTTTGTTGGTTAGGGAGAAGAATTAGTTTACTTGTTTGTGTAAAATTGAAGTCGGACACCTTAATGACGGTGATTTTTTTTTTTAAATGTGTGTGTATTATATAGTTCTGTTAGTGATAATTAGACCTTTCCTCTTTAAGAGGGTGGTCACGGCGGTTTTTCAAGCGCTTGGTCCCCAAATCCTCCTTCACCATGCACCCCTTCTCACCCCCTCCACCTCCCCCTTACACCCCTAGAAACCCCCTCTAAACACTCCAGCCCTCCCCTTCCCCCCAGCCATCGGAGTCGCCTAGCAGTCTCCTGAGAAACCCATAGCATCTTTGGTACTCATTTTTAAACTTAATGGAAATCCTCTCCCCTCCCCCATCCCCACCCACCCCCTCTCCTGTCCTCAACGCAAGCCCAGGCTATATATTCCCACGCAACCTTCCGCTAAATGCACATGATTATGCCACAGTGTGGTGAAACGCGCGTCGTGCCAGCGTAAGAAAGTTTGTGGAATTAACAAAAGTGGTTTTCTCATCATGGACATCCCTCTAATCCCTATAATATTCTCTTCTACCCTCTTAATCCATTATAAATCGTGTAGCTAAAACAAAATAAAAAGGATCAAATATAATCCGCATTTATTTTGACAGACGCTATCTTTGGATATATTTTACTGATATATGATATTTAATTAATAAAAAATAACGGCTTTCAGGCGCTCCTTCACGTAAATATTTCTTTTGGTTTCTATTTCTCCAGCCGTTCTTTTGGGGTCTTCAGGTTAGAAATTCTGACTTCAAGACGCTAACAGGATGACTGGAGAAACTATTCTCACCAAATGACACCTTCACGTGGAGGAACGCTCGAAAGTCGTTACCCTTCAACATAGACTCCGCGTAAACGTTCAAAACCTTATTTAATTATTGTAATAATTGATTAACGTCAACAATGAATTATATCTAACCGCATGCCAAATGAGAATAGAGTTATGAATTCCCATTTTCTTAATCGTCTTCGTCAAATAGTTCGACAAAATGAATTGGGTTGATTGAAATGTCATGGATGCTTAGTCTTTAATTAAAACTTATCGAAAAATACATTACAAAAACTATTATTTTTGTAATTAACTAGTTTTTAAATTTTCAATTTTAATTTTTTTTTAAATTTACCATGTGCACGAAAAAATCACTATAAATACGACACGGGTATTGACGTTTTATGTTATCATTAGATGATTCATCAGTCAGGTCGTTCAATATATCTGGCGTGTGCAGTAAAATCTTTCTTGAACGAAAATTATGAAGTATTTTCATTCATTTTTTTGGTGGTTATATTCTTCTAAATGGAGCCTGATGCAGATCGTGTCGTTCGCTTGCGCTATTTTCAAATTCGCTTGCGATATCATAAAGCATGCTCCTAAATTACCAAGGGTCGTACACATCGTCACTTGATCACTTTGGCTATTGCTGATCGAGCGTCGATATTTTCCCATGCAATTCCCACGGGCTACAAGTTATCGTTTTTGTTTCGTGTTTTGTACGACACATCTCAGTTTTCCCTCCCATTCCCACATTCTTTAGCCTGCGGCCGTTTTCGACTGAAGAGAGAGCCCCGTTTTATTTCCTTCTCGCACTCTTCCTTTCCCTTTTCTATCACTCCCTTATAATCCTTATCCTTCTCCACCACCAAATCTTCCACGGAATTCCCAACCCCCACAGTCTCCTTTCCCTGCGACCCTTGGTCTACATCACATTTTTTTATCCACCTCCCCAGTTCCTCCCCCCCCCTCCACAGAATGTCGGCATTCCCTGTCTCAAACATCGCCCTCCGCTAAAGTCGCCAATTTCGAGGCTATCCCCACTGCTCTTATTATGTATAGCCTCGTTCTGTTCCCCCATTCCCAAGCTCCCCTTTTTTCCGTCCTCAAATTTTATTTATTTTTGGTCTCATAACTTACCACCCCTTCTCTTCTTCGTTCTTTCGTTCATTCCCTGCTTCCCCTTCCCTTTCCCTCCTCCCCCCCTTCCTCTTTATATGCAATATCTATCCATGTATTTGTTCGAAAAAATATCTTCGTCTTGATATTATTTTTTCACCCCACCCTCCAGTGGTTGAATTTGGGCCGGAAGGAGAAGTGGGGTGAAGCGAGGGTTCCAAAGCGCATAAGGCGCCCTTATACACGTCGCCAATTCCTTATTCTTTCTGGACTTCCTCGAATTCTCTCTCATTCCGACTGTTTCATCGCTTTACGCTGCCCATCCCACTTGTGCCCGTCCTCTCTTATCCCCCATCTTTCTCTCCGGCCCCATATCCGAACCTTCGTCGTAAAGCATGATTTTGAATTGTTTACCTCCCTCTATCCCTTCCTCCTTTTCAGGATTCCCTCTCTTCCTCCCATTTCCTCTTTTAGTATCCTGCTTCTTTCTTGGCAAATATTCGCATCCTCGAGCAAACCAAGAATGTATACTGGGGCAAGTAAAAATCTACCAAAGGAATATCGTTTATATATGATTCCGGCATTTACCCGTCCGCGTATGTTGTTTCAAGGAGACAAGGCATTGGCATCCTCAGGTCGATGTCGAGGGTAATTTTTGTCCAGCAGGAAAGCTGACTGCGGCTCTTCGGTTCTGTTCGTGTGGCTCAGTATGCATGATTTCATGGAAAATGCGAATTGTTTCAATTAAAATTTTTATTGTATTTTTACTAATAAAATATTGTTAATTGTCTTCCATTTAATTATTAGTACAAGGGTATTATACCGGTAAGGTAGATTTAACTGGAGAAGAGTGAAATTCACTAGTATTGCGGGAACCCCGGTCAACAGGGTTAATCACAATAATACCTTCCGCAAAAAAAACCTTATTATTAGTAATTAAAAATGTTAAAATTGGTTTGTAATTAAGTGTGCCAGTTAGTGACCTAAGTGCCCTACCACTGGATTAATGTAAGAGCCTGCCAATATTACTTGTCCTGAATGTAAAATATTCGTGAGTTATCTCTTAAATGGCTTGTGGATTGGATGATTCCGCGAAGAGTATTTTGCTTGACTCAAATTCAATTGTTTTATTCCTTTGTCTAAAAAGACTCTAGGAGTAATGTGAGGGGTGGTTTATCTGGGGGTAATCGGAATATCTATTAATTTATTATTCGAATATTAGATCATTAGTTAAAAAGGTCGCTTTTACAGCAGTGAGGAAGTTTAAATAAGGTATGTTTTCCAGAAAAGTAGTAATTATTTATCTCAAAATTCTATCTAAAAGTAAACTTTTTCAATCGTTACCAAGAGGATTTTTTACGCGAAATTTAAAACTGTAAAAGGGTTACTCATTGATTGATATGCTTTGGTTAATAGAATTAATGTGTCTTGCCATACATTAAATCAAAGCTATAGCGGAAAAATAAGAATTCGCGTTATGAAATATTGTAAATCTTGGAATGAAAAAAGTTAGAATTTCCCGTTGAGGTCTTATCCTCTTGATAATATCACCAAAGCCTTTTAAATATAGATTCAGAGTTAAATATCAATTATTGAGGACATTTTAGTGAGTCCATTCCGCACTTAACGAGTTTTCGACGAGAAGTCGACCAAAGAAATATTTTCGAAAAACTGAATTCAAACTATTAACAATCTGGTGAGACTTGGCGAGTCTATGCACGCTGCGCTCGCTAGTCACAAGACGCCCATCATTCTCCCTTCCTGGAGAACATAAGCACTGCCGAAAAATGTGTATACGTGGGTACGAGGTCTGCCGCCAACTATCCACCCCCCCTCTCCTTTCTTCATTCCCCTTTTCTCCCCTCTCTCTCACACCACCGTCCTTACCACCTCCCTTCCAGTGCTGCCACCACACCCACTCCACCCTCGCCAATAAAAATACAAAAGAAGCAGAAGAACGCACAACCCCACAAACCGTTGTAAAAAAAGAAAGAACGAAAAAACGCGTCTTTTTTTTTTTGGATTTCCGCTCATTTCTTTGCTTTTTTCCCCTTGAGCTCTCACTCTTTCCCCATCGTCGTTCCCAGTCGCATATTCAATGTGATGTGGGAGTATTGAATATAAAGCGATGATGCATGTGGAGAGCTTGAGCTTGGCCGTTGAGTCTGGGACAGCGCACTCTCGTTGGCATTTAAAAAAAAAGACCTCCATGTTTCTCTCTCTCTCTTATCGCCCGCATAGCGGCGCTGATGTCTTTTTATTCCCGCCGACAAAATGTTGGCGTAATATTTTATGATCGCGCATATCCGGTTGTGAGTATTTCATTCGGTTCCACTGTTTTGTTTTTGGTCTGCAGCCAAACTTGAAGGGAGTTTTTATTTTTTTCTTAGGACACTTCCCCCTAGCGAGCATGACTCTGAGAATATTGCCCGAACGTTTTCTCATGCGCAAGGTGCAATGATCTGCTCTGATACGAATAAAATTTCAGTTATAAACTTCACCCTGAATCTAGAGCAGCCATATTTAGGTACTGTAAATACCTTCGTGTCACGTCGGTGGTGCATTATAAAATCCATTTATAAGATTTCACGGTTGTAATGGCTCAATACGTAAATATTTTTTAGTTGGGTGAAGATCATTGTTCGAAAAATTATCAAATGTATCACAGTTTATCGGAATACTGTTGCGACAATTATTATACTGACAGGCAAATACTTTGTTATTTAACGTGAGTCTACCCTGATTTCTACACTAGTAACGTTTGTTATTAAAGTAATATGTCAGGAATTTTAATTAATGGCAAATGATGGATACATTTTGGTTAAATTCAATTACACTTTCAAGACAGTACAGTTCATGGTAATGTAGATTACGTATGATCACAATCCTTTGCGGTGTCTGTGCCACCAGCATCCATTCCCCACTGACGATAAGACAATCTTCGGATTGGAGGATTTCCGGGTTCCGCTAAGTTGTTTCATCGTTGTGGTGATGACGTTTCGCGTCCATTGCAGGGCATAATTTTCAGATAAGTATTTTATTTTCCAGTATTTTTCTCCTTTTTTGTTTAGAATAATTTATCTGTTTTTCTTGTATCCTTCTTCACCGAACAACCGGAGTTGATTTAGGCATTACTATAGACTGCTAGAATGTTATTGTTTACAATTACGCTGTCGTACTCCTCGTGATCACGATCATATTGATGTTAGCTGATGATATGGAGTGTTTTGGATCTATAGCCTGCCTATTGACCTACCTACTCTCTGTGCCAAAATATACGCAATGTGGATGAAAATCCTATTGGACACTAAATGCCGTGCCGGTGTACGTCAAGAGCCGAACACCGAACTCACGGCCTTTTTATATTGCTAGCCGAATGGATATTCTAAATTTTTGTTTCTAAAGGTTCCAATAGAATAAACTACTAATTTGAAGTTGTTCGCTAGTTGGGTACAGTTCTCTTAAAATAGACCAACTCGTTATTTGTGTTTTATAGTCGCTCGTAGGTATGCTTTGTGATCTAGTGTTTTACAGGGTGCACATGCTGTCATCTATGTCGTCTGTGCGCGTAGTTGGCGTAGTTTCGCGCATATGCAAATTGAGTGAGATATCAATATAAATAAAATACAATAAATTTGGCCTTATTGTAAAGAAAATTATCTCATCTTCCTAATGATATCAGACAGATATCAGCCACTTACCGCTCTACTTACCGAGATATTTTTAAAAATATAGAAGCGATCTATCATGGGATTTGTTTCGGCTGAGAAAACTGAGAAACTATATTAAAATAATAGAATATTTTGACAAGCATAACGTGTCATTAATGTGACTCTAAGTATGCCGTATTTTTTCTTGATAATTTAAAAAAATAGTTCTATCATTTACTGTAATACGTTTTATAAAATCGCGAAAAAACTGCGTTTAGGGGTTGCCGGCGTTACCGCAGTAAAACAAATACGTCAAGTTAATGTCACAAATATTTTAGTTAACTACTGAGAAATTCAGTCGTGCAAAACTAAATGTTTCGTCATTAATTTTACTTTATTTATTTAATGCTTCTGAAAACTGCTTAAATTTTAAAATAAAATTCGAACATGGTCTTCATTTCTTGATTCCAGGAATCTTACTCAAACTATCTGAAGTTTATCTTGGTTATCTATCGTGACGTATGTGTACGATGGCTCCAAAAACGTGACACTACGCGGAAAAATATTAGTTTGAGCAAATGAAAGGGTACAAAATTAGCTTGTGTATATTGCGACGTTTATCTCAAATATTGTAAGCAACGGTGTTGTTGAATCCTTTTGCTTCATGTGTAGGAAGTTCTAGTTTTGCCAACTTTGCTCGCGCGTCGTCAGACAAGCTTGGAGTAACATTTCCTAAACCTTGATTGGTTGCCCCGGACTCGCTCTATGCTTCGCTCGTGTGTAAGTGATACATCATTTCCAGGCTGTAGGTCTTGTATGGCCATAAAAATTCTTAACACCTGTTATTGAAATTCAAAGTGGCTGATTCCTGATATTAGTATTATCGGCCATAGTTAAAAGATGTCGGAGTGTCACTCCGTCTTGACCATCAAGTATCATCCGCATTATTGTCCCCATAAACATCCCCTACATGAGTTTTCATTCGAAAATATATTTTCAGATATGGGGGCATTAAAATAGTCGTTCGGTTTCCACCAGAAGAATTCCGGCTTGAATTCTTCGAGCTCCTTTTTATCCCTTCTCCTTCGAAACCCACTACATGAATCTTCCTCGTTCTCCACATCTTCTGCCGGCCATTCGCACTACTTCATCCGTAAATTTTTCCTCCCTTGGTACTCACGATATGTTCATTTTTCTCCCCGGCTTCTCCCTCTGTCAATACACGTACCTACCTATATATCTTCATCGCTTCCTCCACCACCTTAAGTAGTTTGAGCTAGATATCATGGGGAATAAAATCCTGTGAATTTGGCTTTATTTTAAGGAAATCAATATCTCCTTTATAATGATATCAAAATATTAGAGACTTACTGCGATACTTTTCGATATATTTGGCAAAAATGGCAGCCGCTTTCAATGGGATAACGTACGGCTCTGCGCTCTAAAGAACATTTTGAAAACGAGATTTTGACGCGCAGTTCGCATATCGTAGTTCGCATGTTTTCTTAATTATAATGAGAAAGATTTAATTACTCATCGAATTCATAATATTTAACTTTTTTTATAAAATCACTAGGAGAATTTGAAAAGGCGCTCACAGCATACGTTATGAAAGAAATAAGTCAAGTAAAAGTCTTTGATAGTCCTGTATGTAGTGAATTACTGATTTGCTTAGTCATGAAAAAATAATATTTGCGTCATTATTGTGTACATTATGCTTCTCACAACTGTCTTATGTTTAAAATTAAATTCATATGTGGTGTCTACTGTGACTTGAGTAAAATTTCACTCGAACTACATTTTCTGCAAGTCTATCTCTCTATGCCTATCTCTCGCTGGTGTAGTTGTGTGTGCGAGTTCGTGGATACAGTTGCCAGTGGTTGGTATGCGTCGTTTAAGGAATTGCATACTGGGCTGTGTGAAAGATGCTCTCAAGATTGAAAGCAAAGTTTATAGGAGATATATCTATGATAGGTGAGGAAAAGAGGGTGACAGGTAAAGAAAAAAAGGGGAGAATTATGGATAGGTGTTATTTAAACTGTTGCGAACAACGCGATTTTTTGCAAAATAAAAAAAAAACATGCTTAAAATTTTCTTTGAATTCATTTCATGTGCCCTTATTTCTTTCTTACCCCCTCTCCTTTCCCATATTTTCCCCCGCCCTCGATTTTATTTCCTGCTCTCTCGAAAAAAATACAGCGATGTGTTCGCTTTTTTAATGCTTCCAAGTTCGATTTAATAGTCTCAGAAGATGAGGGTTTCCCAGTGACCTGCCATTTCTCATCTCCCCTCGTTCCTTTTTTGCTTCGTATGGCTACGCTTTCTCTTGAAATTTTTTCTTATTCGGATTTATTGGTCAGACATTCGATACCGATTACTGTCGTTCATCACGATGAAGTGGAACATAAATGGTTACGTTCCAGAGTTTTTACGGTGCCATCGATAGCAAGACTCCGGAGCGTTACGGAACCTATGTCTCGTTTCCTTCCTGCCTCGGCTATCATTTTAGGGATACTCTGCAATTCGAGCTGCAAAGAGCGTCTCATTGTTATTTGAACCTAATGTTTTTACAGGTGAATTTCTGCTTCTAAATATTGTAAATACACACTCGTATCCTTCATGTAAAAAGTGATTACCATTTCATATTATTTCTGATATCATAAAAGAAAATATAATCAAATGAATCTCTTATTCCGAGGAAATTGTGATGGGCAGAGTGCCAATATATTGAACCTTTTAATAGAACAATGAACTCGTGTATAAACGAAAACTATTACATATTGTGCTTGTGTCACAGGCGTAAGTGGAATCCGAGTTTTTAAGATAGGGAGGGATATTTTAAGATAAGAAGATCTATATTTGTCACTTTTCACATTGGAAATAAAATTATAATTAAATAATTTCAAGCAACACAGCAAGAGTAGTTCATCAGCTCACACTCGTGTGGAAAATCATGGAACTAGGCAATTATTTTTCAATATACGAGTATATCAGACATGTAATGAAAATTAATATTTATTTCACTGCAAACAGAAAGCTACCGAAAAAATGTAGCAATACTGAATGATGAAATCACATACATAAAAAGATTAGATTCAGAAAACAGTAAGAAAAAACAAAAAACTTGTTTTTTGTTTTTTCTTACTTCTTAAACGATCAAATTGATAAATATTACTACATATTTATTTACAAATGTCTATTCTGTATAACATATATGAAACTTACCTTTATGTTCACACAAAATATTTCAATTGGAAATGACAGGTAAACATTAGGTGCAACATATTCCGATGTGATGTTTATATGCTTGGACATACAAGCTCTGGTACTTGAATTGCATATATTTTGCATTACTGGAATCGTATCAGTTGAAGTATGAGTTCAAACTCTGACAACTATCACATATGAGCAAGGGAAAATGATTGTTAACGTATTTAGTGGTAACGAAAAGTTAGATCAGTTGATAGAGAGGATACATTTGGGAAAACGGAAAAATAATGTAGGTATTGGGTGACACGATATGAGGTGGTAGATAACGAAGGATGATACAGTGCTGTGATGTAAGGTCAGGCATAGGGTTTTGCGAGGGTATACGTGAGATATGACCCGGCGACCAAGGCGGACAAAGGTAGGGTGAATTATGAATTAAAATATCGAGAAATCGATCGATATTGGCAAAATATCTCGTGAGGTCGAATATCAGGAAAGGGTAAATTTTATTTAACAGTACATAGCGAATATTATTAAAAGGTTTGATAGTCCAATACTCCTTTTTAAGTGCTTTTTGTATAGTGCATGCAGAAGATCGTGTATCGCAGAGACGATAACAGCAGCTGAGTAAAGAATATTCGGCTAGCGGTAATTACAAGGGACCATGTCCCAGGCAGCAAGTCATTATTAGGGTCTAACTCGCGAGCGTCTTAAAGATTGAAACATATTTTATTTTTTGTGTAATTGGTGGTGTGATCTTTTGAGCTAAAAACGATGTTGCAATCATAGCAAAGGTTATTTTGAGCATAAATTGGGAATTATCAAATTCCTACTCCCTCATTACAGTTGTCATTTTAATTATGAATTTTACATTAGTTTTTCCATTGTTCTTCCGATACTCACTTATTGCTCCCCAAAATGGTCCATGTCGGCCGCCACAAATCTTGCCACCCTTAACAGTTTCTCCACTTTCTTCTCTAAAATAGTGAAACACAGCAATCCCATGTTTCCGCAATGCGTCCTCGGACGCCGTACTATATTCTCTCTCTATCTGTAGCCTCCCTCGTCATAGACTCAAATCCGACTTCAAACTCATCTATAATGCCTTTTATTCTTACATTGATATTCCCGATCTTATTTATTTCATAAATATCAGAGTATCTTCTCGTCCTACCCGAACTAACTCACTACTCCACATTCCCACACCCATATAATCACTAATTAAACGTTATCTTTTCTTCCGTCTCTCCTCCATAATAAATTCACTCCATACTGATATTGATCCATTTTCCCTTTATCGTCTAAAAGTATCACCAACATTGCCGCAACACATCTTTCCGGAAATAATCATTAAAGTAGACAATAATCAACAGAATCAACAATAATCAGTATCCCTTTTCCATCTTCGTTAAGTTGTTTTTGTCTTGTTTTTTTGTTGTTTATTTGAGTGTCTCATTTTGTGCGTGTTTCAAGTGCACTTTAAATTGTCAAATAGCTGTAGGTGTACTATTTCCATAAAAAAATAAAAAATAAAATAAATATAAATGAACCATCAAAAAGTAACTATATTTAGAAACTATTAATAAAGAATACGATTTTTTTAAACGAAGAATATTAAAATTTAAAGAAAATCTCGAACCAAAAACAACAGAGCATGATGAAAATGCAAGACGACACTGTTTCAGACACAGTGGGTGTTCAATCCTTAACTCCCAGAAAATGTAAGATTTAAGGCTTTCTCGGTGAATACTTGCGATGTAGATTTCTCGGGTTTCCAACCGGGTGATGTTGGTGAGTTGCACCGACGTTTCGACGGCGTAGTCTACCATCGTACTCGGTGTAACCGATGCATTTTCATCACCGATGGTAATGAAAAGACTGGTAAAGTGTGCAAGATCATTTTTATATACAAAGTTTTGAGAAAATATTCGCATCAATGTTTATTAAACGAACGCTTCTTCTCCCCTGCTGTAGGCTTCTTCGGAGTTTGCATGGTAGAAAATACTTAATTTTTCAAAAAATTGGCGCGGAGTTATCTCGTAAGAATGACTTTTAATATGGAGACATGGTCCCCGAAAGCTTGGACGATTTGTTCATAAATTATCATTTAAGAGATAGGTATTATCTAGATAGACGACTATCTGTTTATTGCTACCACGGGTTGTTCCATAGGTACTCATTCCTTGCTTTCGCGACACCGCCAAAAGTGAAGTCACGCATTAATTACACTCTCTGTCACTCACAATCAGTCCATCCCTTTCTGAGCCAAGCAAGCACCGCTTAAACAATTTCTCGGCCAATTAATCAAATCAGCCGACTCCACTCTCCAACACCTCGGCTCTTAAACCAACTACAACGGATGCGTTGTCCCCCCCACGTCTCTCCAAATCCCTCCCTCATGAGCGACCGGACAATGGGCATCGCCAAAACGGTTGTGTATCGCTCGCAAACTCGGGCAAATTCGTTGGCCTTTATGCGGGCATTAATCTCCCATCGGTTTGAAAGCCTTTGCTTGACGCCTTCCGGGCTCCACCTCTATCCTGTTTATCCCCAGAACACGGGGGAGGCTTGTGAGCCTTTAGGCGATGGCCATCTCTACACAACACACCGGTGCTGGCCCTTCACAGTCGACGGTGTGAGTATAATATACTGCATTAGTGTCGGCAGTAAATCGCCAAGCCTGATAGAAAGGAAATGGGTGCTGGTATGTGGGAGGAGTTTGAAGAGAAGCAAGCCAGGTGTATTTTGGTCTCTTCTTATGCAAACCGACGGGCGGGCCTGGCCAAAATAAAACTGCTAACAGTCAAAGCTTAATTCCCTTGGCCATTTGCATGCCAGTCCCAGCCCATTCCGTGTCTGTATGCCTTCGTTTAATCCAATTTCACGGCTACTCTGTAGCTCAGCGGTCATGTTTACCACTTGCGGTGGTTTTATTTTTCAAGGAATGTTTAAATAGAAAATAGTTGGTCATTGTTGGGGGGTTATCATTAAAGTTAAGAATGATTATGTGCACGCGTTATGCTTAAAACAACCAGATATTCCATTGATGAACTTTATTTAAGAATTATAACTCTGTTAGTCAAATTTTCTTCTTCTCCACTGCAGATTTACTTGGATTTTAAAGCTTTGAAATTTCTACACTTGATTGTATAGATAGGATACAAGTTATGTATTGCTTATTACTATTAGCAGGCTATTGTCGATAAACATGGGCATTGAATAATTGCTTAGAGAAGCACGCTACAGTTCTGCTTCGTAATTTTGTCTTTTCGGGTGCAAACACAAACTCCATTCTCTTTCTTTATGGTCAGGACTAACGTAACACCGATATCCTAGGCTGTAAAATAACTTTTCAAATTTATTTTACGTTGGTTTTCACAAAATTTTCATCATCCAACAATAGCACTGGTAGATTGGGTTTATTAATTCCTATAGTTGCATCTTAAAAGCAATGCAAAAGAAACAATTTAGATGTGATGCTGCCAAAGTTGGAACCAACTTTATGTTCGGGCTGTTCTACCGTCTGAGCTTCCCACCGTGAGGTTCCAGGTTATGGACATAACATGTCGGCAGAAAGTTCGGAAGACGGAATAACCAGCCTTCATTAACCCTCTGCGGAAGCCTTCATCACAATTTCAGTCTTAGAAAAGGCTGACTCTCACTTCCCGCCTATACAGTTTTTGACTTGAATTTTAGTTACTCCGATTAATGAGGTTATATCGCACCGTGTGGACTATTTGATATCTTGATATTAGTACCAAGAAATAATCAGTTTCAGTCGCTGGGACCTATCTCCGCTTGTGGATCCTTTCTGCAGCTCTGAAAACTTATTGCCTGTCGTGCATCCATCCATGAAGCCTATTGAAACACAAATTATATAGGTGCACTATATTTAAGTTAAATGTATCCCATATTATGAGAAAATATGTGTATATCAGTTTTAGTACAGTGTTTCAAATGCGTTTTGCGCTATTTTTAATTTTTATCCAGCATTTGTATCCCCATGCACCCTGTGTAAGGATTTAAAGAAAAGGCTGGCGAAGAGTTTACCGTGGAGTGTAGTGTTGTGTGATGCAGAAACGTGGACTCAGAGAAAGATAGACGCGAATGAGCTGCAGGCGTTCGATATGTGGGTGTGGAGGAGGATGGATAAGGTGCGGTGGACTGATAGGAAGATAAATGAGGAAGTGTTTTATATGTTTAGTGAGGAGAGTAAACTTCTAGGGGAGATCAGGAGGCATAGTCGATTGTTGGAAGAGGTAGGAACGGCCAAAAAATTGCTGAAGGCTGCGATTGAGGGGGGATTTTTGGGTAAGCAGGGAAAGGGAAGGAAGAAAAAAGGTTATGGACGGGATGAAGAAAGGAAGGACGTTTGCTGAGGTGAAGAAAGTATTTGTGAAGGTAGACATTTACATTTTTTTTAGAGTCTACGCCTGTAAACTTCTTTAGGATTATCTCTCTCTTCTACTTAAACCTACCCTAACCAATGTGATAATATACCAGCTAATAACCAACTGCTAATAATAATCTGTCCCCCATGTTCCAGTCACGGTATTTGTTGATGGATCGGTTTGCTACTCTGACTGTTTCATCTTGGAAATAACACATCCCCATTCCAACCTTTTTCTCTCTTTCGTGCCAGTTGATAGATCTTTGGGACTCTGTTCACTGGTTAGGAATTCGGACCGTTTTCCCGATTAATGGATCCCGGGAGTGTCTGGAGCCAGGCAAATTAGATGACAACTCAGTGCCTTTGTGCGGAGGGTGGAGGAGGGTGCGGCCCTTCATTCCCGCTTCCCTTGCCGGTGATTTGAAAAGAGTACACATAGACAGGTCAGAAAAGCCACCGAAAATATAACACCCAAGAGCGGGACTCCCCGTAATTGAAGTCCACTGGGCGACCCAAAGGGACGAGGGATTGCGGCTGCCTAATAAAACACTTCTGAACATAATTCTAGAGTAGAGTCAGCAGGGGTACCAGGGTCCACGATTGCTGATCATCGCTCCGAAAGGCAGCTCGTTTGCAGTGCCACTGCGCGCCTGCAGTTCAGCCACCGCAACTACATAATGGTTAGCCGTTCATGGATGAAATTTGCATCACCACAAATCTGACACATTGGTAAATAATGTTTATTCGAAACGGTTTTATAGTTTTCACATACGGTACTTGATTTCCGCTTCAAGAGAAACACATGTGGTACTTTTCTTCCGTTGCGGTTATTCTTTTTTTGGAAATGCGCTCAGTTCTGAGGGCTTGGGGAGTAGAAAACCCACAGATCTTCCACTGATATGGGATTTTAAAAACTTATAAAACGATTTAATCCTTATGCTTAGCATAAGCATTGATCTCTAAGAGCGTGGCAGGGGGTGAAATCTTAATTTATAGATTCCAAAAATAATACTACCTTTCGAAAAACTCATTTCACTCGTCGGAATGACAGCTAGTACGACCTGAAATTGGTCGCGGAAAAATTATATTTTGTAAGTTGTCCTCTCAGCAGTCCAATTGCTTGATTTTAAATCTATGGTACAAAATACATTAAAATAGAAAATGCATAGGAAATGTTCGGCTTCAATATTTTAATATTTAATAAACGTTAATACTATCAGACATGGTGTTAGCAAAAATTACAAGCAGAGCGTGGATTCGATCCACGGACCTCTGGGCCCAGCACGCTTCCACTGCGCCACTCTGCTATTATCAATCACTTGGCTAGAACTGCGAGTCCACCGGGGGTAGTACAAAAACTTGTGGTAACTGAAGTAAAGTCTGATGTTTCCCCGGCGTATGGCGTCATGGAGGGCTATTAGGTCTTGCCACCGGGTGACTCCTCTCATCACTGCCGACGTTTCGGACCTCGAGTCGAGATCCACCCTTCAGGGCTGATGCTGAATGGGTGGGAATGGCTAGAATATATATTGTCATAATCCGGGCGTCAGGTCCTTCGTGATTGGTCGGTTGGTTCCCACCTTTCTTTGGCCAACCGAATTCTCCTCAGTGCGTTATCCGAATTCGTACATGTGTTACTTATTGCATACCCCGCGTCGCGATTGAAGTTTTTCTCTGCAAGCCGCATCTCGATGGATTGCTTAGTCAATCGTTCCCAGAACTTCGTCTCGCGGCATAGGATCTTCACCCGGTCCCAATGGATGGCATGGTCCAAGTTGGTAGGAACTGGTTTTGTGGGGAAATGCGTAGTCGAAGGTGGAGGGGAGAATATTGGTCAAGAGGAGAATAGGAAGAAAAGTGAGGGTTGCGGACTGTGTGGGAGTCGGTAGGAAATATAAAGAGTTAAAATCCCGTTTCATATAATACAGCACGAAACTTCGTATAGGTATTAGCCGGAGCTAGATATTGAGGACGGAATCCAGTATGATTGGTGCCGTCCTAAATGGTTTCACACGATCATTCAACTTAAACTGGTGGGGAAGCGATATTTTCATTAATATCTTCACGCATGTCTATCAATATATTACATTGACCAAATAAAGAACCGCAGGTGACAAAAACAGCAGTTGGGACATTGATATTTATCGTTGAAATCGTAGCCTGAAAATTACTGATAGCCAAAAGGAGGTATAGATGGGGTTGATTTCAGGAAGTGAAGATCGCACAGTATCTGTAAAATCTAACGCGATTGGTCGGAGGCTACTAGGTCCTACTGGGAGATAGTAGCAAACTAGTACCGCCAGTATGCTAGCGATTATGCTTATTAGCCATTAGGCATGTTGGTTCTTTATCACACGGCACTAGAAACCTATCATGTTAGCGAGTATCCTCGAATTTTGGTGGATTTGGAATGTGTCACTATTTGATTTTAATGGACCAGTTTTTTTTAATGAGGAGCTACTATCTGTTTAAAAATGCTGTCCCCCGAGTTAGAAGCGTAATATCTAAAAAAATGGGAGTAGTTATTTCAGTCACTGACACATCAAATTAAAACTTATTAATTTTTACGTTGATTGATAGTATTCACTCTTCGTAAATACTGCTTCTTTTAATATTATTAAATTAAGAACAGAAAAAACTGCCCTTTTTCGGGCTTCTAAACGAATGCAGCGTGTTTGGTGCTTCATTGCAACGAACTATTCCTATACAATGTCGATATTAAATGCAATTCACAGCGCCGTCATATATGTTATCAAACCAAGGAAGACTTGCTGTTACTACTTGAGAAACTATATAGAAGAAACCAGCAGCCAATGAAAATCACGGAGGTCGAGTGATCATAGTGAACGTTTAGATAAGTAATCACAAAGGTAAAGGAACTTGAGAAAACCCTTGTGGATTTTTCAGTGTTACGAGTTAAGACCCCAGTTCCACCATCATGTATTATAAATCAAAATACTAAAGCGTCATCATGGCAGCAAATTACTTACGGCAACATTATACAATATTTTTAATGCCATAATTTGATAAAATCTTCTGATTTAGCTAATAAAGTAATAAAAGCATGGAATTTTGTCCCGATTATATGAAGTAACCAATGGCTACCACCTTGGATTCTCCGGTAACGGATTTGCTTATCTAGCCGGATTTGAATGAGAATATTGGTTGGCTGCATTTTGAACTGTCAACTCCTCTATTATAATGGACGAAGTATAGTATATAGTGATTTGTAATGGGATTGTACTGCAATCAACGATGCTTCTGAGATGGGGAGCTAGGCTTTAATTGTCATAGCACCGATATTGGTAGAACAACTATGATGATGATGAAAACCTTAAATCACTCGGTTACGGCCCACTCCCGTCTCTGTAAAACGCATATCGACCCTGGGCCCCGCCTCTATTGCCTTGCGTTTGCCCGCGGGCGAGGAAGGGTTAGTGAGGGGTTGAATAAAGGGTGGTCTCGTTCATCTCCTCACTTCATTCCCCATCCTCATCCAATCCCTCGTGGCGCTCCATTCCCCGTAGCTCAAAGTTTGGTCCGACCTTCTCCCCTATATTCCAACCATCCCCCTTTCCCATCCGTGTCGACGCAGTTGTTGTTTCTCTGGCGATCGTCAGTGGTTGAGGAATTGCTTCACAAACCCTCCCTCTCCCCCCCCCCTGCAAATGCCACCAGTGTCTCCCACACCCTTACTTTTCAACCCCTGTACCCGTTTCACCCTTTTTCCCGCGCACTGCTAAACCCTCCCCTTCGCCTCGAGCTGAGCTTGTTTGAAAAGTCATGTGTCGGACAGCGGCGGGCGAGACACTAAATTTAAGCGTCTGGGTTTGGAGGGGGAATGGAAAGAGAGAAAGAGAGAGATACCTTTTTCCTGCGCTCTTGGACGAGGAGTGAGTGTTTTACTCCGAATGTCCACGTTGTGTATTTGAGCCGCTAGGGTTCGCGGTGACTTGATAAAAAGAGAAGGATGCGTGGCGAAAGGGAACGGAACAAACTGGTCCGAGGGAAGTATGCGCGCGAGGAAGGGTGAAGTGCAGAAGAGGAGCAATGGAGTGTCAGGAGAGCGTATCGTGAAGCACCACTGCTCTCTCTCTCTCTCTCTGCATTTCTTTTGTTTTGTTTTTAAATTCGCGCGGCTGAGAGAGCGATTGCAGCGGGGAAACAAAAGCGGAGTACGGAAGGTCAAACGCCCGGTTGTTGTATAGTCCGGGGTGAATTTTCCTGCTAGGGACAGCCTTCCTTGTTTTGCTCTCGACGTGGGATGATTTAGAGGGTCATGTGCAATCAGCACCGAAGTCCAGCTCCGTGAAAAGGATTGGTGGGTGGTATACTCATCAGCTGGGTTGGCTTATCATAGCTGTTATAACGCGTGCAAGCGCGGCTCAAGACTCGGGCTACACGGGAAACCCCAACGACTTCAATATCGTGTATTAGGCATAATTTCCATGAAAACAACACGCTAACTTCGTTGCGAATGGAGTGGTTTAGTGGCAAATATGTCCGCCATTTTGTTTCGGAAATTTTATTACAAATTCCTGATTGTCTCCTCATGATACACTATGTTACCAATTTTTATGCAAATCGGACACATCTTTGATATTTTGCCCAGTTTTTCAGCATTTGCGACCACATTTGCGCCCGGGGCATCAACATATTTGGAATGTCAAATTCAGGTCTAATTCCTCGCTTGCTCAGCTGGCTTTTTGCCATTGTATAAAGCGTTGGTAATTTCCACCTGGATTCGTACAATTGGTATTTACCACTTTTAAAGGACGTTAAATTCTTCTTCTTGTCACCTCCCGGTCACGTAACTATGATGACATTGATATCTGTCTTCATCATTATTACTCACGCGTATTCGGATGTCAAAAATAGTTTTTTTTTATAAATAGATTGCAATGGGAATTTTACCCGGGGAAAAAAAGTTATCATGGCCGTCGATAACTGGGAGTCCGCATTACTCTTTCCCTTGCAATGGATTATCGCAGTACGTAGTGAGCTAATAATACGAAAGGGTCATTTCCAAAACAAACATAGGATTTAAATGCAATTGCTACACCATTTTACTTTTAAATCAAATGGTAATTATTCTCTACCTCTTTTTTTATATGGTGCAAATTGCATGAGTATAGGTCAAATAATTTTTTTATTTTTAAATTTTTGCCGACGTTTCGGATTTTTATTCATCCATATTCTGGGCTATAAACAATGATGTATGATGTTAAATGTTTGACAGTTCTGTTTTGGTTACATAATTGTAAATTTACAGTCATTAAATATAAAAATACATAGACATTCAGGACTGTTACCTTTAAATTTTGGTGTTTTTTTTATTTATTTACAATTTTAATTTGGTTGCTTGGATATATTTCTTTGTTGAAAAGTTATGTGTCGTTTATTAAATTAAAATTATTATTATTTTTATTATTTAAAGCAAAACTTATCATAATTTAATAAATGATACATAACTTTTCAACAAAGAAATAGATCCAAGCAACCAAATTAAAATTGTAAATAAATAAAAACAGCACCAAACTTTAAAGGTAGCAATATTGCCTAAGTCTATGTATTTTTAGATTTAATGTCTGTAAATTTACAATTATGTAACCAAAACAGAACTGTCAATCATTTTCAACATCATACATCATTGTTTATAGCCCAGAAGATAGATGAATAAAAATCCGAAACGTCGGCAAAAGTTTAAAAATAAAAAAATAATTTGACCTATACTCATGCAATTTGCACCATATTTTACTTTTATTGATTACGATGAAAGGAATCATATTTATTAAATTTTAAATGGAAGTCGTATCAGAGGTTTTGGAATGGTATGAGGCGTCCTAGCATGATAGGGCGACGCCGAAATATATCTTGCCAAGGCTAAAAACAATTCTCGAGCCACCCCCTGAATCCAGGTACTAAATATTTACATTAAATTACGCGTATGGAATTTCAATGCGCGATGAATCATTTGGTTCAAAGAAATGCAGATCCAATACCACCTAAAAAGTATGTCCAGCAGGCTCCAGTGAAATTATTGAAATTACGAATGCAACTCAAGGCTTTATATTGCGCAATTTTTTTTAAATTTTGATAATAAATAATACGTGCATAAATATTTATATACATATGCCTTGGTTTGGAAGTGAGATTTAATTTATTTCTTAGCTGCACATCTCAATGTTTTGATTCTCCGTAAAAAACTACTAAAATAGTAATCTACTATTCTTTCTTGATAATAGGTTTATTTAATTGAAAACCATAAAAACATGTTTGGTCCACTTGAGGCATTCATATATGTTGCATTGATATTAATTCTTGTCATAAGTTTAGGCAGCTGAAAAGTTAATTAAAGATGAATTGGTATTCATTCAAATGCCTTTACGAGACAACGTATTCCGGCGATCAAGAAACGAGATTAAAAAATTTTTCGGTGAAAAATAAATATTTTACTTCCAAATTAACCTGGATGAAAATTAATTGTGAAATCAACCTATGGAAATAATATTTCCAGAAGAAAAAATAGTTAGCAGAGCGTGGTTTCGATCCACGGACCTCTGGGTTATGGGCCCAGCACGCTTCCACTGCGCCACTCTGCTAGTTGAGAGAAGAGGGTGAAAACACGGTACATAAACGGCACTCTATTTCCAATTCCAAAAACCGTTCTGATTCTACGTATTTATAAATTATACCCTGACTACATACTACCTTGATAAGAAGTCCTATAAGGAGCCAACATTTGCATGATAATGGACCTTAGTATGGATATCATGTTTCAGTTTAATTCCCACTTTTGTGGTTCATCCTCCTCTTGCACGTTAGGTAGGTACTTCTTTTCTTACTATTTCAACTAGCACATCCAAAATGTAAACATTTGATTATTGCCGTAATAATTATGGTGACGGTAGGTACATGTCTCGCCCCTATTAACTTCCAGTGATAGAAACTGTGGGTAGCAGTTGGCAATGATGAGCCCGTAAGGTATATTGATTGACATGGAATAAGTGGAAGTAAATACTTGCACGGAATTGAAATTAAAATATCTTTTGGTGTCTACCTATTGAGAATATTACTACAAGGCTTTGCTTATTTCTTAGTGCATTAACTTTCTATGTCTCAGTGCGTTAAATTTCAATGAACCTGTGAAAATGTCTCAGTCAGTGTTGGACAGTCGGATCGACAGTTTGGACGGCCCAAGCCTGAAAGGTCCGGAGAGGGTCCCAGCCGCCAGCGAAACTACTGCATAACTTAAATAGCTGCATAATAAAAAAATTGTATTACAGTAGAGCGCCGATTATCCGTGGTAGTGTCCTATTAAATAATCTAATGATCTTAAGAAACGGATAATCCGTTCATGTCCATTTTTCTTGAAGTCCTTCGACCTGCAGTGCTCGGAGCGGAGCTCATCTCGGGCGAAACTGTCGTCAAAAGTCAACGTGAACGCGGTGGAAACCCGAACAATGGACAAGCCTTCAGTTTTGACCTTGCTTTAATGTGCCATGCTTTCTCCTGCTCTTATACGGAAATTTCATTGAAATACACGTTATATTCCTGCCATTCCGTTATCGGCCAATCGTTCATTTCTTTCTCCGAGTCTTATGCGCATATTTCATTTAAATACTCGTTATTTCCTTAGAATTTCGTATATCGGCCAATCGTTCATTCCATATGCATCTCCGAAACATTTCACCAACCAAAAGTTATGTCTGTTGATTACGTGCAATGATAACGCCCCATCGATTCGCGGAACATTCTGTTGTGAGTCTTAAATTCATCGACGCGCAAAGCGTCCCGTTTATACATCCTTAATTATAGATAATATTTTCCCAGAGGTAAGTGCTAAAATTTCATGATAACATCGTATTACGCTCATCTCGAGGAATTTGAGGCTATGTCGATCGGAAAATTCTACTTAGCGTTTTTTAAAAATAACTTCTGAGACTCGTGTCAGGGTAGCTGACGCGCACTTGCAAGAACTACTCGTTGTTTGCCGTTCTAACAATGAGAAGATGATTATTAAATTAGTAATAAAAACATGATCTCTCGAGTAAACAAAGTCTTACGTGAGATTATCTCGGACTCCCATGCCCCTCTTCGTGAGATAATGTAAGAAGTGTCCAACTACCTCCTCACCTTTCACGCCCGACAAATACTTGAATGGCCCCCACACCCTCAGCTCGCTCTCGAAACAAAAAGTTCAGGTGACAAACCACCCATATTCCTAAATATGAAGAGCTACCGATGCTACCTTCATTCGCTTGCAGTGGCGCGCTCACGTTCTGTTTATTTATTCAAATATTTAAATGCCTGTTTTGTAACCACTCAATTAATTGTTATTCGCTTCCGAAAGCCATGCACGCCATCCGATTTTGATGCATACTCCAACAACTTGGCTTTTTTGTACTTATCGCGCACCGTAGTAATGCCAAGGCGGTAGTTGATAGATAGATAGATAAACGTCTTTATTGGGGCGCGACATAGAGACTTTAGGTCCTTTCGTCCACCCTTAGTAGTAGGTAGGGGGAGGTGGCGGGGATGGAAAGGAAGAGGAGGGGATGGGTGCTTATTGTTTGTGGACAGATTTTAGGGTGATCGAACGTTGGTAATCGGTTATCTACTGCATTATATTTATTCTATGAACTGAAACAACACCTTCAAGTTTATATATATGTTACGGAGTGTAAGATTTAGTGTTAGGCTGAACGATTGAGTGTGGGCACGAGGCAATCGTCAGCACAGAAAACAGATCATGTTCTGTTATATGTGGCGTCAGGCGTCACGTCAGCTGATAAGAGCCACAGTTTATGCTCCATCGGCAGTCAGCTGAATGTTTTTACTGTTCCAGTGATACCGAATCAGCTGAGCTGCCGAATTTTCTTGACTTGAGTGGCACCAGTGAAACAGAAGCAGAAAGATTTCTTTTTGTTACAGTGTACTGGGTTGTTTTTTTATCTCGTGTTGCAATTAGGAACTGCCTTCTTGGTTTCTAAATATTTTTTATGATGATGAATAAACCAAAACCATCTAAGTGGCGGTGAAAATTTCAAAAGAAAACGAACAAGAGGAAGGTCTGAAAAAAGCAATTAAAAATTCTAAAAGTTTTTTCCTTCACAATTCACTGACATAGCAAGTGAGTAGGTACCGTAAGACAACTTTCTTGGTTCTTTAATTTTCTCGCAAAGTCTGTCTTTTTCAGTCCTTGTTCGAATAACAATGTAAACAAGAGAGCGTACAATGGGATAGGATTTTAACAACTTCAGTAATGGGAAATTTTTTATCCCATTCGTCATCAAAGGGTTAAACAATGACTATTTTTTATCACAAACCATCAAGGGAAATACTATGTCAATTCATTTTCTTCAGTCCCGCTTCAAGAACTTCAACCAACAAGTATGTTCAGCTGTTTCGAATTGAACATCCTATGACACTGGCGATAGTGAAAATAATAACTCAAGTACACTTCCTCCTCCTCTTTCTATTCCCTCTGTTGAAGTCAGCAATAAAAAATTAATCCTTTACCGCTGATGACTCCGTGGTTCAGTTCGTCGTCCGAATCTGAAGAAGAAGACGGTTCTGTCCATAGTACTAGTGCCACACAAAATTTAGGTCATTTTATAAGTCCAAATACTAATGACCCCATATCTTTATTAAAGGCCTTTCTAAAACATCCTATCCAAGTAAAATGTTCTGAAGGGAAAGAACTTCCGTTTGAACCAAGCAAACTTTATTATCTAATTTTACCAAACGGAGAAAAAGTACAAAGAAAATCTTCGTCAAAAGTACATGTTAATGTCATCAATGGAATTGTTTTGCTCAACTTGCATGGCATGTTGGGGAAAATAAATTAGGGAGACATCTTTTATTTCAGTGCATGAGAAAATCCTACTAAGCACATTTATAAAGCAATGGAAACATATGAAAATTCAAAATATCACCATAATTCTGTAATAACAGAACTTCATATTTGTTGAAGTCGTGATATTGAATCTATTCATAGTTCTAACCAAGCAAAATATCGGGAGAAACACATTAAAATAGTTGAGGTTAGCCCTTCGGCGTCTTATAGGCATAACACTGTTTATAGGCAGGCATTTACCGTGGAAATGAAGATGCAGCCTATTCTATATCCCATAAAGGAAATCACGGAAATATCCAATAGAATCTTTTACTTTTGACTGAATATGACATTATATTGAAAACTTTATTATTTATATTATGAGAAGTGCATAGCTGATAGTAAAAAGAAAAGAATGACTCAAATTTAGAAACAAGAAATTACTGGGAAAAAGAAATTTTTTTGCAGAGTATCTCTTGTGACCTTTCTGTCTTATCAATTAGCTAATAACTATTGGTGGTATGGGGCGACAGGGAGATTTTAAAGATTTGACAGGGAGCTTTTACTTAGCTTAACGGTGGATTAAACTCAAGATATCTCGATAGTGAATTAACTGACCATCTGTGCCCGATACGTGGTGCAGGGTGAAATACATAAACGACTCATCGATATGGTAGTCTTTGAAGATTATTGTGGTCAAGAAGTTAAAAAAGAATTTAAACAAGTATGGAATATCAGTTTCAAATATAGTAGCTTCTTCGTTTGACGTGGCTGCCAATATGAAAGGTTGCTACAATGGCTTGCTGGCTCATTTAAGGAGTGAAAATCAGAAGATGATTTATACTCATTGTATGGCTCATGTAATGAATCTAATGGTTGCAGATTCCACTGTTCATTGTTTGCCAGCTGAAAGCTTATTTGTGTTGGTAGAATGAACTGCCTGTTTCCTATAGCAGTCCAACAAAAGAATGACTGTTTGGGAAAAGAAACTAAAAGTCGATACAGTGGATATGAAACGTGATATAGATTAAAGAAAATTGGTGCTACTCGGAGGTGGGATAAACACCTCAGTAAACAGCTATGTCCTCAATCATTGACTGTGAATCTATGACAGAGCAAGATTATGATGTTGATTCGAGCAAGCCGGTAAATCTCTTCCATGCTTTGTTGGATATAGCGAAAGGTAATTTTGATTGCAAAACTAAACTTACAGCGCGGAATCTTATAAGCCCATGGAGTAAGTTTGAAAATACATGCACTGCATTCATCCTTTTGGATTTATTTGTAGTAACATCACCTGCGTCGGTTCTCCTCCAAAGTAAGACTCTAGACTACTCCATGGCTTGGGGATTGGGGGAAACAATGGTTGAGCAATCATAAAAGAAATGAAAGGACACAAGTTTTGAGAACTAGTTGAAAATATGCAATACCCATGCGAACCAGGTTGAAGCAACTTTTGCTGAAAGAGATGTGAATATGGAGACTGAATTTCCACAGGCAAGAACAACCAAACGTTATAGAATGGCAGATGAGCAATTAAAAGACCAGTCTCGCTCTATTTCAGTAATTCAAAAATGCAATATTGTATATTTAAATATATTAGGCAGTGCAATGAGAAGCAAAAATGAAAGATTTGTTCTGAACGAGGTTTTGCTAAAATACTGTTCATTGTTAGATCCAAAGAAATTTGACCTTGTTTTAAACATAAACTTTAACTCTGAGTTTAAGGAGATAATGCAGAAATTTTCAGCATTTGCAAGTGTTCAGAGATCTGTATTGCTAACTGAATTAATTCAGTTTGCTGAACGATACGATGTATTTAAACTGTCTCTTGGCGGGGAAGACCCTGACCCTGGCAGAAGACCGGAAGATTAAAGGCAAAAAGAGCAAGAACAAGCCATTGATGAAGGAGAAGAATTTGAGGGAGAAATAAAAAGACGTGCAAAATCAGCGAAGGAGTTACCTGCAAAGAGTATTTATCTTGTGCCTTTACTGTCTTATGTTAGCTGTCATCTCAGTCAGGACTGTTTAATAATCTGTATTCAGTTTACAAATTTACAATTACTTTACCATGCACATAAGTAACGTTCGAAAGGGTTTTTTCATAACTTAAAATTGTTAAAACCAAGTTACCAAATTCTTTGTGTCAACCTTTATTGGCAGATTTTATATTGATGAACTGTGGAAAAGGCTTGTTTTAAAATTTGAATAAAGATGAAGTTATCGATCAAATCGCCTCAACCCGTAATGAACCGAGGCAAAAACTAATGGTTTAGAGTTGGTTTAGAGACCCAGAAACCTTTCTTATCAATTTTCATGTTAATTTTATCTTCTGCTATTCCGTAAATTTGTGCAGTAAGTAAACTATGTATGGCTTATTTCTGTGTATTTTTCTTCTTGCATAATCCTAATTTACACTGATGCTTATAAATATTGTATTTATTGTTTTTCATTTTTGATTGTTTGGACAATAATTATTTTTTACTGACAGTAAGAAATACTCCGAAAGATTTTTTTACTGACAGCTTGTTCGCAAAAGTATCCCCGAGCTAGGCTACAAACTAGGCAGAGCCTATCTTGTAGGTGTGGACGTAAGCATGCTTACTGAACTCAACGTAGGACTGTTATGGTATCGTGCCGCATGTGGACTACTCAAGGGCTCCAATGCAAGTGATTAGGAGACCCAACCAGCTCATGAAAATCTATGTTCATGAATGTGGATGGGTATCAGTGAATAATTTTGTTTAGGGGTCCCTGGTGGTGTTTAAACTCCCCTAAACTCTCGCTGATGCATAATATCAACTTACTTTTAATGTAAGGTTGACGATAGGCCGGTTCAATTATTGTTCAGAACTGCTAATTTATACGAACATCCATTCACATACATTCCGGTAATTTTTCCGTATTAAGCTTAAGTGCTGCCCAATTTGCACTTCTGAATGTTTGAGTAAATCTCGGTAAATTACAAGCAGTGGCGCATGTTATCATCGTGCTGAAAGTTTTCCATGTATGGCAGTGTAAATAAAATGAAGCTAACTGAGTGCTCAGATATATATATATGTCGGTGCGTTTAAATTTTATACAATTCGCCAGTCGATATTGTAGGTGAGGAATGCGAAATTGAAATGGCTCCCTTCACTAACAGGGTCTACAATTTTGGGGGCCAGGTATTTTTTGCACGTGCTTTCTCCATGGCTAATTACTATCTACGTAATTAGGCTCTGAGTAATTTGCGTATAAGGGAGTACATCCACGTCATACTTTACATGGAAGGGTATCAGTTGAGTGTGTTATAATAGCACCCTTAACGCTATTTGACTAATTCGTTATTTTCGATAATTTGTATGATATTTTTAAATAATTGTTTTATGATGCTACTGTAATTCCGAGGACGAACGGAAGTAATATCTATCGCATGCGGTCCATAATTGGTTAAAATCCGATAACTTCCAAGTTTGACAATATTGTGAGTTTAGATAGGGAAAAATTACGCAGTTATTTAATCTCACTTATCTGCAAGTTCTCTTGTTTGTTCCTGCTATTTCATCCGGAAACTGCAAAATTATCTTTAATTATTTGCATGCCACTTTCAATTATAGTTTGGTAATAGCTAATATTTGCTTGGTTCTGAATTTTTTTTATATAGTTTGAATGTGGTTTGAAATACGTTAACCTTCTCATTAATTGGCACGTGATGCCTGTTCTCTCTTTGCGACACATGTTATTCTAATGCAGCATACCTTTTCCATTCCTAATTCTGATAATATGAATCTACGAGAAATTTTGGTGTAATATTTCCTTGGGATAAATTGTAGGTATGCACTTCTTTCCGCAAAAGTTGAAAATTAAGCGTGAGTGAAGCTCTGGGAAGTTTGTAAAATATTAAACGTGAATTGAATTGAAAAATTCAAATTGACGGGTAACACACCTGGTCGGATCCTCCATCTCTGCCGACATTGATGAGCGTGTCGCAATAGCGGTATGTCAATAGCAAATGGAGGACCTGACCCGTTTTACCGGGATTTGGTATTTGTTTCATGAGGTCATCGCATAGAATGGTTGATTCTGAAAAAGTATTTGTACGTAAGGTTCCATAGCAACACGGGTATTTGCTATCGTATTATTTGTGTGGAACAAGGGAGGAATGTTTTTTAGTGCTTACTTTATAAGTGTTTCACTAAGGGTATATAGTTTAAACTCGGTTGACTTACTATCGGCGTTGATATAAATGAAAAGCAAAATAATCCTTAATTGGAATAACATCATGCTCTCCAAAATCAATAAACTTACTCATCGGTATATTAATTAGTGTGTATTATAACCTGCAGTACTTTTTTCATGCAATCATCCCAAAAATCCAAAATCATTTATTCTCAGAAGAAAAAAATTATGTGCAGCAAAAATACCACGAGCTTAATTCCTAGGAGTTTGTAATGGAGCGTACAGTTGTTATCCAATATTAGTCCTGATTGTGTTGGGTAAATGAGTAAGCCTTTGGGTCGTAGAATGACATTTTTACGGTATTATTTGATGGTGTTTAAGTCTGCCATACATATTTACATTCTATTAGACTCACCAACACGATAGGATTTTAGTGCAGCGAGAACAATAGATTGCATTTTTCGGTGTCCTTAACCACTCATGCCATCGATGGGAACGTGAATGGATGCGTGGTATTACTGTAAATCTGGCTCAAAGGAAGAGCTGTGACGCTGGGTATAGAGTACCAGTTCGTACCTCCTCCTCCAACACTTACCCTCTCCTACAACATGTACCCTCTCCACATCGATCGCAATTTTTGTGCTTGCAATTAACCTCTGGAATTAAAATGAGTCTTGAATAATTATTTTTTAAATCGAGTAAATGTTAAAATTGTAAACTAATTACGTAAATGACTTTAATATATCTTTTTGTTCTAAAAATCCATTTTCTATCCTTCTATCATGAAATGTAAAAACATGTTTCAAATCGCTTTAGTGTCCCGCTTCTCACGATATTCAGACAAACTTGAATCTGAAATCTAGGTGAATGAAACAATTTTTAGGTTATTTAGTCTCGGAATTTTCTTCCTGTTCGTCCAGTATATCCTGTTTTGCATTCATTACACTTCAACATGTATGAGCCACTCTTATTCATACTATCAATATTGCATACATAGATTAATAGAAATTTTACAATGTATCTAGGGTTATAATAGAATTATTGCTAAAATTGTCCGTTACTAATAAGGGGGCGGTTAGAGTTCCTCACTGTGAGAAAAGAAAGAAATATTTGAATTTATTTCATTGGCTGTAGGCTGTAGGTTAGAGTGTTGCTTATTTTTTATTTTTTCTCGGATTTTTGATTTCTACCTCTTAAAATATGCTATGGGGTGCAGAATGGATATCCTAAAAATTTCAGCCCGATTGTTTAACATTTAGAGGTCGCTCAAAGAGCATAAATGCAATAACATTCAATTCTGCCGATTTGAGGAAATAACATCTATTTAAGGGGTAACGCACAATTTTACAGTTCTTTAGGGTCGAAATTCGCTCCATTTTTACGTCCGCTCAACAGTTTTCCAGGAATAAAATACTTTTCCAAGAGCTACAGCCACGCGTCAAACCCCTAAGGGCGAGCTGGTTGCTCGCGGGCCGCATTCGCGGTCAGCTGATAGGCCCTGCGCCTCTCATTGCCTTACGCCCCCCTCGCGCCTTCCCTAACGAGAATCGGCGGAGGGAGGGAGGAGTCGAATACCTTGGTGACATTTTCACACCGCTAATGATTCACACGAAGTTACAATCCTTACAAGACCGACGTAAAGCTCTAATTTATACATGGGTTTACGCTTTTGTCGTAAAGAGGAAGAAAAATTACTTTTTTAACGGTTAAGTTAGTGAAATAGACAACGTCGATTCACAGAAAAACTTCCTTACTTTAATACTGTCACAAAGTTGTAAATAAAGCAGCACAACATATTAAGAACATTAATTTTTTGTCACAAATCCAAACGACATTGCTCTTTAACGATGAACTTTCGCGAGTCTTTTATTTCCCTTTGGAAGTGAGCATCACCAAGGAGTAAATGCTGGAAACTATCTTCTTTGTATGCAATAGTCTTGTTGAAATTCTCCATCAACTTGATAGAGCGTTCAGCATGATCATTGGTCCCACGCAAAGCCTTCACTTTATCTTGACTAATTCTATAGTCGCTGTTGTTGTGCCATGTCACAGGATCCTCTTCCAAAAACTATTCTGGAATGCTAAGTAATCGAAAGAATGAGAGACTATTCGTTGTGACAAAATCTGCCAGCGCTAACCTGTTGGTAAATTCCAAATTTCTGGACAGTCGTTTAGAAGGATTTGGTACACCTTTGTTTTTTAGGTTGTATACAATTTTCTTTTTTTCATATGGGCTGACACTATCGTCGAAAAATGATAGGGCCGACAACTGTTCACTCTGATATCACAAGTGCCTGCTGAATTTCTTTAGGGCAATAGATGCCGTTGCACTGTCAAGGTTTCTATACTCTTTCAATCTGCAGATGGATAACCATGGTTATTAGCTTCAAATCATGTTTTGGTGTCCCTGGAGCGTCTGTGGCTGTGTACCATGAAAATATATATACTTTTAAAATGAAAACAGTCACAGCTAGTAGTCCTTTACTTTCACTTTCTGATAAAATAAACTGATTTCTAAAAATCCATATATTTAATGAATCTATTGCCTTGTTCATCCATCTAGCCCTATGGAATGCTCCGACTGCTCTAAACTTCATGCCTTGGGGGACGTCTTCCAAGTACGACAAGAGAAAGGTTTAAAAGTTCCAAATAGTCATCTCTAGGTTGACCAACCTGTGAATGCATTTTAAAAAAGGAATTAAGTATACCTCACGCATTTATTAAAATGATAATGCAAGTGAATGTAAGAAGATAGAAGTATATATAGTCAGAGCTCATAATTACCTCTATTTTGTTGAGAGAAAAATCAACTATCTTGTTGGATGCATCACCGCTAAAATACTTAGAAATATGCTCATCTGAAAGATCTTGAACATTATGTTTGTCCATTACTGGCCATTCTTGTTGGAATCTTTTAAAGAGCGGTATTTCAGGCCCACCCACAGGTTTAAGGTTGTGCTCAAACACGTCTTCCAGGATTATTTCTAAGACATGGTGGCGGCAAGCAAGATACAAAACATCTTGCTGTAGTTTATCTTTTAAAATAACTGTAGCACAATACTTTGAACCTAATATATGATGAAAAAAGAAATTTTCAGGTTGAAAATCCCATAAAATATGATAAACTAAGAACCAAATATATGAAAACAGTTCGTTACCTGTATTTACGCAAGTAGTATCAAATGAAAATGCTTTAATTTTGTTCTCTAATCTCCACTCCTCAACGAAGTCGTAAACAATCTCAGCAGTGGCTCGCCCACTGGCAGTTTTGGTGAATTTTGGAATCTGTAATGTTTTTTTCTTTCATCAATCGGCCATGAGATTTATTGAACCATTAAATGATTTAATATGCAAAATAATATTTGAAATACTTGATTCAATGAATGAGTAAAAATTACCTTTTGTAGGTGATCGCTAGTAACCCCTGTTACTACAACTGCAATGCGATCTACATTTCTTTTGCTGGTTAGATCGGGTACAACTTTTCCGTCCCAGTGTTGAGGGTTAGGAAGGGGTCTGGATTAAACTTTTGTTTAATCAATAAAGCCTTAAAGTGATAGAACACCTGCAGCACTTCGCGAATCAAAGGCAGCTTAGTTTTCGGGAAACAAGCGGCAACAATTCCGGGGACGCCGATTAGGAATACTTCACAGAAGACTTGCGCGTAGTAAACGACATCGTTTTTAGCACTAGCGTTTCTACTCCGAATATTTACTCTACACCATTCGAAATCCGACTGCGATGGGGTTAAAGGAGGTGTGAACCACGAAAAATTGGGTACGAAGACGTACACATAATTATCTATAAACATCATTTTTAATGTTTCCATCTATTATGGTCTCCTGAATTTATAACAATGTAAAACATTGCAAGTTTGTAAGTAACTCCTCCCTCCCTCCGCCGATTCTCGTTAGGGAAGGCGCGAGGGGGGCGTAAGGCAATGAGGGGTGCAGGACCTATCAGCTGACCGCGAATGCGGCCCGTGAGCAACCAGCCCACCGTTAGGGGTGTGACACGCGGCTGTAGCTCGCGGAAAAGTATTTTATTCCTGGAAAACTGTTGAGCGGACGTAAAAATGGAGCGAATTTCGAATCTAAAGGACTGTAAAATTGTGCGTTACCCCTTAAATAGATGTTATTTCCTCAAATCGGCAGAATTGAATATTATTGCATTTATGCTCTTTGAGCGACCTCTAAATGTTAAACAATCGGGCTGAAATTTTTAGGATATCCATTCTGTACCCCATAGCATATTTTAAGAGGTAGAAATTGAAAATCCGAGAAAAAATAAAAAATAAGCAACACCCTACTGTAGGTGATAGGTCAAAAGTGATTTAATATATTTTCCAGGAATCTTTGACATAGATTGGCATGTCACTATAAATCCAAATAATTACCCTTTTAGGTCATTGGAGATTATGAAAATTCTATTGCCTGCCTAACCAGTCGTCATCATCTACGTCCTTTGATGTAGTTCGTGTCACTCGGGAGGGACCTAAGAGTCAGCGAAGCACCGCTCAACCCATTGTGACGCAAGGTTGGAAATTTGGCTGGTCCCCTATAGGAACCTTGTGGGATTCAAAAGATGTGATCGAGGCGGAGAGAGAAATTTCGGGCCGAGGGAAGAGTTTCGGAAAGAGGATATGGAGGAGAGAGGATTGGGAGTGTGCTAGGAGTAATTGACCGTCGGGGAGAAGCTGCTAAGGCGATTTAACACACCCTGCCTCCCTATTTCCCCCGTGCACTTTCCCTTATCAAGAAAGGCTTCATCCCCCACGCATAACCCAACCCCTCCCCCAGCCCCGTCTTTCGTCTAACCCTCCCGATCCTTACTTGCAAACCTCCCACGTTCATGCCTTCCCGCCTGTTAACCCTTCTTTTTCTCCATCCCCCCGTTATTGATCTGATGAGGAGGAGCTTTTGCTTCAGTGACAGGATGACGAATGAGCGAGCGTTAAAGGGGTGCTTATGTAGACGAAGGAGGGAGAATAAGGTTCTTGTGCCGGTGGGAGAAGATGGAGGGAAATGGGAGAGGATGTGGAAGGAGGCGCTAATGCGGGCGAGGGAAGGTGGCAGGGTAGCAGGCGTCCATGGGAATTTCAGAGCCCGTAGTAGACGGTCTTCTCTGGGAGTTATTCCTTCAAACGAACACTGCGGTAGCTCATACCAGAGATGGAAAGGAGTTGTGGGGGGTGTCTCTCGTTCATACCAAACGCTCACATATATAAGAGAGAGAGAGAGCAATCTGGAGATGTGGGAAAGGGGGCTGGGGGGCTTAAGAAGGATTTCGCTTCGCTTTTCCGGAGTTACTTATAAAAGAGCAGACGGAGATGGGCAGTTTCTCGGCCGTCTGGCCGGACCGAACCCCCCCGGGACTTAAGTCGGGGTTGGTGTGTGTGTAATGACCCTCGGCTCTGAGGGAAATTGATCGAGGGAAATGATCTTAACGCGTGCGTGTGATCATTAAGGATCGAGTCACTTGAAAAGAGCACCATGTTGGGTTGTGATTCATGCGTGTGCTATCCTCTACCGCTTTCTTATCTCCCTTTACGAAACGTGAATTTCCAGATGTTTTAGTCAGACTGCAGCAAAGGATGAGCCTTCCTGCGGCGTATGAAAAATTATCCTTGGGATCTTTGATCTCAGGTTTGGTTGCTGAAGATTTCCCAGTGAAATCCCTTGTAAGCTGGGATGATTTCCTATTTTCCCTCAGATTTTGGTTCCTTGATTTCTTAAAGGCCCTCAAAGGTTCTCTGGACATTTCATATTGATTGAAATTATGCGTTTTCAGAAAAAATACACGCATTTGTTTCTTTATTTTGCTCAACTTAAAACCTTTGGTGTTTGTTTCACTAACTGAAATCGATGTTTTCATTATCGCTGCATTTTATCCATATTTATCCGAATAGTGAAATAATCTTGTACTTATTTTCCCTGTAACTTTGGTCTGCTGTGTATGATTTTAGAGAGATATTTTCTCGAATTTGGTCTGTAATTTTACTTGCGACTAGTTGCTAAATCCACACAGAACCTTTTTTATTTTAAGCATGAACTATTAGTTTTTTCATAAAGTTTCAAACAGTGAAACTTCTTTCGGATTTTAAGCCATTGTTTACATTTTACTCGCCAATTTTGTTTTACTACGTTAAACTTGTAATTGCGCTTGGTGATTCAAGATTAAGGTGCTTAAAGAAAAGAACTATGGTCAACCTTAATTATATTCATGGCATTAACCACTTCCTCTATTTTACCTCTCTTCTGTTAAATGAATACACGACTGAGGCTTAGCTTCCAAACAATAGCGACTTTTTTGTGTTTATCTTTTCAAAAAAACATTATACTTTCCTAACAATTACCTTAGTTGTTTTTATTTAAATTTGAAGTAGTTTTTATGTAAATATTCCCATAACGAACGCTTTATTTTTTAACTACTGGTTTTAACTTTGGTTTGCTAGAAAGAAATGTTGCTTTTATTTCAATTATTTTTTATATATTTTTTATTTTATTTTAAAGAAAGATAACCACATACAGCAGGGTGCCATTTTATAGTGGCCTTGTAACAGTACATACATTGGAGGACATAAACAAGCAAATTTAACAAGAAAAAAACAAGAATCAAATTCACAAAAAAAAAAAAAAAACAACGAAAAATGACAAAGATAAGCCCGCAGTAGGCACTTTTGAATGTAACCACGTATTACGTGCTCATTAATGTTTAAAGAAAGTTGTTAACCTTTAAAGGATTAGGAATTATGTAAACTTGAAGCTCGTACCATAATGATCTTGCAGAAAATAATAATAACAATACCGTATATACTCTGTGAAACCGGTGGTCCTGATCATAGGTGTGCTCGGTGGAGTTAAGGGGTCGCTGCTAAATAACATCAAGTGCATTTCGTCCTGCGTGGCAGAGGCGGAATCACTAGTTGCACGCATGCAGAAGGCCGTCATCCTGGGGTCACTCCGTCTACTGCGGACGCATGACTCGACAGCAGCGTAGCTACTCATCCGATGGGCGTCGGACGTGGCTGCGATCACTGCCCAACCCCTCTCGAGTCTCCGGCCATTATGACGGCAATGAAACCTGATGCTTTCCGGGGACTCGGAGGGTATGTTACTACTGTAACAAATAAAATAATATCTTATAAAATAATATATGTGTCGATGCGAAGTCCATTCATCTAAAATTTTATCCAACTTTCCGAAATAGGCAATAGTTTCAATAAAAATATGGAAACTATTCACATGCGTAGACTCATGCTGGTGTGTTGCCATGAATGCCGCACACTCGTGCTAGGCTTCGGAAATTAATTGCAGACCGATCTCTTTTCTCGCTCAGAGCACCGGTTAACGCTATGTGGCTTCTAAAAGACTTTATTTTTGCCGTCGAAGTTGCTACTGTTAATGGATGAGGTCATTAGCCTGGGATACTATCTTTTTAAGAAGAAAGTGTGCTTAAATGAAGATAGCAATTCGGTCCGGCTATTCCCTATTCCAAAGGGTTTAAGATACGGAAAGAGGGCGAGTGCTTTATGAAGAAGGCGAAGGAGATTTAAAGGAATTCAAAGGAAAGGAAGAGCATGAACGAAAGAAGAGATGAAACGGATGAATAGTCAAATAAATAGCCAAGCCCATGCCACCTCGCTTTACAACATTACTGGATTCAAGGTGGTCCTGACCTTTCGTTTAGTAATTAGGAAAATCTTAAAATTGCTGTGCAGTATCTTTAAGTACATGGTATCTGATTCAATGATTGAGTTTTTACTCAATGTGCTATTTTTTGCGTATTCCTCTTTTTATGTAGATCCTTAAATATTATGAGCTATGCTTCGGTTTCGTTAAATAAAATATACATTTTAATAGAAAAGCATGCTTAAGATCCAAGGAAAAAATGTTCGTTATACCAAATTTGCGTCGCGGAATGCACAAATAACTCCGTAAGCAACATCACTGTTGAGTTCGCCTGACCCTAAAATGATAGATCTGGGTTCGACTTCCGCTCAAAACAAATGATGTTTTCATGGCGAATGCCATTACTTTGGTGTATCTGTGGGTTTTACTAACAGGAGAAGAACACGTACCCTGCTGCGTCTATAATAATATCAGCATAAATTAGCATAAAACTCTTCCTAAAAAACAGTTTTAGTTACATAGATGAAAACTTCCAATGTTTCACTCCCAAGACATGAAATTTATACATCGTACCCATTATCACATTTCCAATATTGACTGTAACAAAACCATTCTTCATTTACCCACACATTTTACTTAACATAAATATACGTAGTTTTAGTTCTTTACATGTATCAACCATTCCGCTATCCTCATTTTCAATACAACCAATTTATAATCGTCTTTTATTCGGTGGACATAAGTTATATAATGATGTTCCTATGTAAAAAAGTTACATCTGTAGAAAACCTCTTTCTCATCGGAAGGTGGAAATTAATATTGATTCTAGTTTCATAACTGTGAAGTTTAATGATGGACCTTAGTATCTCATCGAAGTATTTAGGCATCAAAGCCAATTTAATTTCATACATAAATATTAATACACTGTATTCCAGAACTTCCCTTATGTCTGTGTGCATTATTGGCAAGAAACATAACTGTAGCGCAATAATTAAAGTGAGGTAGAATTATACAGTTATATGTTACTTTATCGCAAATGGGAATGAAGTATTTTATGTGTGATGCAGGACGTTCAGTACGTTTCAGTCCTGCTCTGGGTTTTATCAAGTTGGCCGTAGTTTTGCTAAAAGATTATTCTTTCTGCGGTATTAGACATTAATAACCAAGACCTATGTTATTCTGTACTGCGTAGTGGGTGTGGTGATTAGTATCTTGAACTGTTGACTTAAAGGCCTTGAGTTCACTGCACCTTTAAGGCAATCATTTTAGGCTAAGCACGTAAAGATGTTATGCCAAGAGATTTGTAACTAGCATTACCTCTTGTTGGTGTATCCCAGGCGGAAATCAATTTTTACGCGCTAATTTCTTGCACTCGACAAGGTATTAAGAATGCTTCTATTACGTTGTAAAATGTAGTATAGAAAAGAAAAATAAATAGTAATGGTCATTATAAAAACGGATCTAAGATTAGAGGGTGAAATTAAATATCGTGCCTTTGGCAGCAAGTTGTGTGTATAATATTCAGTAAATACGCTGGAATGAATTTGGGAAAAAAATCGACAGAATGGAACAGCGGACTCAAAGAGTCCTACGCCTACAGCTCATGATGTCTACCACCAGACCAACTGCGCAAAAATACATCATTTCCTGAGGCGGAGCAATGCATGTGGTATATCTTTTGAGTGATCATCATCATCATTGGTGCTTCTGTCCGCAGACAGGTTTCAACGGTAGTGTTGTCTCCACAGCATTCTGTCCTGGGCCTCTCTCTTCATCTCCGCATAACTCCTTCCTTCTTTTATATCCCTCAGCATTCCGTGCCTCCTCCTTCCTCTTCCTCTCTTCCCTTCTATTTCCCCTTCTATTATTATTTTCTGTAGGCAGTTATTCCTTAAAATATGTCCTATCCATGTTGCTTTTCTCTTTTTAATTTCTCTCAGTATACTTCTTTCTTCTCCAATCCTCCTTAGCACTTCTTCATTCTTGATCTTATCTTTCCATCCAATCTTCTCCATTCGTCGCTATAGCCTTATTTCAAAGCTTTCTAAGTGCTTTTCTTCTCTCTTCTTTAACGTCCACTTCGTTAAGTGATCATGGGCAGTAAAATGAATGCAAAAATGAATCAACATCAATCTTTTGGTTTCTCAATTATTTTAGTTTGAAACTTATTTTCAAATCTGTTGCCGCCCTGCTAAAATAAGTACATACTAGGAATGTACCAGTATGTATAAGACCGTATGTGGGCCTGACGGTATAGGTCAAGATAGTTTATGAAACTTTCGACATGACCGGCGATTGGTGGGTGAGTGAGACAGACCCTTATCGTCGGTTCTCTTAAACTTTTATGAGGAGGAAATGGTATTCAGAGCATGGGGTTATTCTGAAGAGTTGACAAAAGTTTGAATAGAGGATGTTAGATTTTAAATTAATAATACATTGGTTATCCAGTCAGCAAGGATGTAGCAGGCGACTATCAGAATAGGTGTAGCACATATGGGAATGGGGGTAAACCATAACTCTAAAATAATGTGATTTTCCAAAACAATGTAAAAATTGAATATAAATTTAGAACTGCGTAATTTGGAACAGGTATATCAAGCAACGTCGATAAAAGTGGACGTAACACGTAACATCAAGTATAAGAAAAGATTAATGCATTAGTATAGAAGACTTTCAATAATAAGAGAAACCTAATGAAAGTACCTGGGTCATTCTGAAATTAAGTGGAAATTTGAGTCCTTAACTTTTTTTGACTTAATTTAATCATTGATTTTATTTATTAAAATTTTAATTAATAGTAAAATAGAAATATTTAACTAACAAAGTGTCCTAATATACCAAATTTGACATATTTGTAGCAAACAAATTGATTAAGCACCTAAATGTTACCTCCATAGGTATCCCACGCCGTGTTTTTACTTAAAGAACTGTGAGCAAAACCTTTTGTACTAAGTAAATTAATTTATTCAACCATCGCATAATTAACTAGTACCATTGCCTTAAACCATGGGCTAAAAATAGAATATTTCAGTTCTATTTGAGATAAATATAAAGATTGAAAGTTATGTCCCCAACGTTTATATCACCTCCTTGGGAAAATAGAAAAAAACCTATTTAACTCTACCAGGAAGCAGCACAAGTTTGAATGTTTAACTGTAAGAAAGCCCTAGCAACCATTTTGCTTGGAGAATGTTTTTCTTTAAACAGTAAGTTCATTTGGTCTCTTTATTTCTGCTTTTAGGTGTAAAACATAGAGTTCCTTTATTGCCCGTCACCTCCATGTCATCCATAATTTTAAAAAATTATTACCAATTTAAGAATTTCTTTCATTGTATGGCTTGTTGTCATAAAGAAATTACTTAAAATCAAAGCACAATGCTGTAAGAGTTTTAAGTGACTGTTAACTGTGGTAAACTCTTGATTTTGTCACCTCCATGGATGTCACCTCCGTGGAAATTTGTGTCACCTCCGTGTTTTGAGATAGTGTAAATTTCAGTTTAATTAGCTATTAACGTGTTTTTGACCTCTGTTTAAATGTTAGATCACTTAAATACATAAAGTACAACACCATTACAAATAAAATTACATCACATCTAATAATTGAAAAAACATTTTCGTTCGCAAATTTCCACATAATTTCAGAGTGACCCACCTACTCTTAATTGAGGCGTTAAAACATGGTTGTAAAGTGGCGGGATGTGAAGCTCGGCGTAATATGGCGGCGAAACTTGGAGCCTTGGGAGAGAGGACGATAAGTAACTGTAGGGTCGAGACTTTGGTAGTAGGTAAGATGGTTCGAGATATGGGTGTGGAAAAGGGTGGGGAAAGTACGATGGACGGAAAGGAAGACAACGGAAGAAGTTCCTATGCATAGTAAATGAAAAAAAAGCTCTCGTTTGATGAAATGAAAAAAAAGAATGCAGGTGGAGTTATTAGTAGATAGCATGTTGGAGATTTCTATGGAAGGTAGAATGCTGGAAAGAGGGGGAGAGGGAGTTAATGGATAGTCATTTTGTACACCACTGTGGGAGGTTGGAAATATGCTGAACTTTAGAGAAAGATAGTGTGAAGAAAAAGTAAAATCCCAGAAAGAGAAAACGGAAAATTGCGGTGATTCATGAAAAACCTACGGTACCAAACTGTCAGGAAATCAAATTCAAGATATATATATTATTTATTATCATTATGTGACTGGAGTCAACCTTACCAACCGTGGAACAGAATGTCTAGGTATAAAATAAAACAAATACTTGTTTCGACGCTTTTGCATTATTTTCAATATGGCATGTACTATTAGATGATGGAAACGCTACAAAAAGCATAATTTAGAAAGATACATTGGACAAAGTATGTCCCATTTTTTCCAAATATGTGGTATTAATAAAACTCTAACTTTCTCATTACACGCTCTTGATACGCACCAAGATTTGCACTGAAATCTGCATTCAGTCAACTTAGTACATATTATAACAATGATTATAAATTTGGATATAGGCTATTGTAGAGGTTGAACAATATATGTAGATACCGTTGAAACAGTAGCATTTCCGGAATATCTTCCTCGTGCCATCATCTTACTTGACGACATTTTAGCCGGCTTTGCAGCAGGCATCAGAAGTCTGAAGTGTATTTTGCATGTTTTGGCCCGTCTTATGTTGGATGCCTGTATGCCTAGTTGTCTCTTGATTGGTGGGTTTCGGGAAAAGGAGTTTCCAAGCGTTTGAGAGTTTCATCCCCATTAACGTTAGGTTTCTCAGCAATTTCAATGACTTCTCGGATGAGTCTTGGGTGGGACTTCTTTTCCTTGGAATTTTCAAAGCCAATTCTGTGCGAGAGCCCTTGCCATTGCAAAGAAGAATATAGAAAGCGCATTATCATTTATAGATTCGGTGGCACTTTTTGGGATGGAGATATTATTTTCAAAAAAGATGCTTTAGAAGTATATGAAAATAGTCAGGAAATTCGCCTAGCCAAGATAGAGTCGACTAAAATAACCGATACACTGTGTCGCAGGCAAGAGAAAAGTGGAAGTGTGGAGGGTGTAAGGTTAAATCTCCCGGGAGTGAGGTAAATTAGCTTTGTTGCCACTGTTGCCCCGGGAACGGAATTGGTAATGAAATCTTAATCAGGGTGAGCCACCTCCCCTCGCTCTCTCGCCTTTTCCATATCCCTTATCCTTTTTTCTACCCGGTCGTGATAGGCCTTTAATCGTGTGGACCACGGGAGGAAGAGGGCATCTCGGGAAGGGAAGCATCTTGAAGGCGATAATTCATTAATTTCGTGTGCCCATGAAAATACTACCATCTTCTTTGTCTGGCCTGAGGGCGCAAATTATTTTCCGATGACGGCAGTCAGGAGTATTGATGGAGATTAATTCATCTTTTTTTGCCAAATCATCGCAGGAATGGCTTTTTTTTCCCGTCTATTATATTTCGTACTTTTTGTTCATCAAGTGATCCATCATACTCTTTTAAAACAATGAAATCCGCAGTAAATGAATTTTCATTCATCTCAATGAAGGTTTCATTAAGGTGTCTTTTTTCGTCGCAAGACTTCAGAATTTTGCTTTGACTGGAATAAAGGTTGCTAGGGTACGAAATTAGTTGCTATACGGCTGTACTGCAACGAGTAATTTTTCCGCTACCGAATGGAATTTAAAGTAAAATTAAGATCCATCATTCATTGAAGGAATTGGGCCGGAAAAATGAAAAAACCTGCTAATATTGATGCAAAATTCTAATGCAATTTATATTCCCTCTCTCTCTTTATAATCGCCTTTTACATTTCTTTCCTCTATCGTCTCCAACCTCAAAATATCAATTACTATAATTCTTATAAATAAGTCAAAACCTTTTCATTAACCGAGTATCACAGGGAACAAGGAGTGTTTAAACGTATTTAACTCTTGATTTTAAAAGCGTGGAATATTTAAAATAGCAACGCGTTAATTCTTACATGTGATAAGTAACATAAATTTTATTTTAAAAGGCTCAGCTTGATCAATCGGGCTCATTTTAAGTTCACGCGGTCAATTCATATGTCATTCACATTACTTGCAAAGCTATGAGTTTGCTTGTACCACCGAAATATAATATTAACTTACACTACCACGATAATATTCATAGTATTTATTAGCATTTTAGTTATGCATCCCAGTTTATGGGACATTATCGTCCTGTGAAAATGTTATAAGGGAATGGATGATTGTGATACCGAAAAATGGAACCATAAGAGAGATCACTATCGAAAATAGCCATGCCATTTGCGTGAGTACACTTTCATATGCCCTCTGAAAGTAATCATCGTATCTGAATCTCGGAAATGAGTTGATGTCTAAAGTGACCGTTTCTCTTTTAATTCCGTATTTTGAACTGAAAAATTGAGCACGTCAGAAAATGATTAGGCTCTTTGCGGTTTACTATTAATGTAATTGTTCCTCTAGGCGAAGGTCGCTGGTTTGCTTTGAGAATGCTATTGAAGTTTGACATAGAATAAGTTGGAAAATTAGCCCAAAAGGAAATGTTGATATAATGTGAGGTACTTCGATTTTTAGAAGAGAGTGCTTTCAAGATAATTCTTCGCATGTATGGAAGGGTAGTATAGCAAATGCAATTCAAGAAAATAGTATTTTCTAAGACTTTCTAAGTTTGGCTAATTGGAAATCTGGAATTGGAAAAAACCAGATAAATTAATGAACCAGTCCAACAGCATTTTGGCTACCCGTGTGCATGATTATTAAAACTTTTTTTTTAACGTTTATCTTTAATTCTGTTAGTACCTACGTAATTTGGAAACTTGTACGATGCACTGTTATTCTGCGGTGCTCAATACTGCATCCTTTTGATTCAGTAACCATGGCGTGTTCTTCCTTGTGAAAGTCGTAGGAATTTGTTAAAGCGGTGCTTAAAGAAAATAATGCCGCACATTTCACTATTACTTTTCCCAACTTTGACTGAAAAAAATTTATTTGGAGCAGAATTAAAAAACCCTCAGTTTGATTTCATGAAGATACGCGTTGACAAAGTGATTTATTGACTGAATTTTTTTTTTAACTTTAATGGTTAAACCTTGCATTCAATCCATTAAATTTTGATAAATTACACTGGCTTTTGGGCAAGTACTCTGGTTGCCGTAAAATAGATCCCTTGCCATCAAGAGCATGCGTTTTGGTCGGTGGATGTAATATCAAGTCCCTTTCAGGAGTTTCCTCTACGCCACCATTCACTATGTTTACAGAGGGTTTCCAAGTAAATTGGAAATTGCACCATCTTTACCCTTGCCATAATTCTTGCTCGCTCATCTATAAGGAGCTCAGCCGTAATATGAGACCAATGGAGCAGTCCATTAGGCTCTGTGTACGATTAGGTAGGATCAAATTCTCTTTACTGCCGCTAGTTGACCAAGGGACGACAACTTTATTATTCTAAACAAACGGATACCGAACGTAATTGCAAACGTTACCAAAGGTAGGAACGGAGAGAGGACAGAAAGCACGGTGCAACATGGAATGGAGCCAAAGGCATACACGGGAGACGAGTAGGCTAAGGAAATGTCAGACCGTAAAACATAGAAATGCGTGATTGATTGGTATTAAATAGAGCATAATATGTGTTATATATAAAAGTGCATTAATAAGTGTGCTTTAAATAATATGGACCAGCATCTACATTTTCTCTCAAGGGTGGAAAATTCACAGGAAAAAAATCATTCACCTGAACTACAGTGATTGTATTATAGCTTTCAATAAATGTACATTTTCTATTTGAAAAATTTTCGATATATATTTTCAATATAGCCAGTGTATCCAATATGTAGGCGAAATAATCATCGCCATTCCCTGGTTTCCAGATTTTGAAGACCTTCTTATCTCTCGTGCAACTGTTTGCGCAGTTATTGTAGCAACTCTCGACTGTAAACGACGCTATTTTCTCTGCTCATTCATCTATACATCAAACCTTGTAGTAATGTGCATGGTGTCAAATGGCGGTAAGTCATATGCGGAGAGGTAATATACTGATATTCTAGGGCCAGAGTGGTCTATTCAGCCTGGTGTCCACTCAAATATCTGAGAGTTTGATTAACAACAAAACTGTGTATTTCCGCGGCGTCTGGTTTTTGAAACCAACGCCGGTGCAACCTCCAGAGTATGGTGCACTGTAGGGTTTAAGTCGAAGCGATTCGAGTTCTATCTAAAAAACTGATTTTATAAAATAATTTGATAGGACCGATGGACAGTCAAATTTTAGTCATGTTAGCGAATCGTATCACTAAAGAAAATGGTAGCAACGGCACAAGACTCTCATAAAACGGGAAGTGAAAATATATGTTCTACCATTATTTGTTGGCTCTAGGTCATTTCCTGCCTGAGCTCCCTATCAAGCCCCCTCATTGTATAGGGACCATTTCCCCAAAATCCTCCCAATTAGGGGAGTACTGTGATATATCAGGATGACATTCCTCTGTCAACAATATAGTGTTATATAAGTAACGTTGATAAGGTCAGGCTTCATTATGTCTGATTGAATATTTTCTCCGTATAATTACGGATATTGATGCTCTCCCATAGAGATCGCTCATGACAAATAATCCAAAGTCTGATACACAGCTCCTTTAAAACGTATCGCGACGGCCTAAACTTGTGGTGCCTGTAGTTCGGCGCTCAAGATGAAAATATGTTGACTATCCTGAGCTGTCTCTGATGAGCATGAGAACATTTGGGCAAGATTCTTAATATTCTTTATACGTTGTCACTCCTAATCAAGTAGAGCTTTTTAAGGCAGTGTTCGAACAGTGTTTACTGATGCAAACCGCGAGAAGCGACGTGCCTGTAGGCAACCCAACCGTCACCCAAGCATCGTATCTATCCAACCACACTCAAAGTCTTGTCTTTGACTTGACACTTGCCTTGACACTTTTTGAAGTGACTCAATAAAATTCTCTCTCAGTTGAAATCACGTTGACGCAAAGGCAACATCACCATTCGTTTAAATTTAACCAGAAATTATAAAACCGCTCCTTGAGTGTTTAAGAGAAGCGTGAAGTCTCCCAATTCCACACTCAACAGGGTATAATCATATATATTATTACAGAAAGGTCTTTTTCTGTCATTCCGTATATGCTCCGTTAATACTGCACCTACAGTGATAAATGAGGTGTCCTTTTAAACGTTGAATCACCGGCTTCTGACGAAAAATACAATCTCAATCTCAAATTTCACTATTTACCATTAATTTGACTTAAAAGTTTCGATTTTTCCATGTCGATTACTCGCTCGAGGTATATCGACTCCACACATTTTTTAGTTCGCACTTTCCGTGATATTTATGTTTTTGTTAAAGAAACTCATAACCAAAAAGTTACTGACGACAACATTGTTACTTCTAATATTGTCTTTTAAGAAGTTCAGTTCACTTTGATTCAGTAACAGACGTCATGATTGTTCCTACTGGTACCAAACTCTCTTGCCTGTATTGTATTCATATGTTTTGTATATTTTTGCAAGAAAACAAGTATAAAGAAAGTACTTTATGATACACCTTCATCTCTATTTAAGACCCAATTACACCGTTTCCTTAACATACTTATTCCCTGATAGCGTGAAAGTGCGAAATTTTCGCACGGGTTACCTAATACCTCTTAGTATGATAATTTCTCAAAAATGTTCGGGAATCCTCTGTATAGCGCCGGGGATAATATCCACCAAACATATATTTCTCACCGGATGCAAAGTATGGGAATGAGTTAAAGGTGAGAGAGGTTTCCTACTCCCCTTCGTCGCCCCCTTTGTGAGGTACGGGCGTAAACTCTCCGAAGTAGGATTCCCACGTGTCTTTCCCTTTTCCTCAGCGTATCCCTTTTCACCCAAACGGAATAAAAAAAGGGATGCTGCTCGAAGTGAAGAAAAAATCTAAAAAGACCCCTCCTTGCACTCTTCCTAATCTTTCTGACTGGGAGTCTGGATATTCCTGGAAATGGAAGGAGCTGACCGCACTTCTTCCCGCCACCCCTTCCTTATCTCTTGGGACTCTTTCGGCCCCAGACTCTGGCCGTCATATTTTATTTTCCCACAGTATCTTCCTCTTCTTTCCAAGAGGTGAATACCTTTAAGGTCACATAGGCAGCGGGTCACAGAACTCGTGGGCGTTGGAAGGAATCCAGCGATTCAATCAGTCGAATATGGTTCCGTCAATTTATTTTTTTTTTCCTTTTCTCCGAAAAAGTATATCTTGGGTTATTTTTTTGTCAATGGTATCACCACAGAAACGATATAAATGCTTTTCTCTTCCTCTGTAGCTAAAATTTTAATAAGTCGAGTATTATTTTATCTTTGAGCCAAAAATTACAGTCTTCTATTACTTGCAGCTTTGTCAAATTATGGCGTGATTGAGGCCTATTTTCAAGTCCTGATTTAAATGGAAAACATCAGAAGAATAATGGACTCTTAAATTGACGTGTTCTACATCCGTAATTTATTTTAAAGCTTCGAAAATGCATTTCTGCAAGTGAAGCATTATTTTAATTCGTAATCCAAATACCTGTTTCTGCCGTCACATTTCCCTATTCCCGAGGTGCGCATTTGAGCTCAGGTGTCGACAATGTGTTGAGAATAGCTTGCAATTGAAATAATGTTGAAATATGGGTTTTTTCTTTGGCAATTAATATTGTAAATAAAATACAATTTCGTAAACCACGAAACCAAAATTTACAATTGTATACACGACGTGGAAATTTCCAATTTCAGATAAAGGATGTATGTGTAAAATGTTACACTAACTTGGTTTCATTTTTACACTGCCATCGTGCGTGAATTAATGTATATGTGTACTATTGTGCAACATGTTTATCTATGTCCGTACATTATTAAATAATCCAGTTATAAATACTTCTAGGAATTTTATTCAAATTTTCCGTTTTCAATTAAATCCAAAGTTTTGGGTTTGCGTTATAACCTTAATTTTGGGTATGATCATAATTTGGTTTCCCTAGCAATGCATCACAAATGCCATATTTTTGAGTTAACTTGTATGAATATCATAAGCTAAAATGAAAATTTTACTTACTATGAAAAAATCTTTCAATGCAACTACTGGTTTTGTTGTCCCAAATGCTAATTTTATATATTACCATGTGAATATTTGAGTTTAGTACTTTATTTTCATGGTGATATCTTAATTCAGAACTATCCTAAAATTCAACGACAGTGGGATAATTGAAAAGCCATGGAGAAAAGACATAATTTAGTAAGGAAGGGAAGATGTAAAGGCTTTTAAGCAAATATTTTTATTCACGGCCATGATTTCGTTACTGAGTTACATGATCAGGTCCACCAGATGACAACAAAATTGGCGTTTAGTTTGTTAGTCGGGTGCAAAAATTATAACCTAAACGTATCTTGATCGCTCTTTAAATTATCGTTCCTAAGACTTCATCTCTTTTGGATCGTGATTCCATCTTTAAAGGCATCCTTGTTCAATGATGCTCCATTTCTTTTCGCGGCGAAGCGGAACACGTACACTTATGCATCCGTATCCTCCCTCGTCGACAGCCGATTAGGTTCTCTCGTGAAGATGGTGAAGGCGTTCGTTCTATTTGGATAGAGAGCCGTAGGATTTTGCGGAGGAGACTGACCACATATGCTCCATTGCTGCGCAAGGACAATGAAGGGGGAAATGTGCTCCTTGGAGAAGGTTTCTATCCAGCAAGGGGAGGCTAAAAGGTTGCCATGGGGGGGGGCGGATGAAGGTGGGAGCATTCCCGCTCATTGATGTCCATCGGAGGAGAAGATCCGACTGGTCCAGCGCAGAATCCGCTTATCCACCATTACTCGATGGGGGGCGTCTTCCCTCGACCGAACTCAACCCCCAACCTTGTGTTTCAGGATCTCCCACCAGAGCGTGCTGCCTTCGTCACCGGCGTCTTAGGGGTTCGTTGTGGAAGGGGAAGGGCAAGGGTAAGAGACTCGTAGCTCCTCTTAAAGGGAAGGAAGAACACCCACGGGGATCCGACCGAGTGGAAATCTTATATGGAGGAGGTTCATTGGTTCCATCTCACCCACCCTCACGCTTCCACTCCCACATTCTTTCATCCAGGTCTTCCTGTGCCCCTACATGCCCTCTTTTCATTCTTTCTCCCCTCTCATCGAATTCTATTTACGCTCCCGCACACTGCGTTCGCACGAGGTTTCTTTATTTATCTTTGACGAAATATCCTACTTCCTTATTCTTTCTCTTCCCTCGGTAAAACAAAACTAAGCGTTTTTCAGCTTTTAAATATTTTTATCCAGGGCAAAGGAAGAAAAGAAAGCGAGGCTGGTTATAAAAGTAGTAGGGCCCAAACTGGAGAGAGTAGAGCAACTTATTTACCTGAGTAGTTCGTTGCAAAAAAAAGGATATAGTAGCCATAAATGGGGAATGGTAAACAGGAGGGGAAGAGGACGGAACAATGGTATTTTGAAGAGCCCTAAGGATATGAGAAGAGTTAAACAGAGACATATGTAGTTTCATATGAGACAAAGGCCATGGAGGAGCCAATGAGTGGTCCAAGGGTGATCATTGTGTGAATATGACGTCTAGGTGGAGACAGTCCATGAGCTTATTGCTAGAGTACCTTTCGTGATGATGTTTAAACAGTAAGACGCGGATGCATTAGTCACGCATATTGTTCGAGATTTATCTTCTTTGGCACGAGGTAGTGATCGGGAAATAGCCGAGATGATCAATTCCAAGGAAGATTAGAAATACAGTAAAGCCTCGGTTATCCGAGTGAATGTGGATATCAAAAAATTCGAATAATACGGGCTTTCTGGGCAGTAAAATAATGTACATATGGTGAAAATAAAAATAATAATGACGTGGAAAATTTGCAGCTTACAATAAAAAACTCGCCATATGTGGTAAAATTACTTCGTAAAATAGACGTGAAGTTTTTTCTTTCTTTACGGAACTCGCCCGCTTCATTGCCACCATTTCACGCAATCGCCGTAGCAGCAATTCTGTTGAAGTTGTGTCTGGTTGCTGCTCGAGATACTCGATAGCCTTTTCTATAACTTTGAAGCCGTCACCGTGACTAATTTTATCAGGCACCACTTCAATGTATTCACTGTCTTCATTATTTTCAAGCTCTTCATTTACTGCCTCTATAATCATGCCGTCAGTCACTTCCTGTTGCTCGTCTGCGGTGATCCACTCAGCTACGTCGTCTCGGTTGGTTTAGCTTCGGGGATACTTTAAGCTAACTGTACTGTGTCGTCTGCATTTTCATTCTTCAAAGGCACCACTTCCTGACTTCCTGCAGCATTCCATAACTTTCTCCGAGACTTATCAAGGGTAGAAATTTTTACCCCGTTTCATGATTCAGCTGACACGTAAACAACAAACGTCTTTAATTGTTAGTATTTCTTTGAGGGTCTGCACAATGTCTTTTCCTTCGTCGATAGTACTACTGAAGTTTTTAATAAGATACCGTTTTCAGTTTCTCTTTAGGTTTACCAACACATCTTGGTTCATAGGCTGGAGAAGAGGGATGACATTTTGGGGTTAAAATAATTGTCTTAATTTCACCAGAAACCGTTTCTTCAATAATGGGATGAGCAGAGCAGTTATCCATATCCAAAATTACTTTTCTAGGCTAGTTGTTGTCTAAAAAAAATTTCAACTTCCGGCATAAAGTCTTTAAAAAACCAGTCTTTAAAAACATTGGAGTCTCTTGTGATTTATGTGTAACACGGAAAGGCTAGGAACAGAAACGTATTAGATTTAGCAGATTTTCCTATCAGCATTAACTTTAATATACTATTTTCTGCTGCATTCCAACAAGTCTTGAGTGTGACCCTATCATTTGATTTCTTAAAACCTGGAGCAGACGCCTCTTGCTTTGTTTTCATACGAAGCATACGGTGGTTCAAGCCCGTTTCGTCGCAACTAAAGATCTGTTGCAGTGAAAAATTTTCACTTTCAGTCAGAGCTTGGAACTTGTCCTTCAATGTTTCTATGATCACGTGATTACAAGAAAACTTATCACCAGAAATTTATAACTGACTTTTTTCATACCTTGTTTTCCAGCGATGAAACCATACCCTGCTTACTGCAAATTCTTCGTCTCCAGCTTTAATTTTTTTCGTGGAATTCAATAGCCTTTTCTTGTAACATAGGCCCCTCGCGCGGCCTATAACTAACGCGTTGCTAACCGTTCGCCGCGTCGCTGTTGTTCTTTTGTATATACCTTGGTTAATCCGGTTAACTCGGTTAGTCGGGGCTCGGTTAACCGCGGCTTTCATGTAGCAAAAAAATAGCTATGGAAACATAGTTAATGCCAGTATTAAGCTGTACTGTCACAATGATGTATATCTTATGTTAGTAACATATGTTTACGTAATGTAATTAAAAAGAGCTTTCCTCGTTAAAATATGAGATTATGGTCGAGTTTTGGGGCACAATTGAAGTTTATGATTGGAGAGTCACTTGCAGTGTGTTCTATCGCATAACATTTAGTTGCACACTTGGGATGAACTTACTAAGAAAGTTTTAAAAGGTATATTGGCTCATGATACGTCGTCATTCGATAAAATGTTACGATGTCACTGGTTATGTAGCCATTTAGAAGTTAGAACCATTGCTCTCTCGCTGATTGCCAATCCGTCCGAATTGCCCAAAGAGCAACATTCTATTGTGGCAGGAATGTTTAAACCTGTTAATTGCTTACCTCACGATACGTCACGCTTTATTACTCAGCCATTTTCTTCCAATTCACACATTAATAACGTATCTATATGGGATACAGTGTAAAAGGGATGTATGTGCTAAGTCTTTCGTAACTATGTCGTGCCCGGATGAGCATTTTCTTCAGTTTATTACTCATCAAAACATACATCTATATACAGTTGAAGAAATCAAAATTTTAGTCGTAAGAAAAAGTTAAGTTCGCTAATCTCTGTTAATTGTTTTCTTTTAAACCTTCCGCCTTTTAATTTCCTCTTGCATCATAATGAAATTGCGAAAAGATGTATTTAGTCAGTTATTTTTTCGGATGCGTCAAGCTTAACTCTGCCAGCGTTAGACGTTATAGCTACGATTAGACGCATAGGAAAATAAATGACATGGCCATTAAGAATTTTTGCAGTGCTCCTCTCCCTCTTGAAATTTCAACCCGTGATGAAATGATAGAAGTCGATCTTTAAACCCAACTGACTTGGACAGCCGTGGCTACTGGGTCTTAATATGTATTAAAAGATTGGTATAAATGCATTGTCATTTCTTAATCATCACAGCCACCCATCCACTACTGCCACGTTGTTGGATTAATGGTATAAGCTAGTAGTTCTCAACCTTTATGACACCAAGGCACGCTTGAGGTGTTTGGAAATGCAGACGGCACACCAATGAACAAAAACTATGATTTGTGATATTTAACTGTCAGCAGTTTTACAGCTACTGATTTTAAATATTTATCGTTTCAAAACAAAAATAACAAAATTGAATAGTATCTATTAGCTTCATAATTTAATTTATTATTATTATTGATCTTTTATGATTTTTTATGAGTGTTGCGGCACACCAGTGTGTCGCGGCACACCGGTTGGTATATCATTGGTATCATTGGTATAAGCCATAGCGTTCGTTCCATCTTGGTGGCACACAGTGAATGGAAAAGTTAAATGAGAAATATTTCGGAGCCATGAATGACGGTCACTTGTGTACTAAAACAGTGAAGGAAAGGGTTTTAAGGGCTGTCACAGTATTCGCGTGAAAGAGATCTTCGCACATGGCGGCCATTTCCTTTCTTCATTCTGGATCGCAACACTTCTATTGGTCCCATCCCATGCCCTACCCCCCCCCCTCCTCCTCGTCGCTCCCTTTTCATTTCTCAACACTAATCTCCGCCATATTTCTCCGGTTCATCCTCCCTCCCTGCCCTCCCCCACCCTACCCCCCTACCCTTCTCCTCTCCCACTCCCTCCCCCATCCTTTCCTTCTTTCTACCCTCCTCTCAGGGTCCCGAAGTCGTTCGTTTCATCCCCGGGGGTACAAAAGGGGAGGAGGGGGTGGGGTGTAGAAAAAGGGAAAAACCCTTTCGGCTCAGATTCCAGCACTTGGTGTAAAAGTGGCCCCCAATATTTTCCGCTTTCCTCTGGAGCCTCTGATTCTCCTCCTGTTCTTTTCTCTTATCTCGTTGCTCGCTGTCGTTTTTGGTGATCAATTTTGTTGTCCTAGATGAGTGATTTTGGAAGGTGATTCGAATTTTTGCAATATTTTAGACACTTAAATTATGATATAACTGCTGAAGAAGGTTCATGACTGATGTAACTATGCGATAAAAATGAGAATTCAAAAATATTGCTGATATGTTTCAATTGTGTTATAATATTTTTTATTGAGTAATAATGATAGTATTAATAACTTAGGGGTTTTTGAACCTACTTTCTATTTGTAATATATATTGAGGAGCATCCTCTAAAAATTATAAGTCTGCCAAAAATCGACCATGTTCATACCGTAATGAAAAATATCCTTTTATAATTTTGGGGGAAATAAATTAGGGAAAGCTGTCCTGACTATTGATTATGTTACTTTCAATTAAAATTTTAATATTCGAATATCAGGTTTTGTTGTAGCCATAACTGCGTTTCCCAATGTATGCCCGGAGGCATTTCTTATCTACTGCAATCACTTAGTTGGATCTCTCGGTCCATATCGTGATACATTTATTTTGTTACTTATGTTGTGCTGTGTGTAAAGTAGAGTGGAATTGATATCCAAAGAAAATTATGTGAACCCTTTTTCAAATTCGATACGAGTACATTACTGCCGATACCACTCTTTTTCTACCATCCTACCAACCAAAAACGTGCCCGGCTCTCCTAAATGATTAAAGTGATTTCGAGTCCCGGTCGCCTGTTTATTTATAATTTTGAACACGGTAATGTTACCTCATAAACTGGAAAATAAACATGCAAGTTGTAGAAATATCCCTTTTACAAGCAATATTTTTGGCAGTTACGGTTCAGCATTAGCTTGTTAAAAAGATCTTTTTCAATAAGGCTTTCTTTAAGCAATAGCATTACTTACAACAATACTTCCGAACGTATTTCGAATATCAGGGTATCTAGCTGCTAACTTTCCTTCCCTCCAGTTTCCTCCAGTTTCTTGAACTGGAAATAAAGCCTTTCATTTGGCCGAAAATTTATCGGGGTAACGCGCTATCATTGATTTTAGTTCTGTGCTCTTCGATGAGCGTGGAACCAGTCAACGAGATTTTCAGCTAAGATATTCTGATGTTTGGATTAAAAATTTCAGTAGTTGAAGTAGGTAACTGATTCAAAATATTAGATCGCCAAGAACCTATTCAGCGGCAATAAAACCTCTCAGGAATCGGAATGTGTGTAGTCTCGGAAATGTATTTATCAGAACGGTTTAGCAGAACCCTGCTATTGTGTGAATTAAGTTAGGGCCTGTCCATGAACCTTCCTACTAATCGATTTATCAAACATCTAGTGAACCATTAATGAAATAGAACGACGGCTCCCAGTTTGGGAAACACCCCTACCAAAAAAATTACCAAATTAACACAGAGCAAATCTTCTTCCCACGGACCTCTCTTTCAAATCTCACGGGACAGACAACTGCTTCGATTCCTCAAGGATGATTCACTCGCGCGTCTTAGAGAGAGAGAGAGAGATTGAGTGCAAGGAGGAGGGTGGAGAGGAGCTTGGAATCGGTTTTGAAGAAGCGAGGGCGTGGGGTGGTCGAGGAGAGGGCCGGGTAAAGACGTGTCCGAAAGATTCTGGACCCGCATCTTCCTTCCATCTTCACCCTCCCTCACCTCTCTCCTCTTCTCTCCAGCATTCCAGAGTCTTTCGATCCATTTGCTCCGCTGGTAATGTCTCTCGAGAAGAATACGAAGAAGAAGACTCCCATTCTTCTTCAGAAGGATATTTCTAGATTAATAACTTTTCCCGCCCACTGGCCTGGTCCCTCTCTTTCTCTCTCACTTCTTCTTGCCTCATTTCTTTCGTTCCTTTTCTTCGGGTTGAATAGCCTTTTTCTTTCTCTGTCGTTCTCGGGTTCTCCCTAATATAGTATTCGAGTACCCACTCCGCTAATGTTTCAAGGCATTTTCCAAAAGAAAAAGAGAACCTTTTCACCCGACCTCCCTCTTCTGTCTCTCTACACCCAGTCACTAAGGAAAGAGAAGGGCTGATCCATTGTAAGCTTTTGTCATTAACTTCTCCCGAGAAAGGATTTATTTCTCTTAAAAACCGCAGTATTGATCTTTCTGTAGAATGAATGGTTCAATAATACTCTTGCAATTCTTTTATTTCGATGGCCCTATAACGCGTAAATTCGTATCCGCTTGATTGAAAAGTTCAATGCCCGACGAGGTTGATCAGTTTTCTCTATCCCCTAACGCATTTGCAAACCTGGGTCTCTCTCATCTCTCTGAAAATTATTAGCTCTCCCTCTTTATTATTTTATTTCCTATATTTTGTTAATATTCTTCTTGTTATGTTTGTATGTATTCCTCTCTTATTTAATGTTCTGTTATTCGGACCGCTATACAATGGCAACACTGCATGCAGTATGTGGGCATCAGAAAATAAAATAAGTTGCTATTCATATTAGTGAGGGGATAATCGATAACAAATAACTTTAATTCAATTAATAATTTCAAATTCTAGTTGTCAGTATAACCACACGACGAAGATGTAACTCGGTGGGATCTTTCCTTAATGAAAAGAACACAACTTTGTGTTATTCACAGATTTATTTTACTAGAAACGACCGGTTTCGGCTGTTACGCCATCATCAGGTACAATATATACATTTATATAACAGTATACGGTATGAAAATGTGCATATAGTTTACAATTAAATTTATACATATACACAGTATACAAATGTATGTATTGTACCTGATGACAACGTAACGGCCAAAACCGGTCGTTTCTGGTAAAATAAACCTGTGGATAACACAAAGTTGCGTTCTTCCTTTAATTCTAGCCAGCAGGTAAAATTTATTGGCTATTCTTAAAATATAATGGACGCTTTTTTGTAGGGAAATATCATGGAAGTGTAGCTACAGTTTGTCTGGACCATTGGTGATGAATTGCGTTTTGTGAATTTTGTTTGATGGATTCGTATGGAGAGTCTTACCGTGGAAAATGTTAAGTTGCTATTTAATCGTAATGTGTTGCGCATAACGCAGCGCATAAAATGATAATGCTTTTATAATTTTCAGGCACGATTGTAATATGTGATACCATTTACGTATGATGCATAGTTAATACTTATTTCAGGGATATTTATCGTAGCATTTCATATCAGTAATGTTTTATGGCCATAAATCGAAATCAAATACCCTAAGAAAGCTGCATATTCGCTCTATATCATGCTTAAGCGGGAAAATGCTATTGATAACTACGTGTCATTCATTCATTAGAGTAATCTACCGGTTAGCGGTAGGTTATGATGAAAGTCAAAGAATAACCAACAGACTCTTACGCGTGCAGTGCCCTATCTACCCCAATATTTCTTTCTTCATCCCTTCCGTTAAATCTATTCTCTTTCTCGCCCTTCCCCTCTTGCCCAACATCCTACCCTCTATCAAGGCCTTCAGCAAACCATCGCCCCTCATTACCCCTTCCAGCCACCTACCCTGCCTTCCCCTAATCTCATCCACAAGTTTCCTCACCTCACCCACCATGTCAAGCACTTCCTCATTTGTCTTCCTTTCCGTCCAACGCACGTTCTCCATCCTCCTCCTCACCCACATCTCGAACGCCTTCAGCCTATTTTCGTCTTCCTTTCTCAAGATCCACGTTTCTGCCCCACACAACGCCACACTCCATATCAAGCTTTTCACCAGCCACTTTTTTACATCCTTACTTAAAATCCCCGTCATCGGATCCCTTCTATTATTGAACGCTACTTCGCTAGCACTATTCTCCTCCTAATGTCTTAGATACTATGTCCAGTTTATTCTAGCGTACTACCCAAATAATTAAATTATTCGATACTCTCCAGTTTGTAACTTCCTACTCTTATCACCAGCCTCACTTTCTTTGTCCTACAGAATCTCATTAGTTTTGTTTTCTTATTATTAATCTTCATCCCGTATTTCTCGCACTGCTTTTCCAATACATCTACTAAAGTTTGCAATCCTTTCGATGACCGACTGACCAACGCCTGGTCGTCCGCGAACCTTACCGAATTTATCCGCTGGCCTCCTACTTTCATTGCAACATCTAGCTCCTCCCATGCCTCTCTTACCATTTCCTCAGCATAGATATTAAAAATCAAAGGTGATAACGGGCACCCTTTCCGCACCCCACGACCTATAACTGCCCACCCTGATTCACCGTCAGCTTCCCTCGCCTGAGCCCTCTGCCCCATGTAAAAGTTTCGGATGAGTCTCCTATCACGCCAATATATTCCTATTTTCCCCAGTATCTGCATTAGTTTTTCCCAGTTTACTCTGTCAAACGCCTATTCGAAATCCACAAAGCAAGCGAAAACATCTTGATTATACTCTATGTTTCTTTTTATAAGTGTCCTTATTTCCGCAATCGCGTCTCTGGTGGCCCTCCCCTTCCTGAACCCAAATTGACCATCGCCTAAATAGTAGTTTGCTCTGCTCTCATACCTTTTATTTATTATTCTAAGTAAAACGTTTGCCGCTTGCGAAATTAAACTGATTGTTCTATACTCCTCGCATTCTGACGCTTTCTTCTTCTTCGGGATAGGCATTAATACTGTTTTCACGAAATCCTCTGGCCATACTCCTTCCTCGTAGATTCTGCGAATAAGTTCGAAAAATGATTCTCTCCCCTTTCTACCTAGATTCTTCAGTAGCTCCGCAGGTAGGTTATCGGTTCCCACGGCTTTTCTACCCTTCATCTCTCTTAATGCCCTCTCTATTTCGCTGTCAAGTAACTCTGGTCCTAGGTTATCCTTATCTATTGTTCCTTCATCCTCTAGATCTAGGCTAAAGGGTCTATTCTCGCTGTCATATAGCTCCTCTACGTATTCTCTCCATCTTTCCTGGATATCTTCCTGTTCGATTAATATCTTCTCTGCTTTGTCCTTAACCTTTGGTATCCTTTTCCCTCTCTTACCACCCAATAATATGTTCACCTTGGGTCCTTGGTGTACAAAGCGCCCACTTCCCCCTCCTGCTGCAGCTTTTCCATTTCCTCGCATTGTTCCTTCCACCAGTTTTCTTTTGCCCGATTGGTCACTCGCCTGAGTTTATTATTCAATTCCTTGTACTTCCTCTTGCCTACGTCGGTGTTGACGTTTTTCCATGTCCTTCTCTCCTCCATTTTCTTAATCATTTCTTCCGTTACTCACTCCTTCATAACCCTCTTCTTTTCCATTGTTTTCTCTGCCGCTCCTGCGATGCCTGTTTTTATAATCTCCCTTCTTCTCTCTATTATTCCCATCCGCTTTACTTCACCTATGTTCTTTTCTACCAGCTCTTGATATTCCCTCCTTTTCAACCCTTTCAATGCTTCAAGGTTCCACCTCTTTATCTTCCTACCTTTACTAAGGCTTTTGAATCTAACTTCACACTTCCTCATCCCCTAGTTATGATCTGAGTCCGCATCCGACCCTGGATAGCTACGCGAGATTTTTACACTGTTCCTAAAAATCTGCCTTACCATTATATAATCAATTTGGTATCTCCCAGTATCACCCCGATTTCCTGTTAAATATTTTCAAGCATCCCGGCCCTCATCATGGTCCAAGTTCCTATTTTTACCGCTGTTTTCCTCCTCCTCTTTCTGTTTTTCTTCCTTTCCTTCTCCCTCCTATCCCTTATTTCCACCGATGAGGATGCTGTGCAAGGATTTAGTTTGATGACGACCGCGGAGGCCTTGCCTCCCCCGCTGCCGGGCACGACACTCGCCCTAGAGGGCGGCGTCCCGTAGTTGCCAGGAATCAATTCTCCGTGAATGACTTTCATATTCTAGGAAGTGATAGTTGAGAGGTATTCCCACGCGACTCAACGGTATTTTTAACGTGACACCATCACGGAACTACCTTTCGTCTGGCTTCTACCCTTCGGCCTATCTGGCATGGGTTGCCCTACCGGGAGCAATAGTACTTGCTCCTGCCAGTCCAGCTCTAGGGGTTATTGAAACGCACAAACCCTTCCACCACGTCAAGGTCGTAGTTCAAGGAAGAGATAACTATGTGTAGCTTGGCATAAAACCTCTTTTTTACACTTGTGAAGTACCATTGCGCTCAAGTCGAAAAACGATCATAATCAATCCTCGGCAATTTCTTCTTTGAATTGTTTCGGCAAAACTTGTTAGTTTCGTGTCCTAAAAGCCATATATTTTTTGCTACACGTTAATTTCCATAATATTCCTTTGCTCCTCTGATCCTTTATTGAGCTATGAACATTTTTCAGATTACTTCCATAATTCTCTAATTAAATCAACTCCCTGATCTCCAATTACAAGAAACCCTGCTTTCAAGGCTGCTGCTATTATCTGATCGTTGTGTTCCAAGTGATCCGAATATAACTAATGAAATCTGATGCTGTTAAAAAACCGTTAGTTCACCGCCTGAAGATATTAAATTTTTATAGCATGAGTTGAAATTTTTTTTAACTCTGCGAAACATGGAAATCAGAGGAATATACCCGAAACATGGAAATCATCGAAGTACTTGATGTAAATGAAAAATCTTTCATGGAGTTTGCCATTTAGAGGAGGTAATTTAGAGGAAGTAATCTCTATGAGTATTGACCTAACTTGTTGTTCAAATTTTCTTTAAAATAGATGGCAAAAGAAACATATGTAGGTGTTGCGACCCATGGACCTCTGGGTTATGGGCCCAGCATGCTTCCACCCTGGTTACACTATTGGAGAGCGCAATGGAGTAATATTTAGTTTTATAGAATAGTTTATTGCATAATTTTTTTTGTTTTCTAGGATAATTCATAGCATAATTTCTTCGTCTTAATTCTCGCGAGTTGGATTCTTCTGTTGTGTACCCTCATTCCCCCAGTCTCTTTCTTACTGTTTCCCAATTACCTCCTCCCCATAGCAAAGCGACATGTAACGAAATCCATTAATGTATCACCTAACTGATTACACTAGTGGTTTTATATAGCAATTAGAAGAAATTCCGTAGCTGAATGTTATGTCATAATGAGATTACACAAAGTTAGATTTGTCTTGACCCCATAGAGGCAACACATTCTCCTAAGCATGGCAACTTTCGTGAAGGATATGCTAGTGGTCTAGAGTTTTATCTTGTATTTTATTAATGTATCTCTGAAGAAATGTTTTCTTTGCTATTTAGGTTATATTTTATCTCCTCCACTTCCGGAGGTGCAGAATCGAGTGCATTACGAAGACCTAAATTTCACGATAAAACCTAGCGGAAATGAACTAATTCATTCTGAGGATTGGAAACGTTTTCTGGAAGATTGCGTTATGAGAAATTACTGGCAGCCAGTGGAATTGAGTTATGGTACTATGGTACTTATTGTCTTGAACCGTATCTCTTGGACCCGCAGGTAAATTTATTGAGTCTGATCTTTATTTGATAACACGTTCAGATAAAATAGTACACTAAAATTTGTGTACTCACTGAAGAGAGGTTTATGCTCGTTATCTTAGTATCAAACATCTTTTAAATGTATCTGCTTTCTATCGTCTTACGCCTCGACGCTAGCCTCTTTACGGATGTCGATAATGAAATATACCCATATGATGCGTAGACGTCCACGCCTACGGGATTTGCTCATGTCTTTCTGCTTAAGCTGCGGACTGTAGAGACTGAACCATTCAATAGCTCTATTCCAGCTAATTATTAATGGAAGGGTTCTAATAACGTAGCGCCTTGAGTAAACGATGCTCTCTTCATGTACGTATGCAGCTCTACGTTGCAGGTGAATTTGGGATTTTGTATTTTTGTGAACGTATTTATATTAATTAACGATTGTATATTACTGGATAATTGCATGTTTATACGAATTCATAGTTTTTTTTGAGATTTTGGATGACTAGGTCTCTAGCTAGCAGTCTTATTGACTTGCTAGTTAATTTAATGGTTACTGGCATAATATCAAAGAAAGGTTTCATAATGGTAAAACTAAAATTACTTGTTTTTTCCACCAGCTTTTATTCACGCACGACCTTGGTTTCGCTGCGTCGCAACATCATCAGATCAGCTACTATTGACAGCAAATGATGCTGCAATGCAAAAAATCTCGGGCTGTATGAAAATAAAAGCCATTAGAAAATTCGAATAAACAATTTTACATCATAACGACGTTTTGAACGATTTTCTATAATTTAAAGTCGGATGTGCCTCATGGTGGTAAGGTTTAATGCCGATAAAATGGTTAGGTTTAAAGAAATCAAACTCAGTAAAGCATCAGTGGAAACGCTAAACGATTGATAAGATCCGTAGTAACTTACGTGTACCCCCACTCTCATTGTCATATCATATCTCTTCTAATGAGAAAATTTTTAACACTTCAAAAACACGTTATTGCAACTGGTGGTGCAACGTGTTTTAACCCTTTTGCAGCACTTGGCCCAGTACTGCCTAAACTCATTTAACATATTTTTTGTAGCTGGCGAATATTGCAATACTAATCCCAATTAGGTAAGGGCTAGCAGAAACTGTAAGCTGAATTTTCAATTTCTTTAAAACATAATATTTATAATTTTTTTGCAGCTATACTTGATACTGACTGACTATGAGAATATATTATTTTTGCCTTACATCTCCACTATGTTAAATCAATATCAATCACTTGCCAATATCAATCAATAACCTATCCTTGCATCTTGCCCCATCTAGTTATGTATTTTTCCGTTATAGCGGCGGAATTTTTAATACCGAATTCGCTCTTAGGATCCTAGGAATATATCCCGCGGGAAAGTGTTCAATCGCTTCTTAAGATCAAGAGACTTGTTTAAAACTGAAAGTACAAAGGTACTTTTCCCTTTTTGTGCTGAAGCAGAAGACCCATCTTCATCTTCTCCGATTTAAATTTTCATGAGCTGGCAGGGGTACTTGCGACCTAGGGAAGGTGTTGCAATTACGCTACAAAGCAACCTGGATCATATTGTAACCTCTGCAACCTCTTGCAAACTTTAAAAAACTCTTTTATGTTTTCTGGGACTCTACCCAGGGGTGCTTTAAGACCTCAATTGCCGGTAACCTCCCTCTTTACTTTTTGTAGCTAATCAATACTTTCTGGAGTGGTTCGATAATATACAAGAAAGTATTTTTTGTTGCCTGTGTGTTCTTTTAGTCAATTTACCTCTGATTTGTTGAAGTTTGTGTTAATCTTGTTATTCTTCTTGAATTGACCAGCAATGCTTTTAGAAATGACCATATGTCATATCTCCTCCACTTCAGGAAAAGTTTCACTCTTTACAGACTATTGCAGATTAATCAACTTTCCTATCACTTCTATTTAGAAATGTTTCTTCTTATGTGAAGGTCATTTGCTCTTTTGCGTATCAAATAGTTTTATAGCGGCATCAATTTGTGAAACAAAATGGGACGGAAATAGCTGCAATAATCCGTTGTTCTTCGGAGATTAATTATTTAAAATCTATCTCAGTCCCTGGATTTTTTCTTAAACTATGTTCCGTAAAATATTTCATTGGGAGTTGAACGAATTCTGTGATGACCGCATTTTCCTCTAAAAAGGGATAAAATTTGCTGTGGTATTAGGCCTAATCTCTTGAAACAACTTTGAATTTTCACACACTTTGACCACAACGGCGCAATCGAGATACAAATGCCAGGTATACATCTATCGTTTGCAAGCGTTCATTTGTCCATATCCGTGGATTCCATTTGGGGTAAATACATGATACAACTTCCGCTTGATCCCAGCGTATGCCACGTAAGTGGAAAGTCAATAGTAGATGTCCAGTATAAAATATCGCTTTATTGTAAACAGAGGATGACAGCAATAATATCACCAGAAATTCCATGTCCGGCAAAGTGAAAACAGGCACGAATGGAAAACAATGCGCTCAGCAAATATGCTCAGCAATAAATGTCACATGAACAAAAAATGCTTTTGTTTTTTTGTACTATTTATCTCATAAAATCCATGTGATATTTATTTGGCATATTCTTTCTCAATAACTTTTCGGAGAGGTACTCGAATACTCGTTTATATTTTCTCGTGCACGTCACAAGAGTAAAACATGCAGAAGGTGAGCGTTAATAATAGTCTGGCGAAAGTTAGGTTAGGAGAAGGATCGAGAGATGGTTGAGAGGTAGACGAACGAAGAGGTGTTGAATAAGACGGAGGGGAAAATGAGGTAAGTGGGAAAAATTCGGAGGCCGAAGAAGAGGTTTTAGCGTGTAAAGAGGGGTAACAGGTTGTTAAAATGAAGAATGAAAGTTAGAAGCAGAATAAAAGGGGCGATGGTAGACGCCGTGAAGGAAGGTTATAGACGTGAAGAGTTTTGGATGGATGAATGATGTAGGATGAATGCAGTCATTCCTGACAGAATGAGACTAGGATGGACCAGTGATTCCAGTGACCAGGCGAGTATTAACTAGCACAACAACTTGATTGAACATAGGATTCATCTGAAATGTAGATAAATTTAAAAATAAACGTATTAAGTTTTCTCATCAACTTGAGTCAAGTTCAAAAACGTTTCAATTCATTTCATACTCGAAGTACTCGCATAGCTCAACTTTGATAAAGTGCTAAGCTCATTCCCTTGCAGATGCCATGGATGAGAGAAAAGTGTAGAAGGACCTTTCATTATTGAATGGATCAGTTGTGCAGCTACTAAGCCGAAAACATAGGTAGCGGAATTGATGCGGTACTTCACTGAATCATCCAGAAAAATGCGAAGTGGAAATTATTTACAAAAGTTCACTGCATTATTCATAATTATTTGGACGAAATGGCGCGCGTTAGCCGTGTTAGGTGGACAATTTGTCGCAAATTAACAGATTTTTACTTTTGTGTCTCAAGACGTCGTAACTCTTTTCTTATATATAAATATAAGGAAAATATTAATATGGTATTTGCTACCACAACATCCCGCCGTGACGTACTCCTAATGGTTTTCAACACTAATTTTCTCCTGATGTGTCAGGGTCTGATCCTATATTTAATCCAGAGTGGTGTTGATACTGTTGCTGACTCTTCTGATGGGAAACGAGTATTATTACAGTGATGTTATATTGAACCTCCGATAGATGGAGACCTATTGTCAAATGTGCGGCTTCTCTAGTTTTAGTAGTACTTATAGCAGATATAAACTTATGAGAGTAGTGCAAAGATGGAAGTAGCCTAAATAAAATTAATGTAATATTGAAGATGTGCAATTAAAGGCCTTCTAATCTGAGGGTCGCGGGTTCGAGCCCCGCCTGGGTCGGTTTTTCGCTTGCCCAAGGCGTGTTTTTGTCAAGTTCTGGTGGTTCGGCCCCTGCAAAAATTGACGACAAGCCAATGGCTTATCGGGATCGTAGGGGCATACGGACCACCAGAATCGTCCGAGGGAAAAAAACAATTGATTTTAGATTTAATCGCCATTGCAAAAATAATTACTTTGAGAAGGAGGATACGATTGCAGTTAGCAGAATAAGCACCCAATCCAAAAGGGAATGCAGCATGAAGCCGTTGCGCCTCGGGACAACCCGTGGGAACGGTCTTGGCCGAACCAAACGGCATTAATGAAATCATTCGTCAACATAAAATATCTCTCGCATCTCACCGCAAACAAACCATGAAATTCCCATCACGGTAATACCTTTTCTGCGACACCAATTCGTTTTATATCCGCCCCGTTGTCGATCGAGCACGCCAGGAGAGTATTATAAACCACCCCGCACCCCAACACATACCCGAAATTAGCCCGTCAACGGCGAAATCCTCTCGATATCAACCCCGGAGTTGGCTGAGAACCAATAAAAAGATTGCTTGATTGTCTCGAAAACAAGGAACCTCCCGGATCCATACGATTCTCGTTTCAGCCTCCTAGAGGGCGGTCAGGATGCTTGCGTTTGGCGGTGGAAAGAGGAGGAGGAGGTGGGCATACAAAGGAAGCTGTTGTGAGAATGGGGATGGTAGGAGGAACTTAGGGGTCTCTTCTCTTATATGGGACGCACGCGACGGTGGGGGAGACCCCCCCTTCTGTTTTACGGCCATTGTACACGCGCAGGCACGTGTGGTCTCCCCGCCCGCCCCCTCGCGAACACCCCCTGCCATACTCTCGTCTCCCTCGAACTCCTCGCCAAAATCTCTACTCGCACATGCACTCACGTCCAGAGCGAACACCCATTCACTCTTGCCACATAATCCCTTGCGTATTACCCTACCCTATTTCGCCAAGTCTATGAGGATTCCCCCCTTCCCCCCAGCCCCTATAGTAAGCTCGCAAGCCTCTTATGTCTACGTAGCTCACCTATCCTTCATACCCGCCGAATTCTTAAGTTATTACAGTATTGCATCCTCCCTCACTACTCCGTAAATTACCAAGCGTTAAGAGTCTACTTATAGAAGGTAGGTCCACTCATGAATGCTCGAGTCAAAACAAATGAATTCGAGGATTAAGGATAAACAGTAATGTTTCTCACTTGAAACGTTGTATCAGAAAATAATTAAATATCCCTGGCTAGTTTTAAACATTACCATCAACAGATATACCAAATTTAAAGTCTTTATCTTAGATAGTGTTTTATTTAATGCGGTTTCCGTGAAAAACGCGTACAGACAGATATCTGGGTAACGGTGCGTTTTCGGGCACATGTCCAATTGAATTTTTTTCTTATTTTGATCTGATAAATCATATCCTAAAATATTACAGAGTCATTACGAAACACCCTGTATAAGCGAAAGCTTCAGGCCGAGAGCGCGGAGTACCTGTGAACCAAGTTCAACATTTTGATGAATTCAAAATACTACTTATAAAGGTTTTCAAAATCTACTTCTGTTCACAAATTATATATTAATAACTTTATTACGATCAACCTACTTGTTTTAACGGTTAAATTGTTGGAAAAAAGTATTTCTGCGCATTTTTATTTAATCTGCTTCGTAACAGGAAATTAAGGGCCCGAAAATGGCTAATAAATGCTGGGGGTATAGGTGAAGGATAACCTGAAACTGAACGAATTAAAAGGAAGGGGCAGTTTTGGCATGATTAGCGATCCCATTTGCAAGTATAAAATTACCCCGGAGTTGTTCAAGTTCATCCAATAAGAACCCTTTTTCAAGGAGCCTATCGAAAGTTGATATCTTATTTCCTTTCATTCCCTTCCCCCTAGTGCTACCTGGGGGGTTGTGTTTGAACCGCTCGAGATAATGTCGATCGCGTAACTAAGGAGTCACGTGGTACAACAAAGATTGGTTCGAGTTTTTAGTGAGTTTGAACCCCTCGGGTAGATATCTTAAGCGTGTGATATGTTGTTTGCTGTGTCCTAATCAGGATATTCAACTCCATTGACAATATTTCAGCGAAAAGTACCCGATCGAGAAGGCTGAGATTTTTACGAATGGTTCAAATACATCAACATGTCGAGCTCTTCGTGACTGCACCACGTGACTTCTTAGTTACGTGATCGGAGTTATCTCAAGCGGTTGAAAAACACAAGCCCCATAACATTCTGTTCTTCGCTTACCTTCAATTCCAGTCACCTCGGCGGTATCATTTGTGAATGACCTCACTATTTATTTTTGGCCATTTTGTGTCAAAAAATGGTTTTATCCTTGCGGATTCATGACAATCCTTCCTGCATGAAAACATCTTGCTTTCAAATGGAAACTGCATTGGAGCAATCAGGCAGGTTTCCGGGATTCGCCCGCGTTGTCATTTTCGGTGGCGACGTTTCACGTACTATGCTCTAGGCGTCCTCAGGCCAGGCAGATGCCTACAGTACAGTAGGTGAAACGTCGCCACAAAAAATGAAAACGCAGACGAATCCCTGAAACCTGCCTGACTGCAAACCTGAACGCCGCGAAAACCTTCGTGCATTAGAGCCAGTTCCTATAATTTCCCTAATTTTACGTCGTGTGATGTTTTCATAAAACACTCCTGAGCTGTCTCCTTCGATCTCAACGTAGGATCTTGGCCATTTGGCTCACATGGTCAATAAATATTGAGAAATTTTTAACTTACTGGTATTGAAGAGAATATCTCCCCCGCATGGCTTCACATTCAGAATGTTAAGGCCCGAAAAATTTATATACGCGGGGTATTAGCATCACGAAAAGCTACATGGCTAGCGCTCACATTTTGAATGATAAACGCGACAAGATATCATAAAGTAAGTTTTCATTGGGCTCAAGTGGGAATAAAACGCGGTCATTAATATGCTCACAGTTTTTTCCATCCATAAAAAAAACTAAAGGGCAAGCAAAAAGTCTTGTGTAATACCTGCTATATCGGTTGGGGACTGGACATCAGTTTCATGACAGAACGAGGAAAAATGCCTAAAATGTTGAGACGTGATGAATGCAGAAAAAGGTAACAAATCATTTCTTTTTTTTAATCGCTGAAAGCTGCTTTTTCTGGCCATTATATTTTCCCATCATGGTATGAACATGTTCTCCGGGCTTCAATGAAACTATTGTGGCTGCAAGTCCTCAAATAACAAGGTCCGATGGGAAGTATTTGATTTCCCACTACGTACTTGTGATTTAACTCAACTTAACACAACCATTTTTTTCAGCCTAGTAGCAAAATGTGCAGGAGGCCGAAGTAAACTCAAAACCTCTAGTGTATAACTGATCCGTCTTTGAAGTATCTGACCTGTGAGCGTTTTCCATTTGTTTTCTACCATTAGCGTACACTATATTCTTTTTGAGGCCATTTAGAACACGACCGTACAGCAAATAGTGATGTGTAACATTTGCGTTTAACCAGCTTGCGGTACAACTTCCGCTTTTCTTAGATTTTTCTTGAAAATATGAATTGTTAAATTTTATAGTTAAATTTTTGATACGGAAGTATAATAATATCATCTGTAAAATGTGGTAAGGCAACATGGTGACTCAGATAATGAAGAAAACTATTAATACCTCGAGGAGTATACGTAGTGTAACGTGCGACTAATAGTCGTTTCACCCCATCGCCGGTGCCTTTTGGCACTTAAAATCTTTCCTACTACGTACAAAAATACCAACGTAACTGCTTGATGATGGCTGATCGTATATGTTTGTGTATACGCGTGTTTGAAAGAATGATTATTCTTAATGCTTCTTTTCACACCCCTTATTCCGGAAATTCCGAGCTGAAGGCACCAGCTTGATGTCTGGAGAACAATTGACATCACACTGTACCCTATAAAGAGGATAACACGGAAAACCAACATCTTCTAGGTATAAATAATTTATTCCCCCAACCATACTCTAAAACTACTAGAAAAAAAGAAACAGCATCGCATCAACCATTTTATTGCCTGCTACATCAATCTCTCCCTTAACACGAGAAATCGTTTATTTAATATCTCAATGGACGACCAATCCTCCACTTGGGCTCCCCATCCTTCCCCCCAAATATCTTTTCCCAATATTTTCCAAAGCCTAATATGTGTACGCATATCACTCCTGCTCTGTTTTTGTTTCTATCTGAAGGATTTCACATATCTTCCAGGCTGGCCATACCTCGACATATCTGGATCATATTGAATCATATTGGCAATATATGGCATACAAATGCCTACTAGAGGTAAAATGTTTTTCATAATCTATCGCCAGATATTTTTATATGAAGACCATTTGGACCTAGGGTATTCATTGAAAAGTTATCCTCGACTCTCTTGTTTTTGTGTGAATTAACATTGCACTTTTCTGCCATGTTTTTACTTTTATCACTCGACGTATCATGAGGTAGAGTTTCAATACAACTTGCATCATTGAGAATAATCTGAACGAATTGGTGTAAATTCAGCTGGTAAAAAAATTTGTGATATCCCAGTCACCTAAGTTATTCCTATTTATTCATGCATAGCTCTTTGTTAGAAGCGATGTGTGTGCGTGACGTAATGACTTCAAATCGAATGCATGGAATTTAAGCATACGTGTTTCCTGAATTAACTAATGTTTTTCCCCACGTTTTACCAACCCTCTTCGAAGAATGAACATTTCTTTTGATCTGCTCATCCTTGGAAGATATAAGCCAACCAGCAATTCAAATTTCGTATACGAAATTAGAATTACCTTATCCATGAGTCCTTTTGAAATATTCGAAATGGTTTCATAATCAGATGAGATTTTCCGTTTGTAAAAATGTAACTAAATGCCCTCCATTTTGTTTGCCTCGTTTGAATATCGTGCTTCATTTCTTCGACCCAGGTTTCTTCCCCCCCCCCTAGAACCTTGCCGCAACGCCAGCGCCTAACATTGTTAGTTGGTAGCGTATGGAGCTACGTGTTACAGGCGTGTAGGTCTCGCAAAGGCTTCTGGTGCTCCGCAGCGTACGATTTTGGGACTTGGGCTGCAGAACTATCAAAATCCTGTATAGCAGAGGAGGGAGGCTGCTAGATGTTGAGGGTCAGAAAACCTTTCTATTTGCTGACAACACAAGCGTTTCGATTAGTGGGATTCGATGCCCTCCTGTTTCAACTCGCCTCACAGTGAGATAGGGTATCTGGTAAAGGAGGCTTTCCCTTCGCTCTAGTGGGCTGCTCACTTCGCAACACAACAGCCCACTTGCTTTCCATTCGTTTGCTAGGTAGGTAGCGAACTTCAAAACAGATCAAATACAGAGTTGATTGGCGCCATACAATTCAAGAACTTCGAAAATTGCGTCAACGATTGTTGTTTTTTTGCCTGCTGGCAGGTTACCATTTGCTTCTCCAGCAGTGAATTGTCCCATTCAAATTCGTCTGTGCGCACTGATATGATCCGATCTGCTCCTTGAATTTCCACACCTTGAATGTAAAGGTCCCGAAGTCATAGCGATGGGTCTTTTCATCACTTTCCTTGAGTGTGTGTGTGTGGCTCATGCCTTTTTTGCGAAGTATTTTGGTCCCCCTGCCTCTCTCTCTCATTACCTCCCCCTCTCTCTCTAATTTCCCTTCACCCCCCCTCCCCCAACTTCTACCTCCCCTCCTTGCCGCACAGGTCTGTGACAGGAGAATTTGCGAGAACTACTCGGACGTGCATTCCCGCAATGATTTTGAGAATTAGAAAAAGGAAATTGGGCACAACCCAGCAATTTCGAAACCGGTACAAGGTGAGCATTGTGGAAACAAGGCAAAAGTCCTAAGCAAGAGCCTAACCTTATCCTCCTTCCAGCCCTTCTTCCATTCCACCCCGCACTACTGAAGTGGCAATAGTTGGGGGTAGGGGGAGAGGAAGGGTTGCATCTCTGGAGTGAGTGAGATTGCTTGGAGGGAAGCACGGTGGGGTGGGTTTTGAAGGGCATTCGTGCGGAGGAGGAGGTAGTCGGAAGCGGGGTACAGTGAAAGGGGGGGGGGGTAATAAGGAAAGAAACGGGTGGGTGGGGGAGTAAATACGAGAGGTTTTGGGCATCAGGGTCCACGGTATAAGGGGTGAGGGTTTGTTGGGGGGATGACTCGCGTGGAACGGGGGTTTGAAGCACGTTGAAAGGACGGGGTTGAGGGTTTAGCCGGGAGTAAAGCTCGGCGACGTGTCCCCGGACAGCCCCGACAGTGGTCTTTTTCCCATCTCCGCTAGGCTATACGCACGCATACGGACTTAAGTCCGGTTCACATTGAACGCGAGAACATGACGTTACTTCAGCTCCGGCTGCAATCCCTCGTGTATGTGTTCATACCATCCTTTGAGAATACTTTTAAGTTAACCAAGGGTATTTTTGGTAGTGTCAAATTCCAAGGATTTATTCAAATTCTACGCCTTTCAAGTTGGAATTTTGAAAATTTGCGATCCATTTTAATGTATAAAGGAAATATGGTGCTCGCCAGTCATCACAGTTATAAGAGACTCCGTTGTATGTAGCTTGTTGGGTAAAGGCCTTCCACGGTGGTAACTCCGGTTCCCGCTCGATCAACAAAATTTAAAAAAGCGTAGTTTGGCCCAGTATGAATTTGGATGGGTAATGGCTCAATTTGGATGGTTGACAGTCCACTGAAAGTTGTAGAGAAATTCACTTATTCAGAAGCTGAAGTTACAAGTGGTGATGGAATTGGATATAAAATTTTAAAAAAGTTTGAGAAAGGAGAATAGCTGTTTCAGAGTGTGAGACATTTTCTCTAGGGCAGGAAAGTACCAAGAATGATAAAAATTATGTGCACAATTTATGATGTACCAATTTTCATGTATGCATCAGTAAAACGTGTGATGAGTGAGAGGAAATGGATCAGACTGAAAGTTGAATAAATAAAGTTCTTGATAGTGGGAAAGAGAGTGGGCAGAGTAAGAAACACAGACAACAGAAACCAAATTGAGGTTAATAGGCTAAGGAATAAGATAGAAGGTAATAGATTTTGATAGCTAGGACACTTTAAAAGGATGAAAGAGAGTAGCATTCTGAGAGTTTGATAAGATGAGAAATAAAGTTGGAAACAACCTACGAAAGGGCCACGCAAACGATGGAGAGATTACGCAAAAAGAGATATATCCAGGGATGAAATGTGTAAATTGGAAACATGGAATCACAGAAAAAGATGGAACATCTTCGTTAATACTTAGACATCTAGACCCAAACATGTTGGAACCGGAACGACTATGGACGGATTGTCCAACTCGTTCCTGGTACAGTTTGCCGTGTCTGCTAAGAGCAGAAAATAAGTGCGATATGGCTAGTGCCGCCAACATTCTTTTCGTCATTGGAACGCTTATCCATTATCCATGATGAGAAAACCACCTTTGTTAATTCCACAAACTTTCTTACGCTGGCACGACGCGCGTTTCACCACACTGTGGCATACTCATGAGCCATCTTCATCTACATCCGACCCTGCGAGCCGCCTCGTCGCTTGGGCGTGTGGCTTGGGTGTTGGAAAACCAATCTAGTTAGTGGGTAGGAATAGGAAAAGGGGTTAAGACGAGAGAAAGGACAAAAGTGAATCACCTGCCAATCGAGTGTCTTAATGCCACCCTCTTTTTTTGATATAGTCACTAGTGGTTCGTGGTAAGGAGGAGTTTTTGTATCTATTAGCTTTGCGGTGACTCTCTTTTTTAATGTGTCTCTTCTGTAAATTCTTGAGGTATAGTGCTGGCCCAAAATATCTTCTGTGTCATGCTGTAACTCGCCTGATCTGAATTTTTCAAGTCATTTAAGCCTAGCATGTGCTCTCCAATTCTCTAGCGGCTCCCATATTAGTCCTTCCATCAGCCGTGTTACGCTATCTCTTGGTCGTATAATTTCTTTTCTAAGCCTGCGGCTTTCCGTTGTATTTTATCTATTTCAAGAATTACCTAAGTCTTTCTATGCTGGGACCCAAATGCTCGCGGGGTGTTTGATATGTGGCCTAAGGCGAGCGATCTAGCACCGCTCTTTCACTTTTTCATCGAAGGACCTTCCTCCTAGTATCTCCTTGATACATCCTGGTTTCTTCAATGCTTACTCGTCACTACATAGATAGTGTCTTAATGCAATGTAGCATAATAAATAAACATAATTACATAAATTTTGAGAACCCCAAAGGCTGACCTTGGCTGGGGTTTCCATTAATCATACCATGCAATTTAAATTTATGCAATACAAGTCGAATTTCGGATACAAACACACATACACCTCTTCATTCACTTTCAACCTCGTGTTGCTAGTGTTTTTCCCTTCAGCTCGCTGAAGAGGACCACTTTGTGGTCGAAATACGCGTATACGAATTTCACCCTCGTTCCCTGTTTGTTGTTTTTCTATTCGACAACGCTCTTTTTAAGCTGTTCTCCCAGAAATCTGGGGCCCTGATGTGTATGTGAGTGAGTGTTTTGTGTGATTGCGTGTGTGGTTGTGTTAATAACTTGGCAGCCTTAGTAGAGTCACTACAGCTCTCCGAAGGATCCCAGGTTATAACCCAGGAATCCTTAGCTGGGTCTCATTAGCCCACAAAGGATTCCAATTGGGTTGTGTGTGTGTGTCTGTGGTAGTCCCTGGCGAGGAAATTATTTTCCCGTAAACTACCACAGGAGGGTATTCTGGTGGAGAGGCTGTGGTTGGTCCCTGTTGTGGAGTCCTCATTCCCGCAAACCAACACAGTATTTAATTTTTTTGACGAGTGGTGCATATATTTTACGGCCATTGGAGAAATATTTTATCTGTTTAATTTTTATTCAAGTCTAAAATAATTTTTATTTCATGAATATGTAATTCTGAAAAATACTTTTACATCCTTCACACTACATAACTATATTCTTATTTCTCTAAGGAATTTGCCAATTTTTTTTAATTTTTTAATTTATCCGAAGAAAATATTTTTTTTAGGCAGGTAGAGAAAACATCTTTGAAATAATGTTATATGTATTCGGTTTCGGAAGCCTTAAACAATTTTTTTTCATGTATATTAAATTCATGAGTCTTTAGCAATAGACTTGCTTCACCTACACTTCTCAAGTAAAAATTCTTTAATAGTTTGTAAAAGTACAAGGAGCGAAGTGGTAATATGTTGAGGTTAATGAGCAATGGAAAATATGGATGCAAGCGATTTTTATGCGTTAATGTTCATTTTTATTTGCGCCTCCCCAACAATCAATACCGTAGTTTAATTTCGAATTAATTACTTCAAAATATATTGCTTTCAGAAAATATAAATTAAATGAGTCATAAACCATATTTTTTACCATAAGAATGTTTTTGAAGTGATAATTCAGGGTTATTATTGAATTTTCCTTCTCCCTTCATCCTCCGTTAAACTCATACACCCTTACCAAGACCACACCTTACGTCATTTAAATGATTTTTGCTGTATGTAGGGCCAAATGTGTACAATTTATTATCCAATTCTGGTGTGAAATCTCGTTCTGTAAATATAATATCAACTATACAATATACATAGCTCAAATGTAAAGTCTTGGCTTCTGCATAAGGAAAATCTAGAGGAATCATTATAATTGTGTGAAATTTGACTAATAATTTTATTGTTTTATGTACGTACCAATAATTTGAAGTAATTTTGAAATACCTTTAACAGGTGCTATATTTATATGCATACGAGTTATTAAGCATAACCAAAAACATTAGGTGGTAGCCTTAAAACATGTCCTTCTTCAATGCTACCTAAAGTTACTCCGACATTGTACAATATTAATATTAGGATTAATTTTGTTGGAATAATAAAATATACTATTATTTTTATATCACATATTTAGTTTTCATTCAAAGCCTAAGTTTATTAAAATCAAATCAAATCTGATAAAGTATAATTTTGAGAGACAAAGTCGTAGCGTCGCTACCACATTGCTTATATGATTATTCCATTTCAATTTTTTCTCCAGTTTCAATTCCAAATATTCATTCTCAGTTACGCTCCCAATTGGAATGAAATCAACGCAGTGTCCTCTGGAACTATCCCCAGAGTGATAAACAATTTCCCAGTTACACAAAAACCTATAGGATGAGTCGTAAACCATATTTTTTACCTTAAGAATGTTTTATGTAAGAAGCGAAAATTCAGTGTTATTATTGAATTTTCCTTCTCCGTTCATCCTCCGTTAAACTCATACACCCTTACCAAGACCACACCTTACGTCATTTAAATGATTTTTTTGTATGTAGGACCAAAGGTGTACAATTTATTATCCAATTCTGGTGTGAAATCTCGTTCAGTGAATATAATATCAACTATACAATATGCACATCTCAAATGTAAAGTCTTGGCTTCTGACTAAAGAAAATCTAGAGTAATTATTATAACTGTGTGAAATTTGACTAATAATTTTATTGTTTTATGTACGTACTGATAACTTGAAGTAATTTTGAAATCCCTTTAACATGTGCTATATTTATATGCATACGAGTCATTAAGCATAACCAAAAACATTTGGTTGTAGCCTTAAAACATGTCCTCCTTCAATGCTACCTAAAGTTACTCCGAAATTGTACAGTATTAATATTAGGATTAATTTTGTTGGATTAATAAAATATACTATTATTTTTATATTACATATTTAGTTTTCATACTAAGCCTAAGTTTATTAAAATCAAACCACAAACTGAAACCCCTTGGCTGACTGGCTGACATCCGCCTCCTCTATTCTGCGAATCTAGATCTAGTCCATCCTATCCTGCTTTTTTCCCACCTCCGTCTTTTCCCATGCTTCTTAAACTATTTCTTCCGAAATTATAGGAGAAGCAGGTAGCCTAAATTTTATCCTTATGCATATCCACAGCCTTCCACTAATTATACGTAAAAAAGAGAGGGAGTAGGTCAGAGGAACCGCACTATGACACTGACACGTGACCGTGGTGAACTTAGTGGTAATTAACGTAGCATAACTTCAATATGTACTCAATCAAAGCGCTGTTACAGCTAGCCCGCGAGGTTGTTTACATCTCATTTCTCTAAAAAGTGTATACTAACACTGGCTCCGACATCCTTCTTTCTTCCCACTTTCACCCGTTTTTTTTCATAATTATTTTACACCAAAACTATCACTTTTACCTCTACACTACGTTCAACTCAAGAATTCTTTCTTTCCTTACTCTGTTTTCATCTACAACAGTAGCAGATCAAGCGCCATTGATAGATGGAGCTAATTCTGTCGAAACATAGCTCAATAATCATTCCCTTCCTTGTGTTAATACTTATTTCTTATAATCTTATTTTTATGGCACTAGTCCTAACGGTGAATAGATTGAGGAATAAATGGACGGAGGTAATTACCAAGTCCTACGAAGTGTGGGGGAGATTTTATGTTCATCGGGTACTCCCCGAAAACTTGTTGGACACCTCAGGCATAGAGCCATGTTTAAATACATCCGTTTTTGCGTTGTCGCACAGTTCGTTGACAATCGGAAGCGATACCCGCAACGCAGGCTGCTTTTCCGTCGGAGTTGTCCAACTTCCGACGTAGCATGCTGAAGCTGCAGTAGGGAGGAAGAACCGACCCTTTCTGCTGGAATTGTGGGTCGCATAAATGATTTTAGTCAACAATAGAACCTTAGCGGAAGCGGGGCATCATAATCTTTCCCAACGGAGAAGAAGCTTAAAAACGTGAAACAGAGATGTACCTTTTTTACGTCTTTGTCTTCGCCTTATTACTAAAAGCGCATTCCCATCGCCAATACTCCTCGCAAACCTCCATTTTTCGTCCAGCAATTCAATAATGAGTAGAAATAATTCACAACGAACCAAAGACATTGAAATCATGGTCAGGGAAATGTCACGGTTTACCAACGCCTTCTTTTTTCATCCGGTGCTGCTGCTGCTATAAAAATGGGGTCCGTGAGTAACGCAAAACGCTGCGGAAAAAACGACGCAAGAACAGAGGCGTGAAAATTTAGCTTAAAAGTCTCTTGAAAATATCATAAGAAGGAGAAATTATTGGGAAAAATAACCGAGGAAGACTAAAGGTGGAATGCATGAAGCAAATGATGAGAGACATTAAAATAAAGACATCTGAAGGATTAAAACTGTTATCATAGAAATGCAATGTGAGGATACAACACCGCAATCTGCACTCGATGGGCTAATACCCCAGGGGAAATTGCACTGTAATAAATTCACCGTAAAACAATAGCAATAATTTGTACGCTGAAAAATTTCCATACAGTTACGCCGGACACTGTCGAATGAATTAAGACGATTTTAAATTGTGAAGATTGTGATGGAAGATGTATCGGCCTGAGAGAAAAATGAAAATCAGAGCTGAGGAGCATAAAAATGTATTGAAAAATGTGATGAAACCTCGAATTTTGATAATCATTCATTTGAATGTGAGTGGTTTTTTCCTAGAAGTATTACATTTGCAAGAAAAATTACGCAAATTGATCTATTTAGAAGTGTTTGAATTTGTGTGTTTTTCCATAGGGTTTCTGATCAAAGAATATTTGTATGATTCCCATTCCCCTCTGACGTTAATCCTTCTTCCGATGAAAGTGAGGAAGTGACTTATATCTGCCGCTATGGCCACTCCCTCATTTCTTGACTTGTCTTCTTATCTCCTCATCGTCGTAACCACCCCCCTTCTTTTTGGCGAAGGTATATATGCACGCTTCTACACCTAAACTGTACCTTGAAAATGGCAATGAATTTCTGAAACCATGGTCGGTAATAAATTTTAGTGCGGAAATAAATATGTTAGTTCCACAAAGTTACGCATAACTCAGTCTCTTACATTAAAATGGTTCGTTGCTAGGAGAGTGAAGTTGAGAGCTGTTGTAAACCAATCATCGGGGTGATGACCGGGATGATAATGTCCCAGATACACGGCCTTGCGACTGACCGTGGGGTATTCCGTATACGTAAATCGAGTAAGACACTCTTGCCATTGGCCTCCACAGACTTAACCTCTTTTCTCCCCTTTCCCTGTTAAAATACCCACTACGCAACCACATACTAGCACAGTCTCCACTATCTCCCACCCCAGCTGCGACGCAAGGCAGCCGAGGATGACGCTTGGGGCACCCTCTATCGCCCCACAAAGGACTCAGCAGCCGCCCCTTCCTCTCCGCTCTGACAGCCAGTCCTCCCTGCCCCACCCCTCCCCGAATCCTTTAACTTCTCCGCCCGCCGCAACCCTCTCCCGATGGCGCTGGCGTCCTTTGTCTCCATACACCGTTCTTCTCTCTCTCCCCCTTCTCCCCCACCCTTTTTCTTTCTTTGCCCCCTCAGGGTTTTCGTCGAAAAGGAGAGGGGGAGAGTTCACGGGGCGGCTCCCTTCAGCCCCTACGGGAGAGGCGAGCCTCCTCCTTGAAAGAAAATGAAGAAAGTGTGAAGGAGAGGAAGCAACGTTTGAGGGTGGGTTAAGATGAAAGGAGAGAGAGAGAGTGGAAAGGGATGGAGGAGGTTTAGAGGTAGGAGGGTTTTTTTTAAAGGATAAAGGAAATAGGTGGTGTAGAAAAATCGGTCCAGGCCATTGTGTGTGTGTAGATTGTACATCCACTTCTTCGAGGGAAAGGAGTCCACGGCGTTTAATATAGCGCCGTCCCCCGGGCTCCTCTGGGTTTCTTTGCAAGGCAGGAAATAATCTTCCCCCGAGGCGATTATATGGCGATTTAAGTGCTGGCTGGTTATAGGTTGGCTTAATGGGTCGCCACTACGCTCAATTTCATTCGGGTGACTTTTTAAAAATTCGCTCTCGGTTCCAGTGATCATTTCGGGGCATAGGCATTGCATGCAGGTGTTGTGTTAAGTCGGCTACCTTTTGCATCATAATCAGCTGACCCGAGAGAAGGGAGTTCAATATATCTTCTTCACCAGACGCATTGATTTTGTTATAGATTTAAAATTTGAATAAACGTATTTTTCGTACTATAGTATTAAAATTTTCATTTCCGGATTAATTCATGATACTTGCAGGTATTAGTCAATGATTTTTAGGGACCTTTAACCCGTCTCATTTGAATATTGGACAGGTTAATATAAGTTATAATAAAAAGTATAAATAAAAGATATCGAAATCATCACGTCTTCCGCGAACTAAAGCAAGAAATACATACGGGTACATTGATTAAATAAAATTAAGTACTATTCCATAACGTTAAGGAAAGGAATGTCATACTGCTCTTATCTAGAGGTTCTCTACTTTTTCTTTTGCCTAATTAGAAATAAATCAACCTCTTATGAGTTCTTGGTGTTAATTAGCCGAAGTTTGCTTCATGAAATTTATTATTTTCCAGTAATTTATTAGTAGTGTAAAAATACAGAACCATTTGTGGTAGAGGTTCATGTTTACAACACATAATTATCATCATCTTTTTAACATATCTATATCATTTAGCTTGTTGATGGTGAGAATGTTTTTGGCTAAAAGTACGGGCTCGCAATTTGCCTACAGGTGGTATGTGAAACTTGGTCTGATGTTCAAGGATAATTGTCTCATGAAGTCTCAATTTGTTAAACACTGATAAAAATGTTTTCTTGCAGGAACGCTGCAAATGGGATGCAATGGATTTGTGGTCACAGCACCCTTAGTGTCCCATGTGGGCGACTGCTAAATTGCCGCAGGACATGCGAGCGGCAGCAGCAACGTGAACCAATGGATCCTGGCATAGATTTTTTCTTTATTCGTCACCATCCATGTGACATGCAAAAGCGGAAAATCATCTGCTATGATTTCATAGGAACTTCCACGAATGAGCATAAGAATTTATGGCAGTTAAACCGTAAGTAGTCAGTGGTGAAAAAGTCCATTCATCTTATTTCTGGATAACCTGTTTTGCAGCTGAAAACGCGATCCTTCTGATATTTTTCATCGCACTTGAGTATTTATGACTAAATTTAAAGTTCTCCGTAAAAAATCTTGTATCCAAACCCCTACCACTCCTAAAAATTGTAAGCCTACTACCAATTATGTGATTATCTCGAAGTCTGAAACAGACTGTTGGTGTTTGTGATTAATCTAGTCTCCGAGGATACCTCCGCGGAGCTCTTAAATTGGGGAATACATTCTTCCTAGGTACTACGCAGCCTACTTCTGCTCTGAATGTTAATCATCTAATCTGAATAGATCCGATATTATACAATGTGCGTAAATCTGCAATAATTGGCAAATCATGTGGAGTAATAATAAAAATTTATTGCTGGTCTAGGACCTTGTCCTATGGAACACATACAATTTACTTTTAAAACAAACAACTTGACCAAATACAGTAAAAATAATTATGCAAAGCAAGATGGAATGCGTGGATTGATAACGTTTAGCATTATTGTAAATTTTTAGATTTGACATCTTCATTTACAATAATGTTTTTCAAAACAAATACGTAAACAGTTTTAATCTGAGACTCTTATGAGGCATAAATTAACAAAAGAAAAACAAAAACTTGCCAAATTTGGCGAGTATCGCATCTTTCGTGCTGTAAAAAGTTATACATAACCGGGAAAAAAAATGTGGAATGAGTTGGAAGGTAGTTGAGCGCGCTCTTTTGATGATGAAAAGAGCTAGGATTTATTTGATATCTAAATATTACTCTCGAATTTGGATGTTGAGGTTATAGGAGTGGCGGAAACTAGATTGAAGGCAGCAGAATTAAATATCAATCAGACCACCAAAATATTACAATTGATGGACTTGAATAAAGCATTAGCCGCTATCTGGAATCAATAAGAGGGAAAATGAACGGTAGATAGCGTTATTTAGCTAAGTAATGTCAAGGAATTGGTCGTACAAATAATTAAGTAAATAGGCAAGTTCTTTTTTATAATGTAATTATCTGTGTACGATGGGGCTTCGTGAACAGATATGAGATTCCCTAACCCGAACCGAAAACGTAGATAAGAATACAATCTGAGAAAGGCATATTCGAATTTAAATAATTTAAAATAATGTATTTAAGCCAGACTACAGATTGTGCTATTTCATCATAAATCACTTGTTCTTTCACCTCAATAGATGATTGAAGAAACCTTTGAAACTGAGCACATTTAAATAGCCATGTTTATATCTTTATTATGTTCGGGAAGTCATCATTGAGTTAGCATTATCATTATTGTCTATATCCTTAGATATGCCTAGAACATAATATACTTGATGCTCTTTACGAAGTCAACATTTTATTTGCAGCTCTTAAAATCAAACTATGGCAAAGGCAAATAAATAACAATAATGACAGCGGCCTATGCATTGTGAATGAAATGCAGTCCTCTACTACATTTAATTCTTTGCGCACGAATACCCATGTAACATTTTGCGTTATACCATGTAGTAAGTATATACTTACTCTATGGTTATACTTAACTCTTGGAACACGAATACCCATGCGCTGGGTGAGTGAGGAAACCCACCTAGACGAGACTCCAACCCGCAGACTTGCAGAGGAAGCCTTAGTCCTACGAACAACGAGGCTGGTGAGATGGACATAATTATTATAATTAATTATATTCAATATATAATATTAGCTAGGTACCATACTGGTATAAATAGAACCAATCTTCCCTGTGTTTCGCCAGTTAGCAATGTATACCCTTGCACCGTTACCCCACATTGCTCTTTCAGTCTACGGTTCATTCTCATATATGTCAGAATAGGGTTCGTGGAGTTGTAAAGTAATTCCAACTTATGTAAGCGCTGTTGCTCCATCAATGGCCCAATTTTATTTTATGAGGGGATGAATTCTCAGTTCCTCATACATGACTTGCAAATAGTTTTGCATTTCAGCGCTCTTCATGGTTTGGTTTATTTTCTATGATCTGAAATTAGCCAGCATAACATCAATCAATGCAGCATAAGTGTGGCATTCTCTGCTCTTCATCAATCAGCTTCATCAAATCAGCATACGGCTTCCGTAAAGGAAGTTATCAACGTTTTATTTCCATTTTCTCATTTCCAAATCACAAAAAGAGTATTTATTACAGAAAAGATTGTCGTATTACAATCGTACGATATCAAGCATAATATGACCAATTATATTTGTCCTGCCAGCTAGCGCAAGTTGAAAGCTGATTTTAAAGCTACTTAAAATATTCATTTTTCCAAGGCTCTGGGGAAAGGAAGTGACAGAAGATAGTGACTGTACTGCAAATAGTCGCTGAATAAAAATTAATGCTAGTTTAGCTAGTGCTAATTTTGGTATGATGTACTTACTTATCGAGGATCCCATAAAATCGGTTTCCGTTATCATGACGGGCTGTATTTAGTATGGGTGCGAAATATTTGGCTGGTCGTACACAGCCTTAAGCCCTGCAATGATAGAAATATGCACTTGATAACCTCATCGTTAATCGGTTGGGCAACGCAAACACCCTGTGTAATTTTCATATTACTCCTCTAACCTGAGAATCGGGATGGGCCACGATAGGACGGGGAGTGCGGCAAGGGTGCCCACTATCGCCGTTGCTTTTTAACGTGTATTCAGAAGAAATGGTAAGAGAGGTATGGGGGGAGGAGGAGGTAGGAATAAATGTAGGAGGGGAGCTGATAAAATCAGTGAGATTTGCAGATGATCAAGCATTGGTTAGTCAGTCGGCCAAGGGGTTACAGTCAATGGTGAATGCATTAGAGGTGCAGTGCGAAAAGTATGGGATGAAGATCAGTCACAATAAAACGAAAGTAATGAGATTTTCTAGAAGTAAGAAGGCGGGTCTGAATATCAGGGTGGGAGGGCAGAAGATAGAGCAGGTCGAGCAGTTTACGTATCTGGGTAGTATTTTTGCGGAGAATGGGTTTAGTGGTAAGGACATCAGATGCAGAATTGCGCTTGCTAAAGGAGCATTTTCGAAGAGAAGGGAATTGATGAGGGGGGGTCTGAGAAGAGACGTAAAGAAGAGGCTGGTGAAAACTTTAATATGGAGCGTGGCGCTATATGGGTCGGAAATTTGATCATTGCGAAGGGAGGATGTGCGTAGACTTGAGGCGTTTGAGATGTGGGTTTGGAGAAGGATGGAGAAGGTTAGCTGGATGGGGAGAAAGACGAACGAGGAGGTATTGGATATGGTCGGAGAGGAGAGGAAGCTTGTGGCAGAAGTTCAGAGAAGGCAAAAGAGATGGATGGAGGAGGTTTTGAGAGGAGAGGGCATGTTGAAAAGAGTGATAGAGGGGAGAACACTGGGGAAGCGTGGAAGAGGAAGGAAGAGGATAGGAATTCTGGACGAAATAAGAGGAGGTAGAAGATATGAAGAATTGAAGAGGGATCTAATAACGGGCCATCCTTAGGAGGGAAAGCGAGACAATTTCTATGAGGTTGGGATACAGAATAGGGACTGTCCAAGAACCTACCAATCAGCTGGTAGAATACTTGAATGAATGAACCTGTTTTTTATGATGAATTTTCTCGCCATGGCTCCGAGGCCACCGTGGCCGACTTATATCTATTTCCATTCGTATTCAGAGCAGTATGCACTTATTCTCTCAATTTTTAACTTCATTTCTCTGGTATGTACTGATTTCACTGGTATCACTATTACGAGAATTCTCATCTCCATTAGTCATATTCAATCCTAAGATTGGTTGACTGCAGCCGTTCACTCTACACTGTCCCCTGCTAATTATTTTATGTCCCCTTAGCCTTTCTGTTTCATATCTCGTTAAAGTTCACTTATACATTTGTCCCTTGGTCATTCTCGAGGGGATTTTTCCTTCATTTATGTGCCTTACAAATTCGTTGTGTCTTCATGTTTTTACATCTGGATCTTCTCCATTTGGTTTCCTCTTCTATTCTTCTCTACACTTCCTCGTTTTTTATCCTTTCCGATGCTATCCTCGTTTCTGACCCTCCGCGTCCACCTACGAAAGTCTCTCTACCCCTCTGTTTCAGCTATGCATTTTCTATCTGAGCCATTTGAGCATCACTCCCCATGTATTTATTTTGAGGAATTGCTTTCGTACTTGATGTGGTGGTCGCACGCAAAATGAGACACAACTTTAAGGAACCATTTAGTGGTACTCACTGGCTGCCGGTCGGGATACGAATGCCTCTCGGGCTCAGGGGCCTGATGCTGATGCTTTCCCGATGTTCCACTCTTCCACCAAAACGTCATTAGTTTCCAACAAAACGTCATGACTTTCCGACACTACGTCACATGTTCCACCTTCCACCGGAGAATCGTTCACTACATCGTTCAATGACTGGTGGAAAGTCAAGCTTCCCTTCCACCCGTCATCCACTTGGTGGAACAGCGCTAGTGTCGTGGTGGAAACTTTCCGACGGAAGTAAGCGTGCGGAAGGTCGACATTTTTTTGTTCGCGGTTTCGAGGTAAGTTGGTAATCGGCATAAGTTTGTGATGTTCGGCTCTCCAGAGGGGGTCATTGAGCCGTTCATTTAACGGATCAAGAGTCGTTCAATGAACGAATGGTGGAACTTTCCACCGGTCTTCCACTAGTGGAAGATCAGAATCGGGCCCCAGGCAGCAGTCGGAAGAGGGAAGGTTGGGAAAAGGTGGCGAGCCAGGTCCGTTTATTCAGAAAGAGCATCGTAAATACGGACAAATACATCACACTTGTAATCACATATCCTTGAACAAAACTGATGTTTGTTAACAGGTTTCCTCGGCGTTGATCAGATGATATCAACATTTTTTCGGGTTGCGTCCCCGTGTGTTGTTTAGAATCACGACTGTTTCGCCAGCTCTTCTGCTGGCGTTCTCAGTTTTTTTTGTTCAGTTCTTATAGAGGCCAAGTTGGCTAGATTTGGCGCCAAAATCAGCCAGTTCTGCGCCCAATCAATGTAGCAGTATCGTGATTGCGTGGGTGACTAATTACTCTTTTCCCTGCGCTGTGTAGGGGATACCCACCTTCTCTATTGAAATTCATTGGCGTTTTTATGATTTTGATGACTTCTCTAATGATTCTTTGGGAGTAATTAAACTGTTGTGACTATAAACTATATACGCGGGCGCAATCCGACAAATATTGATATCAAAACTGTTGTTTGTAAACTATGAATGCTTTATTGGCCCGAGAAATTCTTCGTGTTATGTTCGTTGAATTTCTTCGGGGATACCACTCTGGGAAAAGGTAGTCGAAGAATTCCACTTGCCTAGGCTCCTCTCCTTATTGCGTAATGTCTGCTTTCAGCTTCTATCCTCCCTCTCCTCGTTAATCTTAACGTTTTATTCTTGAAGTATTCGATGAATGGTATTCTAGGATAACCGTAGGTCTTCTAGTCTCTCTGTTATGATTATGCATGTTGATTTCTATTTCACGTACCTTAATTCGTTATATTTCCATTTTTTTGCTTTTCTGACTGCTTTTTCCAGATATATGTTGAAAAGTGCCGGTGAAAGGTTACATCCATATCTAACACCTTTATACTCCAAGATGATTAAATTCGCCATGAAAAAAATTCATTTGACTTGACCGGGATTCGAACCCGGATCTCCCAACTATGTTACCCAGTTACACTCCACACAGTATGTTTCGAGGAACACTCTGGCAAAGAATAATATAGAAATTGCCACAGGAAAAAATATCTTCACTCTGGCTAAGACTCTGAAGGTAATCGGTAGTTCCGGGTCCAAGTCAAATGATTTTTTTATGCCGAGTGTTATCCCTCTCTTGTAGGTATACATTTGCTACCCAGGGCTAAACTTGTTACCATGGCATTAGCGTATTTTGCAATGAATTGGAAATTATATAATTCCTTTATCTAATTTAGTTTATATTTTTCTTCTGTACGACGTTCTCACTGAGGTGACTGGATTTGGTGATTATTCTTCTGTCATTGTTATAATTTCCTACTATTTCAAATTATTTGATCATCTTATTCCATTCCACGTTGTCAAAGACCTTCCATGAGTCAATTAATGCCAAAAAGATCGGTTTTTTGACGCGGATCATCTTTTCTGCGAGAAATTCGGATTAAAGAAATAATTTTAATGATCAGTATAATTCCCACTGTCATTAAATTCGTTTCATTCGACATCGTGATGCACTGCTTAATGCATTATTATGTGGAAAGTAAACAGCAATCAAAGGACTGAGTCTCGAGGGCACTATAAAAATAACTAATAAAGAACATAATTGGGTGCCATCAATTCCTGATTTACAGCCATTAAGGAATGTATTGAGCAGATTTGCAAAGCATGGACAAACTAAATTAGGATGCGCAACAGTTGCATCAAATCAGTGCAAATGATTTTGAAGAAGAAGTGGAAAGAGCTTAGGGCAGTTCTCGGACAGATTATGAGGATGAATTATGCGTTAGATGAATCTATTAAAGTCGTGGTTGTCAGAGACTAGATGCTAACTTTATTGTATTGATCACGGTTAACAGGAACTTCGCTGAGAGAGTAGGAATGTAGATTGGGTGTCTTTAAGTTATCGGTTTGGAGAATGATGGAAAACGTGGGCGTGTAGACGTGGGCATAAAAAGTTGAACGAGGAAGTGTTATGAACGGTAAATGCAGAAAGGAAGTGTTTGAGGAACTTCGCGGGAGGTAAGGATCAGTGAATGAAGCTGTAAGGGGCCATCAGAAATCTGTGTTAAAGGGGAATAGGTCACGCAAACGGGGATGGTGGCTGAACAAAGGATATTTAACTGATGAAAGAAATAAAAAAAATATTTAGATGCCATTAAAAAATGTGGGAAGAATGCCGGCATGAAGAATGCAATGGAGCAAGATGTTGTGCATTTTAAATGAAAACGAAGCTTATGGAAACGATCTTGGCGTAAATTTGTGTGAATTCTTTAAGCAAAGGGATTTGAAGAATTCCTTATATTTTCCTATCTTCTTCCAAGACCATAGTTCCCATGCAAAGCAGTACCATTCGACAAGCAATGCTTCGCAGCGGAATTATGGTGTTAAAACTAAAAAAAAGAAAGAGGCACTCCGCGAGTGCCGACAGAAGTGAAAACTTGAAATAACGTGAGCATTTTTGAATGCAGGGAATAATTTCTAATGAAGTGTTTTATTAATCAGTAGAAAGTAGTTTCATGTATATAATAAATTAAATATTCATTTATTTCGCTATTGTACACAATTATTTTACATAAAAATTGTACACTTCAGAATAATCAACTTTCATCCATTATTTCAACAACTCTTTCATCATCACCGTCATCATCATGGGCAATATCTAAAACTGATACAATAGGCTTATGGTAACTAAAGTAAGAAACGAATAATTTTGATTCGAATTTGCTTAAATGTCTTGTAAATACTGCATTAATAGTAGTTTTATATTTCGTTGTGCCAAGATTGCGATCATTAGACATCGTTAAACCAAACTCACTATTTAAAAATTCAATCAATGGTAGATTTTTATCGTCTGCAAAGTTTATGTTTATGTATATATGAATAAGCTACTCAAATTGAACGTATTAAAAGAAATTGAGTTATATTGTACTAACCTTCACTATTCTTGTATCGAGTACACTCTCCTGCACGAGTATGGACTATTATATTATCCGGCACAATATTTGTAGCAACCCAAATTGAATGAACTAAACCGTATATTAGATATATATATATAATGTAATATGAATAAAATTATAATATAGTTTATTTGACGGTGACGGTGACGCGAGTCCAATGGTTTTTACCCATCCACAAGTACTGTGTGTATAGCGAGTATACTGTGTATATCTAGAAAATATCCAACTATACATATATTTAGCAGCAGTGACGGTGACGCGAGTCCAATGGCTTTTACCCATCCACAAAAGTGTATATACAGAATATACAATTACACATATATTTAGTAGCGGTGATGGTGACGGTGACGGTGATGCGAGTCCAATGGTTTGTATCCATCCACAAGTACTATGTATATAGCGAGTATACTGTGTATATACAGAATATACATAATTATACATATATGTAGTAGCGGTGACGGTGACGCGAGTCCAATGTCTTTTACCCATCTACAAAAGTGCTCAACGCGACATAAGAAGTTTTCACTTAAAAAAAGCACGGGAAATTGCAGGTTTAAGCTTTCTTCTCATCTCCTAAGCTCGTAGTAATAATGCATAACTATCTAGATAAACCAACCTATTACTGGTAGTTCACTCCAAATTAGTACTTACAGAGGACTTATGGTAAAGGTAATGCCTGGGTTGGGGAACCGGAAGAAGAAGTCAGACAAGTTGGATTGGTCTGGCACGAGGAAAAGGCATGAGTCGATCCTGAAGGCGCGGCTTCGTGCATTAAAACGTCGTCGCTAGGCTGCCGCTGTCGCGAAAAAAAAATTCAGGGAATGAGAGAGGAGGAATGTAATGGGGAGAGAGGGTAGTGGGGGTTTCCAAAGGGGTAGGTGCGTTCGCTGCCTGCATGCGAGGGCGGCTTCATTAAAGGGCTCAGCCAACCCCTAAATCGCTTCATTCCACCCCCTCCCCTTCCACTCCTATCTTCCGTCCCCCTTGAAGTCACTTTTTCTCTGCCTTCCCCCATCAGTCGCTCTCCCCTCCCCCAGTTCACTCGATTCTTTTCCCGACGTAAGGGTGTTTTTATTTTATTTTTAACTTTTTCATATTATTTCCCCAAGCGTTTGTGAGTGATAGCTTCTGGAAAATAAAACGTTTTCCGAATCCGAGAGAGAATGACGGAACGCTGAGAGAATTGAGGGAGCAGAGAGTTAAATAGTGTCCCTGTGTAGGTGAGGTCTCTGAAATAGTGGTAGGATTAGAGATACTAATAGACGGAATAGACGGAATTCCGCAATTATCCACAGGAACGTGAAATTGTAGATGATGAATTAGGTAAGATGATGAATCGAGGTGGAGAAGATGGAAGAATGGCTTCGTTTGACAGCTCGCAGACTGACGTCTGGAAGCGTTCTCCCAACTTCTAATTTGCTATGTAACCAATCTTTGGTGTTGGAGATCATGTGCTAAAGATTGGATTTATATTGCTGCCATCTAGATGGTATATCTCTCGTATTGTGCAGCTCGAACAATTTATAACAGGAACAGAACACATTCCAAATAAATGCTGCTGCTAGGAATGGTCCATTACATTTAACGTGTAATGGTCGGTGACTCAACTATCAAGAAAGATGAACAGTAAAAGTTTGGTGTTGGTAAGCTTGATCCTCTTACAATTAGCTTTTTAACGATTACTTAAGAAACGGAAGAATTAAAATAACTTGAAAAAAATCAGACCTGAAGATGACACAATGTGTCAAAACCTGGGACGTTATAATAAAAATTACAAGTGGAGTTAACTAAGTTATTTTAATTCTTCCGTAATGGACAACACACAAAATCAAGCCTACAACTGTTTCTTTTACTTAAGAAACGTTTTTGTAAATTTTTCATTTTTTAAGATTGATTTCTATATTTGAACAGTCTCTCCTATAATCCCCCTGTCTGCCTTCTCATGTGTATCTTCCCTCAAATTGTTTTTATGCATAACTTATTTAATTTGCCTTTCCTGAATTAGGAGATTCAAAGAAATCGCAGTAGAACGTCCTCTCTGGTCCAGTGTGACTTAACTTGTTATAACAGCGAACTCTTTTATTGATACAATCAATTAGATGGGTATGAGTGGGGTCAATTTAGAGACAACCATTTGAAAATTGCAATATTCCAACAGATTGGATAATATTTGTTGAGCTGAAGGCAGATCAAATGAATGTAATTATAATCCAGTTGTATTTGCCTACCTCGTATCATAGAGAGGAGGAGGTAGATGGTGTATACGATCAGATAGAGGAAATAAATGGTAGTATACCTGGGAGTAAGCACTTAGTAGTAATTGGGTATTGGTATGCGGCGGTGGGTGAAGTAAGAGATGGGCGGTAGGTGGGCAAGTACGGGATAGGAAGGAGAAATGACCGCGGCAAGAAAGCTGTGGATTTTTGCCGGAGAAATAACTTAGTGATCACTAATACGTGGTTCAGGCATCATCCTTGATATTGATACTCCTGGAAGCAGCCGGGAAAAATAGAAAGGTTCTAGATAGATAATATTATGGTTAGACTTAGATTCAGGAATAGTATTAAAGATTTGTGTACTTATCCAGGGGCTGATGCTGATTCAGATCACAATTTATTATTCATGAAATGCCTTGTGAAACTCAGAAAGATATGAAGTTGCAGGAGGATACGAAAGAGGAATAGAGAAGCATTAACTGGGGCAATAAAGAAGAAGTGTCAAGAGCAGGCTGATCGAATCCTGGGTGCTGACCAGTGAGTGAGATTAGTAAAAGATGAAATGGGAAGTTTGAAAAAAGGAATTTAGGAAGCGGCAAGAGCAACGTTAGGCGTAGTCAGGGCGACTAAAAATAGAAAACCGTGGATGACGAAGGCGATGGAAATGGAGATGCAGAAGAAAAGAAAATGGAAGAACGAAAACTCAGAGCTAGGCAAGAGACTGTACCGGGAACTAAACAACAGGCTAAGAAGAGAAATAACGAAAGTAATGGAGGCATGGTAGAGAGAAGATATCGATTCCTTAGAGAAATTTCAATAAGAGGGAAGAGCAGATGCATTGCATAGGAAACTAAAGGGACTAACAGGCGGTAGTGAGGGAAGGGGAACCGCAGCGATAACATACGAGACGGGAAAGCTGATCGTATAACCAAAATAGATCCAAGAGAGGCGGAAGATATATTTTGAAGAGCTTTATGGTAAGGACATTAGGCGTAGTACGTTAGATATAGAAAGGAAAGACGGCATAGAAAGGTATTGCATCGGACCAGGTATCCTTGATTGTGAAATAGATAGAGCACTACGGGGCATAAAATGGAATAAGGCATAAGAAATAGAAAAAATGCGTGCTGAGTTTCTAAAGAGTTTGGGGAAAAACGGAAAAGGAAAACATTTTGCCCTTATTCGCAGTATTTATGAGAACATGTGTTGGGTGGCCGAAGGACTTAGTGAAGACAATACTGATTCCTATACCGAAGAAGAGCAAGGCAAAAGCGTACTAAGACTATGGGGAGATGATCTTAATGTTCCTCGTGACCAAAGTAGCTCCTAGATTTTTAGATAGAACGCTAGAGAGCGAGGCTAATGAACACCTGGGTGACGACCAGTTTGGGTTTATCGTAGGAGCGGGACGGGAACGCGTTACGCTATAGGAGTGATGAAGACGCTAGTAATAAGAAACCTAGAATATGGCTAGGATGTTTTGCTCAGTAGATTTTGAGAATAGGCTTGATAGGGTGGACTGGACGAGATTAATGGAAGTGCTGAAGAAATTGGGGGCCTATTAGAGGGACAGACCTCTCATTCTGAATCTGTAAATGAACCACACGGCGCAGGTTTGGATAGCCGACGGAGAATCTGGATGGGCCGTGATAGGACGGGGAGTAAGTCAGTGGTTTCCTCTATCGCGATTACTTTCAAACCAGTATTCATAAGAAATGGTTAGGGAGACATGGAGGGATACGGAGGAAGGAAAAAAGGCAGGAGGGGATCTGATAAAGTCAGTGAAATTGCGGATGATCAGGCGCTGGTTCGTCAGTCAGCCAAGGGGTTATATTCAATGATGAATGGGTAAGTGGTGCATTATGAAAGGCATGGGATGAAGATAAATCACAAGAAAAAGAAAGTAATGAGATTTCCTAGAAGTAAGAAGACGGGGCTGAATATAAGTGAGAGAGGGCAGAAGATAGAGCAGATTGAGCAGTTAACATATCCGGGTTGTATTTTGGAGGAAAGTGGTTTTAGTGTTATGGGCATCAGATAAAGGGCTGCCCTGACTACAGAAGCTTTTTCAAATAGAAGGGCATTGATGAGGGGGTCTGAGAAGAGATGCAAAGAAAATACTGGGGAAAACTTATACGGAGCGTGGCACTGTATGGGTCGGAAACTTGGTCACGGCGAAGGGAGGATGTGCGTACACATGAGGATTTTGAGAAGTGGGTTTGGAGAGGAATGGAGAGGGTATGCTGGGTAGCGAAGAAGATGAACGAAGTATGGGATATGATTGGGGAAGAGAGGAAGCTGGTGGTGGAGGTTCAGAGAAGGGAGAAATGATGGATAGAGGACGTTTTTAGAGGCGATGGTATGTTGAAGAGGGTAATAGAGGGGAAAACATTGGGGACGATGCCCTAGAAATTGGGATGCTAGGATAAGGACCGTCCAAAAACCTATCAATAAGTTGGTGGAATACGCAAATGGAATTCTGAGGTTATAACGGGTCACCATATGAGCGATGAGTCCGACAGTATTGCGTTATAAAAAGACCTAGATGCTATAAATGAGTGGTGCAATACTTGGCAGTTAGAATTAAATTGTAAAAAGTACGTTGTTTTGATTTTTTGGAAAAAGAAAAACTCGGTCAACGAAACGTAAACAATTAATCAAACCAAATTATCAAATGTAGAGTCAGTTAAATACTTACTCAACACCTATCTTGGGGGAAACACGTTCGGGAAATCTGCGGGCAGGCTAGTCGCAAATTGGGACTTATTTATTTATTTATTTATTTAAAAAGTTGATCACATACAGCATTTCTGCCAATTTACAGTGACTTAGTAACAAGATAAAAAAATGGGTATCCGTAAGAGGTGTAACAAAAAAACAACAACCATAACATCAGAGACAAGATTACAAAATACAAACTAAAAAAAACAACAAAATATGATAAGGGAGTCTTAGTGATTAACAGATATGTGGGACATAGCAAGGTTAATGAAAGAGTCAGATGATAGCAGGAAAGGATCGACATTATCAGGTTGGGAGTTAAGAAGTGAGGAGAGGCGGTAGTATAGTGAACGTTTGATAAGAGAAAGTCTGGGGATAGGCAAGTGGAGAAAAGAATGGGAACGAGTGGATCGGCAAGGGACTCGGAAATTAACGAAGGAAAGTAATTCAGGAGAATCGATATTCGAGTTGAGAATGTTGTAAATTAATTTTAAATCATTTTTGCTCTTTGATCGGAGAGGTTCGGTATGCCAAGGGAAGATAAGATGGAATCAGTCGGCATGTCGCGGAAATGGGGAACTCTGTATTTTACAATCCTGGCAAAGAAACTAGTTAGACTGTTAAGGGTAGCAAGGTTAGTTGTGGCTGAGATGGTCCAAATGGGAGAGCAATATGAAGTGGTTGGAAGAATAAATGTTGAAAAGAACGATCGTAGTGCTATGGGGTGAGAGATTTCCGTGAAGCGGTAAAGTAGACCTAAAAGTGACGTGACAACCCAACCCAACCCCAATATTAAAATAATACTAGGAAAATGTGATGAGAAGGTTAAAGAGCGATGTTATTTTTCACTCGTGAGACCTCACTTGAAGTATGCCGCTAGATAGGTAGACTTTTCACTTGTTTTTAATAACATTACATCATTACTAGCACTTCTCCCCGCTTGAAATGTCCGGCATTATTTTGTTTTCTACATGAAGTAGTATCGTTGTCTCTTCATCAGTGAACTGCATGTTTGCACGTTCATTTACGTAGCACTCTCCCAGTTTCTGGTTTGACTGCGCACTGTTCTCCTGACTGACTTTTGGCCTGCGCCTAGCTGCCGGGGGAACATGCGAGGTCCCGAATTGTGCTGGGACGAGTGCTGCATTCCTGGTGTGGAATCACCCCGTGCCACACACTATAGTGGTGGCTTGCACGGTACTTCGTAGATGTACTATAGATATTTTTTTATTATTATTTAATTACCACCGAAAACAGCGAAAAGCACAAAAAACCATGTGAAAAATCCTCCCCATGCGGGATTCGAACCCGCGACCTTTGGGTTAGCAGGCGAAGACGTTGCCCCGCCGCCACCGAGGCCGACAATGTGTTTATGTATTAAAAGTTAGTGTGATGATGAATAATATTTTTGGATACAGCAGTGTTGGCAGTAACTGTTTTAACTTCCCACCATCCCTCGATAAATCTATGCTGTTAAATCTTTGAGGTCGATATGGAGAATTTAACCACTATTTTCTCACGTTGCAATAGACGAGGCCGTTGGGGAGATAGATGGAAGAGGAGGGAGCGGGTGAGGAGGATTAATGTGGCAATGGGAAGAAGAGGGAGGAGAAGAGGAGTTTAGTGTTCTGTGGGGGAGGGATAGGAGGAGGAGGAGGAGGGGGTGAGGCAGAAGCGGTTGCGTAAGTGGAAGCGGGGAAGAAGAAGTATTGGAGGATAAAGGGAAAAGACAAATTGAGGATGGAAGTGGAAATAATGGGGGCGGAGAAAGGACGGAAGAGGATTAACACGGGGTGTGTGGCGGGGGTCGTGGCTGGAAGAAGGGAAGCGGACTGGCTTCACTGTGGAGGTGGAGAGGAGGATGATGCCTCCCCCTCCCTCCGGGACTGTGGCCCCTTTTGGAGAGAAAGAAAGAGAATGTGAGTGCCGTTAAAGAAAGGAAGGGTGAGCCATTTTGCAGCGAGGAAATATTTACTAATTAGTGCAGGAATTGAACCACATTATTATTATCACTATGGTGATACATCGGAGAGGGTATGTTTAAATGGAAGACAAAAAATACCCTCTATACTTTTACAGGCGAAGTCCCAATTCCCTAACACAACTTCTTTCTCCATTTAAGATCTGAAGCGTCGTACCTCTCTTCTTCCAATTCATAAAGCCTTTTTCCTTTCTTCCCATTCGCTGCTTTTCAAACATCCTCTCCTCTATCGCGACTTTCATCATCCCTTCGCCCCTAATCGTCTGTTCCAACCACCTATTCAGAACTCTTTTCTCCTCACCCGCAGTATTAAGCACTTCGTTTTTCATCTAATAACATTCTCCACCCTCGTCGTCCTAAGTATGACTCATGCATACCTAACACTTGGTCATTTTATGCCAAGATTATACGAAAGACAGACGGAAAGCATCGGTGGCAGACTATCGATCAACTATTGTAGGTTAGGGGGCGGGGAAACGTCAAAACACTTTCGTTTTTTAGGGAAAGTGAGGGAACGTGGAAATTACAAAGTGGTAATGTGTTCAGTGGAAAAAACTCATAATGCAGATTGTTGAAAATTCTTGCCTGTGGACAGATTGAATAAAGTTCTAAAGAACTCCAGCTTCATACCTATGCCACTTACATGTAAAATGTTAGGAATAAAATCCGATTTATGCGTGGCATCTAATAATGTAGTCATCGTCATTGTTTTTAAAACTCTAAAAACGTTCCGCATTTCAAATTTATGGCAGTCTATTCGATATATAAACAAGTGCAGGTAGAGGTTTTACAAGTAAACATGTGCACACTACTTTTGTCCAAGGCATTACATTAGCCTTAGGAGTTAGCATTAATTTTTCCTCTCGTCAATGGGCTGTAAATGCAGACATCAAACAGATATCTGCGAATTGTATAGGAGCCCCCAGTGACTCGTAAATTGCATTAAAGGCTATGGTTACCAGAAAAATTCAGATCACGCGAGTTTCACGATAACACGAAGGATGTTATATTACCATTACACGGAATATATGGGATAGGAATCGACAAAATCAAATAAATACACTGTCGAACGGATGAGTATGAGAATTCCATCATCCAAAACATCATGGACGAGTATAAAGACGACGTCACACGCCACGTGACCGCGCGGGTTGTGAGAAACATCAACAGACAGCAATTATCATGGGGCCGGATGAACGAAAAGCGAGTTCATTTGAGCGTTGAAATGTTGATAGTTAAGTTAAATATCAATGCTATTGTAAAATGCTGAGCATTTTAAATATTTTCTACCCTGTAAAGCTACCAATGGTGTCAAATACTGCACTTAAAAGGCATTTGTAAAGGGAATTGTTTCCTGCAGCAGAGCAGAGCAATCGGACGATGATTGGTCGACACACATTAGTTCCACCATACTGTTCACCTATTCATTCATGACTTCAATATAGTGCGAGAGTGAAAGACCGAGTATACTACACCATAACGAGCGTCACTATTTGAAAAAACGGTGATAATGTGAATTCAATTTGACATTAGAATATGGAAATCGAGGGTTTTTTCAGGAATTTTTGAAGCTCGGGAAATTTGGGAAACTTATGGTGAAAGCATCCAAGAATATATTTCCCATTGGAAAGTGAGAGTTTAAAAAAATGTGGAAGGGTGGATTAAAGTTGGTCATCAGTCACAAACAAAGCCGGAGGGAGAACTTTTCAAAGTTTGATTCTTTACTGGAAGTGTCATAAAGGTTGCAGCATAGATTTTGTTACTTCGAAAATCAGACGTTCTGGAGGATTTTTTGTAAGTGGTTTTTACATTAACTGGAATATGAGGTGTTAGGTGCTCGGAGAATCTGGAGAACCGAGGCTTTCAGAAAAGCGCTCGAATTAGCCGGAAGGGATTTATTTTCATCTCTAATATCCAGGGAATTCTTTGGCCCTTCCCAGTATTGTAGAAATATGCAAACCGAGTAGAATGAAGGCAATAGACACAATTGCGGTAAATTCATAGGGTCCTTTTCCCAAGTCTCAGGCACTGTATGTACGGAGGTCTCTGACATTGTTTTAATAAGAAATATTTAGAAAATTGATTTTCTACTTCGGGATTTTCTCTCGGTAAATTCAAAATATCTTTCACTAAGGTAGCAGGTGAAGACTAATTACATAGCTTGCCTGCAACAGGTGCATATAGGTATCAGTTATAGATTGGCATAAATATTAAAAACATCATTGCTAGGAAAACCTTGAACGCATGATATTCGATATCAATGCAATATTTAAAAAACAAAGAGGTATCTTACCTCCAGGAAAGAAATCATTTCTTCCATTATATTTTTTCATATGCATTATGCACCTTGCAACAAACCATGAGTGTTTGGGAGTAAGGAAACAATAATGAAGTTTAAATTAAGTGTAGATATATCGCTGTCCATATTTCAATGGATCCATAGAAAACTGCTTTATCATTTTCATTAATGTTCTTACTTACTTTTAAAAGCTCTCACCTCAATCCAGCTTTCTCCTTTCATTTGATTTTTTCGTCGCGGTATCAAAACTGTTGCAGGAACAACCACTAGTAGAGTGGCAAAAGCCTTTCAGTGAAATTGCATTAAGCACTGAAAGTCTCTTCTGAGACCAATACTCTCGATTCCAACGAGGCGAAGGCGGAGCAAACATTGCGTTAAAAGCATTCCCATCGCAAGAAACCAACCTCGACGTTCATTTGGCTGCGAGGAGGGAAACCTCAAGGGACCCTGTGGAACGAGGCGGAGTTGAAAATTTCATCATCTCTCGAAATTTGTGTCAAGAATGAATGCGCTCTAGTCTTCTCCCTTTTGTCTGTTTTCGCTCCGTAGATTGAAGACTCCTCTTGTCTGTTGGGCATCGGGCGAGGTGAGTTCTAAGATTATGGCGAGAATTGTTGAGGCCGGAGTAGGGAATGAAAAACAAGGTCTGTGGAAATTTAGATAAACAGAATAGAAGAGAGGTGTAAGTGTAAACAGTGGTGAGGAGAGTGCTGAGTTTGCACACGGACGACGAGGAAGGAGGATCGGTATTCAAGTCACATGCGGTTGGGCGAATCGTCGCGGTCCTCGTGGTTTTCGCCCTCAGAACAATGGACGTCCTCCCGCGTCCAGGCGTATGACCAAGAGTAGATAACGTAAAAGGATTAGGTACCGGTGTAATTGGAGAAAAGAATTCCTAACTTAATTTGCGTTCAGCAACTAAATATTTATCGTAGAAAGGCGCGTACTTTTAAGCTGTCATTCGTCTCATATCGAAATTAGAGTTTTAATATCCTTACAAACCAATTGATCTTTATTCAGAAATCATAAATTTCTCAAACCATGCGTAACCCTGCACTCAAGTCTTTTTTTCTTAAATTAATAAAACACATAATTTTTTTCACCATAAATCACTCATTATCAGCAATTTAGCATATTGATTTCGTCGTCAATACATTTGCGTGAAAGGAAGCGTTTGATAAAGTTATCGATCTTTGGACCTACGGAACATTAGATCATGGACCATGAGGAAGAGCAGAGATCTTAATGGGGTTAGGGTAGCGCCGAAGCAGTCTCTTGTGTCGTAAAGTGATTTCTCCCGCACGTTTTTTGTGTTTGACCGCTAAAATTGCTACGCTTGAAATTTGCATACTCCTGGACTTTTAATTTTTTAAATTATTGTAGGAGAAGATTTATTTGTGCCCATCAATCGATTTTGAAATTGGAAGTCTATTTTTTTTCGAATGACTACTGGCGCGCAGTGCGGTCGTTATTGTGTTTAAATAAATACTTCTATTTTTCCAACAGCAATCACTAATTAACTGCAGTTTATCGCACAGTTCTCATCTCCTACTCTTAGTGAAATTTGTGGTATGATGCCATTAGGTGCATTATCTTAACAAATCTATTTTAAGATTAATATTAATGGTTGAAAGCGTAACTTATTACGTTTCGTAACAATTATTCGTTTTGGCCCCTCGTAAGAATCGAATACAGAGTACGTATAATCTAATTAGCTAGGGTAGATATGGTCAGTATTAGGTTAATATCGGTTGGCGCGTCCAGCAGTTTATCTCTCTTGTACATTCCTGGCACTTTGCAAATATTTCTTTAAAAAATGTGCATACTCGGGGGACTTTTTTCTCTCATCTCTCTTTCAAATCGAAATGGAAGACTTGCTTTCTTTACCCAAACTCATTTGGATTCGGGAAATGTAGCTCATTCAGATCACATTTATCGCTCAATTAATTATTTATTAAGTTCCATCATCCATATTTATTTTTTCCGGTGGAATTCACCATAAAGATTACTAAATTACGGTGTGTTTCAGTAACTTCTGATTTATCGTTTTGATGAGATCAGATTTATCATGGTAAAGGTAATATCATGGTGAATTTCATTCCAATTCTTACCGCGATGAAAATTTTAAGAGTGTTTTTAAGGATCTTTCTTATGCAAAGAATGCATTTTGATGTAGTAAATTAGAAAGAAGTTAGTGGAAATTCCGATAACACTCGTTGTGATTCAAATAATTTCACACGTAAGCGTTGAAAACCGTTTTTCATGTATTTTCGCTTCACTTTCTACTGTATTTAGTCTGACTCGGACGAGGAAACAAGTCATATTAAATTCTATGCGAAAAGTTTTAGCTTATACGTTAAGTAAAAGAAAAAAGAGAGAAAGAGACGGGAATGATGGGCGATCAGAGCTGATAGAAATATATCCTTGGCTATACTGAATTCCTTTTGTAATCGTTACTTATGAATGAACCTTTATCATGGAGTTTTATCTCAGCCGCTAGGTGGATATAATATATGTTTGGACTTTTATATCGTCTGTTTGTAATCGTCTCCATTTCGTTGAATTAGGAAAGATTTTAAAACTTTTGACTTAGAATTTGTTGATTGGCCACCTTCTCCTGAGTAACTAGGTATTTACATCAATGCCGATCACTCCGTTTCTTTTCGGGTATGTATAGTCAAAAACTTTTCATTCTCGGTCATAGGCCTGTAAAGCTGACCCTATTTTAGTAGTTTCCTCCATAATGCCGTATCCTTGCTTACGTCTTTTTCTTCAGTTATTCTTATTCTTTGCTTTGTATACGCCCCCCTGTTTATACTCCTAATATTCCTTCTCTTCCTCCTTAAGATTATCTTGAGTAAGTGTATAATTGAGTATGGTAGAAACTCAACTCTCAACCCTCTCACAAAAAATGGGTAAATACCACAAGTAAAATATTTATCTATTTACCTAGATTTCGCTTATTACAGCATCATCAAGTAAATATACGCATACAGTTTCGCCTTTTCTGCTTTGCTATGATTACAAACAAAATCTGAAGATACAGGCGATATTGTTTGGAAACGAAACATCACTGAGTATAATATACGAAACGTAGGTCGTAATAAATATTTTACTAGTAGAGTTTGTCTATACTTTCTCACTGATGTGTCGCTTCCACACGATATTGACTGAATCTTCAGATTTTTTCGTAATGATAGTGGAACAGGTGAAACCGTGTGCATATACCTGGTATCCATATACTTACCAGATGATGCTGTAATAAGAGAAACCTTGGTCGTAATAAATATTTTACTAATGGAATTTGCCCATTTTTGTTTTCTCTGTATCCTTCTACAGTAATTGTAGTCACCAGATCCATCAGATAATTAATGAAATACTTGTACATGGTGATAATGGACTCCTAAATGTACGTTTCATGCGCCAGTGCATTAATAGAAGGAATGAGTAATTTCAAATGAGCACCAATCTTAGGACGATCATGCTGTTACTCGGAGGCGTATCGCCAGTCTATTCAGTTTGAGAGATTTTAAAGAATGCCAAGGGGTCACACAAGTTTTCCCTGCGTAATGAATGGATTCCCAAGTTACGGAGGAAGGTGGAAGCCTCAGGGATAAAGTTTTGCTCCTCTGGTGTTGCCTTTTCGTAGCTCGCTTCCGATTGCGTGCATCCTTCTTCCGCTAAGCCAATCAGTGGATATGCTTTTTTTGAATATGTCTCCCCTTCCTGTCTCTCGTAATTTGGTTCACTTAATGCGAATGAAGACGCCAAACTCACCCTGTTGACCCTTATCATGTCATTTTTTAAATTAATGTTCCCATTCTTCTCCTTTATATTCAGCCTTCGATGTCGGTGAGGAAACGCTAGCAGTCTCCACATTTCCTTTGGTGGATATAATTGTCAATCAATCATTTCTCTTCTATTTTTTGTTTCTTTCAGATAGAACACAATTCTCAGGTTTTCACCGTGAGTAACCAGTGAACTGTTTCTTTTTAAAAATTCTTCTACTAATACTTTCTGGCGAATGTGCAGTCTTAATGTATATTAGTACTACGTTTTATGTTTCAGTCCTGCCTTCAGTTTAACACTTGTGCTCATTCATACTGTTCTCGTCAATTCGGAAATAATTGGCACATTTCCTGAATTGGAATATTAGTTTATTACACAAAATTGGTTTTCAATCATCCCAAAAATGATGGATAATCGTTATTTTTCATCGGCGTCTCCATCACTTTCATTCTAACGAAAACGTATGACTTCAAGAGAAAATATTATTTGTAGGCCTTAGTTCCTATTGTACTTTCACACTATAGAAAATTCTTAGTACTACATGTAACCAAAATGAAGCTATCCCTCTATTATTTTATTTCCATAATTCAACCATGATGCTACGATGCAATGCTCCGTATCCATGAATTTAAATCGAAGTATTCACGAATGTATTTTGAATAAATTTTCTTCGTAGTTTTACCAAAGCTTCACTCACTCAGTGATTCAACCCGAATGTTGGTTTGGATAGCTGAGGGTCGAGTTAAAGCCACAGGCGTGTGAATTTCACACACTCAGGGTAGGGGGGCCAGTTTATTTCTCTGGGCCACCTCGTACACCGAAGGGGCGTTCGAAGGCTTCATCCGGATTTGAACCCGGGACCCTTCGATCAGTAGCCAAGCGCTCTACCCACTAGGCCACCACGCTCCCCCTTACTTGCATATGCACAATGCCCTGAGTGCCATAAAAAAATATAGAGAATACGTCAATACATATTGATCAATTCTTTTATCATGGGTAATCTTTATTATTTACCAAAATAAGTCCTGGGAAGGATTGGGGAGAAAAGATGATAGACGACAATTCTGAGATGTGAAAGAGGCAAATATATTCACATTTTGAGACAACAGCCGCAGGCGAGAATTAATTCTGGTTACCGGAGACGATTCACTTGAAATGCTAATCGTGAAATTAGTGACATGCATTTTTTTAGCTCTTTTATCAATGTGATTTTCATTGCCGTATTAAATAGAGGAGCAGTCTATTTTACGAAAGTGGCAGCGTAGCGGAAAAAATACATGGAATATTCTTCATACTCCCGTCGGATCTTTATTTCGTGAATACGAAATTACATACGTTACTCTTATTATTTGGAAATTCTTTTGCTTTGTTTGTCAGAAAGAAAGTTGAAATGAAAGAAAGAAAATCACGCCACACATAACATTTATTCATCGAAATCATTAGTACGAATGGCTAACCTATAAACAATTGGTCGATGGTAATTAATATTTTCTGCTTTCCCATGTTAGTTTTATATTTCTTGTGTTATCAACGTCTAACTCACGTTCTCAGCTCTCCATAGATACCTCGATCACTAAAATCGACCTACTCGTTCCGGAGATACAACTGAACAGAGCGCGCGCCGTTCCCACACAAGCCCAAATTTAGACCTCCACGCGCAGATCTGTGACGTCACCTCGCAACCTTCCTCCGCTCCCGACAAATTATTTCCGGTAGTCGACGAAACGGACTATGCAATCATAGTTGTAGATATTCTGAAATCTTTATAGTTTTTGCACACGAGGCCCTCGAAAGTACACAAATATTGGTCGCGGTAAAACCGTACATGACACCAAAAACGAACCATAAGATGCCCATTCGCATTCACATCGAAATGTCGTAATCTTTGAGGGCTTAAAATGCGTATTGGTATTTTCAGATAGTTTCATAACTTGGGCAACGAATAGACGCAGCTATCATTTTTAGTAACCAAGATGAAAACGATCCTTAGTGAGAAATAGGGTGAGCAGTTCTGAAGTTCTCAAGAATTATCTTTTTCATCACATTTCACTGTAATGTTAGGAACATTTGTTGCTATGTAATGTTATTATATTACATCGCTTTATTTGTATCTGCTCAACAAGCACCTAATGTACTTGTGCATCAATACAATGGCTGGATGATGAGAACGTAATGTCTCGTAGCATAGGGTAATCTTTACTTATGCTCATAGTCAATGGAAGGAAATATTCAATCCTGTTTTTGCGGTTTCATGAAATGTTAACGCTGGGATAATCGCTCTTTAGTCTGCCAAATTTAATTCTTTTATTGGTTTTTTTCAAAGACATTCAGCCATCTTCAATCTGTTTGACCGACAAACAATGGATTCCTATTAATTTTTCTTGAATATTTTACTTTTTATGGTTACCATTGTATTCTCAACTTATTTTTGAGGCAATTTTCCTGCCACCTCCCTCATTTTATGGCTTCCCTTTATTACCACCGTGACTGACTTCTCCCTGCTATATGAGAAGAAATGATAAGGTTACCGTTACCTTACCGCTTTTTTATGGTCATACTCATTAGAATGAAACAAATTTTGATGAACTCTCACTGGATCCTCCATCACATGAAGGTATGCGTTCTATTTTTATACTTTTGTTTTTTGGTGGCAATGGCATTCGTATTCAGTTTATTCTAGAACTTTCATTCTCTTTACAACAGGAACACCCTTTTCTCATTACATACGAAATCCTTTGGGTTGTGATTCACGTAGCTCTGTAAAGGACAACCTAAGGCTCTTAAGCAAAGGTACAGGATTTACAGGAAATGAGGTAGCCATTGCAGGATATTCCTTTTTCCGAACTGATGGCGGATGGACGTCACTAAGCGAGTAGCTAATGAAAGGTGTTTCCCTTATCCCTCATTTTCTGATTCCTGGCGCGATGTTCGGCCGCCCGCGTCGTGACGACGAACAACCTTGTCAGCTCTTGCGAATAAGTGTACGTTGGGCGGCGAGGAGTCGCGTTTTTGGCAACTAAGGCGATCCGAGACCAGTGTGAACAGACAGTCGGTAAGAGACAGAGAGAGAGGGAGAGTCCCCCAATATGCATGGCTTGCTGCTCCTGTGATTGGCTAGAATAATGAAAGGCACGTCAGCGCACTCAAGTTTAGCCACCATCAGTAGGGAAAAAGGAGGGAGGCCAAAGCCCATACCGGGCTGTAGTGCCGAGGAAGTAAGTAAGTAAGTAGGGAAAAAGGGTATAATTGGACCTATTCGTCTTGTACATAACCCTATTTTAAAGCATATTAATTGCTGTTTCATAGGCGTTAAATAATATATATTTAAAGTTCTGATGAAGAATATTACTGAGAAAAAAGTGGGTTTGATGATTCCCGGAAATTGATGGTATAATGGAAGTTCTATATCTATACATATGCCTTTCTAAAGGAATCTAGATGTATACCTTTTGGAAAACCAGATAGACGTGTAAGAATTTGGGAATAACTGTTCGCTGAAATCCTGATAGCAAACTTAAAACTTTTAGGGGATATAGGAAAATTGGGATTTTTGATTCAGCGTGAGTGGATTTCCCCACTCGTAGCTGAAAACAGCTTAGTTCCACTTATTTTCAACATGTTGAGAGTCTATTAAGTTATCTCCTCAATTTTATTCGAAATATTGAGATTTATCTCTTTGACTTATATATTTGTTTTAAAATCTACTCCGCTTAGTCTTCGGAACCCCTGGAAAACTACAATTTCCCTTAACTTGAAAAGCTAGAGGGCACTCCTGGATACAAAGACTATGCAATTGCATCCTTAAAATGTATCGTATTCTCCTAAAAGTGTTCTAAATTTGGAATTTTCCTTTTCCCTTTTAATGCGATAATTTGTCGGATTTAAAACCGAATATTTAAGCTTTTTTATTAAATTATTCTTTCCAATCCTAAACGACTCTTATGTGTGGCCGTAACCCCTGGAATATTGTCTTTTTCTTTGAGGAGCACTTAGGATACTTTTTCCTTATGTTTAGGAACGTAATAGCTAATATGTAAGCTCGTTGCTTGGTAAAGGTTGGTAGTAGTTGCTGAATTGGGTATGGTCCCAAATGGTCCCACTACTTTGGATAAATTTCACGGTCTAAAGATTATTTCGCGGTCACGGTTATTATGACCTTTATCCTAAGACAAGCGCAGCATATAGGATTAAAAAACGCGAAGTTAGCGTAGCCAGACCGGCACTTTACCAATCTTGCTTCTTTGGTCGGCTGCGAGTTTTTATCCATGTGGTTCATTTTACGAATTATATCCCATTTATTCACGTTATCGTTTAAATATACCGTAGGATGGATTTACTTTGCACATTGAGGGTGTACTTTGTATCAAATAAAAAAATTTCCCCCATGTGGGTCAGATAAGTCATGTTTAAGAATGTAATAAAAACTAATAGATGATGCAGAATAATGCATGTTATGACAATCACACTGATGTTACTGATATCTTGCTGAATCGGAAAAATAAACCTCGAGTTCTGCGGAATGAAATTATTTAGGCGTCCTAGGCTCTATTTTTGTATCAATTCAATTGTTTTATTGAATGTCAAAGGGAATAAAGATTAATGCCATGTTACCCACTGCAGAGGATACTTTACATAAATATTAAAATAAATTAATAAAATTTATGACGATAACCAGCAATGAGCTAATTAATTATTGTGATTCTTGCAATATAAAACCATCGCTACGCGCGTATTGCTTTAAAAAGTAACGGCCCAAGCATTTGTTACGTCCTTTCATCCCAGAAAACTCCTGAAATAATGCTAAATAGGTACCCATATTTTACGAGACTTGAATACTTTTAATACATTCCTCGGACGCGACGTATTCTATAGACCAGTCTTTAAACATTTTTTTAAGTTTTTGCTGGGAAATATTCTGAAAGAATACAATATCCTCGGTTTTTGTTCGAAAATTACAGAAATATAAATAAAAATTTGTCCAAAAAATGAATAAATGAAATAAACAAGTTCAGTTAAAAATAAGTCCCCTTTTTCACAACAAATCCAAAATTAGGGACCCCATGGACTCACTCCCTGGCTTGTTCACTTCCCCTGGTGCAGACTCTCAATTTCCCAGTAGATATAGCTCAACATTTGGGTAAATCTTGCGATCGCCCTCATTTGTTTATATCCGTGTTAGAGACTCTCGCGGTATCCATGGCCTTCTTTTTTTTTAAATGTAGTTTTATGAATTTCCTCCCCAACTTTGTCTTTCTCTCTTGCACTTCCTACCACCTCCTCCTCCTCTTTTTCAACTCCCTTCAACCACTCTTTCTACTCCCACCCTCACCCCCATCTCTACCCCTCGCGCTCGACGCGGGGAAATGGGGGTTACGGAAGGGAATAAGGGAAACCAAGGGGGTGGGAGTTGGTGCGCGTGCAAAAAGGGATGTCTCAGCTGCGTGTGCCCCCTCTCGCTTGATACAGGGGTGGGTGCGCAGCGATTGGGAGACGTCGAGGGAGAGGGAAGAAATTTGTGGGATCAATATGGGGGTGGGAAGTTTTAGGGGGTGGGAAAGGGAATGAGGGGTAAAAGAACCGGTTGGGGGAAGAGAGAATATGCAGGGGAGAAGGTGGAGGGAGAGAGAAATTAGGAAAGTAGTGAGGGTGGAGTTGGCCGAGAGATTGGTGAGGGACTTGCAACCCGATGGGGCTGTAAGGGGGCGACGGCTTACGGGGAGATTTCAGACGCGTGGGAGGATTGGGGTTGTTGGAACGGGAGGGAGGGTTGGTTCGGATAATAGTTAGGCCGAGGTGGAGGGCTGAATGTGGGGCCGAGCGATATTGCTTTATGCCGGCTCAGATATCGATGTAAAATCGCAATACAATATTATTTTGGGGAAGTGTATTGTTTTTTTTTGAAATAGCAACCGTTCATTGAAAATACCGCGCAATATCGCAGAAAAACGACCTATCGGATCTCATTTAATTGAAAAGAGATGTAACGAAATTTTTAGATAGTTGATTTACCGAATCGCATTGCATTGATCGATTAAATTACAAATTGATATGATAAAGGGATTTATTAAAAAGTTAATCGATGTACTGAAACGCATAATTTCGAAGATAGATACATCGAATCACATTTTATTTTTAATGATTCATCTAATAGCCCGTTTTTGATAATTGACATGCATAGAAATATGGATTGGAGAAGAAAGGAGATTGAAGAGAAATTAAAAAGAGAAAGGCAAAATGGATAGGACATATTTTCAGGAATAACTGCCTACAGAAAATAATAATTAAAAATATAATAGAAGGGAAAATAGAAGGGAAGAGAGGAAGAGGAAGGAGGAGGCACGGAATGCTGAGGGATATAATAGAAGGAAGGAGTTATGCGGAGATGAAGAGAGAGGCCCAGGACAGAATGCTGTGGAAACAACGCTACCTTTGAAACATGTCTACGGACAGATGCACCAATGATGATGATGATGATACCAATATCGATGACCTTTTAATGCCGTAAGCCCAGCATCATTAATGTGATTTTATGCTATATCATTTTTTAATGCCATTTGAATTCGATACCTTGCTATATTGAGGTAAAAAAAAATGCTTTGCTGCATGTCTTCATCGGAGAACCGATATTCCGGAAATTACTTGAAATTCTCTTGTATCGCAGCGTGATGTTCTACCTCCAGTGGCGCTCAGCCCTTAAGTGAATAGTGTCGTGCCTAGCGGTGTTCCGATGCTCGTTGTTAGGGATTTAAAAAAAGGGGAGTAAGGGAGATGTGGCGGGGTGGTGGGTGGGGCGGGGGTTATTTGGGAGAGGGAGTCGCATCTGTGGGAGAGAGAGCGTAGAGATATTCTGCAAGACACTCACCCTCTGGTTTTTAGCGGTGCCGGTCTGGGGGTGGGTTTATGTCCTCCTCCACCTCGTCGGAGGATCAATGGGTAAGGTTTCCTCCCCTGTTCCACTCTGCACACTATACTCTCTCACCCTTAAGCCCGTTAGTTTGCAGCCGATGTTAATGGCGGGAGATAATCGGTTTTTATTTAAAGTTTAATTGGGTTCATGTTTTTAAGTTTAAGTGGAGCGTGTGGAAGCTGGGGGGCTTAGAACATTTATTTTTCATCGCCGCCTCTCTTTCCCTGGCAACCACTCGCACCCCTCCTGTCACCATAGCCGTCGCTTCCTTCTCACTTGGGTTGTCATTTACCTTTCGTTTCCCACAAAACGACGGTTGAAGTACAAGCTCTATGCAATGGAATCGAAATGGGTGATTTCCGAAATAATTCCCATCAGAATATTGAGAAAAAGTGTTACAATGCTCACTATTAAAAATATTCAAGTAAAAGTCTTTAAGAATTTGGTGATACGTTTTCGGGGGAGGGAGTTGTGCTCTTCTCACATTGTCTAACGTGGGGGAGTGGAAGAGTCTGGGGGTCCGAGATCAACACGGTTAGAGTTTCGTCTTACTTGTGAGATCGCATTCGTATCACATTTGGTATTACTATCGGACGTAATTTCTTCGTCTGTATCCCTGAGAATCTCCTTGGCATTCGTCCCCACGACCCGTTGCCACTCTGAAACCGCTTTCACACTTCTCCTCACCGCTCAAACAAAAACCTTAAATATCTTGTGTTCAATATTCATTTGGTTAGCCTAAATTGCACAGGAAATTGTTCCTGGAAATTTTTATCTATATGGATGCTGCCAAATATATAAGAAAATTTATTTAAGGTTGTTAGTTGAATGTTCATGGAAGCCTGCGCTGTCTTAAATAGAGGCGAGGGTACTTAAAAAGTGGCCAAAATCACCTTATAAGATACTAGATAACCCCATACTCTAAAAGAAAGGGGATAGAAAATAGGAATTGGGGGAGGAAGGCGATGAATAGTGATGAGCGTTTGGTAGAATTTGTCCCTCGATTTGCTCTTTTTGTAGTCGAATGGTGCTCAGAAGTAAAGAATCTTTTTACCTGTCTGTTTAACAGTACATCTTTTATTGCATGTATCACTATTATTGCATTTTTTAAATCTAAGGTTCTTCATAGATGACTTCAGAAAAGCATTGTTTAGCTCTTGAAATGCATGACCGAGACTCAGGCAGATTTTACTCATGCTTGCGTGTATTCAATCACATAAAATAATGAAGATCGATCACGACTTAATCATGTATATTTTTCTGCCAAAATGCCATTGTTAGGAGTTGAACTTGCCTAAATTGGGCTACATTATTGTTCATAAACGAGGCATTATGATTTGCAATCATCTCAGCATTGATTTTCATCTCAAATCTACCGAAGACCGAATCATGCGCCCGAGTTGATGCGGTGGCTTTATTTTACTTATTTATTCGGATTCGGTGCTTGTTCCCAAGGAAATCTATCGCTATCCTTAAGGACATTTTTTCCTGGAAGTCGATTATATTCCTTAATATCCGTTTCATTTCATATCTCAATGAGATTTACGGCGAAGTGTTTTGATTCAAAGAATTAGAATGTCAAAATTCAATAGCAGATCAGATTCTCTGCCGCCCATTTCCAACTATTGTCTCGCGTGATAAATTAGCTATTGATTTAGCTATCAAGGAAATAATAAGAATCATGGCTTCGGGATAAAGTAACTGAATTCGTCCACGGAGGTAGGTTATAATATTACATAATACCTTTAACAGACATGTTTTTCCACCAGGCAGATCGATGGGTCGGTAATTTTCTTTGAAAATCTAGTTATTGGAGGTTTTCGTTAGGTTTGGAAATCACTCATCCATATTATTATTTTGCACTTAAAGTCAAGGATAATCATGTACTTCAACATATTTTCACTGTCTTTACTTATACAAAAATTTATATATTCAATGTCAATTGACCTTTAGCAATTTAACGTATAGTTAATGTTGTTTGTTTGCAATGGAAAACATTTAAGTGAAATTATTAATATTTTTACAAATTAGTGATTATAATAATAAAACCTTGGATAGGTTTATGTGAGTGCCCTCTGTTTGTTACGCCTAGCGGAGCATCATAGATTTAGCTGGCGTTAATTCCGTTAGGTTTCGCATTATTCACTGTAGTCTCTTGTGATTCTAAAAGTGTAAATTCGCTTAGTCTGAGCCATACAGTCCTCCTGTAGTCTAGTTAGTGGAAGTGGGGATAGGGAATATACATGTTATAGAGCTTATACTATTTTTTTACCTTTTCTCTTTCCTGGTTAACTTTTTATGCCGTTGTTTTGTTTATTTCCATAAATAATTCTCCATTTCTTCGCCGTCGCTCCCTCAGTTTATACTTCACCACCACTCTAAGTTAACGATTTCATTGCTGATAAAATAATTGAACTAGTCGATGAATTGGTTCAACTAGTCGATGATTTGGTATAACTTTGTCGAATGTTTGTAAAAAAATAAACTGGAAGAATAGATAAGGATATTTGTAAACGTGCGAATGCTGGATGTAATCGGTAACTTAAGGAGTACATCTTGATTGGTTTGGAAATAATGCGGATAAAGAGATGAGAATATAAAGAATGAGAATCGAAAATCGAAACAGATTTATGATGAGGGAGTGTATGGTGTGAGAGGAAGCGATAGACAAAGAGTGTGATGGGCAAAGGTGGTGGAAGAAATTCTTAATAAGAGAAGTATTAGCAGTCTTAAGAACAGGATGGCGTGTACGAAGGAATACATGAGTTTGACTGAAGCAAAAAAGGGCGTGCAAAAATATGGCGTTATGGAAGACGTTATCAACTCAGCATATGTTCTGTCTTAACATCGAAAATAAAGCTTTTTTGATTTTGCCTATCCCGGAGAGTAACGGCGAAATGGGTTGGTATGCATGTATGTCGTGCCGGATTTTAGAGATAGTTGAATTATAGTGAACCGAGTAGTGCAGCTCATTGATTTGGTGTTAAACTGGTCCCGTAAAAACCTAAATCCACTTCTATACTGACGCGTCTCAATTTAAGTGAAACAACCTTCATATAGGATCGTATATTTTTTGCTCTGCCCTCGGTGACGCTTCATCTTTGAAGAATCATCAAACTCTTCGGGAGAAATCGGAAGGGAGGGAGGATTCTCGGGAAATCAGAGCAGTAGAACGCGACCATTGATCACCGCGTCTTTCTTGTCATCGCTGCTCTCGGCATTTATCTCCGTAGCGTTCTTCTCCTTCCTCCTCTGTCGTTTCAACGTGATTGTTGATGAAGCAACTGTGCAATTTCGACATGCTATTAAATAAAAAGCGCTTGGTAATATTTATAGAGTAACTCGTCATCTTAAGAATTGAATATATAACACTATAATTAGACCAATAATAACTTACAGCACTGAAGCTTGAGCGGCAAAAGCACGCACATATAGGTTACCAGAAATAACTTAAATGAAGAATCTCAGATAAATATTTGCAAAGACACATGAAAAGATCTAATAAGCTATATTAATTTCAGAGAATAAAAAACGCCTGCTCACACTTGGGCTAAAGAGCGACGAAATATGTGGTATGACCACAAATAGAACGCAAGTCACGAAGATAGTGAAGGTTTCAAAAGTTCAGTGTGCAAAAAGAAAAAGAAATACTGGTCGATCCAGGAAGAGATGGGGAGAGTGTATGTCAGTAAAATGAATTAGTAAAGAAAAGTATGAATACCTACAAGAAGAAAAAAGATAATAAGAGACTGTATTATGATATTGAACTATCAATGATATGTGAACTCTCAATGATGGCATCGAAACCGGTGAGTGTTTTAAACATTTTGTGGATTATATCCTAGTGTTCTTTCATTAATCACTTCGTCGTCGTTTTTCATTTTTATCCTTCCTCCTATTATACCGTCGTAGTCTACCGTCACCATCCCCCTTTCCATCTCCTTTACTCCCTCTTCCCGTGATTCCCTGCGTACGAACACCGATTGAAAATCCGATGCTCGGGTTGCTCTATTAGCGATGCGGATTATGGTAACAATCTGCGTGCGATGATGGAGGGGGAGGGGTGGGCAATTTGGTGGCGTGGGGGGACGGGAGTGGGCTGAGGGAGGGGACGGACGTGATGTACGAGCAGCAGTGGCGTAGCATTGCCCCGCACGCACTGCCAACTTACTGACTGGAGGATGAGTGTCGTTGGTTGATTAGAAAAATCGATGGTCGGGATCGGGAAGTTCTTGACGTGAAATATTCATTCTATGGCAAACATTCTGTAGTATCATTTATAAACATGGAATAACAGAACTACTAATCGTTACCAAGAATTTAAACACATTCTTCTTCCTTCTTCTTTTTATTTTGGTAAAACAATTTTCAACGTTTTGTTTCGTTCTTAGACACAGAAAAAGTTTTTTTTAATACTGCATATTTCCACAAAATTTATTCTTCAGGTAAACTATTTCCAACGCTTCTGTATCAACCTCAGGTAGAAAAAATTGTATTGTTCCGCGATTTAATGCTGAAGGTACGACTAATTTCAACGGTTCTGCTTCATCCTCAGGTCTAACAAAAGCTCTTTGAACCTAAGGATGACGCAGAAGGGTTTAAACTAGTTGCGCTATGAGAATAAATTTTGTGGAATGGTGCATAGTTATTTATTCTAGAAAATGCATTTTCATCTAGTTGAGTCTTGAACTATCGAATTCGTCAGTTTATTAAGTTGGAGCACGCATCTGGCAGTTCGACACAGGCAGTAAATAAAAAATATATCTGACGATTTACAGTTCACACTTGATGAGAATTAGCCATCACCATAATATGAAAACATATTTTTCGCTGATTTTTTTCGGCTGAATAAATTGGCGTTAGTAGTAAATTGCAACCTGTGTTACCTTTGTTACGATGGTAGCACAAGAGGCACTTTGAATTCGTGGCGCTTGTTTAAGTTGGTACTTCTGGTAGTAAAGATAGAGCACTAGGGATTACCTATGAGACCGGTTAGGAATTGCGGGAGCAAGCTTGGAGAAGGGGAGGATGGTTCCCAGTTGCGAGTGGGTTATGACCCGCAGGTAGGGGACAGACAGATCACAGTGGGTGGTGGATTCAAGGGTTGTCCTTGGGAGAGGGGATAAACCGGGGGAGGATTACACGATGGGGAATAAAGTGATTGCTATGGGGGAATGATTTTTCTTTTTTCAAGGTTTTACCGGTGGTGGTTTGGAACGTTCAGGTGGGTGTTTCTGGGAAAAACAAATCGTGCCTCGGTATGGAATCAAAATCAAACCTGCTGGGCTTTATTACCTGAACTATGATTAAAAGTTGAGAATACATCTTTCTGCAAAATTCTATTCTATATTTTCTCTGGCAATGAAAAACAGTTTTAACTAATTTAATGTTACAGTTGATTTCATCATAGTCATAACAATAATCGTATGCCAAACGGACGGGTTAAAAGACAAATATTTACAAAGTATTAGAGATCGTATTAAATATCATTTTAACAATGATTGAATGGGTATTTTGTAGGTAGTATGTGCGAAAAGCTTTTTTCCATTTATGAAGGAAACTACGAACATGACGTCTAACATGCCTTTAATATTTGTAATTTCTAACATTTGTATGTAATTAGGTGCCTTTTTTCCCAACCTGACCCTCGGTAACTATTATGTAGTCCCCTAAATATTTGTACGATGTGAATAAGTATTTTTATAAAAATCTGCTGCTAGAAAACAAGGAATGCTACACATCCAACACGAGGACTGGGTTTGAAGACTATAAATATTCAGTAAGAAATTACACGCAAGGTAAGATTACTGAAAGATTTGAGACCACAGGTTTCAGTTTGACACGGAGGATGTTCTCCAAACCCCCGCACTACATAAATAAGAAAATAATACAAGATAAGAAAACTTCAATTTCTAAAAGATAGCTTTGAGAGTTCTTTCCTTCACTCACCGTTTACTATCAAAACAAGAACCTATACAGACGAAATTCCGCCAAAACACGTGCTACTGTTCGTTAATTTCTTTTTATTTAATTTGCCCTTTCCTCTCCCTACTCATTTTTCCCACCCCGTCCCTTTTAATGTCATTTTTGGTTGATAAATTACCCCCTGACACATTTGGGGTGACTTGCTGGATATTTTGTGAGCGATGCACAAAAAGGTACCGGTATATTTCAGGTGAGTATTTTAAAGATTTAATAGTAATGGTATTGAAATATCACGGACAATCCAGTTACATATTACAAATAAAGTATAGGTATCTTCAGTACTGGTAAGTGCTACGCGGCTTGAAGGTACTCCACGGTAGTACTTGATAGACGAAACATTAGTAATCTTAAGTACCGAACTCACAGAACGGGCGTTATTCGCTGAGAGACGGTAATAATCTCAATCGATGTTAAGTAGAGCTCGGCAGCCCGAAAGTTTACCTCACTCCTCTTCTCATCCCTCTCCCATTATTTCCAACCTACCCTCGACATCGAAGGGGATTCCGTCCCTGAAACGTTTCTGCCCTCGTATGCAGTTTTCCTTTTGCCTTTTAAAGTGACGGAGGGTCGGTGTTCTAAAAATGTCAGTGCAAAGGACCTTCTGAAATTGATCTCTATCTATTTCCGGAGTTAGTACGACTATCGAGTCAATGAATTTTCCAGTATGATACAATGCATTTTGAATAAATCTGTCCCTGATCATTCTATTATAAGTGCAAGTGTTCGTTCTTTAGTTAAGTATTATAATTAATAAGTCATCCATGCTTCGTTCGTTGCAGCATCCAACCACATTTCATTCATTCTATCAAATCTTCTCCTTGTAGTATCTTCGTAATAACCTCGTGATATTTCATATTCATCATCCTTGGTTATTTTCTTAATCCGTTGATGCTTAAATGATAATTTTCGTGTGGCTATTTGTCGCACAGTACGAGCGATAAGTTTGCCTCTTGTTTGTTAACTTAGCATCGTTTTTATTGCATTCACCTAAATCGTCTTCAGTTCTTCCTCGGACTTTTTCGTGGTTGTTCTCTCCCGCTTCGGCATAACTTCAGTAGGCCACAAGATTTAATCTTCTATGTTATATATAACAAGCAAACCTTTGTTCTGACTGGAAACAATTCCCTTACCTCTTTCAAAATGTTTTATCAGGAATTTTCAAGCATATTTTTCCTTCACAGTAGCTTTATTTATGGCCAGGGAATTTTTACCGCGTCACATTATCACGCAGGGTTTTTTCTTGGCGTGTTGCTTGCGTATTCTTTGCAGTACCGTGGCCGTATTTTTATTTGCTCTACCCAGAATGGAAACTGACCACGTTTACGGAGTCAAGATCCATTGAAACCGACCAACATCCGTTCCAATAGCTGCCATTACTGTTATTATTATGTCAGTTTTAAAGCCAGATGGAACGGCTGTTGATCGACTCGTATGAAATTACACCCCAGCACGCGAGTTACGATCAGAAAATCGTTTGCTGGTGTTCAGGAGATAATGTTATGTTTTTCCAGATGGTTATCTATAATTTGAGTGAAATACGCCCATACGTTTGTGTGTATTTTGACTTTTGCGTTTTCTCATGCACTGGGTACAGGATTGCGCAATGAGCTTGAACTCTACACAATGTTTCTAAGACCCTATTGCGAAATGTGCCCGTGAAACTCCATCAATCGCGTAGACTACAGAATTTGAAAATAAAAATTTAAAGCATGAAACGTAAAACTAAAATAGAGATTTCCTCCGTGATATTTACCAGAATATAGACAAAGCAGATAAAATGTGCACAAAGTTTTCAAAGTATATATTTCTAATTTTTCTTATAATGAATCACCTAAGGTAAACTAAAAACTTATTTTGCTTAATCATTTTAATTATTCATAGTGACATTTATACATCTTTGGCATTTTTTTACCTTTGTGCAAAGGCAAACATTGTTTTAAATAGCACTGTTTTAAATAGGCAATGAGATATAAGTGAAGAGGTTAAGTGCACGAACAGATGAGTTGGGAAAGTGTCATGTTGAATCATACCATAATAATTTTTGTCGTTAGTTCATTCAGATTATTGCAGTGATATGATAGGCGTGGCTATATTTTACTTATTATAGGAATATTTCAACACGCCATTGGCGTAAAGAAGAATGTTTGTCTGTTTGTATGTCTGTCTGTTTGGTTTTTATACAAATCTACAGTATTACTCTGATCGTTCTGAAATTTTGCAGACTAATATTTCAAGACATGAGAAAAATTGTAGGCTATTTAAAAAAATCTCAGTCCAAAAAGATGTCAGAGCCCCAAAAGGTCCCAAAAAGTTGCCATTATTATTATTATTATTATTATTATTTGGTACGTTACGCATTGGGTTTTGTGCAGTGGTATAAAGTTTTGCTTTTTAAAATTACTTCCGCTCAAGATAAAGGGTTGAAATATTTTTAATCGGATGGCTGAGTAAATGATGTTTCTTATTCATTCATTCGATTTTCTTTTGCGCTTCATATTTGTCTGAATATCATCTTTTCAGCTGAAAAATCTCACATTTTTCTCTGAAATCAAGAATAGTATATTCCCTCGACAAACCAGAGATTTTTTTTTCAAAGGATATTCACGCATCTGGCATTTAAGTTTTCCTGCAGGCCCATAATAGCACGTAGAGAGAAAATCTGTATAAGAAGGGCCCTGAGTCTCAAGGGCCCCATGATAGATTGCTTCGGGGGGTAATCGATAAATTTAATGCATTTTTACAAGTATAGCCTTCGATGTCTATTCTCATATTAGCTATCATAGAGGCACTGCATGTATATGAAAGAACACTTACGTAGTAAGCGATACACATATAGGAATTAACTTTACTGCACACTTAATTAAATGTGCAAGAATACTTAGGTGCAGCGAATAGTAATGGTAATAATGTCTATGTTGCTACAAAAAACATATCGTTGTTTATTATCGTTTAATACTCAGATTTATTATACGTACGAGTAGTGGAACCGTCTGCCTCTCATTACGATTGCGAATTGTTTTTTAGACCAATTTCCATATCATAAACGTTGCGAGTTATTTATATGTTTAAAGGTGTTAAAGTGCAGTTAACTTACATTCACTCATTTTTGGGTTTCCCGGGCATGAAAGAGGACCATCTGTCTTAACATAGAAAGTTATTTATGCACCTGGAACACAGTCAGCATGTCTACTACATCGAACACAACGTACAAGATAGGATACATACTCTTCAAATGACCACGCCAACAGTATTCTCCAAGCTTTGTGTTTTTCTTATAAATTAAGTTCAATGTTTTTCACACCCGTTGAATTTCAACGGGCACCTTCCGCTAGTACAATATATGGATATGTAAAATACTAACGGTAGTTACTTCTAGATAAACTACCATAGTGCGTGTAATAGCAATCATTTTCAGATTTTTAGCAGATGTAACATTGCTTAACTGATGAACAGCAATATTAATGATTTTATAATTGACGCTGATCACTTATTATATCTATTATAGTTTTCTAACCTCTCTCAGCATTTTACGTTGTTTTTAGTGAGTCGTTCCCTTTTGATGTCAGATTGACGTCATAAAAATGGATGAGGATTAAAGAACGTCTTTTCCTCATCCGCTATATTGTCAGCAGAACATTGAGCCTAAAGTCTTCAATTTAACTATATTATTGCCTTCAAACATCAGGACATTCTACTGGTTAGATTCGTTTTTTTAGAACTCATCGCTGTTCGTATTTTATATATATTGTACATTCCGATTAGAAATATTTTAACTCTTTCAAATGCACGCAGAAACGTATAAGCCTAAGATAATCTGGAAATTGATTGACGTTCACCTATTCAGTCAATTGGAGGTGGCTTACTCTTCACACCTTCCCTTATGAAAATTGAAATTATTCTTTTAAACCTTAAGTGATAACTTGCCACTTAGTATGGTCAGACGATTTTTCTCCCTGTTCCTTTGAAAAGATAAAATATTAGATCGGTCCTTCTATGCTCTAAGACTTGGTATCTGTAATTAGTCAATTAGCATGGGCTAAAACTTTCGCGGACTATACTTAGAAATTAACTATCTGGCGTCCTTTAATCTTCCGCAGAAATTGAAAATTAAGTTTTCTTGCTGTATTACCTGGAACTTTTGTATCCACATTCAATGTCATTTCCTTCTTTTTCTGCATGAGTAAAGTAATTCCTTCTTATCTTTCGTCTAAGTCTTGTCTACTACATTTTTAAATCTACTGTCATTTACTTTTTAAGGTTAAAAATTCTTAAGTAAGCCGTTCCATTGCCAAGATCAGAGAAGTTAGCATCGTTAAATGGAGTTTCTATTTTCGCCAGCTCTTGAGTCGCTTTTCACAGTCAGTCCCTTTTCCGCGCATTTTCCGATCTTTTTCAACCGTTTTCTTCCATCGTAATTTTTCCAGGACCGCGTGCATCGCGTTGTGTGTACGCGCATCCTTCTTCCCGTTCCCTCCAATTTACGCGGGAAAAGAAGAAGAGCTAAGGAAGTGCTTCCTTCTCTTTACCGTCGCCGCAGTGGCATTTCGGGGCGGCGGAATGCGTCGGGTGCCGTGATGCAACCAACTACCCCTTTCGAGCGAGGAGATAGGGACGGGGAGAAGACGAGGGCTCTTGCGAGAGCTTTCTCTCTCTGGTTCAGGCAAGCACACTCGCCGTATCTGCCACGCTTTATTTCCTTCATCTCTTTACATCTTTACCCTATTTGTTTCCCTTCGGTTGGCTCCGTTTCACTTCGCGTTGGGGAGTAAGAGAGATCCTGCTCCTCCTTTCTTCCATCCCTACTCTGTGGATTTTTCTCATCTCTCTTCTTTCCACAAGGGGAAATTTTTTTCTTCCCGCTTATTCAAACGCCCTCGCGAGGCCTTTGAACCTCGGAAGCTCTCAACACTCAAAATAATTGGAAACAGCTAAGCAGTTGGTAGGTGGTTGTCATCTTCCTCGGGGCTTGTGTAGCATATGCGTTTCTAGGCCTCGTGTGATTTTTTCCGTAGTCGAGCAGTAATCTCATACTTTTCCGCGTTCTACATTTTCTTGGAAAAGTTCTAGCATTTACAAATGAAGTTGGTTTTCAGCGAAGTCATGGTCGTGAAAATCGAATCGAATGAATTGCATTGCAGTGTTATTCCACACTCTATTGTGGCCTGAATCTGACCGCGGACTTGAATATAAATTATTAGATTTAAAAAATAAGGACCGCAGAAGAGCTGGTACACGCTATCCCCAGTAGCCGTGATAGGCTATAATTTCGTGGTAGTATATATTTGTATATTTACATCAATCTGGCAACCAACTGGAAAACGGATATTTTAGTTCCAAGAAACTTCTTAATTCGGTTGGGTGAAAATTTATTCATCTTACTTATAAAAGAGGGTATGGATACTACATCTTCAACTAATTGAAGTTGAACTTTTGGGACTATAAAGTTGTCGACATTTAAGGATTCAACCAACAGTGGAAAACTCGGGAACCCTCAACACTCAAAATAATAGGAAACGGCTAAGCAGTAGGTATGCAGTTCTCATCTTCTTTGAAGCTTATATGGGTAGATGTGCTTCTAGGCTTCGTGTGACATTTTTCCGTAGTCGAGCGAAGACCTCACCGTGTTACACTTTTTTCGATTTCTCGGGAAAGGCCTAGTACTTAGGAAACCAAAATCCTTGAAGTAACTCTGCGGTAATAATAATAATAATAAATTTATTTATCCAGCGATCATTTTAAACATGACATAGGACAAGTCTAAACAGAAAAATACAAAGAATACATAAGCAGCAAAAAAAATCAACCATTAATGAATTCACTGACACTGTAGTGCATTTTGTCCAGTAGAAGATGCTTAACCCTCATTTTAAGAACTGAGCCATTTCCAGTGAATTTTAGATTATCTGGTAAGGCGTTGAAAAGTCTGCGACTCATAGAATTTGGGCCATGTAGGGCTGTTGTTGTACGCACAAAAGGCACGTATAAGTCTTTGGCACTTCTTTTATAATGATTGTGCACAGTATTCTTCGTATTAAATTGATTAATATTGCTATACACATACAATAACACATACAATATATAAATACAAGGGAAGGGTAGGAGGCCCAGCTTCCTAAAGATAGGTCTACAAGGTAATGATCCGTAATATGGTAGTTAGAGGGGAGGAGGGTGAGGAGGGAGTCTATTTTTCTCTCTTTACAACCGTAGGTCCGTGATAGGATTCTGTTTTTAAGGTACGCACCTGATGAAGGTGGTTTTCAACAAAACTATGGCCGTGAAAATAGAATAGAAATGAGGAAATGCAGTACTATTCTTAATCTTGCCTAATTAATTGGAAACAGCTCAAACTTAGGTAGCTGTCATCTTCATCTGGGTTTGCGCTTTGATTTTTCTACCTTTGTTGACTGTTCTCGTCTTGCTTAATTCATGCGAAATAAAGGTTTGATTTGAATTTGAAATCGCACTATACAATCTCAAAAAGTTGCTTACTACTTCACTATCATTTAATTATGTTGATTATGATTATGCATTATGTCAATCACTGCCTTGAGAAAAATATCAGTTTTATGAAATCGATGGTGTTATCAAAGAATAAATATAAACGAATAAATACTTGAATCCTGTATGATATCAAATATTCTTTATTCTTCCAATTCTATCATTTACCTTACCTAAGAATACATTATTCTTAACAATATGGTGATGTCAATCCGTCGACTTGCGAATGAACTGATAATACATTTAGAAGTTTATATATAGTTTACATATATTGGTGATTCCTCTTCATGACATCTTATTTTTATATAATTGTTTTTTTTATTCTGGAGGTATTGGTCCATTTATTAATAAATTATTTTATTTGTCTTTTGCCAACGTTTCGCATTTACATTTATGCTTCTACAGGGCTACATTAAAACATTAATTGTGCGTATTGTACAAGAATTCAACAAGGTTTACATGTTTGATACATAATCATGTTAAAAATTATGTGTTGGACTTATATCTCTAGAAGAAAAAATATAATTAAGTATATTTTACTTATTTTGAGTGCAATGCTAACATTATCTCATGCAAAGTTAATGAACCACACATGTTCTGAATGCTGCAAGAGGAGTTTTTTTTTAATTATTCACCTATTTCTCTTTAAACCTTTTGTTTCACCGTTGCCTTTATGGTTTATCAGTAGAATAATTTGAGCAGAAATGAAATCATAAGTGCATTACGTTTTTTGTCTGCGGTAGTATTTAAATGAAATGCAAGAGTGATCAGAATAAAAATCAATTTTACTGAATGAAGTTTATGTGTGTGATGTTAAGGAGAGAAAGGATCTGTATGGGAATTGAAGTAATTCAGTGGAGGGGAATTAATGGAATAAATGTATAGGATACAGAGATCTGAATGACTGGCTTTGAAATGAAAGAAAGGAAAATTTAATTGTCTACACAGTCCATATAGCTGGCACATCTGGATTAACCTTAGCAAAGAAAATGCTGTTATAGTGGGTGGTAGAAATCAATAGCACCAAATTTAGAGTCCACGTTACATACATGCCTCTCCGTGGCGGCGTTGGAGTGCATAAGTTTTCGGTGTACTTTCAGTGAAACTTTTTTCTACTTAGTGCTCCAACCAAAATCACCATGACTAGCTTTTTTTATCTTCTCAGTGCTATCACTTTTCTGTGATAATAGTGCTTCACTCATGTTAATCTACCAGAACGACTATTATCCTCTGCGACTCATTGAGGAAGTAGGAGAAGGTCAGTAGGTAATCACATAAATGACTTTTATGTCACATGGTCGCTTTAAACGTTTATCTGTGGATAACTGAAAAAAGTTATTCTTTATTGGTACATACATAAGTTCCACCACAGTACTCCTGAGACAGCAATATTAATTCATCCCATACATTTCATACTTTGTGCCTACGGCAGACTGGTTGACAAACCGAAACTATTTCTTCTTTTGGCGAAGCAAGAAGTTCTTTTAAGCTACTCTCACAGCAGGAGATTAATTATAATAGTCCGAGAGGATGTTTAAAGGGTTGAATAACGTCCTGAAGAATGGCGAGAGAGTTGATAAAATTGTATTCGCATACGTTGGAGTGGATAATTTTGGGGATGCTCCTGTGGACTTGGGGGAAGTCTGATGAAGTAGCGGCGGTGGGTGGCCTGGCGGGAGCAGGGTGAATAAGTGGAAAGAGCCGTATAAGGGTAGGACGAAGAGCGAAATGGAAAGAAGAGCGGGTTGGTTTTGTGGAGGGCGGACGGTGGCAGATTAAATAAGGAAGCGATTAGTTGAGGAGGAAGTGGAAGAGGATTTATTTTTGGGGTAACATAGGAGGCTGAGGGATAGCGATAAATAAAAAAAGATCGGAATTAAGGAGTGCGCGACGGTATTTTCAAGAAGTAAGCGAGGGTAAAAGAAGAGGAGATTGTTTAGGTAATTGGGTGACCGTTAGTTGACTAAACTGTGAGCGACTTAAGGAAGAATACTCAAAATGTCTCGTATCTCGATGATTATTCATGGTTTTATTTGCTAACCTTTGTTGTTATATTTCGGGTTGGCTCTTTTTTTATGTCTATTCTATTGCCTGTACATAAATAGAGTGTGAATAAGAAATAAGGTATAATTAAGGTATTATATTGCTAAGGCGTTGTATGGGGCAGAAACGTGGACCTTGAGAAAGGAAGACGAAAATAGGCTGAAGGCTTTTGAGATGTGGATGTGGAGGAGGATGGAGAAGGTGCGTTGGACGGAGAGGAAGACAAATGAGGAAGTGATTGACATGGTGGGCGAGGAGAGGAAATTTATGGATGAGATTAGGAGAAGACAGGGTAGGTGGCTGGAAGCGGTAATGAGGGACGATGATGATTTGCTGAAGGCCGTGATAGAGGGGAGGATGTTGGGTAAGCGGGGAAGGGGAAGGAAGAGAATCGGTTTTATGGACAGGATGAAGAAAGGAAGGACTTATGCTGAGATGAAGAAAGAAATACTAGAGGTAGATAGGGCACGGCACGTGTAAGAGTCCGTTGGAATTTCTCTGACTTTCATCATAACCCACCTCTAACCGGTAGATTACTCGAATGAATGAATTACTAAGGTATGGAAAGATGTTATTATTTTCACGACATCAAATTGAGCATCAAATTATTTTCCAACATATCTTTCCAATCACCATGAATCATGTAGGATATTCACTCGCGGCAATATAAATATTTGCAGAAAATATTTTTGAAAAGCTTGGCTAGCCATGCTTAATTCGCTAAGAATAACAGTCGTAAAGGGGATGCTTTTTGACATGCTTATGGACAATTTATCGAGTGAAGTAGTTTTCTTTTACTAACCATATTGGTTGCCGGAAAAACATGTTTGGTGGTTAAAAACTCATATTTGCGCCGCGTAATGTCATTCCTGGATAATTTTGAAGCTTGAAGCATCGTACACGTATAATATGAATACGTCATAATTTTTGGCTTAAGGTTTCGATCTGATAAAATTCATAGACAATTTATTTTCTTTGTTTACATTATATTTTCAAAATACTTTGAAAATATCCCAAATTTAATTAAATATGAATCCATTCTGAAAAGACTGGTTTAACGTGCTTATTCAGATCGATATCATGTTTTAAAATATTTCAAACGTATTTAGTTTTCTAATTAATAATTCCCATGAATTATGGAACGTTACACTCATAAACAGATTATCTGTGGATTTGCAACATTAAATTATGTGCAAGTGTTAAAGTTGTTAAAATACTGGTATTCCGTACTACTTCACCAGATTTATGTTAAATAAAATTTGGGGAAAATAATTTCGCTGTCTATTGAAAGTATAATGTGAACAAAGAAAATCAGTAAATTTTAGCGGTACCCCGTCAGAAGATCACGACGACATCAGATCACGAAGAACAGATCACGAAGACAATAGATCACGAAGACAACAGATCACGAAGACAATAGATCACGACGACAACAGATCACGAATACAATAGATCACGACGACAACAGATCACGAAGACAATAGATCACGACGACAATAGATCACGACGACAATAGATCACGAAGACAATAGATCACGAAGACAACAGATCACGACGACAATAGATCACGAAGACAATAGATCACGACGACAACAGATCACAAAGAACAGATCACGAAGACAATAGATCACGACGACAATAGATCACGACGACAATAGATCACGAAGACAAAAGATCACGACGACAATAGATCATGACGACAATAGATCACGACGACAACAGATCACGAATACAATAGATCACGAAGACAATAGATCACGACGACAACAGATCACGAAGAACAGATCACGAAGACAATAGATCACGACGACAATAGATCACGAAGACAATAGATCACGACGACAACAGATCACGAATACAATAGATCACGACGACAACAGATCACGAAGACAATAGATCACGACGACAATAGATCACGACGACAATAGATCACGAAGACAATAGATCACGAAGACAACAGATCACGACGACAATAGATCACGAAGACAATAGATCACGACGACAACAGATCACAAAGAACAGATCACGAAGACAATAGATCACGACGACAATAGATCACGACGACAATAGATCACGAAGACAAAAGATCACGACGACAACAGATCATGACGACAATAGATCACGACGACAATAGATCACGACGACAATAGATCACGAAGACAATAGATCACGACGACAACAGATCACGAAGAACAGATCACGAAGACAATAGATCACGACGACAATAGATCACGAAGACAATAGATCACGACGACAATAGATCACGACGACAATAGATCACGACGACAATAGATCACGACGACAATAGATCACGAAGACAATAGATCACGACGACATCAGATCACGAAGAACAGATCACGAAGACAATAGATCACGACGACAACAGATCACGAAGACAATAGATCACGACGACAACAGATCACGAAGACAATAGATCACGACGACAACAGATCACGATATACAAAAAACGCTTTATTTAAATAAGTGAACGATAGAATAAACCTAATAACACGGGTTTCACTTCATCAGATATATTTCACTGTTATAATTCCTAATAGCATGATACAAATCACACTTACACACTTTATTATCATTTAGGGTTATTTGGTTGGGCAACTCACCGTAGTTTTACGCAAAACAATCACTATTGGGGTGGGTTGGGTAATGATCGTTGGCTCAAAAGGGTATTCGTGAAAAAAGAAACGTAACTATTCGCCAAATAACCTCCTCCCCAGGTAGCCTTGAAGGTTACCCGTGCCTCCAGTCTCAAGGAGTTCGTGCGTATCCCCGCTTGGTGGCGCTGTCATCAGGTATGCCAGTAATGTTATCTCTCTCTACATTCGGAACGACTCCGCAGCGCCCCCCTCCCAATTACACATCTGCGGCAAAATATTCGCAAAATGTTGAAGGAAAATATATTACAAAGTAATTTTCCCATTTTAATCGTGATTTAGTGTCGCGTGATCTGTTGTCGTAGTGATCTATTGTCTTCGTGATCTATTGTCTTCGTGATCTGTTGTCGCGTGATCTGTTGTCGCGTGTTCTGTTGTCGCGTGATCTAATGTCATGGATCCAATTTTAGCAGATCAAAACCTAATGCCGAAAATTATTACGTGTTCAGATTTTACTTGTATGATGCTTCAAGCTTAAGAATAATCTTGTTTCCTAGTGATTGATCTTTATCCCATACGAAAGAAGAACTCTTTACAGTTTTCCATTATCAAAAGTTTAATGCGACCGAGGTCGATGTCAAACCCTAGGCTAAACATCGAAACCGGTCGCCTTGAAAAACTATCTGTGTAATTTTTTTTTATTTTTAAAATTTAGTATGTGAAATTTATTATTAATTCATCCCATACATTTCATACTCTGTACCTACGGCTGACTGGGTGACAAGTCAAAACTATTTCTGCTTCTGGTGAAAAAAACGCTTGCAGGCTTTGATTCTGTCACTAAATTAAATTAGAAATTTTGGTGTTCGAATTCTACAGAAGTATCATAAGAATAAAAATGGAATGGACTTTTATATTTTCATCATTAAAGTTTAGTTTTTGATCGAAAAAATATGAGAAAATGTAAGAAATATTCGTAAATTTCCCGAAATATAGCGCTTTTTGAAAAGCGTTCCGTTAACAACCCGTGCCATTTTTGAAGAATGTATAAGGGAAAACGACCGAAAAGAAATCAACATATAAATCAATTATATCGCTTGTAGACTTCCTTTATATTGATATATACATCGATCGACCTTAGTTTGGTCATGGACAGTTGCACGTAGCACTATCAAGAGGTAGATGAAAGACTGGTATAAAAATACAAACTTCTCAAAATGTTATGGAAAGAAGTTATTTATATGAATTACTGTGTATTTTTATAAAAGTATATTTTTTCTTCTTCAGCATGGATGGGGGCGTTGCGAGCAATTCGAGGGAAGTCAGAGGACATAGCCCACCAGTAGATATATAGCTAAATGAATTTATTAAGTGGGGCGAGATTGAGAATTGGTCTCTTCCCCTACAAAAAAATGGGATAAAACGTTGCTAGCAAAAACACTATTTTATTGTTTTCATCTGCCTTTCTAACGTTAGCACCATGTTCATTTGAAGTCTTGAAAAACGGCTTGATGTGAGTAGAGAGAGAGAGAGAGAGAATGATAGTGACTCACGATCAAGGAAGGATTTGGATGGAGAAACAAGTGAAGTGGGAACCCCGCGTGGAGAGGATGTGGGTGGGGATCGAGGCTGTGTGGGGTGGGGTGTAGAAGAAGGGGCGGGGAAGGAATGGGGGGGGGGTTGAAGTTAGGTGGGGAGGAACTAGGTAGGGAGAGAGGATGAGAGGCGAGGGGTGGAAAGGATATGTGAGGGAGGTCGAAGGAGCAGAGGAGTCCGACTGATGACGTAATGGGCTCCGTCGTTCCCCGACTTCAAAAGGAGACGCTTTCAATCTAATTGCGGCTTTTGGCTTGGGATAAGAATGATGGTTTGAAGAGGGAGGAAGGGAGAAAGATAGAGAGAGAAGTGGAGAGGTAGGTAGGAGGGAGAGGAGGAGTAGCATGGGAGAGGGAAACTGACGAAGGAGAGGGCGGGATAAGAGAAGCACAGGGTATTTCGAAGCTTTTGAGGAAGAAGGGTTCAGAGAAGGGGGATGAGAGATTTCGGGGGAAGGCAGAACAAACCACCCCGCTCCCCGCATTCTCCTTCGGGTCCAAGGAAAAGATGAGAACCGGGAGATAGGTAATGGAGAAAAAGGAACAGTGGGCCCTCCGGGCGATTGAAGTCGTCCTGGGGAAAGGAATCGATATAAAATATTTTCATGTGATCGATTCCATAGGATCAGGGTTCATGTTCCACTTTGCGACAGCCGTTCGTTCGCCTGCGATATGGATAATTGAAGGGGTTGCATGCGGAGGCAATAGTGCTCAAGTTAAAATATGTCCTGTGCCATCCGTAATGTGTCACTAGAACGTTTTTCTTGTTTCCAATTATTGTATGGATTATATTATCAATGTTAATAATTTTGTCTCAGGATTTACGTGATGGAACTTATGCACGACGAAAGGAGAACTTTTGGCATTTTTCCACGCATAAATGTTTAATGCAACCCTTACCTCGCTTTGGTTTTACAATTATGTAAAACATTGAAACCGATCGCATTAAAATTTATCAGTGGAAAACTCTAAACATTTCTTCTTTCGTCTTATCAATATATTTTATTTCCAGCCATGATCTGTTTCGCCGCTTTGGCAGTGTCGTAAATTAGGAAAATGTTTCAAATTTGAGAGACAGTGGATCTGAATTTCCACCATTAGTACGTAGAGGAATAACTACATCAAGACATACCTGTAAACCTACAACAAGACATACCTGTAAGGTTGATCTTAGAATGAAATGAATTAGAAATGATCTTTGCTATTACTTATAGAAAAAAGTGGCCTCTGTATTGCTTTTTCAACCGATTTCGACCCTTTCAAACAATGTTTTACAATTAGGATTGTGAAGGTTTCCTTATATCTTTGGAAAAAGAAATTCATGTTGAAATTGAAATTTTGATCATAATTATTGGTAATATTTAATTCGTCAAGATAGATATATAACGCTATGGAATGATTGTGTTTGTTTATTATAGTGATTCTTCGATTAAAAACCTCGCGTCTGCTGCATTTACTTACTGTTGCGTCACTTTCCAGTAAATATGTTATTGTGTGTGTCGTTAATTTCTTCGACTTATTTAAAGACTTCGATGCCATGTACCTATTAATGTTTTATTAGAATTTACCTTTTCCCAAACACAGTTCACATTTTTGAAGACATTACCCAACAGTCATGTAACATTATTTGACATTTACTCGTGTTGAGGGCAAGTCCTGTTGCCCTTGTTGCATCTCTTGTTGTAAACTTATGTAAAGTTCATGGACGTGATTCTGCTTAGTGACTCAGCATCCATATTTTTATCTGTGGTTAGTTCTGCTGATTATTTTCTACTATATGAAAATTTTAACTCTTTTTATGCTACGCTTGCATTAAAATTTAGACATAAAATTCAATTTACGGTTCGTATTTGCTGTAATTTAATAAATAACTGGCAACCTTTATAAACCTGATATTACGTAAAACAAATGGCAGAAACAGCTGAAGTTCACGAAAGAAAGATATTTTATTTGCCATATTCAATTCAACCGTCATGTGCAATTGCAATATTTCTTGAACATTGAACAGTTTTAATACATGGTACCTTAGTTTTCATGTTATTTACATGATACTAAGTTGATAAAAGAAACTTTACGAACTGGCGCTGCAATTAGCTCTTAGAGCTGACATAAATTACCGCCCATGAATAACTTCGAAGAGTAATTGTCATTTTTAGAGACCTCCATTTTTCAACAGCTTAACCGTGTGATCAGAGAAAGCAGTGGTGTTAATAAGGTTACCCTGCATGTATTTGGTCAAAATATTAAAGTTGGTTCTTATGGAAACCTACTTTTAAAAGTTTTTTTTATCACCCCGCTAATTCGGTCAGGGTTGGTTCATTAAGCCGAGAACGATTTCTGGGTATTCGGTGATCTCTAGCGAATAGCGGGTGTCTTACGGTGAGAAGGGGGTCCTATCTTTTGCTGTCTATTGTTGTTTTGTACAGAAATAGAAGATGTACAGCACATCAACGACCCTCATTGGCATTCAACGAGTACCAGTAGGTATTAGGCATATCTGATGCCCTCAATATCCTCACCCATCATCGGATTATTCTTTTCTCTCACATTACACTTTATTTTTCGTGTATAAAGTCCACCTTAGGCTCTTTATATCTTCTATCTTTCTTCATAACATCTAAGGGCCTCCGCTGTTGTTTCATCCACGCTTATCAAACATTCACCCCATTTAGAACCCCTTCGACATTCTACTGCCTTTCAGTACTTCTTATTATCGCCGTTGCTGATCCCTTCGGTATCCCCGACCCAGTTCTTTTCCTGTCCCACTTTTTCGTTTCTTCCTCAGAAATAGAGGCAACTACTCTGATTGCAAAATATTGAAGATAAAAAATAGCAGCTCGCCTACTGCTGCCCACAAAAAGTATCTGTCAGCTACTTTTGTATTTTCAATTTTTTATTCCACAAACAGCTAATACTTTTAGTCTATTTTTTAACTAATGAGCTAAAATCAAGGTATAAACAATCAAAATTTAAAATATTGAATTGAAATCCAAGTTTAATATCGCATATAGCATAAATATCCCATATAACGATGGTAGATGAACAGTACTATTTATGACCAAATGGTACGTGATCAGCAATATCTATAGTATTTTACCGTAATCACTCAAAGCAATAGAATTGATATTGTGTGATATTTACTTAATTAAAGTAATTTTCTGTAATTGCAATTTAAAAGCCAAATATTTCGCTATATTTTGCGTGCGAAGTGCGAGCTTTCTTTGACTCTTCTACCGGTTTCGTCAGTAAATTTAGTGAATATATGCCTTCATCGTAAGGAATGGGCGTATGAAGGGAGGTAGCGTCTATACTGGCCATGAGTGAAGTGGTATTAGGGGGGATAGAGAAATTCATAAAAATTTTATTCATCCCAACGTCCAAAACCACACCTTCCCTCCAAAAACTTTACATACGCCTGGCCGAAATTGCATTGACAAAAAATGCCTTCTCCTTTAACAACCAAATTTTCCTTCGAACAAAACGGAACCGCCATGGCACCACCTTATTCCAACCTGTTCATGGACCATCTCGAAATCACTTTCTTATAAAAGCCAAAACTTTTTCTGGGCCCGCTAATTCGCTATATTGACGACACATTCGTCCTCTGGCTCCACGGCCGTAATTATATATATCTTAGGCGTGGCTAATTTTCCGGGATTTTCTCCGCGTCGATTTATTATACGACAGTTTCTCCGCCTTCAGCAGGCGTCTTCAGGTGTGAAGTACACTCACTTCACACCTGAATACGCTTGCTGAAACTCTGGCGAAACTGTCGTACTAAGTTGTATCGACGCGGAGGAAATCCCGGAAAATTAGCCACGCCTATTCCATCACTCCGCGGAAGTCTTCATCAATATTTAAGATTATTTATCTTCTTTCATTTCCACATTGAACTCTTCATTCTCAGTTTCCTTCACATATTCCATTTCTGACTCCTTAATTACTTTCCTGAATATTAATATCCAAATTAAGGATAGTAAATTCATCACCTCCGTCCACAAAAACCAACTAACCACGACCAATACCTCCATTTTAACAGCTGTCATCCGTCTCATGCCAAACGCTCCATCCCTTACTCCGTGTCTATCCACGGTCATCGGATCTGTTACAATGCCCCCTCTCTAAAAGAATATACTGTAATATATACTGTAAAGAATCACTCCCTCGGAGAACGCGAGTACCCCGAATAACTAATTTTAAATAAAATCCTGTCTCCCACTGCCCAGTAAACCCCTCGGACCAAGACCCGCCAACTTGAACAACTTAACCTTTTCACCACATTCTTCCCTGGAGCACACAGAATCAAAAACATATTGAAAGACCTGTATCCGATCATTAAAAACAACAACTCTTCTTCCCTCATATTACCCTCATGTCCCTAAGTTTTTTATAAGCGTACCTCAAACCTCCGAGACATTTTTAAATCCACTAGAACCTCTCGTCAACCCACCACTTTCCTCAACCTGCGAACACCCTAGGTGCAAATTCTGCTCCCTCATCCGCCCTTCTGACTCCCTCTCACTCCAAAAGATCTTCCTCTATGGCCAACTGTACCACCAGCAACGTTATCTACTGCCTTTCCTGCATTTTCTGCCCTGGCTTCTACGTAGGACAATGCACCACCCCTCTTAATATCCGCATGAATAATCACCGCCATGCCACCAAAACTCCTCCTTTCCTTGACCCCATCCCCAAACATACCGCCTCCCACTGTAAGACCTTTGACGAATGCTTTTCACTCATCATCATAGAAGCCCTTCCCTAATCCGCCAGTAATCTTATCGTGAAAACTCGTGAGTACGCTCATATCTGCTTAACTAAGGCATTTGAAAAGCCCGGACTAAACCTAGCCCACTGAACAAATAGCCCAATAGCCACTTCTCTCTCCCCACCACTACCCGTTAGCACTCCCCCCACCTTTGACGGTTGCAACAATGTGGACTGCTAACCGTTCCCATTTCAGTTTTTTATTACCCTTTTCCATACGTATGGAAGCTGGCACCCATTGTCCATGTTGAGATATTTCGGTCTTTTATATATCTCAATTGCTTCACGGATTAGTCGTGGGAAATATTTAATTTCTTTTGACTGATGTTTAGTCTCATTCAACCTTAAAGTGTGCGTTTCCTTTAGATATATGTGTTCCGCGAGGGCATTGTGATACCAATCTCTCTTCCTATTCGCCCTTTCACTGAGCGGCCAGACTCTCCAACGTACGTTCTTCCAAAACTACACCGGATTTCATACGCGCCTTCGTGTATCTTCGGGATCCCGGCCAATGCGAATGATTTTTCCTCCGTAGTATATCGCGCTGGTATGACTTGATATTCCTGTAGCGATGAGTAGGTGTCTTTTTGGATAAATGTTGCGAGTTAACGCTCCATCTTGTTGCCTTGTGACTGCGACATCAAGGGAAGTGTTCCATTTTCTTCTACTTCCTTTATGAAACGTATGGAAGGATGACGATTATTAAGGTGTTCTAAAAAGTTGTTCAAGGTACCTCTTCCATGTGGCCAGACTATGAATATATCACCCTCATATCTCAGCCACAGGGTTGGATTGAGAAAGGAAGTTTTTAGGTCTTATTGCTCAAATTTCTCCATACAGGGATTGGCGATCACAAGCGATAATGATGATCCCATAGCAGCGCCATCCAGTTGTTCATATATCTTCCTTCGGTGCAGGAAGAATACGTTTTTAGACGGAATTCTGTTAATTTTGGATATTCCTTAGGAAGACGTCTGATCTCTTACAAAATTCTCCGTCAGATAATTTACTAATTGCTAATGCACAGAGCTTCAGGAACAGGAACTCTGATGAAAAGAGATTCTATGTTGAAGCTGACGAGAAGGTCTGATTTAAGGCTCGTGCTTAATTAAAATACAATCAGTGCTACCGAAAGCAATAATGTTAAAGCTATAGAAATATTTGCAGCTGCCTCTTTGGCAGCCACTTTAAAAATATGTAGCGTTCTGCAAGTAGCGTGCTACTACTCAACCCTGCCCTGCTTACACTTCCCATTCTTCTCCACCACGGCATTTAAAAATTCACCTATCATCCACGTGTCAAGAAGGCCAAATTTGTGAACTTTATATCGATTTACCTCACTTTTCTGTTTTGAATTAGAGTTAATTCCTGTCTCTTATTCACGATGCTCCCTTATGATTGAACTTCCGTGGCCAGAGCAATTTTATCCTTTTCCATGCCACTAGCATACGGCAATGTAAGACGTGCAAAAACTGCTATCTACTCAAGTTAGCTAATGCTTTCCCAAGTAAATAAGCATTCTTGCGTACACCTTCAGAAACTGCGTACCTTAGCCTTCTTATGCTTAACCTACTCCCAGAACATTTCATAAATAAATGCCCACCGTGACCGCCACTAGACACCTCTCTATCTGTATGTGCCTACTTACTTAAAAAGTTAAATTTTCATTTGAATATACTCTCAGGTCAAACTGAAGTCAGAACCTTTTAATGTACTTGCCACTTCCTTTCGTTAATTCGTGCTTTTCGTCGCGATAATTTTTTATCTTCTTCTTTACTGATGGAGTTTTAATACGCTGTCTTTTTCAAACGCTTTTTCCTTCCATGTGGTTCGCCGGCGATGGAAAACAGTTGTGAAAGAATGGGTGTGTACCGGATAAAAAGAGAGACAAGTCGTGAAACACGTGGAAACGGATAGTTGGACGAAAACATCGGGAAAATGTAATGGATGTACGGAGAAAAATAATAGAGAATTGCTTAGAAATGAGGTTAAAGACGATGAAATCAGACTAGATAAAGTGCAGAGGAAACAAAATGTGAATGAAAATGATTGTAAAACATGGCGACAGTAGATAATCAGCCATAAACAATAGTGCTGACAAAAATGACATGCCTACTCAAAATTCAGGACTCTAGATTGTCTGTTATTTGTCGGGGATGTTTAATTTTATCATTGGTATATGTATTATTTGAAACAGATGGAGTTGCTCAAGAGTATGTGTAGTTCGTATGTTGCACCTAGCCATTTTCCTAACATTGGTATCTTCCTTTTCTTACCACGAATAGATTGAATATCATACCAGATTTCGTTTTAGCTAATAATTTCCAGTGATCATCACTCTCCGAATAGCTTTTAATACCTTAAATCGGTATGATGGTGTACAGATAATTCACCATTTACGATGCATCAGATGTTGAAGAAAATGTCTCAAGTGATAAATGGGTTCTAAAATATCTTTTTTTAAATTTAATCCTCCTTCATTCATCGTTTTAGTAGGTATTAGGAAGCATAAATCTTAGGTGCCAAATTTTCGCTACGGATAGTGGAGCCTTCGTTGCGATAATATCCATTCACATTACAGATTTTTTTATTAGCAGTATCCTTATGCGAAAAAATATAAATCTGAAAGAAGTCATCAAATATCGTTTATCTTATGTTTGGGTATTCTACCTGGTGTACTTCACCCTTGGATCCTCGTTTAGTGAAATTTTCATTTTTATTCCTTTACTTTTATCAAGAGAAATGAAAATTTTCTACGGCTGACTTGTTAAATATTACTAAAAATAAAAAAAAATATTGACTGAACTTTTGCTTTTACTACGGTTCCCGAACTGTATGTATATATTCTCGGGATTGTGACACACATGTACAGTTAGTTCTATATAGCAAAGTTTGCTTTAGTTTGATCCAAACTAAATAAATGGTTGGATAAAAGGTAGCTGGAGCAATTTCATTGCCTTTCAACGCTGACAAATTTAAATCATAAATCGTATGGCGTATAAAGGACCTGAATTATTTTTGTAGTTTCGCAAGTATTCCGCTAGAAGATTATGGGAACAGCATAGTTCTTCATGCTCCAATCAGTTTCCAGCAGCGCCAACTACTCAGAATTATTTTACCGCGATAGGGTATGACTTTATTCTAATATTAAAACTTTCCCTGAATACTCTTTCTGGGCGTTGTGATGTCGGAAATTGGGAACAGAAAAAATGTTATTTTTGTTACATTGAAAATATAATTAGCGTTAGTAAGGAATTTCCTGAGGTGAAATTATTTTTTCTTTAATAAGAGATGAATATGGGAATTAATGGAGGCAAGTAAAGTTATCACTTTATCTCACTTAAAGGAAAAAAATGCACCTTTGGACAATGTTGCACGCCTGAAGAGGCCAGGAAGGAAAGGTGCAGTAAGTTTTAAGCTATTTTCATATTGACGCTAACGTTTGGGGCATATTTATAAGGATTATTTCCTATCAAATTATAACATTCGAAGGTAGTAATTTTCTTTGTGACAGAATCATATGATAATTTCATTGTGAGTGAATAACGATACCTTGAATTATCATTTTTGTACAGGCATTCAGAGTTGAAATTTCGAAGATTCTCAGTCGTACACTGTTTCTTATTTAAGTTTTGCGCAATTTCTACCTCATATTATCATATCGTTAGTAATACCTATTTTTTGTTCACTACTCTGCTTGCAAATATTCTCCTCACAATCGATTTAGACTTTACCAACCAGCTGGGTTTGTTTCACTAATAAAAGGGGATTAATAAGGGAAATTTTGAGTGAACGCTAGATACAGTAAGTAACCCTTGTTGCACAATGTGTGAGTTGATGAAAACAGCACGATTATTACTTTTGTATGAGCAAGGGTACTTGAGAAGTAACTTTTTACATCATGTTTTATATTTCGTAATATTAAGGCAGTTTAATAACCATTAAAGGATTTTGCCTTATCACTGATGAGAAAAGGATATCTATCTCATGGGTTTTGGAATTATATTTTCATCAAATCGGCGAAAAAATATAGTATTCTTGCCTCTTGCATGGTCCGATGCGTGTTACATTATCGGCCGGATGGATCTTCCTCGACCGTCGTACCCCCAATAAGCGACATCCCCACCCTCTATGTGTGGCTATCAGCTGTCCAACGCTTGTCCTCGTTATGTGCCACTCCCTGCTCTACTCCTTCCCTTGAGTCCACCCCTCACCCACCCTTCTCTTCTCGGATATCGCTGGACGGTGTGAAGGGTGAGTGGGGGAGGAGGCGGGGAAAAAATTCTCTACGCGGGGAAAGATATTTGCGCCGCTCCTGCTCTCAAGAGGAGTGGGAGGAGGAGGGAAATGGATGGACCTAATGGGACGGGGAGAACCTGTATAGAAGAGGACACACACAAGAGGCGCACGAAAGCAAAATAAAGGGAGACAACTGTCAATTTTCCCAGCCAACTTTGGAGGGAGACTAAGAGGGAGGTTTAGGAAGGGGTGTTCTGGGGAACGTGTTTCGCAGGGAGGGAGGTTTGGGTATGAGACTCCGGGTTATAAGAGGACAAACTAGTTTTTGAGAGTTTTAAGAGGGGTTGGGTAGTGTTAAGGACGAAAGACGCCGTTAAGTGAGTGCATCGTTTCCTCCTCAAACAACTTTACGCGCGCTTGCTCTGTTCCTTTCTTTATGGATCAATTATTTCGCCACGTCTTGGGAAGATTCCCTCAAAGATCAAGGTGGCACGTGCGTGGCATGGCCTGTTGAGACCAAGTCGTCCTCCTTTGAGTGCCAGAGAAAGAGAGGGCTACGAACGCTACGAAGCGGAAAACACGGATGCATAGTTATACCCTTGAGTTTTGCATGCCCGGGTGAGACTCAAGACTGAACTTTTCATTTGAAAGAGTTATTCTTGGTATCAGTCGTGACTTGGTAGAATCGATTTATATTTAACATTAAGCACTTAAACTTGGTGATTCCACATAATATTAGATTTTGCAAAACATTTTGGAATCACCAAATTTAATCGTGTCTATGAAAGATCTATGCCTTTGGTATATTTCTAAGACATTTTATCTTTATAGTTATCCGAAAATTATTTAAAATGAAAGGATAACATTTGTATTCGTGACACAGCTCATTTTTATTATTATTATAGGTGATTACAGGTTGGTTTGGTTGGAACAAGTTAAACATCTGCTAGATTACTGGCACTGGTCCCTATCTTAGACGGAGAAACACGGTGTTTCTCTATCTTGAAGATGGATATCTGTCACCTCTACCAGTAAATGAATATTCCTGGCACCCACAGTTTGGTAATGGCTCTCATTCCTACGAGTAAAATTTGATAGTTTCAGAGGGAAGACCTAAATAATTATGAGATGCAGGTGTAGCTCCCAGAATTAAAAAGCCTAATCCCAAATGTAAAATGCGATGTTCACTGGGTGTACTTTACCATTTTACCTCGTGGGTTTGATTAAATGTCACCACATTTCATTTTTGGGGCACTCACCTATGAACTTGAACAACCAATGCGTTTTTTTCGATAAATTATCAACATCAAGCATGTTGCTTTTAAACGGACTCAAACCGTAAGTGATTTGACTTTTTAAAACCACAATTAGCTCAGTTTAATCCTTCTTTGTGATAGTTAAAAGACAAAAGTTCGCGCATATTTACAAGCTGTTGTTGCTCAAAAGACTAAATTTTTTTCCGTGGGTATGAAATCCTCATCGGTTATTGTGATCACAAAGATTCTATGAAAGCTACATTCTCAAAAAAGGCTGAATTCACAGGAGAAGAAAAATTGCATGAGGCACATTTTAATTCGTTTACTTTTCACTCTCCATTAGCAAGCAAACATCTTGAAAATTTTATATTTTCAGCAAAGTTTGCAATTTTTTTTACAATATGATAATTATCAACTTTACATGCAAACTTTGTCCCAATTGCCCCATATACGAGCTGTGGAATGCAACTGTGGAGTACACACCCATTTAGTTATTAGTAAAAGAGATAATAACAAGCTGGTTTTGAAGTAATATATGGTCGAATTCGTATTCTATGATAAGCAGTGACCTTTGCATACTACAAATACGAAGTGTAATGCTGCCGATAGAACTTCAGTTATTTATAAAGCAACGCCATTTATTGTAGTTATGATTACAAATTCTGCATGGAAAACGCAATAGAAGTCCCACTAATGTATTTCACGTTGCCGGGTTAGTCCCAAATGGGACGAGTTTTCGATGCGATAAGTCCGTGCGCAAGTTCGTCATCAACGTGGTTAATGGGGCAGTGTGGTCAGTAGAGAATGAATGAGTCAGAGAACCCTTGGGGGAACGCAGGAAAGAGAGATGTAGACTGCAGGCACTGGACCAAAGATTGCCCGGAAAGGGTTGGGCCTCTACTTATCTCTCCAGCACTCTCCAAGTCTTTAAAACGACACAGTGCCTGCACACGCCCATCTGTGTATGTATTATGTATGTAAATACATACATGCATATTGCGTCTCTCTCCATCTTCTGCCGGACCGTCCGTCCGTGCTTTTCTCCCTTCCGGGCAAATCCCCGGCGGGAGACGATCGCTCAAGTGGTCCACTTGCCCCTTGAAAGCGAAAAGCGGGGATGAGGGAGTGGGTTGGGTATTCAGAGTGCTTATCGAGTGTGGCCGTTTCTCCCACGACGACGTGAAGAGAGAGGCTGGGAAAATTTGGAAGAGGAGGTTGGGGCTGGGAAAATTTTGGGAACGAAGCGCGAGGGACTGGGTTGGGATGTCTCGCGTGTGTGGTTGCCGGGAAAAGATTGTTCCGCCGGATGAGGATGGCACTTATAGTGTTAGTGGTGTTTTATCCTAACTCCACCTCATGCCTACTATCCTCTCTCAGTCACAACAGCTCTGGTTCCCTGCTCATAAATATGCAAGCCTCGGCAATGACGGAATTGTGGCGTCATAACCTTGAACATTTTCCATCTATCTAATTTAAACGTCGAGATTTGTCGAGACCTTGACAGTTCAGTTCACGACATTGTCGAGGAAAGAGGGACCTCTGGCAAATAGGAAAAAAACTCGGGAATCTCCTGGATTTTAGTTATCCAAGAATGGAAGGGACACTCAGGGGTCCAATTTCGGTTCCAACGAAAGAGTGGGTTTACACTGACAACTTATTTCCGCAAGTTTGTTCTACAAGAATGTACGGAGAATTTCACTTTGACGAAAAATTGTTCACAAGTTAGTGAAGAGACTGATTGATTGCAGTTTACATTGGCAACAATACGCTTCTGCAAGCAACTTGCCGCTACTTTTATAATGTTCTGAAAACGAACTTGCAGAGCCGTTTACACGTGCAATTTACCTATAAATTCGCTTGCTACAAGTAACTTGCACAATAAAATTGCCAGTGTAAAACCATCTTTACATTCGTAGCGTACAATTTAGACTTACGACGCGTATCTTTGACCATCGAACGAGAGCTTCTGAATTATATGTTACACATCCGATATTTATTTTATTCCCGTAATTTACCAGTTAAGGTGGGGTTAAATGGAAGAGGGGGAGATGTAGACTGCGAGCACTGGATTTTCTAGGTTTTTACTGGCGCAGGCCTCTAACCCCTTACAAGGTTTCCGTTTTAACCTCAAAATACTTCCCACCTCTTTTCATCCCGTCCACATATTCTCGTTTTCTTTCCTCACCCCGCTTACTCAAAATTCTCCCCTCTATCACGGCCTTCAGCATTCCTTAACCTCTCAATACCTGCTCTGACCACCTACTCTGCCTCGTCTGCTCCATAAATGTCCACTTCTCACCCACCAAATCAAGAACTTCCTCGTTCGTCCTCTTTTCCCTTATCCGCGCTTTATCCATTACATCGTATAAAATATGAGCTTAAATTTCGGTATTGACGCGAAGTATGGAAAAGAGGAGTAGGTAGTTGTTTAAATGATTTTACATCTTCACTTCGATATATTTTCTTTGTAAATTATTCTTTTTATAAATTACTTTGAGATGAATTTTCTTGCAACTTGGAAATTTCTAGGTGGTACACTTTGATGTTGGAACAAATTTTGTTGACTTTTCGTCTCATCTGTCAGCATAAACATTTCCTTTTTGCTCACCACTAATTTTTGCGTGTTCTTTTGTTAGCCCGCTTTACAAATTCGGTTACAAGATTGAGCCAACTCTCTTTTTCCTTAGTGGCACTTGCAGTAGATAAGTAATACCCCTATGATCAACATTGGGAGTGATGCACCATTTGTCTTGCAGTACTATGTGGAAGCAATGATAATTCTCCTCTATCAATGGGAAATTTATTTATGGTCAACGACGAGTACCCTGCAAACTATTTCCACATCTCATAGGGTTCGGATTCTGAAGTCGGATGCGCGTATCTCTTGATCCCAACCTTACCCGTCTTTACTTACTATGAGCTTACTTTTCCTCCCGGAGAGATGGACCTTCATCCCAGAAACTGTAGTTTTCCGAGAGTAGCGCTAATTTCAGCGAATATTTACTGCACACATTTACAACTTCCTCACTGATTATATCCTTGGGGCTTCATTTTTCACCCCAATTTTAAGGTAAGGATTTATTATTTCCGTAAAAGTATGCATTATAAAACTCATGAAGTATATCATTAAAAATGGCCGCTAATTGTGTGGTCAGGTTGAATGCTAAATTCAGGAATTGGTGGGTAGTTAAACCTGTGGTTTCCATCTGGTTAGTTGCATTCCACTATTCCTACATTTTACAATTTTCTACTTCTAAGAGGCCATTTCAAATGATGCCAGTTTCATTGAAATTACATAGAATTTAGCTTTGGAAACTAAAATAGAATAACCCTTTTTCTTCTATATGAGCGCGGTTGGGGTTTTCTATCTTAGTTTCCACTCATGAAGTATTACTCCTGCGCATATTCCTCGATAAATGCTCTTATATCTACCTCAACCATAGACCAAGGTGTGTAATCAGGTCACAAGATGTGTTTTGGATTTTAGGTTTCCGGCTAGCATTGGACTGACGGGAAGTAGATCACCATGTCCGCCACCATTTTTTTCACGGTTGATTATTTCGACACGAGAAGAATGGTTGTCGTCCTTTGTCCCACGTAACTTTTCTCCTTTTTAACTTCACTGCGGTCCTTTTTCTACCCCATGGAATCGATTGCGAGTGAAGTTAGAAAGACTGTAAGGGATGGAGACTGCCAGAAAGGGTTTCGTAAAAAAGGTAGCTTTAAAAAAGAGGGAGACAACCATTTCATCCCCTGCCCTTCTGGTAACAACCCAGCTCCCTTGATTTGAGGGTCGAGCCCAGCGATGCATGGCACGGAGTAATTAAGGTATTCTGATCACTGGGGGCGCATAATTCCTTCCTCTCCCTCTCTCTCTCTCTTTCTCTCTCTCTCTCTTTCGGCTTTGATCTTCTCTACCTACCACTACTCTTGTCTGTTGCAACTGCAACCATTATGTTAAAAAAGTAAATAAAAGCACAGAGATCTCCACGCGAAAAAAGTGAATTAAAAAATAACTTACAGTGCGTAAATTTGCGACAGGGTGGGGTGGAAACGATTGATCTTCGCTCCGCTGTTGAAAAAAGTGGAGGAGTGGTGGGAGGGTAAGGAAGAAACGTAAGCCTGCTCGAGATAATTGCATCAGGGTCCCAAAAGGAGAGGCTGGGAAACTGCGTCCATTCCATTGCTATTTAAGTTTCTTGTGGGAGAGCGGAAGTCATTCACCCCCTTCTCTGTCTGACATGAGGGCGCTAAACGATGTTCTCCGGCCATAATTGCATGCGGTTGAAATTTGACGGAATTCGGTTCTGCATCCTCGCCCTCGCCATTAGGCTATAAACTTCAAAAAAGGTACAAAGTGCACTAAATATAACCGAGTCACAAATGACCACAGCCGATGTGGCTGTAATTTTTTTAACAGCTCTTCGATCCCATATTGCTAATTCCATGGCTGAACGCTCGTCTGCTCCAAGGATTCCTCAGTCCATTGTGTGCGAACAAGTATTCTGACGCTATCGGTGGTCTGCATTCTAATTACTCCCACCAGCCACCGCTAGGACTTGTGGAAAAGGATGTTATTAGGACTCCTGCCATATGTAGGGAAATGGAATTGATGAAGGAAAGGGATAAAGGGAAATGGTAGAATCGCTGTCATAGGCCATTTTAATCGAATCTTAGACAATGCAAGAGCATTTCCTTTGCGCTGAAGTGAGAATTATCGCGAAATGACATATGGTAAACTAGGAAAAAAATCAGAGAGTGGTAATGACTGAGGTACAAAGAGAATCTTTCGTTAATTTTTCAGACTCTCCTCATTAGTATTAATACAAGACTTCTGCCGGACATAAGAGTATATTTTTATATCATTTTTCGTTAGGAATTTGCAACGAGGCATGTCGTCCCCTGTCGTCTTCGTTATTTTTAGTTTGTTACATTACCTTAATATTTATGAAAAACTCATCTGTTGACTTTTGATCTTGTCATTCCTGTTATGCAATAAAAGTTGATGAATTACGGCTCCTTCCATTTTCAAAGGATCATTGGACACCTGATATTATTGCAGTAATTATTTTATGTACTTACGTTGTTGTGCTTTATATTTTCTGGTTACTTAACGTTGTAGGATTAGACCAGCTTATTTTTTCTGGCTCATATATTGATAAATTTGGCAATAATATTTTGGTCTAAATGTTAAATTAAACTGTAAGGACATAGAGTGGAAAGTTTCCGTTAGGAAATAGGAGTGAAAGAGGAATATTCTGATCCCATTTATTTCATTGGCTGAAGGAGATGAAAGAAGAGATGTATTTTTACCATATGTTAAAAGGATAACTCCAAGCTATTTTTAATGAGATAACTTGATTGGAAGTTGCATACGGATGAGGAGGTTGTAATGTTTTTATATAATCGAAATACTAACCGGATAAAAAGGATGTTATAGAAATTAGCTGCAAGGGGGGCATGGCCGGTCTATTATTAGTTGCACGGTACAATTCAGATCTTGAATTATTCATCATTATTACCTAATTAAGCGCAGTGCTTTCATATATAATTAGCCTTACGAGAGTACAAGCGCTCATGGAGTTTTTGAAAAGAAAACCTTCCAGTTTGACCTTTGATGTCGAAGATGACTGAGGACGTTAAACGATCGCTACACGAGTAAACAGGAAACAAAACGCCGTGGGTACGCACAATGTGCAGCACTATGATCATGGTAGGTTTTTCTATCAGTTATTTTCTGATCAACGAAAGGAGCCGCATAGTTCGCGTAAGAAGCGCTGGAAGGAGAAAAAGAATGGGAAGCAGATGTTTTTGAGAAAAAGGGTCCCGATCCCCTTTTTCCTTCATCTTATTTCAATCCAGCGAATCCAGGAAAGATGGAGATTTTTTTATTAATTCATCCCGAACGGTCGGTGGAAAAGCGCCTATTTCTTTTCGAGGATGTTGAGACAAAGGGAAGCGAGCTGAAATGAATAATTGATACGTCTCGGTATTTGAAGGACCGAGGGCTTCGTGAGATTCCTATATTAATAATTTCATTAGGAATCCATTTTGGCTTTTGAAAATGAAGTTAATAAAACCGATGGCGTTTTTTTTATATCGCCGATTTTTATAAAACGGATTGAATTGGAGTTCTTTCAACATACATATTTTTTTGTTGAAGCGAATGGAAGTTTCTTTTTGAGCGTATCCAGGTCTCTGTTCTCTTTATAGTCAGGAAAAAGGTTTTTCTTCGTGACTTACGTTTCCGTGGCAATTTATATGGCTAATGAGAGTTTTAGAATCAAATCAAAATATAAGATAGGTACCTATTTCAATTATCTACTGTCTATATGATTCTCCGATTGTTGACGTTAATAATCTTAATAATTATAATATTCTATAATTAATTTAGGAAATAGCTGGTCAGTGATGAATGAAATAAATTTAAAATGCATGAACATATTCCCTTCCTTATCTGGGATGTACTATTATGTATAACTCAGATAATTTAGAAATAGGATAGAAAGACTGTTCTACTGACAGGAATCATACTGAAAACATACATCTTTAAAAAGGAACGCGGTTATCATCTCTGTCCTTGTCTGCCTAGAAAATAATGAAATAAATATTGCATGCATCAATGAAATTATTCCTACGTATTCCTTCCTTTGCTAACAAAAGTATCCTGCAAGAAATTTATTCTTTTCCATGTTGACATAAAACTATGATCAATTTATATGATGGATATGGAGTATAAAATAGTATTAAAATTTACAGAAGCACTATATTCCACCATAGTATTGCAACCTTAGGTCCGCTTTTATGATCTCTGGGTAAATATGTTTTCCGTATGTAAACCGAAGTTAATTCATTCTCCCGTCGATAACTCTCACGTCAACTAACCGAATGGTTTAAGAAATATACATAAACCGAACTCTCAATTGAAATTGAGTTATCGAAAAGTCTAGGTCGTCTTGTAGTTAACGTTAACCAGACATGTTATTAAAACTAAATGGAACCCTACCTCGAAAAAAAACTTTGGTGTCTCGACGTGTTTCATCTTACTTAGTACCATCATCAGTCACTTAAGTGAGCTGAAGTTTTAAGCATAGCGTAAGGTAAGCATTTATTGTTTTGGGAAAAAAGTGAATTTTCATTTTAAGAACGTAGAAGACCTCCACTAAATCTCACATGAGACTGTCAATCAATTGCAACCAGACTAAATAAAGCTTAGTGCTATATCTTAATATAGTATAGATTTGTCATATATGTTATTGTGCGAGATAATTTTTTTTATGCGGAGGGTGTGCGACAACCAGTTGAATGATTTAATGTGATATGAGTCATGGAGATTATAAAAAAATATGAGGAAATTTCCTCAAAAATTGTCTGAAATTTATTTTTTATGAATTTTGAAACTTTAATTCGGGACGAATAATCCCGCTATCAGTGTTGTCCATCAACTCTCTTCCGTGAAGGTAAAGAGGTTGCTCACTAGCTGATATTTAGGGACAATTCTTATGGAAATTTTTCAGCTGGGGTCAATGCTGATATTACCTAATGCGGTAACTTCTCTTCTGGCGAATAATCAACTTTACTCTGCATCGTTTGAAGGGGAGGGGAGGCGATGCGATTCCGAATGGTCAGGCTTGTACTCAGACGGAGACTCAAATTCTTAACAAATTCCAACTTATATCGTTTTTTCAGTGACCTCATTTACAAAAGAAGGTATTCCGCGGGAGAATCATGAAAATAAATTATCCGAGCCTTTTCTTATCACTCGTCTGGCACAACAGTTTATTTCTTCCATTTCATTAACAACAACAATACTAAAAAAATCAATAGCAACGAAAATAACAGCGTTATTAGGCAGATTAATATTCTTTTCATAAATACGACTTACTTTATGGAACACATTCAACAGAAGGTTTAGCTGGGATACATATTTTAGCTGGATCATTATTTGATGAACATATATTAAAGCTGTCCGTTGATGTCCGTTTTCATTGATTTGAGACAAAACGAAAATGTTTTATTAAAAAATCAGGATTCCAGCGCTGTCTCATAAGTTCCATTGCGCTTCATCCACACTACTCGTGCTCTGGGCTAGTAATTCACGAGCCTCTTGAAAGTTCGCCTGTGAGTTCATATGTGCGTTAAGCCTGGTACATAAAATTTTTAACTCTGACTGAGTTACCATTTTCGGGCCTCAGTGATGCGGAAGAACGATTTTCATTAAAATGTGAGTAGAAAAAAATGGTTGCTTTGAAAACGAATACGGAGAAGAGAGGAAGCAATGCATAGAGAAGTAGATGCAAGCTCTGGTGAATGCACTTATATGCCTGTGAAGCCATTCAGTAATAGGATTTATTAAATGCTAACAAAATATTAACCCCCCTTTTCCCCCTATTTTGATTATTTCGTTTCTAGTCATCATGGATTACCAGATTTCTTACGACGCACTATGTTCGGAAATAGATAAAAGCAGGCCAAAAGTCCGAAACTGCTTTATTTGAGTTATAGACTTTCAAATAATCACCTAGATATTCCCCTATGGTTGATACATGTAAAACGGTAAGTCACGTGTTATTCATAACATAAACTTCGATAGTGAGGTTCATCTATGTCCAAATAACGCACAAAACCACCGATTTCATTTTTAAGGAAAATCCTCCGGGTTTACATTATGGTGAGGTTTTGGGACGCCTGGCGACAACTCCGGCATGTTGATAATCGCCACATCTTCTACGTTTTTTTTCTTACTATTCTTTTCCTTTTAAAAATAGCTAATGTGCTGACACCTACTGCCACACTCCCAGGCGGTGTCTCTCTCAGGGTGGTATGCAGATGTACTGTACCCACTCCAACGAACTCGCCTCTTTTGCTTTATAACTCCCGTCCCTCCTCGCGAGAACTGCCTATCGCCCCAGTCTCCTGAAAATTTTTGCCAGGGGTCATTAAAAACCGCCGCCGCTTCCCTAAGCGTTTGCCGAGCGCTCGCCTTCGTGCATTGCCCGACCTCTTCCTCCTCTCCCTGCAGTCATTCTCGCTCACTCCCGCTATCCCATCCACCCCCTCTCTCTCTCCACCAAAAGACCCCACTTCTCCCTCTCCTTCAGAAAAAAATCGTCCCCTTCCTCTTTTGCCATTGCCTTCAACCGACCAACCCTCCTCTCCTTACCCAGGGCGCATTAGCGACGGAAGTGTAATTCCAACCCTTTCTTTCCCACAGCACAGAGAGAGAGGTAGAGAGGCAAAGGGATGGAGTGAGAGGAGAAAGAACGAGAAGGGAGACACTGGGAACGGGTTTAAAGAGATACAGGGAGGGGAGACACGGAGGTAAATGGAGTTAGTTATTCTTGCCAAAACTCCCACCGCCTGATCCAGCCCTTTACCCCATGATATTTGCGTGGAAACATATGAATCCTTTTTCCCTCATTCCTTTGCTGTCACATTAAACGTGGACAATGTTATGACGGCAAGTAGCCTAGTTTTACTGCTTATCCTTATTTGTGTAGTAACTTAATTTATTTATGAAATGGAAAGTTCATGACGAAAAACTAGCATCGGAAAAAAACTAGCTCTCGCAAATGTTCCTGGCGCAGACCTGAGCATCAAGCAGGGGAGATAGAATTCTGTGTTATGGTTAAAGGAAAAGGATGGAGAGAAAGAGAGAGAGAGAGAGTGAAGCAGGGGAACCGAACTATGTCGCGAAAAAGGCAAGAGGCACACACAAAGCAAGATATATGGTTAAAATCACCCAACGCTATGAGTTTACCAGGGACCCGATCTTGAGGTCTACTTGTGAGACGAGTGAAAACCTGACGTCAGGTAGTGGTGAGTTATTCCATTTCTCAAAACCTTTGTGTTGACAGCAGTTGGAAAGATTTTCTGACCAACCAATCACAATAAACTACGTTCATCTCCCGTTTTGCAGAACTTTGAATATCCCGTTGCTCATATCCACATTTCGTTGCTATTATATGGTAATAAATGAATTGACTTGAATATCCCAAAATCGTACGCTGCGCAACACCGGGAATTTTTGCGTGAGCTATATGTAGGCTAAAGAATGTTCACGATGATGGATTTATAAAGCCGAAATGCTTTTTAGATTTAATGAATAAGTTTTGTAGAAAAGTGCATTTTTCGTTGCATTTAGTATGACTTTCTTCCAATACGTTTTGCCGAATACCATTTCTTCTGCTTAGCACACTTTCTGATCTATATATGGAGGAACAAAGACAGTGACGTGTGGAAAAAGAATTTCCATCAAAGTGTGATAGATAATTCTCATAGCTGAGCGTATTTTCTTAGCTGTCTAGGTTCAAACATTTACTTCAGAACATCGCACAGGGTCATATCACAAACGGCGTACGTTAACTTTCTCTTATACTATTAAAAATTGGGCCTCCTTATCATAGAGATGAGTCTCAATCAGGGAAAAAGGTATTTGAAATTCACAAAAAATGAAGAAACTCAGGTAGAAGGTGCTTAGTCAAAATTAAGACATTTTTTAGATTATCTTTCCAAGAGTCTGTACACATTTTTATCTTGCAGCTAACAGTGGTTGTTGTTGCGAGAACTTGTTACTTTTTACTCCGGGAACAAAAATGGAACGAAAAAATTCGTCATTCTTTCATGGCCAATATTCTCCGAATTCTTCTTCTTCTTCCACAACTCTACAGCCCGGTACGAGCCTTGGATTTCTCAGTTATATGCCCCCATTCGGCTCTCCTTTTTGCTCTTTCTCCATATTCCAACCCCAATTGTCTTCAGGTCCTCTTCAACATCTTGTAGCCATCTTTTGCGTGGTCTTCCTCTCCTCCTACTCCCTTCCATCTTGCTATCAATTAACAACTTGGGTATTCTGTACTCTCCCATCCTCTTAACACGGCCCAACCATGGCAGTCGCAATGACTTAGAGAACCTAACTATATCCTTCTCTTCCAATATTTCATTTATTTCAAAGTTCATTCTTATCCTCCACGTTTCTCCTTCTTTAACTGGGCCATAGATTCTCATTATTATTTTCCTTTCAAATCTTCTTAGTGTGTCCTCATCTTGTTTGGATAGGACCCATGTATCAGCTCTGTATCTAACTACTGGTCTTATCAATGTTTTATAAATTTTCAATTTAGCTTTCCTGGACAGAATAGTTGATTTGAGGTTGGGTAAATTTGATAAGTAACTTGTTACCTTGCATTACCCTTTGAGTAATCTCCTCAGAAATCTTATTTTCATTATTTACTATTACTCCAAGGTAGATACATTTTCTGACGTCCTAAAAATCGTTATTCCCAAAAATTAGGTTTTGTAGCTCTCGTTTGTTCTGTGAAGAAGACATTTTCATGTATTTGGTCTTATCTTCATTTACATTGAGGCCCATTCTTTTTCCAATGTCTTCAATGATAGCAAACATTTCCTTCCTTCGCACTCCTTGCTATCAGAGCTATATTATCAGCGTATGCAAAACCTTGTTTGGATTTATAAAAAATAGTTCCCCTTAACTTAAATTCTTTCATTGCCTTGTGCAAAACCAAATTAAATAGCACAGCTGAGAAAGCATCTCCTTGTCTTACATCTGAGGTCACTTCAAAAGCTCTGCTTGTTCTACCCAAAATGAAGGCTTTACATTGGGATTCCTTCAGTGTCATCTCAACAAAATTAACCTGCTTTTGTGGAATACCATAACCTTTCAGAGCATGGATAATTTCTTTTCTATTCACACTGTCAAAACCTTGACGAAAGTCAATGAAGAGTATATGCAAATCAATGTTGTATTCGTAGCACTTCTCCATTGTTTGTCTCACTATGAATATCTAATCAATCATATTCTGCAGTCTTCCACATCTAAAGCCAAACTGATATTCTTCTAGGATGTCTTCGGCATAGATACTTATCCGTTTCAGGAGAATACTAGTGAAGATTTGATATGCTACATTCAGTAACATAATGCCTCTATAGTTTTTGCAATCCAACTTATCATCTTTCTTAAGTATTGAGCAAATCAATCCAGTTCTCCATTCTTCTGGAAGCTCCTCTGATTTCCAAATACTACTGACCAGTTGGTGTAGTGCTCCCATTAGTTCTTGGCCTCCATTTTTTTTATTAATTTAAACTTTTAAAATGATCTATTCTCTTCATCCTAATTCAGCAAATTAATCATCCACATTTGCATAATGTTTTCATCCACGTTAGATCTCTTAGGTCCTAAATGACCTTATTTTTGAGCTCACACGGGAACAGCAGTGAAACAACATATTAAATTTATATGCTTCCTCTTTCACAATAGCATTTGTGGAAATAAAATTAAAACGCTGCGCGTACAACCTCATTAATTGCATAATGACGTACTTCTACTCATGCTTTCAATGACATTACTGTTAAACATCCATACTCTGATGTTTTGATGTGAAATTTCGCACAATAAATGATTGTAAGTCAATGACTTTTTTTCCTGATTGGAAGAGATTAAACCAGAAAGTTGTGCGTGAAATAATGATATCCAAAATTATTGTTGACGTTGAAAATATCAAAAAGTTTACCTGTAGTGGAAGACAATTAACGGAAAACCTTTTTACCCGGAGTTCTTGAATGACTTGGGAATTCCTAAAAGAGCTTATTGTTAGTGTCACTTAAATCGGTCACGCCACTAAATGTGATTCACACTACACTTCATATTGCCAATGAACGATTTATCTGGGAATTTCATCTGTTCACCTATAAATAGATCGGATCAGGGTTGCCGTAATGACAGTGGGAAGAGCTTGCATTTTTTTTACACCGCTCAGTAATTAAAGTATGTGATAGTAGTCTAGCTAAGGACGAACGATGAAAACAGCCTTCTCTTAATGAAACCTCCCAGTCAACGTATGGTTTACTGCACTGACTGCAAATTTATCGTATATGTACTGCCCAGGATTTATAATGGCACAAACCAACTTCGTCAGATATGGAGTTCAAAACCACGGCTTTAATGAGTACATATCTAATAAATTCAACAGATTCAGGCGAGATATCGTGGAAGTTCTTCATAATGTAAGAGAAACAATTGCACTTTTCCACAAATTGGTTTATTGTGTACAACGCGTTTCGGACGCGTGTCTTGTACCTGATGATGGCTCTGTGAGCCGAAACGCGTTGTACGCAATAAACCAATTTGTGGAAAAGTGCAATTGTTTCTCTTACATTGAGTACATATCTCTACCACACTGATCTCGAATCGTGGGAAATATCTACATTAATTAAATCAAAATTAGATAGTACATTTTTTTCAATTGTATCATATGGGTAATTACTAAGTGGGTGCTTTTAAATAACAAATAATAGACGAGTACTTAGAAAAGCCGCTAGTTATTTTTTTTTCATTTTGACTTCTGAGCGAAAAGGCAAAAAACAAAATATTTGGTCGTATTATTCAGCCTACATATGGATCAATCGGATCATATCGCAATGCCCTTTTTTTCCTAGTGGCAAAGTATGACATAAACTCCTTATGTCTGCCTTGTTTTGTTTTAAAGTGTATCTTTACTTCTTTCTAAAGACAAAGAACAGAATTCCTTTGGTAGCCATTTACATATACATCAATTGTTCATAATTTTCACGAGGAAAATAATATCTGTGACCTAAGTTTCTCTTAAATTAGACTTCTTGTACATATCAATGTTGACTTGCAGGCCATTTAAAGGACGTGCCAATGAAGTTGTTTGATCGAAGTCTTAGATCGATGCACCCGAAAACCTTTAACCTACTTATCTCAAAATATTGGACCAACTTGAGCCTCCTGGACTTTACTGACTAGATGAGTCTAACCAGAATGCCAGATATTTTTTAGTTTCTCTCTTTCTAAAACTTTATGGCCAATATAACCAACTATGAGGAGGAAAATGTTCCACACCGCACTTCTATTTGACATTCCAGTCTAAAGATTTGTTAAAAAATCACTGTTCTGCTCCTTCCTTATTCGTGATTTTATTTATAAGATATGATCAGAAGTTTTAATGGATCAGGTTACTTATGAAATAAAGTTGACGCTACTATTCTGCTTGCGCAGCTCGAATAAATCTGTGATCCTTACCAAGGGATATGTAACCAGCTGCTGGAGTTCCAGTTATTCTGCAAATATTGACGAGAAAAAATGGATAAATTGTTTTTTTATATCATATTAGGAGTAACCGGCATTGGGTCCCAGACATACTAATCTCTGAACCCCTGGAATACTCTTCAATCATCTGCGTGATGTCAGTTTTGCGGCTGGTAAGGTCACTTTCCCAAATTTTTACCCTGAAATCACACTTCATTGTGTCGGAATTAAAAGAATTTCGTTCATCCTCCCAGTGTAAAGCCTTATTCGTTCGCTCCCCTTTTTTCTATTGGAGATTATTACCTTTTTATTGCTTGAATTCAGGGAAAATCTCATTTCATTCAAGAGGATTAACGATTCCCAGTTTTATGATCTCGTGAGTGCTCTCTGGAAACGGCTTAGGTTGTCATCCTGTAGTTAAGATAAGGTATTTGGCGAAGTAAAGGGAGAACAGAGCTGCCCAATAGAAATCTGGGAGGTTGTTAAAAAAATATAAAAAAGTGGCGAGATGTAACTCTGCTGCGTTTCATTGGAGGAAATGAGGGATTGGAGACTGTTTAATTCGAGGCCGAGGCAAGACGAGGGGCCGCACAGTAAAAAAATATCAATGAATAAATGTTAGAGGGTGAAAATCTCTTGCGTTCCGGAGTGCCTTCCGAGTTATGATATACCGCAAAGGGTTTAACTTCTCCGCCATTAGTCATTGATATAATAATCCCCCCTTGAATTGCGGTATCATTATGAGAGCTGGAAAGCAATAAGAAGTCTTAAGGGATCATTTTTGGGTGGGGTCCAAACAGGATTTTATTGCATGTTTTGGCACGCTCCCACTCTCCTTCGGTTCATGCAAGCTATTAAAAAAAAAGACGAGTGCGTTGACATCTTACGAAATTCTCATGTTATTCAGATGGCTTTTATGGTTTAAATATGTGCATAATTTTGAAAGTAAGGTTTTTCAGGATTAATATCCGTGAATAATCAAAGAGGGAGCTTGTGGAATAATGTCCGCAGTGGATATTCTGTACGATAGTAGACGACGTTTTGCTTTCTCATTGGCCAATTTTCTTCCATTGGAAATTAAATAAATTATGATGAGTTTATGTGAAAGTTAACTGAATTCTGATCCTTAAGTTGCCAGTGATGCAACGATAAAATGACAGTGTTATATTCAAGCTCTGCATTATAATAGGAATCACTCAAAAATAATAATTTAAAAATATTTGAACGAAATAAAACAACATGATAAGCAAGGAGGTCATCATTAAAGGCTAGTAACACTGAGGAAATAACATGTTTAACACAAATGGAATCAGTTTGAAGGCCCTATAGATTAATCAAATCCGCGTATTCCGTCAACCCTTTTTTTATAAATCAAAATAAATAGAGATATGCAGAGAAGCATTTAGCGTCTATTTTTCATTCGGATACAGACTTATTTGTCTTTCAATAATTAATGGAGAGTTTTTTAACCGTTCATTCTTTGACTTTGATTGAATATTATGCAAATATATAATTTCCCATACACTTGAAGCTTTTTTTTTGTCTGGCGAATCTTGCTCGATATCGGAACTATAATTATAATTTCTATACTTATCAATATTACTATATTTATTATACGACAAAATTATTATAATACTTATAACTTATACAAGCTTATTCTAATACTTATAACTTACTTATACAAACTTATTAAAATACTTACTTACAATACATAGATGAAAATGCTCAACCATGCCCGGAATGGTGAAAAACCGCCCACGATTCAGGATTCGATACCACAGCCTCCTCCTGCAGCCGCTGGCGGTATCCTGTCGCAAACAAATACTGCTGAAATATTATTGAGGTCTTAGTACTCTCATTAGGTCGGCGTTTTTATCCAGGAATTTTTCTTAACATTGATAGAATATACAAGTAGGGATTCAGAATAAGGATTGCCAAGACCTTACCAGACGTACCATTAAGTAGCTACGTAACTCAATTTAATTAAGTATTTTACTCTAGCTGGTCAATAAGGGATGAAGAAGCAAGAAAAATGTGGCTTCACATTCACCCTCGTTATATGGTGTGTTGAAAATTTACATAAAAACGTATTTTTTATTTTTTATTTATTTTAATTCATTTATAAATATGTGTAATTTATACCCCTCCTTAAAGCTCTTTAATTAGTATGGAAGTGAAAGCTAACGAGACATTTTCATACTTAAAGGTTTTTCTCCAAAATTTATACTTATTACAATTTATACGTGGATAAATCGCAGATTTGTTTTTTTTCACGTCAAGAAGCTACAGAATTTACCTCCATTCTGGAATTGAACCGTGAAAAGGTGACACTAATTTCGTTTATCATTTTCCGTGGTTCTTTTACTTCATACTCAGCTGAGCCTCTGCGAGACATTTTGCTGTTTCATCTATGAGCTGTCCATTCGATGGTAATGACAATTTAAAAACTTTGGAGAGTCGCTGCAGGATATAACTTGGGACAAGCCGCCCAAATATGACCCCATAACCTTTCTATATGAAGCTGTTTGCCGTATAAAGCGGAAATCCAACACGTCAGGCTTTCTTTAATACTGTTGAAATAGAGAAAACAAGCAATCAGTTCTTCTTCCATAATCCTAATAATTGATGCGAATTCTTTTACTGGCCAGACTGAAAATAATTCTCCTAATATTATTCTTGCGTTCGCAAAAAATGTTTTCTGCTATTTTTTTATCACCTACGTGTCAGCCAATCGCATGTTCAGATATTTTGTCATTGGTTTGATAACCTGGAAATACATGCACCACATTTATTATGCTTGGGTTTTAATGTTGTATTCAATGTAAAGTTGAGGTTAGGTAAACGGTTTGAAAAACTTAAATTAAATTTTTTTAAAAATATTTTGTGTTACATGAATGATTAAAATGAATTTTACAATATAAGGCTTCAAAAAAACCGATTCGATGTTTGAGCGGATGTTGCTGCTGTTTGGAAAAAGAAATCCTTTTTCATAAAACCTCTGGCTACTCATAGCATCTTATTCCGGTTGCACTTTATTGGCTAATTTTACTTTATATTAAAATTTAAATGCAAAATGTTTCGTCTGGTGTCATCCATAAATTAATATTCTACATACGAGGGGGTACCCAAAAGAAACCGAACTTTTTTTTTAACTTTTTTAATTTAATTTTTTAAACAAAATACTTTCAATCCCCTTCAAAGTACTCTCCACTGGCACTAATACATTTGTCCAATTTTTATTCCATTGTTCAAAACAATTTTTAAAATTCATTTTCTTGGATGCCCGACAGCGCCTCCGTCGTTTTTTTCTTCACCTCAGCAACGTCGGTAAAACGCTTTCCTTTCATGTCTCTTTTCATTCGGGGAAATAAAAAAAAGTCACAGGGGGCAAGATCAGGTAAATAGAGGGGGTGATGCACAGGGGTCATGCCATTTTTACTCAAAATTGGCGCACAGACAGGGCTGAGTGAGCAGGGGCGTCATCGTGGTGGAAAAACCAGTCGCCCGACCGCCACAAATCAGGCCTCTTCCGCCGCAAACTGTTTCGTAATCTTTTCAAAACTTCCAGGTAGAAAGCCTGGTTAACTGTCTGGCCCTGCAGAACAAACTCTGAATGGACGACTCCTCTCACATCGAAAAAAAATCAGCATTGTTTTGACATTTGATTTCACTTGACGAACTTTTTTGGGGCGAGGTGAGCTTGAATACTTCCACTGGCTTGATTGCTGTTTCGTTTCAGGATCGTAGCCACAGCACAATGATTCACCACCTGTGATAACCTTGAAAAAAGTGTGGGTCATTTCGAAACTCTTCTTTCAAAGCACAGCATGCTTCCACACGATCTTGTTTTTGTTCAGCAGTCAGCAGTCGAGACGAATTTGGCAGCCACCCTTTTCATCTTCAAATCTTCCGTTAAAATTCGCTGTACTGAACTCCAAGTCACTCCAGACAGCGCCACAATTTCTTCAATTGTCCTTCAAGGATATTCCAGGACGATTTCGCGAATTTTTCCAAATTTTCATCATTTCGGGCCGTGGAAGGACGACCCGAGAGATGCTTGTCATCAATTGACATTTAACGTCTTTTGAAACGGGAAAACCACTCAAACACTTGAGTTTTTCCAATTGCATCATCTTTGTAGGCCGTGTTTAACATTTCAAGTGTTTCTGTGCCAGTTTTTCCGAGCAAGAAGCAAAACTTTACGGCCACCCGCTGTTCATGATAATCAGGCATTGTAAAAACGACGAGCACACAAAACAATTGTTGCTAACAAATGCTTATAAACAAAACAGAACGTTCCTTAGCAACGACGCTTGCCTTGCTGACTCAGAAATGGTAGCTCTATATGCCCCTAGCGGCAGAACAGGGTACTTGAAAAAACTCCGCCCACCACAACATCAGTTCGGTTTCTTTTGGGTACCCCCTCGTACTTTCAAATATGAGCAAAAATAGCCCATAGCATACTTTCAACGGCTGAGTATGTGAAAGAATATTTAAATAATGCCTCGCAATTATTGAAATCCTATTATTTAATTTAGCTCGGGAAATGTAGCGGAAAGCGATGTAGTATTTTGAGCTTTATTTTAATTTTAGGATCCAATATTGAAAGTACTAATGCTTCCTGATTATTTTGGAAATAGATTCTTTCACACCAAAAAGTAAAGTAATATCTTTGAGAGTTGAATGTGTCGTAATCATTTCAATTCTAAATCCACAAGGAAAATATAAATAAGAAATGTTGTTGATGGTACCATGGTGATCACCATGGAAAAATCATTTATTGTGTTGCCTCATCATTCCTAATGGCACCATCGTCCGGAAAAAAATGAGAAGAGCGATACAAAAAAGAAGGATGCAAGGGAAGGATGAAAGAGAAAAATACAGGGAATAGAGAATATACACATCAGAGAAGAGTTCCCATAAATGCTTGTTAAAAATGCAGCTACGAAAAGAGTTTTTAAACCGAAAACAGAAAAAAAGAGAGAAGAGATATGAACGGTTTTCAGAAGCGGGCTCCTTTAACCTTCCCATCTTCGTTCGTACCAATTGGGAGGGAAACAAAAATAAATTGAATGTTTCAGTCTATGCAACCACCTGGATTCCAATGAAACTTTGGCTGCATAATTGCAAGGGGCGGCGGAGTTCGCAACCTGTTTTAAAAACGGGTTGTGGAGAGAGACGGAAGGAGATCAGAGGGATGGTTACCACGGGATACATAAGAAGAAAGCTGAAAACAGGGTTCTCCCCACCTTACCTTACAACCCCATATCGTGTTCCAACCCCTGGGAGCCTCATTACCCTCGTTCTTCCCTACCAAACCCCCATTCCAACCCTTACTGCAGCCAGTACATGCCCAGGAAAAACCACTCCGCCTTAATTAAGTCCGTAATTATTTCGCCACGCATGATGCTTGTTTTGACTTTGGTCGGACAGCAGGTTGGTTGCGTTAATCTCTACCTCCCTTCTGTATGCGCGTACGACTACCAACCCGGGGTTTTTAAGTATCAAGGCACGGGAAAAAAAAAGTGCGAATCCCGGTGAGTGTAACCAACAAACCAAGAAACACATGAACGCTTACCTTTTTGGTTGGCTCGCGTCTTTTTTATTTATACTTATCACTGCCCTTTTTTTCAATTCCCTTTCGTTATTCTCTTTGAAAATTTCATCTGCAATCATTCACCTTTGATTCTTCTTGCTTCTGTGTCGGTGCTCAGTTTTCAATACCCCTTACGCCTGTATACTACTCAGCTCGTTTCATGAAAGAAATCCATTTCTCCGCTACTCTTATGTGATCTCTTGCAATGCACTTGTAATTTTATTCATAGAATATCACGCTTCTGCCATATGGTATATTCTAAAAATAAATATCAGGAACATTTCTATATAAGAAAGTCAAATATATTACTTGCTACAAAACTGTGATAATGCCTTTTAGAATTAGGTAAGTTTTATAGTTGACATTACTTTAAACAAATTGGACCGTTAAATTTTCGAATTGCGATTATAATTATGGATATTTCCTTTACGCATGGCAATTTCAATCATTATTAATAATGCTTTTGGCCATATTATATTTTCTTGGTTTTATTAACACTCTAGAAGTGATAGTGTGATACATTGGATATAAAGCTAATTCCAAATCATGTGTTAAATATGCATTAACAGTCTCAAATACATTTATTTGTATATACGTCTTACTGGAACTTTTAGTTATTGAATAGGTGTCATAACACTCAAAATTCCACTTTATTTGTTTTCCTCGTAATGCGCATTCATAGGCAAATATCCCTATTTTCCGCGTGTTGGATGAATGGCATCAGAAACTAAGTACTCTGTTAACAATGAGCATACATTAAAGAATATCATATTATTAAGTTACAATAAGCGAGCAACGTTATATCCTCATAGCCTATGCACTTAATACGTAATCAATCATATATTGCGAACGTTGTTAATCAACCGACGCATTAGAAATCAACATCCCGAAAAGACCTTTTGGATTTTAAACTTATATTATTAAATTACCTATATTCTGAAAGGCAGCCTCATTGTATATGGTGATGATCTATTACTGTGGACTTTAAAGGAAAATGGAGGAAAATTTATGAATGTGAAGTTGCTCTCTATTATTTTGCCAAAATCATTCACGGCCTCAAGTTGAGCACATTAATCAAAATACTGGGGCTCTAAGTCAATTATAATAAATTGGCCTCCTAATTGAATACAAATTATTCGCTCATTATTTAACTGAAGCAGCTCCACGCATCAGTTAATCTGCCTAACTCAAGTAATCTCAGCTGAAGTGAAATGATTGGTGTGAAGTTACTTCTCCTGTTGGAACTCATTAAAAAGTGCAATTGCTTAACTGGACTGGCATAGATATTTTGATTTTTCCCTTTTGCTGTCGCAGTATAAGAATGACTTCGGTCTGACTCCTTTAATTAATACCTAGAAATTCTAGTGACTTTTCCGCGTTCAAATATTTAACACAATCTATCGGATAAAAATACGCTTGAAGCTCGTAGGATTTTGAAAAAGGTCCCCGAGATTTGCACTATTGATGATCCAATTTAAACGTCGAACTAATTAGACTTGAGACGATTCTCGTGGTCTGCATACGGTCAATTAAAATGTTTTTCGAGTTTCCTTAGGTAGCCGAGGTACACTCAAACAGTATTGGGAGTGAAATTTCCAAACCATCTCTCCTGTGCATATTTGCTCTCTCATACCACCCACTTGCCTCCTACTCCTTCTGCTTGGAGTATAATTAAATAAAAATATTGATTAAAAAAAACTGGTCTTATTAGTACCTATCGATAACGTGACCGAAACTCCTTAATTACTTCCGCGTATCAGAAAACCAAACTTTTCGTCTGCCCTTCTCTCGACCCTAATCAACCCACCTATCCGTTTATGTTGACGGCCTTCTCTGGATCCCTCCTTCTACTCCAATCTACTGATTCTCTCTTCCTTGCGTCCACTTATAACCTTGCACACTCACTCTCTCTCTCTCTCACTTTTTTAGGCTTCCCTTGCGTCTTTCAACACTCCTCTAATTCCACCTCCATCTTCACTCCGTTCCTCTTTCCTAAAACCAACCTTCATCTCTCACCTCACAACCGCCCCAGCCTCCCTCCCGTTCCATATCACCCCATCGCGCCACTTGACACACCGACAGAACTGGGTGGGTGGGTGGGGGGTGGGCAGAGGAGGAGGAAGAATATTGGTTTTGGATTTAACCTCCCTTTTCTCTCTCTCCCTCCTCCTCCTCTTGGCAAAACTATTTTAATTTCCGGATGCCATTTGCATCGAGCAGTGAAGGAGGGGTAGGAGATGGGAAAATAAGGGGACGAGATCGAGTTGCTCGGGGAGGAGGGGGAAAGAAAAAGATGGAGCATGAAGAGGTATTCCCAGGAGTGGGCGCTCTCTCTCTTAAAAGAGCTAGGCGTGGTGGGCGAATGAGATAAAGATTCGGGCGAAGGGAGGAAATGAGTGTAGAAGGAAGCGAGGAATGAGTCAGACATTCGCTCTGACTCCGTCTTGATGTGAAACGGACCTCCCGTTTCTCGCGGTGAAAGGGTTTTCTTGCAGGAAATGTGAATTATATCTTTTAATGCGGATAAATAATTCACCACGACTTGAACAGACAAGTGTTAAACGCAGTCACGTGCCCTGGTGAAAGACACAAAGCAATGGTAGGGAAATTTACTACGGAAAAATCATTTGAGCTGATCGGGATTTCAACTGGGCTCTCCAGATAAACGATCTGCACTACCTTTTTTCGGTAGTCGACAACATATTGTTTGATTTATTCCCCACGGAAACTCGGCCAAAATTTAAGATGCGGCTTGTTGTTGCTTGTTAGCAGTGTTGTCGAATATGCATTGGAAATCTTTTAGCCAATGTTAACCACATCAAAAATACACCAATGACAAACTTCATCCTGAAAAAAATTGAGTAAAAGTTCATTCCTCTATTCATTCTGAATAGAAATGTTCCGCGATATAATCGCTTTGCTCTCTTGGCCGGCAATAGGTGCTTTGTTTTGTCAATGCTGTATGTCTTCACTTTGTTGTCATAAAGCAGAGATATCACTGATGATCAAGTTTATGCTTTCATCTGAATAATTTTCTGATGTGAAAGCATTGTCTTTAGTTCCTTGAAGAATTGTTCTAACACGGTCCGCTTAGAAATAAAAGCAGTAGGCGTGCGCTGAGAAGCAACGTCATTATATAGCGGCGTTTGCGATTAATTTATCCTTCGAGACCTTAAACGGTTGATTTATTGCTCCGGAATGAAATTATGTCCGCAATATAATGCTGTAGAATTGGATTTTGGGTGTAATCTGTGAATGATTATATGAACTAGTGTGACATTATCTTTTGCATTGCCGTATAATATTAGAATACTAAGGCCAGTAATATCTAGAATACTCTTTTTTTCAAGTATTTTATTCTATCTCTAATTACTGCTATTGATTAGATACAAATCTTGATTTGAACAAAATATTGTTCACCAGAAACTTCAAACGGTGTTATCCATTTGAATGGCTCCCGAGTTTACGAAGATAAAAAATTATTGCATCAGGAATAAATCTACCATCAGTTGTTAGTTATTGTTGAAGAAACCATCCGTTAGAGTTAATCAGTAATTAGATAAATATTCGTAGGAAATAAATTTGATTATGAAACTATATCCGGAATAGACATGAAACTTCTCGCAATACTCTTAAATGTCTTACCTGCCCATCGGTGCAAAATTACCTACCTATCCTTCACGGCACTTTCTAGGAATAGATTATATTCCGGTAAATGTCTATTCAAAATAAATTGAGGGATGCTTTTTTAAACGATTTATTTCAGGACAGAGTATATCATCGATGTACCTTTGGTGCTGCTATCATAGCCGTGAAATGTTTTTGTTGCATGATTTACAACGCTTGTCAATAACATATTATGAATTTGGTAAAAACAAACCTAATTGGAATCTTTAGTCTGCCAATTTCTCTCAATGGATATATTATTTAGGTTTCTGGTTCTGCGATTAAATCGTTTTATATTATGCGACAGTTTCGCCGTACTATGCTGCAGGCTTCGTCGGGCTTTTAAGAACAACAATGGTCTTGTTTCAAAAAGTAAATAAACAATTCCAGCAGTTGATGATTTTGAGAAGTAAAAAAAAAACTTAATTTCGAATAAGTCTCTTCCAGGTATAAGGGAGTTTATAACTATCCTCTCTATTGATGTTATTTGGTCTTTTTTCTATTTCAATCGCCTCCCTTATGAGCCGTGGAAAGTAACTGCTTTCTTTGTGTAGTACTCTTGCCGTCTCGATGTCAATGGCGTGACCTTCCTCTAACGTAGTGTGCTCAGCCACGGCAGAGTGATACCAGTCAGAATACCCGATGGTGTTCTGCCGTGGCTGAGCACACTACGTTAGAGGAAGGTCACGCCATTGACATCGAGACGGCAAGAGTACTACACAAAGAAAGCAGTTACTTTCCACGGCTCATAAGGGAGGCGATTGAAATAGAAAAAAGACCAAATAACATCAATAGAGAGGATAGTTATAAACTCCCTTATACCTGGAAGAGACTTATTCGAAATTAAGTTTTTTTTTACTTCTCAAAATCATCAACTGCTGGAATTGTTTATTTACTTTTTGAAACAAGACCATTGTTGTTCTTAAAAGCCCGACGAAGCCTGCAGCATAGTACGGCGAAACTGTCGCATAATATTAAATAATTTAATCGCAGAACCAGAAACCTGAATAACATAAACATGAGCTGTGAAAATCTGCAAAAAAAAGTTCTCTCAATGGATGTTTATTTGACTGGAAAATGTAGCATTTGAATATTGGTATCCAAATAAAGTGTTTGTTTGTTGGATAGAAGTTGAACAAATTAACCCACCAAATTCTTTTGTCGGCAGTTCTACCACCCATTTCAGTCATTATTTTTATAAATCAGTCAAATAACATTGAAGGCTGGAGAACGTGTATTTTTCATATGGAACACATTACTATCATAGTTCATAAACTAGGAAATATACATTCTTTTCCATGACCCAGCCATCAAGCGCATCCCCCTAACTTTAAATAGTATCAGATTATAAGTGGTACTTAGTCCAATATGTTGCTCAAAGAGTATAAAATGAAGAATATAGGCAGTTGAGCGTAAAATAAAGTCTAAGAAGATGAGTGCTGTGTGGATTGAGGAAATTCATCAGGAGAGGGTGGCGTTTGTGTACAGGTCGTGAAGCGGAGGAGAACGTCGAATGTTGGGATAAGAGTTTAAGGAATGCTGCTGAGGAGGGGAAGGATGGGGAAGACGATGCAAACTTTGGAGAATCATTATAATACCAAATTTTTAAAAAATTAGGGTTCGAAGGGAGGGAGAGGGGGAAAATGCCCACGGGAAAAAAGAAAAAAGGTAAAAAAAAAGACTAAAAAAATGTTCCCAAATCCCCCACCTCTCATCTCCTGCTGTCTCCATACCCTCGACAAGGAGACGAAATAAAATGGAAACAGAATATAATTCAGTCACGGGATCCTTTTGAGATATCCAACCGGACAAGTTTTTGATGTCTCTCGGCGACTTTTTTCAAGCCTCTTGCGCCACCCCATGCCTTCCTTCGCATTATTTCTCCACCCACCCACGCCAGGGCACTCAGCCGTGTGTCGAGATTTCGGAGGGATGGATGAAGGAAGAAGTTTACAGAGAAGAGGTACACAGGAGGATAAGGGAAGACGATTCGTATCCCTTCATTACGTTTTTTTTAGTGGAGGAGGAAAAATAAATCTCTTCATTTTTACTTTCCCGTCCCGTTGAGTGAAGGGCATCTTCTCTCGTATTTTCTTATTTTTCTTCCTAGTGATGGTTTTTTAGGGGTGGGGGGAGGGGGGAGTGGTACGAAGGGGGTTTTTGGATTGGTTGAGAGAGGGTGGGTGGGGAAGGAAATTCAAAGGGGATGAAGGGATGTGGGAAGGAAATTGGCAATCTTGTACACTTTTCCTCCCGAGTGAGAGGGGGGGGTTGGGGATAGGATGAGGACATAGAGTGGGGGAGAAAAGAACAAGTTGTACACGTATTAGTGGCATTTGTTTTGACGCAGAATATTTCTATCCTTTCGGGACAGTACTTGCGGAAAAAGCATTACACGAGCATGTCACACTTTGTTCTCAGGGCGGGATTACGATCGAATTTTCCCCCACGTGACCAAAACTGATGGTGGCGTTCGATTTCCATCGCCTCCCCCTTCAAGGAGGAGTATATCACGAATGACGGGAGTTTCATCGCCAATTGTTGATAGTTCTTGTAGTCGGAGTTATGAACTGTTGCTGAGTAGCTGTTTATAAGAATAGTTTATAATAAAAATACAAATAATACACTAAAAATACTGACAAATATTGCTTCAAGAAGGTTAACTATGTTTCATTGTAAAGTTACCAAATAAGATAGATTTTCGGGAAGTGAAATTTTATGAATTGTTTAAAAAAAGCTCTCCTCTGATTGTTTGCCGTGGATGCAGCAAGACATAAAAGTGTCAGAGTTTGACAAAGTTCGGCCATCGTCCTTTCGCGGCACCGTTAACGTCACAGATCCCACTACATCATAGATACCAATCACCACGAACGCCACGATCCGTTTACGTTACGTCTTGTAACTTCGATCGTCCCTTCACAATTTCAAAGGTGTAAAAAATCATGAAACCCAAACAAAAAGAGCTTGAATCAACCCACGTAACGTTTCTTTTGTGCCGTTGCGGCGTCATTCAAAATATCATGTGATCGGTCGGCCATCTTGGGTAAAAAATAGCCGTGTCTGCATGGAAAATATTATTGTATCTCGTAATTCCGTCGTGTTAGGATGCCATGCATTATGTAGTTTGATTTTCTTCCGCGAGTTCTGTGGAGCTAATTGGATATAATTTGAAATTTACTGGCGGGTGTCCCAAATATCGTGAAATAAATTAGCAAAAATTCTTCAACTTATAGGATGTCGCTTAATACCTATAGCAAATAAACTTCGACAAAAAATATCCTGAGCGCATAGCCCAAAACAGACCACAACCTGAGTAGATGATCAAGTCTAAAATGAACAATGCCGATCTTCAGCGAGCTTGCTGACAACGTCTCAAAGTTAGGGAGGCGCAGCGATGAAAGTAACAGCCACGCGAGTTCGAAGAATATTCCGCTTCCTACTGGTACAGGCCTATATACAGGTAGATATTCTACTCTTAAAACTGACGCGGTCGTGCCCTGAAACTGCCCCGGTTGGCTTCTTTTAGACATGGTAAGGGAGTATGTTGGAGGGGATGTTTAGGGGTAGTTTTTCATCAAAGGGAGCCGATATGTTGAGCTTGAAAGGAGGAGGGGTTGTTACGACTTTCTTTCTTTTCTTCGTCTCGGGAAATAAATACCGCCAGATAGTGTCCCCCCTCCAAGTTGGTGATTCGGGAAGATGAAAACTTTTGCTTCCTCCTTCGTCGAGGTGACCTGGAGCTTCTGTGGTTTGGCGCTCTCTCCGGGAGCGGCGCCACCGTGCGGGGAAGTCGAGTGATAAAGAGGAGGGGAATGAATGGCCGTGGAGGAGGGTTTGCTAAAGAATGTCAAGTTTTTGGGGAGGGGGCAACGCGAGGAAAGTTTCGGAAGTATTTTAAGTAGCTGTCTACGGGAGAAAATGGGAGGCGATTAAGGCGAAGTTTTCGAGGGAGTTGGAAGTGTGGACGAGTTAAAGAGGCGAAGAATAAAAATGTCGGAAGTGAGCTAAATGTTTCAGCGTAATTACGTTGTGCTGCTTTAGATTTGGGGCTCATCGGAGCCTCAGATAATACAATTAGTTCCTGCTCAGCTTGAATTCCCAAGAATCATTGAAGATGCAAACAATTGAGTATATATTTTGTATTTACCATTCAGCACTTTAAACCACACCGTACTCAGCGTAATAAGCCATCTTGTAGAGCTCCTTGTTTGTTGTTCACTACACCGTTGAGATGAAGTAGTATCATTTTAATTTTCCTGTTCCGTATTATCCGAGGTGCATATTTATTTAGATCACCGCATTACTAAATCCAGTGACGTAGCCAGGATTTCGTTTCGGGGGTAGACTTATGGTGGGGTATTCGTATTAGCGGGGGTAGGGTGAAAGTTTTGATAATTAGGAGCAAATGTTTGTGTTTTGGAAGTTAAGGGTGCAGTTGGGACTGCAGTGTTACGGCCGATATTTAAAGGTTTTAGCTGTGCAAACTCCTGAAAGAATACAAAACCACAGTTTTTGTTTGAAAATTGCTAACATACGAATTTAAAATATTTTTAAAACTGAAGGAATATAAATTAACTCACTGAATACTGAATAAATGTAACACTGAAGTTCCTTCAGCAACGATAAACTTATATGTTTGTGCGGAAGTGTTTTTGTGTGAATTAGTATAGGGATCATTTTAAAACATTTCTTACATTCCTGATGGAAAAATATCCCCCAGACAATATTATACTGATCAGCATTGAAGTTTCTTTAAGAAATATAGATATTTTTTATACCCGAGTGTTATTAAGCATCTGAGCGACTTGTTGAGCGATCCTTTCAAAACTTGTGCGACAGCCATCGTCTCGAGGCCAAGCTTGGGAGTGCGGCGATCCATTTTCCGAAATTTCCATTCAGATGTGGGCGGTAAGGGCGACGCAAATTTACGAGCGGCGCCGGTCTTCTCAGCTTCTCCTTCTCCCTGTCTAACTTCCCCATAATTCCCCAAATGTACCACCTTACTACTACCCTCCTCGAAACTCCATCCAAATAAAGGGAAGTTTTAGCTACTTAGCCTGACATCGAGTTGAATCCTAAGAATATTCAATAGCATGAGTGTAATATTCACTCATAACGACCATTGACTAAAACATCTGAGAAATTATGCAAATTTCCGTTAATAATCATATTCTTTCATTTAAACAAGAACATTTAAGTAAGACTGAAAGACCAAGATGAATAAAACTTCGGTGCACAAGGCCGGCTTAAGACACGGGTAACTGCCCGGGGCGCCACCATAGTGGGGGGCACCGAATTAAGACCTAACCACGGAAAAATGTATTTGAAATATTTTTTATATGGTAGCAGTGCTTACTATTTGTGAGGAATTGTTTTTATAAATGTTGTTAAAAGAAAGTTCTTTAAAAAGTTTTACTTGGAAGACAGTAGTGGCAGGCGCCCAGAAGTGACATTGCCGTGGTGAAAAGATTTCCGTAAGTCGCCCTTTTTGGTACACACCAAACGGCTTTCTCGAGCCACCAATTTAAAATGAGTCACTGAAAATTTTAGACGGAGAGTTACTTTGCTTCATTCTTAGAAGTGCTAATTTTATTTTTTATAAAGCTTATGTTATTATGAGAACCATTGTCTAGATTAAGATAGATGATTAGAAGTATTCTGACCCTGGTGTTGGAGGAGGATGCTGAAGATGAAATTGAAGGATAAAATAAGAAGGGATGAATTTTACAGAAGAGTAGAGCAGGAAAAGAACACATGGAACACTATGCAGAAATTAAGAACCAGATGAATTGAGCACACGCTGACGCTCAATGGGTTTGTGAAGAATATGATTTTTTGAGAAAGAGTGGAAAAATTCCCAAAAGGAAGGACAAAGGATAAATACATAGACCAAATAAAGAGGAAAGTACCTACCAGGTAGTAAGAGACCTAGTTCTATATAGGGAAGGATGGAGGGCTGCATTCAACTAATCACAGGATTGAACGACCAATGATGATGAAGCATATTTGTACTTTTTATTTAGTTTGCTGGATTAGAATCTTCACCGTCGCACTGACGAGAGTGATTTTTTACCGAATGAGAACATCATATTAGAACCCCACTATATTTCCAGGTCAGACAGAAACGATAAATTAAGAGAGATATTTTGCCTAACGGATAGGTATGGGAATTCGTTTTTCCCCCGAACAATAAGGGACTATAATAAATGCTAGGCGTAATTTCACTAGAGCGTGTCCTTTTTATGTGTAAACGGCTGGTATCCTAACACCCTCCGCCACATGCCTATTGAGGCGGCTTGCGGGGTAGTATGTAGATGTAGATGTAGATGAAGTTGATCTCTAACACCAACTATATGGGATAATGAGAGCTCTACTATTTGGGCGAAGGCTACATTGACTTCTCAGCTAATAAAATTATGCGGTTTCGTGGGTGTAATTTATCCTCCTCTGTCCATCACATACTACTCATTATGAATGCATTATTTCATGTGGCTAGGAACAAATACAAATAGAGGCTGACCGTTCTTCCAAAGTTAGTCAAATAAATCACTATCAGCAGCAGCGTAGGTATACCAACTCCAGGTTACCAACTAGGGTAGTTCCTACTTTTTCTTGGGAAAACATTTACCAAACAACTCATTGAGTATAGCTTTTGATTAAATTTCATATACCGACTGTTTTTCTGATGAATCTACTCTTTATTGCTGCTATCTAATCTGGTTGTGTGTTGCTTAAAGTTCAGGTGCATCAATTCCGTGCCACTTTATAGCATTTGTCAAATATTGAAGAATCTCAACCATATCAATCGGGCGATATTAACAGTTTAAATTTTTATTCCGTTTGTTAGAAAAACTATTTGCCCTCTCTGGAGAAAATCTTCCATTTAGGTGAGAAAAAATAACTCAATGCTCATGATGCATATATGGATATTATAAGTTCGGCACGAATTCTTTCCGGTCATTGAATTTATTTTCCAATGCCGCCGAGCAGAGGCTACCACCTGCAGATTTGGTCGGCCGCTTGGCAACGATATTCCGTTGATTCCTCCCTAAAGAAGGAACGCAGCTTCCAACGACAAATCTCCGAATTGATGGTGCCTTCGGGTCCCCCAAATGTTTTTTTTCGCCACGTAAGTAAACCTTCCACCTCATTTCGACGCGTCTATTTTTAGGGCGAAAACATCCATTTCGTGAGCCACTCGTTTCTCCATTTTTTATGTCCACACTCGGTCATGTAGCATCCCCCGGCTGCTGATGTCCTCCGCTGCGAAAGGAATGTGGGAGGGAGAAACGGAGAGAAAGGTTTGCCTCATCCCTCACCTCCCTTTTTCTCTTCAATACCGACCGAAGAGGTTTTCAGGCGCGGCTTGGGAGGGGTATATATTTATTTTTGAAAAGAAACCCACGACGATATGGCTTGTATCAAATTTGCATGGGGTCGTAGGTTTATGCAAGGTAATAACATTGATAAACTCTTTGAGTTTTGATTCTGTTTTTAGATAACGACGACCGTCCGGAAGGAAGCTTTTAAAAATCATATTTGCATCATACCAATGGTAAAACATGCGCTGAGTTTATTCATTCTCAGCACTGAGGGAACTAGTGCTGTGGATGAGCTCTTTGCACATTCTCAGAATGTGCTGCATAAAATAACTAGTGCCATATGTGAGTTCTGAGCTTATCCTGAAATCGCAATTACTAGTACCCCGTTAATTTCTTGTTTTATTATTGCTTTGCCTGCATACACACAGCATTACTGTCGATTAACAGAGAGAGATGAAATGAGGCAGATGCATGCAAATATAAATAATAATAAGGTTATCAATTTTACTCCAAATATTGAAAGAGAAACAGGCGATTACCTGCTGTGAGATAAAAGGGAGGTATTTTGTATCGAAAATTTTGCGATTATTTCCATAGCGCTTGGTATCGTAGCTTGCATGATATGGCGTATCGCAAGATTGCGAATTTTGCGTATCCATTGATATTGCGTTTTGAATAATACTCTTAGTTAAGGTTACCTACTCACAGGGCTAAGGAAAGCTGCAATGGTAAGATCTCTAGAATATTTATTTTGTGATCAGGTCGACGCGGATAGTATTATTTTACCCCAACACCATGCCTGCATAACAGACAATGGTGAAAAATTAAGATGGATATTGTGTCAAACAGAGACGTGTGATAACTATTTCTTTCCACGATTGAGTAAAGACTTAAAAAAATAAACAGAGCGAGGTAGTAATCCTTCAAGACGTATATCACTTTTTGCCTTGCCTTTTATTCTAATTTATTTCTTACTTTCTCTATCCTTTTCAAGGCTGGTGCCGTAACGCACCCTGCCCCTTCTGCGACTCCAAGTCTAGTAATTAGATGTACATCCCTTCCAAGAGACCTTTACTTTTGCTTTCCCTTCTCCGCTTGTCAAACTCTATCCCTATTTCGGGGAATTTTACATCTCACTATCCCTGATTTTGCCTTCGATTCACATAACACTCACATGGTAATAATTTATTTCATGGAAATACTGTCAATAACCGATATTAGGTAGAGAGCACTCTGGAACTTACGGAGGAAGAATCCAATCAACGCGTGTGTACTTCATTATTTTTTGTGTTTTCAAGTTTTCCGCTTGATATATAACGGAGTGACGAAATACACCATGAAAAAAAACCATTTGACTTTGCCGGGATTCAAACCCTGATCTCACAATTGCCGGTTACGTGTGACAGCCGGTTATATCACTCAGCCATTAAAGTTGAAGGTGAATTACCGTGGGCATGGTTTATGTGAACAAGATGTTTTCTTCTCCAGTCCTTTTGATTTGAGCTTAGTTGTACTGATGTGCTAAGTTAAAGACCCTTTGCTGGATAGTATCAAGTGCTTCCCGGCGAGCGTGGCAACAGCGAATGTAAAAGGCCGTTATCCTTGGGTCTACGTGTTGAAGAGAGCGATTATAGGAACAATTCAGTACACTTCATTGAACGCGAAAGAGGATGACTGGAACGATATGCGATAGTGAAACGTTCGTTAAACTGCCGGTAGGTAGCATTCTGTAGGTACGCATTAGTAGTGGCGGAGTGTTTTGTATGTAGTTAACGGATTCTATTCAAATGCATAGTTAAATGGTAAGCTCAAAGCTCAAAAGCAATTCTTACCTCAAAGTAAGTAAAAGCTTAAATCTATCCATGTCCAACGACACCGAATTACTATGGTATTAGCAAAACTCCACCGTGGCAGAGGATCGCGGCGTAGATGGCCAAGTTAGAATCGGCCGTGAGCGGTCCCTATTTCAGTGGGAGAGAGATGGGGGCATCCCCAACCGGTGAAGGTGTTGGTGGGCGTCAGTCGGTTGGGCCGGGAAGACTTGGGGTGCTATTGGTTGGTTAGGTGGGGAAAGAGAAGGAGTTTGGAGAGAAGCTGTGGAGGACGAAGAGAGAGAGAGATAGGTTTGGGACCCATGCACGTGGGGACTGGAAGTGCGAGAGATAGAGGGACGAAGGGGGTGAAATGCGCCTCCCTCGCTCCACTCCGTCCACCCGACCCAACCCCCAGAAACCCACCCCCGCTGGCGGAGCTCCTAATTCATTCCATTGAATGATTCATGAGAGTGTACGCGGGGGTGGTTGCGGGCATGTGGGAAGGGAGGTTGGGTGCGGAATAAGGGAAGGGGTGGGTTTTTCGGAGAGGGCGTGGGGAAGACAGCCCGGGGGGTGTGGGATGATGGTGGATGGGTTGCGGGAGTGGCCTGGGTAGCGGTAAAACAGGCGTCACATAGGAGGATGTTTTCTTTCCCTGCGCTATTCCTTGCGTGCAGCCAGGCACTGTGGCTACTTGGCCCATACTGAATTTTGCCCCGGTTACGCACCCTCGACATTAAATATGTGATTAACATAAATATATTTATGCTGGAGGCTTTCGCAGCGCTGGGTTGCTTCAAATTGGACGACTTCCGGGTTCTACCGCGCTGGGTCATCTTTGTGTCGATGTCACTTCGCATCCATTGCAAGACGAATTTTTAGATCAGGAGCTGATATCGGTTGATGGAAATCCGATTGTTTAAATTTCGTTGTGACCTCCCGATTGCTCGGTCAGTGACGAGGAAACTGAAGCTTGCACGTTTATATTTTAGTGGGCATTTTTGGTAATAAGTCGTTTCCAAGTATAGTGAAGTTGGTGTCCATCGTCTCTGTTGAAGTGATTTCTTTATTTTTCTATTTCAGTCACCTAACGGATAATGCGAGAATAATACGCCTTTTCTTAGACCAGCAAGAAAGAAAACATGGCAAGAAAATAGTGCTATTAAGTGTTGAAGAGAGCGCAGATAGGAGCACATCAGTACACTTCATTGAACGCGAACGAGGATGACTGGAACGATATGCGCAAGTGAAACGTCCGGTAAACTTCCGGTAGGTAGCATTCTGTAGTTGCGCATTAGTAGTGGCCGAGTGTTTTGTAAATAGTTAACGAGTTCTTAATCATAGTCCTGTTATTTTTATTCTTGTTGCGGCAAAATGTTAAGACTTACGTTGAAGCTTTTATCGCGTCCTACGGTTACGCCATGATTAGCAAATGTACAACGTTTAGGCTATGGAATTTCCGAATTACGTAGCGAGAATAGGGACTCTTTGATTGGCCTATGATTCTCGGGTGACAGAAATTGCACTTGCTCTATCTCGGAAAAATGCACCGTTAACTCAAGGTGAGAGCGATCCCAAGATATATGATCCCAAGCATCATCTACACACTACCTGGAGAACCGTCGCGCGTATATGTGGTAGGGGGTTTTAGAACACCAGCCATGAAGATGGAAGGGAATTTGGTTAACCAATAAGAAAAGGAAAAAGAATAAATGTTTTATGTGTTTTGATGGAATTTCTTTGTACCTATCTGGTTCTGCTTTTGTTTAAGTAATTAATGTTGTGTGGAAATAAATAAATTTTTACTTATCATAGCTGAAGTGTGACTCACTTGCTTTTTGACACCAATCACTTTTAAATATGTAGTGCGGGGTACAAAAAAATAATTCTTGTTGGTTGGTTGGTTGATTGTGGAGTTGACCGACAGCTGAGGTCATTTTCACCATATAGAGGGGGTGAATAAATTGGTAAGGGAAGGGCTATTTGGGAAATGGAGGTAAGTTGGAGAAAAACCCGCCTACTCTTGACGAAAGACCTGTAAGGGACTACAGTTCAACGTCTTGTGGTCAGGGTAATATACTTTAAATGGTCTCCACGTACCATCAAATATAGGGATCGAGGATCCACTGAGAAACTTCCTCCTCTTCTGGATTTCGAACCAAGACCCTCTGGATGGGACCTCATTCCACACTAACCGAATCCACAATATCCTTTGTGTCTTCCTGAAATACGCGTGATCTGTATTTTTCAATTTCAAATTTACGTTAACCTAGGTTGCAGCCTCCTAATCACTAACGGCTCCCAGCCTTTTCCCTCCAGCTGTAAACAATTCTCTGTTCTTATTAGATTTTAACGACTGTCCTATATACCTATCAAGGTGGCACGCCAGACGCAGTGCAAGGAGAAACGCAAGGGAAAACTTCTCGTGTGATGGTGGCTTTAATGTTTTTCCTGGCAGAGAGAGGGATAAGGGTTGAAAACTGGAAAGAGGGTTTTTTTGGAACTGTGTAGGGGGTGCGGGAGGAGGGAATGTGGTGGCGGAGTGTGCACATTTCCCACGGGGCGAAAGCGGACACACCCCCTATCGTCCTGATGTCCTCCCTCTTACCGCTGCATAAAACCTTCAGCCACCCTCCACCCTTCTCCCACACGATCCCTCATACCCTTCAGCTTCTCCATTTCTCATCCTTTTCAACCCTCCCTCCCTACTCAATCCTGGCCCGGGCCGAAGAAAAAAAAAGTCCCTGTGACTGCAGGAGGAGGGACAGTAAACTTTGGAGGAATCGTGTTTTTTTCCTCCTTTTGGTCTCAGATTCATATGGTGTCCTACAAATCGATTACAAAGTATCATAGCTGGCCTTACCTAAGTTATCTACCTTGTGGGATGGACTCTAAACTGCCTATACTTTCACTGACTATGTACTACCATTACTATTTTGCGAACATATCTCGTCCTTAAAGATCATTAATTTGTGCCTACTAGAGGACTCAATATATCTTTGTGAATCATTAGGCATGTGATGGAATTATTTAACTCCGTAGCTATACTTTTAAAATATTTTGTTTGAAGAGAGAGGAAGACAGCATTTCGGATCTTAAAACCCGATGTCCCAAATTTAATTATTTTTTCCCTCTTCCAGTTTATAATACTGTCATTATAAAGTTCAAGCACATATGCAATAGAAGGCGCGAGATCCTTTGCTATGTATTGCTTGTGGGGCTAGTGCATGCTGGTTCATATGACGTCAGACGTGGTTACCTATTGAGGTGTTTACGCGCTGAGTCCGTAGACTGCGTTTGTTGTTTTCATCCCCAGCTTGTTTCATATATGTAACAATAAGTGATTGCAAGTACATTAAGCTTTGTTATTTGAGCTAATTAATTGGTTTTAAATTTAATTTTTTCCTAAATTTAAGTTTTAATCTTTGTGTTTTCCCGTCAATAGCAAGCGCGATCTTTAATGGTGCCCTCTCCGTCTGAAATCCTTATCGAATAACTTCCGTATATGTTTCCAATTTCAAATTTGCGTCGATAATTCCATGGATGATATTTGTTTTAATACTAATGATTCTTCTTTAGTTTAGGCCCTTAAGGTACGTCATAAACAGCATTACCGTGTCCGACGTCACGTGCTTGGAGGTTGCTCTGGAGACAACTTTCCCGGACTGCAGCGTCTATTTTGCATTCATGCTCGAAGATTATTTACTTGTGTTTTTGAAATGAGTGTGCCAGAAATATTTTCAACAATTTACAGCGAGAAATTTTTTTTTTCCGTAACATTGAGGTACAAAGTCTCTTTTCAGTTGTTCATTCGTTCTGCTCCCGATCATGACGCACAAAACTCCTACCCTCTTCCTTCCTCTTCCGCGCTCGTCCCGCATTCACCCCTCTATCACCTATTTTACAACATATATTTACTCTCAGTCTATCCCTGTGAGTACATCCTCCATCCATTTTTGGAGCATCCTCCGGACATTTGCTACCAATTTCCTTTCTCCTCCCACCACCACCTCCAACACTTCCTCTTTTTCCTTGGTTACCCTGAAATAAAATAGGGCTTGGAACTTATAACGAACTTCCTCAAAGTGTTTTTTTTTCTTTTTTTCGGACGTAATTTCCTCGTTCGGATTGGCAGCAAGATTTTCAAATGGCCGCTTCGTGAAAGAGTCTCCGGTTGAAAGATGAAAACCAATGAATAAAGTTAACGCGGTATGACAACCCAGCGACAGCGAAGAGAGCTTCCGTTACCCTCCCCTACTTCATCTTCCTCGGTTAGGAGTTATGGCGGCGGCGAAAGATCTCTGGTTTGAGTTTGAAAACAAGGGCTCTCAGAGAGACAAGCAGGGTTTCCATCCAACTCCTTTCCCTCCCTTAGCTTCTAACCCTCCCGACTTCCCTCTTCTATAATATTTCTCATTCAAGTCGATATGTTTTCACCCCTTGCGGTACCTTCCCAGTTACCTAAGTTTTGCTGCCGCTTCCAAAACTTTGGTCCCTCCATTCTGGACAAATTCATGCAACCATTTCCCATTGCTGGTTCACACAGGCCAAATGTACGGCTATATTGACCTAAATCACCAGAAAAACATCTGAAGGCAGATGTTAGCCCTAACTTCTATTTTAGTGGAATAGTACAAACTAAAACACTGCTGCATTACCTAATTTATGTTTTTTATTGCTAAGGAATGTAGCTATTCCTTTGAGGAGTTGTGCGATGTTTTGCGATTTTATTATGAATGTATTGCTTAAACATTAATTCTAGCGTTATTTATGCGGAAGTTTTAATGCCTATTTACTTTAATGCCGTGTTTAAAACATATTCACCGCACTTCTTCAAGAAGTAAAAGTAGAGGTAACAGATGTTGCGTTCATTAATACCTTCACATTTTTCGCGCACAACTTTATTTTTATCGTATATTTCAAATTCTTGCTGGATCAACTATTAGTGCATTTAATGTTTGAAGAATATTTTTGATAAATTGGTATTAATGGTATCCATTAGTGACAGAGTGCGTGTCCGTATATTCATTTATCAGTAAATTCGTAAGTAAGTAAAATCGTATTAATAATCGAGAGCTAAAAAGTCGCCGCCTGTGATACCTTCCGTTAAGAGCAAGGATGGTTTAGTAAAAAAATTTCATTTTTGAAAAATAAGGTATAAGGTGAAAGAAATAAAATAATAAACCCATAAGGATGCACTCTAGTGGAAAAATACAGAAACTAGAGACACCACTCACAAAAAAAAACAAAATACTGGCTGAGAAATTCTTCTGCGCACCTAAATAAAATTTTGCAAAAAACTGACGTACACCTCTTTTGCTCGCGACGGTTCCAATGAACGCCAAACTTTGCAATCGATTAAATAAGTAACTAATGTCTTTTTTGGCAGAATTATCTGTTACAAAAACGTATGAAAACAAAAAAAGGGATTACAATCAAATAGATAATATTAGTTTTCGTTTTGGGAATGAGTTAATGATAATTGTTGTTTTCTACGATAAATGGTATGAGCATTGAATGGCGGTCACTTGAATGTGGCATATTTTCTTGAGTAAATAACTTTTTGATCAGATCTTATGGCTGGCTTTTCTAAAGACATTTTTTGTTACCTTTTTTTGCTTTTTGGATTAACCAATATTCTCGTATGCATGGATGTTGCCTGAATACGTGTTTATGATGACTTCTCGATCAATGACTAAATCATATGTATTCTCTTTTTTGAAGCAAGCTCTCTCTATTCTCATTCCAGACCATTGTATTCATTTGAGTGGGCCGTTGGTTTCTTCTGACAGGAGTTGTTGCAACACCATGGTACCGGAAGAATGGTGCGTCTGGCATGGTGCGTCTGGCATGGCATGGCATGGTGCGTCTCTTCAGTTATTTTCCCTACATATTCTTTATGCTGCTATAAATTTATCAAGTGAATATTTTTCGCTTTCCTTAGTGTAAAAAAATAGGCAACTTACCTTAATATGTATGCTTTTAATAACCAATCAGCCAAATTGATTGTTATAAATGTGTTAAGGTAGTTTTAGCGAAAAGTCGAAGCCACATGCATTCGATTGCCATATGCAGACATCTGAATAGGCAAATGATTAAGTACTAAAACTTGGACACATTCTTTTGCCTGTTTTCTGATCCCGTTTTTAGTCTCTATTAATTTTAGAAAGTTGCTGGAATTGGTGGCTTTCACCAGTGTAGAGCATTACGCCAAATTTTGATACGAAAGGTATAGATAAGCATACCAGAGCGGTGGCATTGGGAGCCCGGGAATGCCTATAGATGGGTCTCCCATGACATGGGGGACCATCGATTTCTATGCTAGCTAATCCTCCTTTGCTCTCTCTCCCTGACATCAAACTTATCACTTCCGATTGTCATCTAGTTCCACGGTACAAATAATTATTATGATGTTTCACGGCGCTTGTGCAATGTAGTTGAAGTAACTGAGCGAGTCTTTTACACCCTATTGACTTTTACTGACCATGCGATCATGGTGCTCATTCATAAAATACTAACACCCTCCATTACTGTTTACATTGGTTCATAAATGCAATCTAATCCCGTTCTTTTCATTTTTCCGTGCATATGAAAAATTTACAGAACATTTAAGCCATGGTGAAAATGTTTAGTTTTTATTTGTTTGATTTTTCCTCTTCCTGGTACAAGATTCCTCCGTTCTTTATCAATGTGTAAAGCTGTTTCTCAACCCGCAGCATAAAAAAGATGGGATGAACGCGCTACGAGTTAAACCTGCCTAAAAAAATAAACTTTGACTGACGATCACTCACAGCACCATTGATATAAGTCATAATCCTTGCTAAGAAACAGAAACAGTGAAGTAAAATTTATGGAAGATTGAACTCCATAAATGCGTCATAAATCACTTCAGATTAAAGTTGAATCGTTCCAACGCACCCTACTATTATTCTTCAAAACAAGTCTATTGGGAAACCATTTAAGCGTAATTTTAATGTACAGTACTTGAGAAAAATGCTCCTATTTCTAATGAATATTTCGATTCCCTCAGGAGTTCAACATGTATTGGCTGATTTTAACGCATATAATTCTTATCTACTATCCTATATACGCAGAGGAAGGCAAGAAAAAACGTGAAGGTTCCAGTGAATAAAGAATGAAATTTGTGGGAGTTTTTTGCGAGTAGGCAATTGCGTGAACGGAAGTAATAGCCAGAAACTAGAATTTAAAAAAGTTATATAATTGACGATCCGTTATAATTGTGAGAATGCTTGATAAACGCTGAGATGGGAATAATATGATGCATAGGTAATTAAGAATGAATGAAAGTGAGGCGTGTGCTGAGCAGAATAACAAAAGGTATTAGGATATATTTTACATGTATGGAGGATAATATTATCACAGAAATGTACTAAAAGATTAATCGTGATATCCACAAAATTTGAACGATATCTTTTTTATTTTTCCAATTGTTTCTTCGCTATTAGTCGAAAAAAGTTTGAACGAATAATATGATGGAGGAGGTACTATTATGAATATGGAGGAAAAGGAACTCATCGATAGCTCGTCTAACAACCGATCCAATATTAAACAGGCGTGAATATTTTTTAAAAGATAAATGGATAGGCACTCGCAGAATATTTTATCTAGAACATTTATTGATACATCAGTTACAAGTTATTGATACATCAGTCACAAGTTGCAAATTAGCTAACCCGTGATAACCAAAAAGCAAAGCTTTTTCCACCACCCAGGAGATGTACTCCTCAACAAGAAGCGTTTAATGTACTTTTATACTCCTCGCTCTATCTCAAACGCTCCTCGAAGTCCACGAACTTCGCTTCAACGGCATCTTCAGACCAGTTCACGCCTTTTTACAGTAGTCTTTTCCGCAGCTTTGCACTTGTTTACTCGAGTTTAATCGCTTGGCGACGGATGATTCTTTGAAGCGGCAGGGAGACGGAGGGAAACGAGTGATGAAAAAAGAGTTAAGAGAGGGAGGGAAAAAAGTTTTAGATAAACGCGGGGTGTCCATTTCCTTGTTGCTATTCCGATCGCAGATCGAAGACATCCCCAAACGGCTCCTTGCTCATCGGAGACTATGTCCTTGGGTGGTGCTGCCAAAGAATGGGGTGCCTTAGGCGAGAGACATTCAGATCGGAGAGAATGCTAAAAAATAAAAAAAGTATTGAGAAGATGGGGGAATCATGGTGGAGAAGAAGCGAAGAGTTGGAAAGTTTTCCTCGGTTTCCAAAATGCTCTCATACCACTTCCGTCTTTTAGCTTCGACAGACAATCGAACCGCTATAAAAGAGAGTAGGATAAAACTTTTACGCCTTCGCCACCACCCCCCCAAGAACTCTCATTTCCATTGACTTCACATTTTCCGACTTTTATCGGAGGGTGTTCCGCCATCCACTGAAGTGCAAGAATGATTGATGAGGGGGATAAAGGGTGCGATGTTTCATAAGTTACTCTCAAAAGAGTAGTTACGCGAAAGATGGAAAATTCACGGATTGAAAACTTGGAACTTCCGTCCGATTCGAGTCTTCCGATTGTTTTCTTCGGGTTCAAAATTGCGTTATCAGGTAGTATACATTGTTTGCTTTTGCATAAATTAATATTTACTGCAAGGAAAATGTCTGAATGAAGTCATGTGGCTTCTGGAATGGATATTGATTCGACTCGTAACCTTCGATATTGGCATATAAGCTGACGATGCCTAAAACTGGATTTGATAAAATATATGGATTTGATACCACCAAATAGTGATATGGGGAAGTTTATGACCTTCTCGAACTCTATTAGCAGATTTTTTATCACGCAGAAATAATAATTACTGCTGAATATTACGTAGGATCCACAAAATTCGCAGGCGACATGATTCTGTTCGCAGAGAGTGACGTACATTTTAAGGAAAAGTTATAACAGCTAAGGCAGAAGGAAGCAGAGTATGGTTTGAGGGTTAACAAAGAAAACAGGAAGGTAACGAAGGTCGTGGAAGAAGAACAGAACTATGGAAGGGGCAAGGTTGGAATTAGCTAAAATATATAAATGCAATATAAATAATAGGCAACACCTTGGAAATATGGTGAGGATGGACTGGAAACGTTTTACGGAAATAAAAACAAGGATTGGATTAGCGAAGGAGGCATTCAGAAAGAAAAGGATGCTATTAATTGATTGTATTTTCTATTAAGTGAAATAAGACTTGGAGTTGGAGAAAAGGCTAGTGAAATGTTTTGTGTGGAGTGTTTTTCTGTACGGCTGAGAGGCGTGGACATGTGGTACACGGGTCCTCCGTGCAGGGACTAACCCCCTCCTCGGGTCTGCAGGCCCACGCCTATACCCCAGGTTTGAGGAAGGCTGCGGGAATAGGAAGGAAAAAAGGATATGGGCAGCTTTGAACCTCAGTGCCTTGAATAGGCAAAGGGGCTTAAACCGAAACGCGAAACTATCATTTTTTTATTCTGCGTTGGCTACGATTCATCCTATGAGTAAGAAAGAATCAGAGTCGCCACCCTTAGTCCAGCCGAACCGCAGTTCTCGTCAGCTCTCGTGCCGTCAGCTTCCGCGAACGGCACTCGACCTGCGCCACTTGAATGAGGGGTTGACTTCTCCGACATGGTGATGGGCCGTACCAGCGGCCTGATTCCCAGAGGTCGGAGCTTACAAGTCTGCGATGTGTGGACATTAGTACTATTATACGCGCGAGAGTACTTAATATCAAGTGGTCAGAAGGTGTAAGGAATGAGATCTTGGAGATAGTGGGAGAGGATATAAAGCTGTGGAACGCCATACAAGGGATAAAGCAAAATTTGATAGGGCAAGCTTTAAGGAGGTATTGTTTGCTACGGGATATGCTGGAAGGAAGTGTGGGGTGGAAACCCATGAGAGAAAGAAGGAAAAGGAAGATGCTGAGTGAAATTATGGGAAGAGAAGACTACGCGAGGATGACAAGATGGAAGAAGCGGAGAGGTGGTGCCAGGGACCTGCGTGAGTAGACAACCTATAATGATGAGAAAAGGGTTTTTATTAGGAGCACTGCATGTATCATCATTTGGAATGATATCCGTCTAGTAAAAACATTTTTCTAGCCTAAAAAAACGATCATGAAACGAAGGACCAGTGCTTAATATCTAAATTATTTTAATTGCACAAATTCCCCAAATTCAATAAGACATTTATGATATATTTGTAACGTATTACGCTTACTATGGCATTAATAATGCGAATTAAGGCAACGTGGAAAGCCTCGAGGCTGACGAGAGACTAAAATGTGTGAAAGAATTAGATGTATTCATTCCCAAGCTCACTTTGACCTGAAGAAACTTCGTCCCAAGTAAATTTGACAACCCATTTCTTTCGATGAGAATAAAATGGAAACTTAAAAGTTTGAAGTTGTTATCATTCGTCTCCATTAAAATCGGCTTAGTGCGAGGGAAATTGATGCGGAAACGAAAGAGAATGGTGACCATGTCAGCGATACAGTGTCTTCGTCTTATTCCGGGAAGTTCATCTTTGTGAATTCCCCGGGAATAATTTTTTTTTCATGCCCTAATCTGCCGTATAATTGTTTTCTCTAATGCTCTAGCAAAGATATTGCTCCGGAAATTTTAATGCAGACCAAAACAAATAAAAGTTAGTTTACTTTATGGAAAGGATAATGATTCAGTGTGGCTAAATAACTAAATTAACTCCATAGGAAAAGATTTTATATTCCTTTTTTAGAGTAGTGGACTCGTTTGCATTTTAAGAGCTCCTATTTCTCTGTCTAACCTAATATCATGATCCTAAAACTGGCAACATCCTTGCCTGAGGTGGGATTTGATCCTGAAACACGTAGTTTGCTAGGTCGGCATGTCATAAACTTGACTTCGACGCCTGACTATTCTTTTCGAGTCGATTGGTAGGACTCAACTAGGATCTGTTCGGATAGTGGTGGTACAGAAGTGGCTCCTAGGTATTTGCCTTATTGCAATGATGATAAGAACTCGAGAGAGAGATAAAACAGCTTTCTCAGAACAGATTCTCTTAACTTACGTTGTCAGCATTGGTAGTTTCAGGCGTCAGTCGATGGAATTGATTCATGTTATAATGGAAACCTTTAAATTTATGATTACACATTATTTTTATTAAGAAACTACCTGGGTTTTGACGTTCAACGCAGTTCTTCAGGTTCCTCCGTGAGAAATTCGGAGTGACACTTTTATTATGCCTCATTTAAATATCATTTAATAAGATGATGTAACACATTTCTTTTTCAACCGCGTGATTATCGAAAATCGTTCGTTTGATTAATCTAGAAGGAAGTAAAGCAATGGAGGAAATTAGTTCAACTTTTGTTTTGACACAGATTGACTCACAGTTTACTGTAAAGGAATAATAGCCGTTGGGAAAAGAGAACTGAGGGATTGCCTGGAAGTGAATAAGAATGAAATTTTCCTTTTTTTTCGTTTTTGCTACAGAATCTTCGAGTATTCTTAGTGTATTATACCACGCTAATCCCAGGGTATCCCTTTCTATGCTCCGTTTAGTTTTACACTAGTTAATCATCAATTGCTGCAATGAAGAATGGCTTTAAAACTCAATTAACTACTTTATTGATAGGCACCCCGTAAAAGCAGACCATGCTCTGGCACTGAATGAGCAGGAGGAGCAGTAGCTTATGTACTGAATTTCTACTATTATTTTGGCATATGTTGGAATAGGTGTTCATGCTCAAGTAATACTATATAGACAGGAATGGCAACAGTCAAGTTCTTAAAAAACTAGTGCTTCTTCTGAAATGCACTTTTGTCGTTCATTTCGCCTTAACCAATGGAATTTTTTATGCTTTTGGATAATAATTCCGTTGAAGTTGCAAACTCAAATTTCCCTGTTTATTTGAAATGTTACTCATTAAATCCCCTCCTGTAGTAATAACCAACTTACAAGGTAAATTATTATATCATTCAGTTTTGCCCTCTGGTTTAAAATGGAAAATGAAATAGGCATATTTTGACGAACATATGCTGCCGAACTCTAGAGGAAAAACCCTCCTGGGTATAATTCAAACTCACGTCTTGAGGTTGGAAGTCAATGCGTGCTTGCCTCTTTCGGCTTTTTTCCTTATTCCCTTCCTTTTTACAGCAGTTGCAATGGCATCCCTGCGACACACGCACTTTTGGCGACTCGGGGATTAGTACGTAAATGTAGATCGTTTTGAGTATCAGTCGTCCTAATGTACCCACCAGCCTTAGTTCACCGTAATAACCTTACAACGTACATTTCAAGCAGTTATAATCGTGGATATAATAAATTCTAATGGTCACAAACACCCATGTCTTTAGTAGTGCAAAACCATCCAGGCAGAACTGAAAATCGTGACATCTAGACACACGATGAAGTTATTGGTGGCGGCTGATACTTTGTTGAATTCCAAAAAATAACAAACAAATATCTCCAGTGGAATTGTGCAAAGTATTTAATCTCTTTACTATCCGGACACGCATTGCAAAAGTTAACGCAACTCTTGGAAAACGTCTCCCACTAAAAGGGCAGGCTAATTAGGCATCGGAGATAAGTAAAATAATTATATGGTTATTATCCAAGGGTAAAAGAAGCTTCCCGTGTAAACACTTGACGTGGCGGAAGCGTACGATGGGATAGCGGTGAGAGCAAAAAATGGCTGGGGAGGTCTTTTTTCGGAAAATATTTTTGTCCGTGAGGAAAAGGTGTAATCCTGAGTGCACTTGCCTGTTTGTGCAACGATAACTTATTACGGATAATTTTAAGTAAGTAGAGGGCGATTCTGAGGGTGAACAGTCATTGACGACCCTCGCCGCTTAGACACCGGCTTAAATTCTCCGGCCTCAACAGTACAGCCTCTCTCCTCTTTTAGATGTCCATTCCGCGACTTATGGGAGTTTCTCACCCAGTTTATCTGCATGTGCCTGATTCCCTGCAAGTCCCCTCAAGGGTATGTGGCAGGGGGTAGGTTTTCCCCAACATACACTACGCTGTATGGTACTTAAATTTAATGAAACGACGACTTTTAATGCATTAGCAAAAACCTCCTGCAATTAACAATCAGAATGTGGAAATTCACCAACACGCACAATACTAAACGAATGCTAGCAATGTTATAGAAAAAAATGGTTACTCGTGTATTTTGCTGCTACATAAATGCGCGGAGATAGGAGATTTACCCAGGAAGCAGGCAAGACGAGGCTGTTAATAAGGCGTGGGAGATTATAAAAATAAAGAAAAGGACGGTTAGTTTTAAAAGGGAGGAGAGAACTTTTTCCGTCAGGAATTGGACGTGGACGTAAGGTGGTGTCGCTGAGTGGAAAAAAAAGCTGGGGAAGTTTTTTTTACACAATTTTTTTGTTCGTGAGGAAAGGGTGAAATTGGAGGGTGTGAAAGGGAGAAGGGTGGGGGTGGCCAAATTAAGTGAGAAGTTAGAAAAGAGAGGGGGAAGGGAGAGAGGGAGAGTGTGGAAGGAGTTTAGAGAGGGTAGTGGGTGGTGGTTGTGGAAGACAACTGGAGGAGCGACAACTGGGAAAGAGGGGGGGGGTGACTTTGTGGGGGTGACTTTGGGGGGGAGGAATATAATGCATGTGATTAGGGGCTGGAAGTGTTGGGAAGTCCGGGTGGAATAGGGTGATGAGAGTGGGGGAATAGAGGAAGAGGAGGCGCATGGCGGGTGATGCCTTGTGTAAAAGGGAAGGGTCGCCAGGGGGGGGGGAGGAATGCGAGCCAAAGGTTGAGGCTGGGACGTGGTGGAGGGGGAGGAAGAGGGTCGGAATGGCTGTGGAGGTGAAAGGGGTGTGAGTTAGTGTGGCAGTTTTCGGAGGAGAGCCAGGGTGTAGGAGGTTTTAGGGATCGAAATTGGTGGCGGATGGGAATAGGTTACTTTATAGAGGGTTGGAGAGAGAGAGAAGGGGAGAGAAATTATGGGGAGTCTTGACGGTGTATTGAGGCCACTGAAGGGAGCGCTGAAGTGTCCTAGGTTCTGTATTAATGTAGAAAAATTTAGCGGACATCCAGGTGAAATAAATGCCTATCACATGTACTGTTTATATTTTTACCAGTTGTTTTTAAATGCTTCCTTACACAGTGTATTGAAGTAGAACAATTTGATTATGGCTGAAAATGAGTATAGTGGCGAATAATGAGTATATTGCGTGGTCTGATTAGACACACAGGGTTGCGTAACTCATTAAAAGGATCGCATGTCTTTGTGGCAGAAAGGAGAATCAATAAGAACACTCAGATCTTAAATACTGCATTTATTATACACTAAGGCACTGTCTTACATGGCAACACGAAGTCGATTCTGGTGACCTGGAGGGGTCTGCGGGCTTCGGGAGCTTCGGCGACGAGGAGGGCACTGGCAAAGATGCTGGTCGAAGCAGGGTGTCAGCAGGGCGTGGTCGTTGGAGGCACGGCGAGCGTTGTGGCGAGTACTTACTTAGTCTGGTGTAAAGCAAAGGTCTGGTTTTCAAAAGTCAGGTTTACCTCTACTATTATAAGATGTAGCCTTTTCGTTAGTAAGAGGATAGTTGAGGTTGTGATTTTTTGAAATGCATCAGAGTGCCAGGCGGTGATGATGAGCGTTGTCCTTGGATAAGTGAATCCGAGTTATCACACCAAGGCAAATGTATTGCCAGACTGAAACCGGGCCTAGGAGTTGGTCCTAACTTCAAATCTAAGTCTACTTATACTAAAATATGGTGTTTTACCGATCAGGGTGCTTGGTTCATCATTGTTTCCTCTCCAATTGTCCTTTGTACGATCTATTTACGTACGACAGTATAATTATGCCCTCGAAAAAGAGGTGTGTTACTGTTATGTTCCAGGCTGGCCATGGCTGCCAGGTTGGTCAAGTGCTGATCAGGCAATTTTATGGGTGCGAGTTCAAACCAAGTCTAGGCAATGCACATGATGATTGTCCTAGGATTAAGTCCATTTGTTAGCCATCGGTATAAAACCTTAAGAGCTGGAGTACCATAAACGCAATTCTACTAGTTATAGCTATTTGGTGCTTTACCAATTAGGGTACATTTTAGTGCGTCACCTTATCTTCTCTCGTCCTCTTAGTTTTACTTAAGTATTTGCGGTGGTGGAGTACTACTGGTCCACGCTACTTATTCCAAAAATCTTTATTAAAATACCCTATGCTTATGGGTGACATCAATATTCCCTATGAAATAAATCGGAATATTTCAATTTGTGAGGAACACGACGTAAGATGCTTTAATTGCGATGGAACAGACCGTGAAAGAGTGAGTAATTATAGATTAGCGGTTAAGTATAAGTAATAGAAGACTCATTACGAATGGGATAAAGAGAGGTAGGGCAGATATCTAGATGAAGATTAATATCGTGTAAGAAAATCGGTTTCGGACATTGCCTGATGAAGTCTAGGAAATGTTTTACCCTCTTCCATCTAAAGCTGCCTTAACCGGTGGATCACCTTCAACAACGAAAATCAATTGCCATAAGCAATGGCACTAGCCCGTCTAAGGTTTTGCGTTGCTTGCAAATTGGTGAAAATTTTTAATACATATTTCACAATTTTGGAAGAAATTATTAATCCGTCTCCTGGTTGAGGAAGCTACTCACTCTACGTACATTCGTTGATTTTTTTCTTGTATTTGTTGCCATAGTATCTCGTGTTGAAATAAGGCTGAGTTACTTTGTTTTTTTTATGAAGAGAGAGGTTGGTTGTACCAACAGGAATGAAGTTGTTTTTGGGGTTAGAATTGGTGGCGGATGAGAATTGGTTACTTAATCTGAGGATCAAGTTTGAACAACTGACTGTGTGTTGAAATTGGAGCATGGGAAGAATAAGATCCGAGTTTAAGGTCCGATTTTCCTCGTGAGTAAGGAAAATGTTGTGGACATTGGCTGAATAAATGACACCCTTAGCTATCTGCGAGAGGAGTTCACGGGTGATGGAAGAAGCAAGAAAGATATTGAGAGGCCAACAGCCCAAGCAAAGAAAGCATTCAACAACGATAAGAGTGTACTAACAGCCAGCAACATATTGGGAGTAAGGAAGTATTTTATTACACTCACGTGGTATGCTTCTGTGTGGCAGCAAAACGTAAACGGTTACAACTGCAGATCAGAGAAAATTATAATAACTAAAATATGATGTTATCGAAGAATAATGCCAGAAGAGGAGTCAGGTGTCTTCTACTAGGAAAAGGAGTCTGTTGAAAAACAGTGACACAAACGTAGAAGCAAGTGAGCTTTTTCTTAAATCATATATTTGCAGCATGCTCTTATATATATAGCAGTGACACATGGACAATAATAGCTGCAGAACAAGATGTTATCGAAGAATGATGGAGATCAAATGCTCAGAGAGAATCGCCAATGAAAACAGTCCTGCGAAGAGTTGATGAGAAAAGATGTAAGTTGAAAACTCTGGGACGAAGAGACACATTTTTCACATTTTGCGACAGAATAACCTCTTGAAAGCAATAATATAAAGTAAAACTAATGGGAAGAAATACCGAGTAAGGCCAAGGACGGAATACATCAGGAACATTATGAGAGAAATTTAGCAACAACAAACCAATCTTCTCAGTGATGAATGCTGTTGATGACGCCATAACTGTTTCTGAAAAAATGATATTACCAGTTGGTACATACATAACTTTTTCCATGCATCGGAATGTTTTAGGAAGTAAAATAGTAAAATGAATGGTGATTATTTTTTACACATTTTTACTATTCTTAAAAAAGTTTTCTTATTTATTTGATTAATAATATTCTTCGGTGTTTTACCGATCGGGGTAGGGTTTGATATATAATACCACTTATAAGTTCCACTTTAAAAATTCTCATTACAATATACGCGGGCAGAATTCTAGCTCTCAACGCCACTTTTCCCTCTGGTCACACTTGAAATTCCCTGTACATTGGGGGGAGAGAATGAGTCAGAAAGGAGAACATTTAACTTTTTAAAGTATTATTTTGGTGAGTATAATGTTATATCCTCTTGGAATTATTTTTATAATGAATAAAACCGGAATCAACAAACAAATCAGTCAGTTCTAAGGTTTCAGAACTGTTTATGAATCAGTAAGAATTTGGTTGAAATAGTTACAAATGGTAAATCAGTCTTCTAGGGGTAAGAAAGTTAATCACTTCTTCAAATACATTACGTATTTATCGCCTTACTCAACGGTACCTAAAGTGGTATGATTTTGGAGAGCATGTGTTTAAGTTTACAGTCAGGGGGTGGGCTGGCTCAGGTGAGGGCGAAATTCGAAGCGAACGAGAATCGGTTACATTAAGTGAGGTTAAGAGAAGGGGAGTGAAAGTTTAAAGGCCTTGACGGCGTGTTTTGACCACTGCAGGAATATAGGGAGCTGTCCTAGGTTCTTTTAAGCCAGGCCAATTTTCGGGTCATGTTTCTAGAAAGAATGAATGACTCACGCATGCATGCTGGAAATGTTGATTATTTCAGCGCGCGACGCGTCGCGACGTCTTCTCTAACGTTAACTTGCTCTTTAATTGAAGTGCGACGTGGCCTCAGATGTAAATGCTCCTTACACCAGTTCTTCCGACTTGCCTCTGTTATTGAATTTTGGATTGTTGAATTTAAGTCATGCCATTATTTTTTTCTTGTTGCTGGTGAAATCGTCTATTTTCTTATTATATCTGGTGTTATGATGGCGTGGGTGGATTTTGATGCACAATTCTTATCTTTGGAATAAATGTTCGAGGATCTCACTTGTCTTCTTACGTTCTTTTTCTCGTCATTACTTAATTTAAAAAAAAGCAATGTGTTATTTCTCATGCGCAAGAGAGAGGGAGAATGGAAGGCAGGTAGGTAAATTAAATTTTCATCTTTATTGAAACATGCTATTTTTGTGAGCAATACTTCACATGGCATTATGTGATCTCCAAGGAATTAAAACAGTGGTACTTAAATCCACCAATTCCTCTTAAGTTTTCGACCTCAGCTACGAGTTATACTAACTATTTTTTACCAATTGCAATGACTAAATACAAAACGTCAAGTGGAAGCAATGACAATAAATATGTAAATCTGCTCGGAAGGCATATTCATCATGTTGATATCAACTAAGCGTTGCAAGAATATTTTTATAGAGAAATACTTATAATACTATAAATAGTACTTCATAGATAAATGTTGTTCGTGAAATCCAACGGTTACAGGTGACTTTACTGGCCATGCTGGTCATTCCCTGTTATTCTACGCCTTACATAACTCACTAATGTTGAGACTGCACCCTGCTTGTGAACATTATTAGCAACACCATGATAGAAAATTCTGTACGCTTACTTTAACAAGTATTTTTACAGAATTTCTCTGAAGAAAGCCTAAAGAAATATGGAGACTTTCCTTAAAATATTGACACCTTTTTTTCAACTCAGACTTAATCATTAAACGTGTATTCGTTTACTTTGCTTGTTTGTTACTAAACTAACTTTTGATGATAGTGGCGTGAGCTACGAGAGAAAGTGCGGCATTTTACGAAGAAGTGTGTGGTTGGCTCGAGTGAGATCAAAAACGGATGTGGATGGGAACAGGTCACTAATTAGGGGTTGATTTACGTCCCCCCTGCTAGGAAAGGGGAAAATCTTGACGGCATGTCAATACCAAAGCAGGAAGTGAAGGAGCGGCCCGAGGATATTTTTAAACCCGGAAGTTTTTGCAACCATTTAGTCGAAACAATGACTTGGAATATGATTTTTTTAAGTCATGTTTTTTCACATTATTTTGAAAAAATATGCCATTTTCTATTTTAAAATATAATACTTAGGGTCTAATTTTATACCTTAATAGTTACATTCGTAAATCGGCGTATTTAACTTCTTAACATTTATTGCATACATTAAATTTTCCAGTTCGAGACAAAGGAAATGTTCATCACGTTTTGACTAAAATATGCCTTAGGAGTGTACTGAAGAGAACAGGCTCATAGAATTTAAATGTCAATGATATTTAGGGGCATATATGCTTGAGTGTTCGTCAGACCACCGCACGCCTAATTAAAAGTTATTAGGTTAGGTGAAAACCACCTTACGAAACAAATTACATCCAAATATGCAGTTTTTGTATCCGTGCGTTTTCAAAGGCGTATTTTGCGGGTAAATGAAATGGTAATAAAAGGTAAAAAGTTTGTTAAGGAAATCTTTATTCATACCTAACGGTATGTGTTGGGTAACCATTGGCGTGGCATTCATCTCCTCAGGCTTAGAAACGTTATTGCTGAAAAATTTATTCGTCAAACAGTTCAAATTATGTGATTAACCGTTTTGAATATTAATTGCCCTGACATTTTATCGCAAATATCCAACTTTGTTTAAAAATCATAAGGAAATAAGCGTGACTAATCAAATTTTATTTTACACATGCATTACCGAAAAAATAATCTTTAGCACTATTTTAATATTATAGCTTATACTGTTACGCCCCCGTTCGTACAGTGTTCCTTCAAACTCACATGTTCCATTCTGTGTAAAGAATCTTATAAACTGTCGAAAATGTTACAAAACTACTGTGAGAGTCTGAACTATACAAAATTGATTTTGATACGATTGGTTCTCAATATATATTGTTATTAATTTCTTTACCGGAATATATCCGGAGGCAGCAGTTTCGCATCGATGGAGCCGAAGACAGAAAAGAATGAATGTGTTAGATTCGTCGTTCTTCGGCCGGAAAAAAGAAATAATTCTCAAACTTTGGAATGATGGAGCATCCGGTTGGTGAAGGGAGGGAATCGCTTAGATAAACGTTTTGACTTTTTTAGGAGGGATTTGGAGGGAGGAGGAAATGAAGCCGAGAGATGAGAGGGAGTGGTGGATTCTGGGGTGGTGGGAATGGGGGGGGGGGGGGGGTGAGGAGGCAGTTTCAAGCTAAAAGGATCAGTGGGGTGGGGACTAATCGGGGGTGCAGCGCACTTTCCATGCTTAATCAGGGTGGGGGAGGTAATGAGCCCACGTGTCCTCAAACCACGCGACCACCGTTAAGTTTGCCAGGCTCGCTACTGAGGTACACGAGGTTTCGCGCCGTGTGTCGGCCTCCCCAAGTATTAGCGCCTCCTTATGGAAAGTGTTTCAATGCAAATACGGTTGTTAAACAACTCGTGTTATCGTACTCAATACTATACTGTGCGGTACTGTCATGATCAAGGGTCTGACACTCATATTACTCCATTGGTTATACATTTCACCCAAAGCACTCTAGCGGTTAGGCGCTAACTATCAGCGCTATAGCGCGACAGGTATACTCTTTAATTGAATATCTTGCAGATTTGAGTGGGAAATTACCTATTTATTTCTCAGGGGGAACTTAAAAAGGTAACTGTTCAATCAATTATGCATCCTGAAAAAATACTGGAATCAGATTGCAGCGCAATAATGCCGTCCAGTCTTTCTCTTGGCGTTTTCGCAGCGTACTTTCTCGGCCATCTTCTTTGTTTACTTACGGTTGCGATGGCGATGTCACGTGTGGTCCCAGGCGTATTTTAAATGGAAGCTGATAAACGTCTTACAACAAAAGGAATAATTACTGCATTTTTTCACAAAAAATAAAAGATTTATGGCAAACGCATACACTCTTTATCTTTTTCACGCATACGTATTTTTCCATTTGCGCCTGGAACAATTGGCGCTAGTAGTAATCAATACGAGATATCGCAATTCCATCAAACCCTTGGTCATGATATTATGTTCCATTAAATATTTTTGCAACCATGGACACTAGAATTTGAGGATAGCAGACTCCCAACTTCGGTGTTATACCTATTTTGAAGCTGCCATCTGCGACGCCACTGTCTTGAGTGAGTCACTTGTTACAGATGATCCCTATGTATCACACATTTCCCTTTTTTCAATTTCGAACTTAGGGAAATTACGGCTAGGTAGGAAGACACTAATGATTTTAATTGTCAAATGTTAATGTTAGAACGATCACAACTACAAAACAAAATCATTAGCGTTAGTATGAGTAATGAGAGTAATTCACGAGTACTTGAATTCGATAATACATACTTTCAATGATCACATCCAAGAGATTTGTATCACATAGGGAAGGAAAACCAAAATCTGTCAAAATAATGAGAGGTTTGCAATGGATACATAAGTAATCATCAGCATCGACCATGCCCTGCTATACGGTAAAGTGAAGAATACAAGAGAGTTTTTACATTACCCTTAAACAAGCTTCTGTTCTTCACACCTAAATTTTTGTTCTTTCTCACGGTTACAGAATACCCTGTGGAGAATCCAGGAACAAAGTAAGATCTTTTATCCATTTTTAGTCGATCAATCAATCGTTTTGCATACCAACAATCGGAAATCCACTTAAGCCGCCATTCGTAAACAAAGTGACAATGTGCCTCCAAGTCCTCATTAAGCCACCTATCGAACGGTTTCAATAAATTAAACAAAAAAAACAATGAAAGCGCACTGAAATTGGCGGGGCTGGTTGTAAATACGACAGATACCGATAAAATTATCACAAAAAAAATAAGGATACTTTGTAAATTTCCACTCTGAGTTTATTTCATCGACCTAGGTTTCGGCGAATTTTGCCATTGTCAAGGTTGCCGAAAGCAATGGGTAGGTGAAATAAACTCAGTGTGGAAATTTACAAAGTATCCTCCTTTTTTGTGATAATGCTATCGATCGTTCACTTCCAAAAGTTGTTGCCCGATTCTTTTAACTCTATTTATGGCAGATGCACTGAAAATAGTACATCGGATCGTATTTTTGACATTTTTAATATGAGGGATTCTAACATTGTCCATGAAAGAATGCTTGACAAGGCTACTTCTGTGAATATGAGCTTTCGATTTCCTTAGGAACTGATTACAAATGATCATATTGCCTAAGGTATTGGTTAAATTCGAAATTCACAATCAGAGACAATTACATTATCTTAACGAATAATTGTCATCAGAAATTCCCTACCGAGTTAAGCCGCTCGGATAAACTGAATCTTTTGAATGCTGTATATAACTGCAAAAATAATACTATAGCATGCCATAATAAATTCATAAATGAAGTAGAATAATGAACCAACCACAAAACTGCCTTTTGCGTGACGTGACGTTTGTGCTCATTCTCGAAAATTTGGCGACGAGCCTATTCCCAAGCTCATTGGAATAAAACCATAGCAAGACAATTCAAAGTAATGTCGTCAGCGTCATTTATGGAAAAAAGACACTGAATTGTTTCAGAGAGTCACGCTTGATCGTTGTATTAAACTCCGTGTACCGTGGGTATTTATTTATTTATTTAATGCAGTCCAAAAACAGCACAAGGCCAATTACAAAAGACTAATAATGACAAATAAAACAATTAACAAACAGTAAACAAAATGTAGACAACAATGAACAAACAATATTCAACAGTATTATCAAATAACAAACAAAATGGTAGTATTCATAGAGAGAGGAAAATTACGATGGAGATGGTGCGAAATAGATGAGGGATAAAAAAAAGGATCAAAATTGGGAACACATTTTGAAAAGGAGTTAATTGAAGAAGGGAGTCTGAAGAGAAAAGAACGTTTAGAGACAGAAAGGCGTGGGGTGAAACAGTGAAAAAGGTCACTCAATCTCAATCTCGTCGTGCGCGAAGGAACACGAAGCGGGAAAAGGGAAAGAAGGTCAGATGATCTGTATTTGCCATTAATAATATTTATGAAGAGTCTCCTGTCATTGAGGACACGGCGATCAGCTAGAGTCGCAATACCAAGAGAGGATCTAATCATATTGAGGAAAAAGTTGCGGATAGGCTTGTGGCGGTAGCGGACAACAGACAGGAAAAAATTTAACGGGCGTTCAAGGAGCTTTAGTGAAGAAGGTGGGGCCGTAGCCCAGATTTGGCTGCAGTATTCCAGGACCGGAGAGACACAGGAAAAGAAAAATGTGCGTAGAACAATTAAATCGGTAATTTCTCGGTAGCGATACATTATACCAACGACATAGCACGAGTGGCAATGGATTTTATGTGTTCACGGAAGAGCTGCTTAGAATAAAAAATAACCCCTAAATCTCTCTGAGTGGTGACTGAAGGAATATTATGCCCAGATAGATGGTAATTATGACTCAGGATAGATTTCCGTAAAGAGAAAGGTAGGATAGTAGATTTAAAGAGTTAAGGACACTTTGGAAACTCTCACTTAAGTTATCTTTGGATGAAATCCCTATAATCGAAATTTCGTTGGAATACGCAGTAGAGAAAGGTGTATAAGGGGTTGTACATTAATAAAAATGTTAGTTTTGCATGGTGTTGTACTATTTTGTTGAATGTAATATAAAGATTCTGTTTGAAGCGGTTTAACTCCTGGGGTGTTTATGATGATATTACTTGGGTATATCGTCATGTTATTTTCCCTTTTTGTGGGAATGGCATTTTATTGGTACCTTAGGAAACTTGAAGCTTATTTTCGCGGGTACAACCGTTGGAGAACCGTTTCATGGACGAGGTTGGAATCACTTAAGAAAATTGGAGAAATTATGAGAAGGGAATATTATATTCAAATGTTCTTTTCATCTTTTAAAATATAGGAATATTTCCACATTTATGCAAGGCACTGAAATATTAAGGAACTCATCGGTTTGAACATTATTTGAGATCCATAAAAAGCATTTATTTTTTATAATACCTTTAGACCTTGCAGCACTAATGTGCTCGCGAGGATCTTGTGTCATCATTATTTCTTATGTTATTTAATTACTAGGCAAATTCCTTGTCAATTTTTTATTGTTTCATTTATTTAAATATGCATTTTTAAATGCCTCAAGGGTAGTTTCAAATGAAGCGAGTCCCTACGCCAAAAACGAAAATAAGTCACAAAGTTTTCTTGCACGTCTCGAAGGGGATTGACTTATCTCAGTCTAAAAGGCGTCGATCTTTGGATTATTTTTTACTAAAAATACTATAAATATCAAACGCGCTAAACATTTATATCAGTCCAGTTTCATTTTCGTCTTTATTTTAGAAATGTGATTTAAAACCAACTAAGTTCCAGAAAACATCCCCAGAAAAGAATTTTTATACGATTTGAAAGGAAATTGGTTTCTCTCTAAAAAAGGAAAACTCTCAACCTGATAGTCTTGAACAGCCTAAATTGGTCAATCAATCGTTATGGAACATATGTTCCAAACCTCTCTTAGGAGTTACGGCGGAATATTACCTTTTCTATAATGAAATTTGTTGATATCTCAGCCTTAATCAATAACAAGTTTAATTGCAAATATGCTCAGTTTTTTTAATTTCTCTTAATTATGCATTGCTTGAATTTTGAGATTTTGAGGATAAATAATATTTAAAACCACCAAAAAGCTGTAAAACGTGTCCTCTCGAGAATTTTTCATTCGATTCGAAAGGGCAAACTCGTATTCTCATGGATTTTAAAATCCAAAATTAGTTACCGAACCGTTGTTAAAAAAATATCGCAAACCTCTCTTGGAAGAAGTCTCTGGGAGAATTTTTCCTCTCTTCCCGTCTGTGATCTTCTTTTCCCAATCCGGCTATAAGTTGCTCAGCTTTCCATTTTCTCCGACAAAACCCTCCCCGTGCGCGTTAGAGAGACACTCCAAGGCGAATGTTGGGGGGGCAGTCGTCTTCTGGAGGGTGAGGGGGTTATACTGCCACTTTCATTCTCCACCCCCTTCGCCGTGTTCTTCGGATGTAGCGCCGTGCCCTTGGCGCTTGTGAGAGGGCTTGTTCCACGGTAGGGTGGACGTGGGCGAAATCCTGGTGTTCGGCCAGGGGGACGATGGAAAGAGAGGGCGGATTTGGGATATATGAAAGTTTGGGCGCCTTCCAAGCGTGGAGTGATTTAGATGTATGTGTTCCTTTTGGAGAATGGGGGCGTGTCTGGAAGGAGATAAACCCCACTCGCTTCTTCCACCCCACTCAACCTCACGTAAAGAACTCTTTCTCTATCTCTTTGCGTCCCTTGGATGTCCTGATGTGCATTTAGAGGCGTACCAGAAAAACGGGTGAAAGAAAGTTCACGTGAAAGGTTTTCTGAAGTAGATGTTCTAATCCGCGCGCCCGTCGTGTTTTTTTTGTTTTTCTGTGGTGTTTTGGGGAATATTCTCCATAATAATAATATATTTTTTGGTTGCTACGTTAATTTTTTTCTCTAGGTAACCTTTATTAGCTTACTTATGTAGGGATGATTAAGATAGCGACAAAAAATGGGTGGATATTAGTAACATATATGATGTTGCAATTCATGTCTTGAAATTAAGGTTTTTAGCTGTGTATTTAGAGGTGCTGAGATAAACGTGCAAAAATGTTTACGCGGAAGGTTTCATTATACGGATGATGGACTCACGTTAGCATCATTTGTTTCGTGCCAGTGTGTTTTCATGGTATAATTTCCTTAATTTGAGTTTTTTGCTTGATTAATAAATTTTGGCTGTAAAATTTCTCATCGTAGTATACGTGCATATTATTTAAGGTAGCTACGGATCTTCGGTGGACAACTATTAATATGCCCAACTAATATTTGTCTTGAACTTGCAGCTTGAAAATTCTTAGCAGTTGGTGGGAGCCTTTTAGTGAAACCTTTTGATTTCATGTATAATTACCATTTAGTACGAGTGTCAATTTAATTTGATTAATAGTGTTTTAATTATTCTGGCTCTAATCGGTGGGAAACATTCAATTAGTTAGCACCAAATAAACTAATACTCGATATTTTATTTGTAATGAGAAATCAATCATGTATCTGTTGCTTTTAAACAATGTTGTCTATTTTATAATCTTAACTTGTTTATATTAACCTAATTAGCCTAAAATTTGCCACTTGAGAAAATATAAAATAATGAAAGTCAGAAAAAATGAATAATATTGAGATAATGATGGGGAGACCATTGTACTCTAAATTTAAATCATTCACTCCATTGATGCATGCTTTGAAGTTAATAATTAAAATTCCCTTATAGAATTTTTTTCCTTTTCAACGGTCATTGGTTAGAAAAAAATGTGATAGATGTCAACATGCCTCTTCTCATCAAGATCTATTCTCAAGATGCGATACAAATGTTTATTTCGAATCATTCTCGGAAACGTGTACTGCTATCTGGCGGCTTAAAAGAAAACTTTGTGAGTATTTTTTCTCTTGTTTATTTATTGGGACTCCAAAAAGGTCTGCGTTCTCATACCCCGAGCACTTGAGAAAAAAATCGTACATCCTAAAAAAAATGACTTCAACCCCAAAATATATTCGAATTCTTTGCGGAACTCCCTCGGGAGGAAAGGACACGAGAGATGGAGAGAGAGAGAGAGAGAAGGGAGGGGGGGAGAAAGGATGACGTCCCAATCTTTCTTGCAACTTTTTTTCTGTAAGTTGGCTTTCTCCCTCTCACTTCGCCATTCTCTCATCCCTTCACTTCTTCCCGTCAAATTTTTTGTCCCTCCACGTGATACAGGAAAACGCGGACCCTGTGAATGGAGTTTTCAAGTTCCCGACGGGTTGGAGCCTGCGGAATCGGGAAAACGTATTTTCCGAGAATTCCCAGGAATTCCCATTTTTTTTTCATTTAATTCTTATAGATCGTCAGTATTAATGGCTATAGCATCGACTGTTCATTAACAGCAAAGACGTATTGAGGGCAGATCAACTAGGGGCACGTGACCAGGGTGTGTGCAGTCTTGCATAGTAACGGAGAGGCACTTAACTAAGGATAACTAAGTCCTAAATAGGGGTCAACAGGAATTTCATGGTTGTTGCATCGCTTTCCCAGGACACTAAACAGGGCCACTCCAGCTCTGGTAAACAGTATTCTTCGGTATTAGTTTCTGTTGTACTTGAAGTTTCCTGAAATTAGGTAATATTATTATTTTTAGTTGGCTCAAAGAGCAATGTTCCCTACTTCCCGAACAATTTTTTTCGGGATTCGGGAAAGAGAAATTCCTGGGAACGGACGGGAAGGAATGCTCTCCAGAAAACACTACCTGTGAGGTACAAGGGTGGAAGAGAAAGAAGGATTCATTTTGCAAGAGAAGGAGGAAGAAAGATGGCAAAGGAAAGATAGCGGGCAAGAGCGAGATGAAATAGGAGATTGGTGGAGTGACGGAGATGGAGTTGGTGTGTTTATATTTTTTCTCACCCGCTTCAAAAACTCGTGTTTTTCCTTCTCCCTTTTCCCCTTGCTACATCTACCACCCCTATCTTCCTCTCTCTCTCTCTCGATCTTTCCCCCTTTTTACCCCTACTTCTCTCCCCCAAGAAACCTAACGCTCCCGCGACGGTTGAGTCGTTGAAAACTCCTTGGAGAGCCGTTAGTGGCGAAGATTTGCCGTAGCCACCGGTTTTCCTCCAGGAAAGGAACGAAAAGGGAAGGTAAGGGAAGATTTGAGAAGGGCAGAAGGGTATGGAAGTGGGAAAAATGGGAAGGAGAAGGGTTTTGAGATGTACAAGGGAATGGAAGGGATAGGGTGCAAGTAAAGACCCCTGCGGAATCACCTCATATCTCTCTCTCCCTCTTCTTATCTCCTCTTCTCATTCTATCTTCTTGTCCGTTCGTCCTTTTATCCCCTCGGGGAGAAACGGTGACATTCGGTTAGAGAAGGGTTGGTTGGCTGGGTGGTGTTCTAAAAGGCAACGGGAAGGAAGGAAACAAGCATAGGAATACTTCCCGACCCCCAGAATCCGTTGAATATTTTGACAAGAAATAGAGCAGAAGAAACTGTCATGCCGTATAGTTTATGACGAGCCGGAGGGCGCCAAGACTATTATTCAAACTCGATTTATATCTTTGGTCTAGGTCATAAAAATTGCTGACTTTTTTCCTCAGAGTTAGTAAGAAAACTTCTTAAAATATCCACGGACGTAAGTCATACAAAAATTCCCACAGCATGAGAAACGATCGTTTTAGAGAATAACTTACCATGTTTCAGTTATGACATGAGTTCCATAAAAATAGCCATAGAAGAAGATATCAATAAAATTTAGTTTATGGCTCTATCTCTGGTTTATAAAAAAAATCAGACTGTGGATTTGTGGTATTTATGGAATGTTCCCATTATTTTTTATATTCCTGGAAATTTTATTTTTCTCTTCTTCTATTTTCTTCTCTGTCACAAAATTTAATGCAAATGATACAAATTTTATGTACACGTATTTGCTACGTATAATCTCCAAACACTTTCACATAGCTCTTCCCTCCTTCAAAATCCTAGACTTTTTTCAATTAATTTTGGCCAAATACTAAGTAGGTACTGATTAGTTTCCTTCCCAGTTTGTGCATCTTTTTCAGATGGTATCAATTATTTCTTATTCTTCTCTTTTAATCTTTAATAAATAGCCCACACTCGTTATCACATTCAGTACTGATGCATGCCGCGTATCGTTCGCAACTATGCTTGCTGCAGCGCTTGATCAGTTAACTGCAATATTTCTTCATATTGACTCATATTTCACATGTGTCAATAGCATTATTTTGTACGTAAATAAGAATCGAAGTTAATCCTAGTTAGGATTTATTTAAATCTTTATTCTTCTTGTACCGTAAATTATCATTTGCGATTGCAGCAATAATACTTCAGTAAAAATCTCTCTCTTCCGAGAATAACTTATATATAACACCCCTGTTTCGTTGATTATTTTCAAATTAATTGTAAGAGATGTATCTCAGTTGGGTTCAATTTCGAAGCGCATTAGGCTTTTTCATTGAGTGCAGAGGCATAGGAATATTTCACCAACAATTTTCTGATATTCCAGGCAAAGCCAAGTGAAATTTTATTTTATGTTTTATAGGTGTGCTGCTTACAAATAATTTTACTTTTCTTTAGAAATATCGTCTTTTTAAAGGACTCACTCATGTAAACAGGTAAATATTTATGAATAGAGTGTGGTTTCGATCGAAACTCTTCTGCTATGGACCCAAAACGTATCCACTGTGCTTATGTATGGAATGGTATATTCTTAGATCATTCTTTCAGGACTTAAATATTTTTTAAATGCGCATTTCAATGACTTTTTCACTTGGTAGGTAAAAGAGATTTTGATCACGAAAATATTCTCATGAAAATATTTATTATGTTTCACCGAAGCCTCAATTAGTCGCTGTTTCCATGCGCCTCCAAATTTAATTAGTGGATAAATATTTGCTTTTTATTTTGTTATAAGTGATTCTATTTGCCACTTTAAGATCCTAACTCATCCTCTACGAGATATTTTACTGAAATTTTATTCTAAAATTCCCACACCTTCCCTTAACCTTTGTCGTCATTGAAAGTTGGATAAATGGGAGGTTAAAAAAGATTTTATGCCTCGTATTCTTCTGTATTTTTGATTAAAGAAGAAGAGTAAATGTAAAATAAGTAATGCATGACTCAGTTGGTGAGTATCTAACTTACGCAATGTTTTACCTTCGTGTGCATGCCTCCGGAAAAACAATATTAATCCATTATACTCTTCGGCGAGAGATGCTTGCGGGTGTTTGTTTAGTCGAGAGAGTTAAGAGCATGGGAGTTGGAAAAGGACCCTAGACTGAGTAAGCACTGCAGAAAAGATGACGATATTGGAGACAGAAACTGAAACGGGGGCAGTAACCATTCCTAGTCCTGAGGTTGAGGCAATAAGGGCGAAGAAAAAGCTCGGCTTGAGAAAGGGGATCCGTAATGAGAGGCTGAAGAGCCTATGCGAAAGGGGAAAGGAAATGTGGAGAAGTGGATGAATCAGCGCATTGGATTCACATGGACGTTGGGTGATTCACGTGCTGAAAGGAAATGATTGCTGTACGCCAAGTCTTGGAGAGCTTTTTCCCAGACGACCTAGACAAGAGGACCCTAGATAGAACGGGAGGTCGTCCTCATCCTGGGCCCTTCAAAAAAGCATATGCACTAATAGATACACGAGTGTCTCACAGCGATTCTTCTAGGAAATAAATGCGTTGTTCAGGAACGAGTAACAGGGGAATACCTACTCGTAGTATAGAACGAATCGGGGTGGACTCTGGAGGTAATGCCAAATATATCCATCCATAGTCGCTCTTGTTCCACCAAGTGCAGTTCTTGGTATTAATCAAGCTTCTCCGTCTTTTTCTGTCGTTTTATGTTTCCTCTTTGCTAACTTCACCCCGCTATACGTCTCTCTTCTGTCTCTTTTCACGTCATATCCATCTATTTACGTAGTCTTCCCCTAAGTCGTTTCTCCTTTTTTCCCTTTTCTTCCCGAAATCTGGGAGTTCTTATCTTTTATTTTTTTTTAATTCCCCAACCATCTGAATCTTTTTCCTTATTTATAACTGTTACTAAATCCAATTTCATTACTAATGTCTGTATTTCTTTTCTGTTCATTCTTCTCTTTACCACTATAGTTTACAAGATCTAAAAAAAAATGATAATCAATATGGATTACTATTTCCCGGTCCTGGTGAATTCTAAAGAATTATATCGTCGTTTTCATTACCATTCCCAATATAATTATGTAAATCACTTATGACTTATGATTTTGTCCACTATTTTCAGCATTTTTCACTTAGATGCTCGCTGTCAAATAAAATATTCCGTCTGAAAACATTTCTAAACTTTTGTTAATTAATGCCGTAGTAGAAAAATGGCACAATTGTTTTGCGTTTCAAAAAATGTTAATGTATTTTTAATAACATCGAAAATAGAAATGATGAAATAATTTCATAGGTTTAAAGACCACATATTTTCGACGGTGTCCGCTATTTGTTATTCGGTCTCAAAGAAGAGAATACATACTTGAAAATTGCATCGTATTTTTTCATTTCTGTGAGACTATGGAGTTGATTTCATTTTCAATCTTGATCATAATTTATAATTAAGTATTGATTCCCAAAATGTTTCAACTAGTAATTCTTAAGAACAAGGTTTATTTTAAAAGATTTTGATAGCAAGAATGAGCGGAATTCTACGATCGCTATCACAGACAAAGCCTGATAAGGTTACAGCGAATTAGGACTGCTCGAATGAAAGCGAGCCTCCTCTCACCCTTTCAAAATGGTGAAAAACATATATATATATAATTATATATATATATATATATATATATATATATTTTTTTTTTTTTTTTTTGGAAGCTTTCACGAGCGTGAACACTAAGTTTAAGAAAGAACATTTACTTATATATATATATATATATATATATATATATATATATATAAGTAAATGTTCTTTCCCCACCCCCTGTCAAGTGTATATTTCATTGTTGTGGCCTTCTTCTCCTAGAGAAAGGTGGAGCGAATATCTTCACCGAAATATCGGAAGTTTTTATTTGTGTTCTTTTTTCCGTGTGTATATTTTTATCGGCCACCCTCTTGGCATATTGTATATTTATCACCCGAGTGATTCTCCTGGAAGTTTTATATATATATATATATATATATATATATATATATATATATATATTTCGTTCACTCACTCACACACCGCCTTTAGGCGAATAAATATATAATAATTTGAACAGAAGGTGAAAGAAAGAGATAGGAAACATGTAACTAAAATTGGACGAAGACACTGGTGATGTGGCATCTTCCACATCACCAGTGTCTTCGTCCAATTTTAGTTACATGTTTCCTATCTCTTTCTTTCACCTTCTGTTCAAATTATTATAATATATATATATATATATATATATATATATATATATATATATATATATATGTATATTTCTGCCTGGATTCGACACATTTTCATCTTCCCCACCAAACCCTGTGTTCGTCCTTTTATGTGTTCCTATCCCTTTCCATTTCCTATGATTGTATGTATATATATATATATATATATATATATATATATAAAGGGTATCGCCCGGGGAATGAAATAGACTTTCAACCGACGTGTACCCTGGGAGGTGTCGCTGGTAAGCCAATGAAGTAGGAGTTTTCTCTCGCAACCCCTCGAGTCGTTTATCTCTCTTCTCCTTTCGTGGCTTCCTCATGTGATCCTAGAAAGGCCTTATAGAGCACCGTGGTGGTGAATTCGATATTGGGGACGGATTTATGAACTTCCCTTATTGGCTGCCCGGCTCCCGGGTTTAGACTCCCCCAATTCATTTATACAACACGAGAGAGATAGATAGAGAGAGAGAGCGTGAGTAGAGGTAGAGAAGGGAAGTGGATAAGAGAGAGGACCTGTGAGGTAGTCTTGGTGGGAATGGAAGGAGATGGATTGCCCGGGAGGTTGGTAGGGGTCGTTGAATTGCTTCAGGAAGACCCCATATCAACGGGCTCAGGTATTGGGTCATAGATATCTCCCGGGGATACCCGCACCATGCCTCTTCCATTTTATTTAATTCTTTCCTCTTTTCCTCACTACCGTACTGGGCTGTCGAGTCTGTGACCCCTAGCTGCTTATCTGCTGCTCCGTTTCATTCCCTCCCCGCCCGCATCTATTCCTTCATTGCCTCTCTCCCAACGCGTCTTGCTCACCTTTGTCCCTCACATTTATCGATGCGGTCCTCTGTTTCTTATTTTTTTCTTCTTTTTCCCGAACACCCCTCCGTTTCTTTCCGGTTTTGCGCTTCGGGTGAATCCATTAACGTTTTTCCTTCTGATGTATTTCAGTTTTCCCGAGGAGCAACGAAGCAAAGAGTTTATTTGTTCTAACAAAAAAATGTTAACTATAGCACTATCGGTGGACACTCGTCTAATATTTCGTGAATATTCTTTTTTTTCTTCTGGTCTACGGAAAAGAAAGATCGTTTCGACGCATGTCTAAAACTTTTTACTCCCCCTCAGTTTAAATATTATAATCATCGTGCGTCACTGTGTTCAGACGCATCTGCATCCCTATTCAACTCTCCTGCACTGATGATTCCTTTCGTTAATTTCACCGGTATGAAACAGGTATTAGGTATGGCGAAACTTGACGGCAGTCAGATGCGCGAAGCTTGACGAGGGGAAGGGGAAGGCGCGCGTGGAAGGGGTTGACAAAGGAGCGGAGGGGAGGGGAAAGCGCATGGTGGGGAATGTTGCCAACATGACTGTAGTAAACTTTAGAGGGTGGGACAGTGTTAGCGGTACGTTACGCGGCAATGATATGCGATCAAACTAAGCCGCAGCAAAGTATGCTGATAGCTTTCTCAATGCGTCAGTATAACATAGAAAGGCTGTTTTTTTTTCAGAATTGGATAAAGTGGGAAATAACTTAAATAGTAAGTATTCCCAGTATAATTTCAATTATTTTACCAAGATACCTGTTATCTTGAACCCAAATATGTTTACTCCTAGATAGATCCTGACTAATTGTGACCCCAAAATATTTAATGTTGACTCAACTCGGACTGGACGTTGTCTACATCTGATTTCCTTATTTTGTAAGATCGTTCTGGTGTATTTTCTTTCCACAAAAATGCACTGCGACGCATTTATTTGCGTTTAATTCCAATTGCCATTTTTCGTACCAGGATTGCTACAAAATCTTTGTTAATAACTCATCCGACTTCAAAATCTCTATGCATACAACCTCGTCGTCAGCAAATAGTCATTAGTAAATGATAGAACTGATGTCGTTACTCTTGTCATGTTATCATACATTTTTATTTCTTTACCATTGCACATTTAAACTTCACTTGCATGAAGCAACGCGGTTATAATTTGTTAAGACATTATTTGTTAATTCATGTTGCGCAACTTCAAATTTCACGGCGCTTCCTCTGATACGATTAACTATTTGAAAATTTTGATGTTGGCAATAAAGGAATGCGACTGAGAGAACCCTGGCGGTCTCACGCGGAGACTGTCTTCTTCCCCCGCTCGGAGCGAGATTGAGGACATTAGACTCGTCCGCTGAAAATGGTCTTCTGCGCAAATGCCGTCAAGTTTCGCTTTATCTATATTCGTATAAGAAGGAATTTTTCGGATCAAAAACATATTTATATAATTTTTCTAATTTGACGTATTGTGTTGAAATATGACTTATCGTACTCAGAGAAAGATTTATGTATAGCATAATGATAATAGTTGTTGTTTTTTTCACCTTAAATGCTTATGCCTTGACGATTATTTTCCTATTTTACAATTGGCCAGCTTTTCCTCTTCGCATGACCATAACTGCCTACATGAACAATGATTCTCATAATTGTAAATATTCTCATAAACCTCAGAGATGCATAGATTATGGACAGATGTTGATTAGGGAAGAAATCTATTTACCGAAAAATTTGAACTTGCATTATCAATGGCGATGTATTAACCTTTTGTTATATCCTCAATTCCCTCTCTGTTTGTTAATTTTCTTTTAGAATTTTCTTCTTTTATCATTTCCCGTGAAAATTGTGACTCTAGTAAGGAAGAGTGCTCAAAATGCAATAATTCTCCATTCTTAACCCATACTTTTATTTCCGTACATTTAACTTAAGTTAGATTTTTCCCTACAGTAAATGAACTCAATCGGGGTTTTCTGTTCTTCAGATTGCTGGAAGAGGTTGCGATTCTTCTGCCAACCTTCTGTTCGCCTTATCAATCAAAATGCCAGTTTCCGCTACGTTCTTTTTTCTTCTTCGCTCTCATCTCCCCCTCTGGAAATGCTCCGAGAGTGCAACAATCTTTCGCTACTTGCGCACTTTCTGTCTGTCTCCCGCTATTTCCCATTTGCCTTGCTCGCTCCTTCATTCATTGCCTCGTGATCAATAGACGCCCGGTGGAATTGCCACCAGAAGCTCTTCCTGATGAGTTCCTCTTCTTCTCTCCTTCCTATTTGTCTCTTTTCTCCTCGCTCGCTTTATTCCTTCATTCATTCCCGAGCGTCCAATTCACTTCCGAGTTCCCAGCTGAGCGTTCTTCTCTTCTTGTTTCGCTCCCGTGTATCTGCCTTCCTCCGATCCCGTTCACGGATAATTGACGTTCTAAACTGTGTCCATCACTATTAAAGGTAGTATTACCGAGATAGTTCCGTAGTCATATTGGAGACCATATTCAAATTTTATTTCTTTATTTCAGCGTCTGTTAGATGTACGAAATAAATATTGTAATATATTAATGGTGCAAAAAATAAAGTTATTATATGACAACGATTCTCAGTAATTAAATAAACATATCTACATGAGTGTCTAACTTGACTCATTTTTTCCCGCCGTACGGCTGAAAACCCTTCAAAACAGCAGGTTTTTTTGCAATTCTGTAAAAATTACTGTGGTGAGTAATAAATTATTTTTTTATAAATACTCACTGTTAGTTTGTTGACGAAATCTAGGTGTTATAAATTGCTATTTCCCTCAACGTTCTCCCTCTGGAGCGCACAGCCATAATCTATCCCATGTAAAACCGCCTAAATTTTCAGGCAAATTGCTCGAAAAGTAGTTCGGCAAGGGGTTGATATTTTGATATCATTGGAAATATGAGAGTTTATTCTTTAAAATGAGGCCAAATTCATCAAATTCTAGGTGAAGTGATTTATCGCTCAAGCTACCTTAAAGGTAGTATTAGCGGTTTTGACTAAATTTTGAAATGCAATATCAACAGCTATAAATCATAAAAAATTAGTAAAGAGCTCATAATTTCTAATATCCTCTAAATGATAATTCTAATATGTACCATCGTACTAATTTTTTTGACGCTGTGAACCTGACTCGGTTAAAAAAACGTAATTAATACCGTGAGGCATGGAGAATTGTCTCTCGATTGTTGATAGCTATTGATTTCAAATGCTATGTTTTGAAACATTTTGTCTTTAAATAATTTAATGGTCGTATTAATCATCTTCACGTTGCCGTATTCATCAGTATTTTCAGTCTGAATATTTTAATCGTCTTTCTCATTAGTTCTAAATAGTTTCTAAAATGTACATTGTGCACCGATAATTTATTCTTTCATATTAATTTCGAAATCAGAATCTTCATTCGAAATAGTAATGATTTGGGTACTTGGCATTACTACACGCGATATCAAAGAAATATCTGGCTTCTAATCCCAAAGATACGTCTGCTTATACGTATACAATGTTCATATCCCCTAACGTTTAGCTATGCGAAAAAAATAGTTGAGGTGGAGAATTTTATTTAGGTGTGTGCAGTTATAAGGCTATTGCTCTTGCAATTGCAAAACTTGCTCTTTTTGGCAATCTTCTCGACCAAGGAATTTTGCTTGCCATAGTCGTCAGGTTGGTAACTTATCGGCCTAGCAAACCAAAAGCTGCCAGTTTGAATCCCTGGTGAGGCATACTGGGTGTTGGTGATGTATTTATCGAAGGATTTAGGTATTTGATTTTGCAGTATGAATTTACCTAACAATAAGTAGTTGAAACTGATAAAATTCAAGCGCAACACCTTGCTACTGCCCAAGTATTGCATGTGTTTGAAATTGTGTTTCCTCCAAACGTTGGTCTCTTTTGCTCGAGACATCGTTTTCCTCCCGCATAAGTTTATGCTTTTACAAAATTATAATAGCATATGTTTTAGAGCGAAAACTTAAACTCAAAAAAGGCAAAAGATAAAATCCATTACATAGCAACTTCACGCAATACGTATTGTTTTTTCAACAGTTCGTTGGTCTCATCCTTAGCTTGTATTTACTGCTAGTAGAGAGCTCTTTTTCATGTTAATCAACTTGTATTATAGGTCTAGTTTCTAATCCACATATCGTACTTCTTATTCTTTAGTCCTTTTATGCACTCTTAGCTAGTACATTTCTAGTAATTTGTACCTTTTTCAAGCAAGCATCACTCACACGAATACCATATGAACAACAGTGAATTCGCAATAATTCGCTATGATTTGACCAATAGAGGTCAATGACACTACATGATGGGCGTACTAATGAAATATATAATAGTCTTAGGTATTGTAATTTCATTCTCTCGTTTATACGTATTGATTACATCAGTTACATGTAGTCATAGCGCAAGTTTCCCTGAAGAATACAAAAAAGTATCACTAATAAGCCAAGAAATATATGGCTGTGCTGAGGGTAATAAGAAATATAATTATTTTTAAACTGGGCACTCCACACCCGATCATTTCTCTCTCAAGGCCGTGAGCCTTTCACTCACCGGAATGGTTATACTATGCGACGAATGAGTCAATACAGGTCGCCGCCTGACTGTGAATGAATTAGGGCTCTCAGTTTGCTACTGTAGTTGTCACTGCTATTTACTCATCTTTGGCCGAAATGACACACTCTCGTCACACAGGCTTTGTTTAGTCCCCGCCCTCCGCATTTCGTCTTTATCCCCCACTCAGTTCTCCGTACTCGCACAGCAAAGCTGCCCCGTACCCCTTACCCCATCGGCTTCCCGACCCCACTCTACTGTCACCCCCACGCCCTCTTTCTCTGAACCCTGGAAGCCAATCCTCTCTCTCTACCTTTCCCTTTCCTTTTCACACCCTCGTGGTCTCGCAGATGACGGTTGGGAGTTGGGTGACTACATCCGGTTCTCCTGATTGCCGATTCAGAGGCGAGTCGAAAGCGCCGCTCCAATATGTTGACTCTCTCTTTCTCTCGTTCATCCCCTACTCCCTTTCGCCAAATCCTATCCAACTTCTTCCACTGCCGTTTCTTTGTGGAGCGCATACACGTGTTCTCATGTGGGAAATCCCTAAGTCGGCCCCTTTGCCGTGGAGTACATGAGGATTGGTGATGACAGGGAGAGAGAGAAATGATCGGGTGTGGAGTGCCCAGTTTAAAAATAATTATATTTCTTATTACCCTCAGCACAGCCATATATTTCTTGGCTTATTAGTGATACTTTTTTGTATTCCTCAGGGAAACTTGCGCTATGACTACATGTAACTGATGTAATCAATACGTATAAACGAGAGAATGAAATTACAATACCTAAGACTATTATGTATTTCATTAGTACGCCCATCATGTAGTGTCATTGAGCCACTAAAAATATTCCTTAGGTTTCCATGAGAATACCTATAGCTCTAAAAATAAATAAAATATTTTATTGCCTTACTTAAGGACTTTGGACTTATAATATATGTATAAGGTGCGAAAATATGTGTTAGGCATTAACATGCAATTTATATCCGACATGAAAACGCCTTTTTAATATTGTCAAGAGATAGTGTGATTATTATAATTATGAGGTGAAACTTACGTGCTGCTGTCAAATATCTGTTTGTGTTCAAGGTAAAAATCTCATGTATCTGGAAACGAAATTTCGAAGATGATCCACCGGGTAGTAAAAAGGAATGATTTTTATACGAATCCGAATATGATAGTATTATAAATTCAAAATCATGAGTGAAAACATTTTTTGAGATGTTATAATGATAGCAGTTGGACCAAAATGACCACGTGTAATTAGTTCATTAATAATTCTGGTATTCTATAATTTTCATTTACAATCCAATAGATACTCATTTGTTAGACTCAGGCCTAACTTTTTGGAACCAAGTTATCTTATAAATTATGTACAAGGTACGTATGTTCGCGTAATACTCGAGAACCAAATGTTGTACAACTTTCAAACTTTAAAAACTATTACATTTCTTCCCTGCGCAGATAATGAGCTACTTTTCATGTAACCAGTGGTCTCCAGTTCGACCCCAGACGCGTCAAAGCCTTCCCATAATAAATAAAAGTAAAGTTTATTTTTACCACTTGCAGACTTAATTTCTTTTGCAAAATGTAATTAGAATTAATAATCGTACAAAAATGAAATACACCCCAATGGAAAGAATATTTAATAGAAATTCTTAATATTATGGTCAGTTACAGATTTGGATCAAATTTGCAGTAACTTAAATATGACGATGTATGGTGAAAATTGTCATTGAAAACAATCCTATCTCTAAGATGACCAAAGGCTTTGTTGAGCTTTGTTCTCATAAGAATGAATAGGCGAAATAGTCCTATAAGAAATTAATGCGATATTGAGTGCTTAGAATCACTTCTACTATGGGAATGTTAAATTAGTTTCAAAGCTATCAAAACGCCACTTCATTCATGAAAAACATTTTCTGCACCGGATTTCCATTTTCTATTGTGTCACTTAGTCACAATACCATTAGTTGCCGTTCGTTTTTTTTATTATTTACCTTTTGATGTAAATTCAATAGACATTTCCTTTTTCTTTGATTTTTCTACTCTCCAAGAAATCATTAAGTAAAAAAACATAAAAGATCTCATTAAGATTGTATTTAAATTGAGTTAGTAGCGATATCTCTGTCAGTACCTTCAATTAAGTAGTTGATGGTTAATTAGTAGTTCAGTATTACATTGTATCAATGCGTTAATAGCGTTCTCCGTGTAGCCATTGTTATTAATAGATTTCCGTTGCAAAGTATCACTGAGTAGGCAACGATTTAGACGTTGGTATTGTTTCTGCTGTTAATTATGGATTTACATTTGAATATCAAGTCCGTCACTATCTCAGACGCTCAAAATTTGTGGACGTTTTGATTTCTGCTTCCACGACTGAGCTGCTTGTTTGTGTTCTTCACTGCACTTTTTCGTTTTTTTTATAAGTTAACGAGATTAAAAATGCTCATCCCGTTTTTTTGGAACTTAAAAAAGTTATAAAGAGTAACCCCGTTACTTTTGTGAGTACAAATAGAAATTATTTCATGGAGTACAAAATTGTTACAATGTATGCTGATTATAACTTCTCCAAAATTAATACTAATGGGCAATGGTAGTAAAAGGTGATTTTTAAACGTTGAATTTGGAAGTCAAAAATGTAGAAAATTTCCCGTTTATGTGTACAAATAGACATTGTTGCATAAATTACAAAATTAATAATATGTGATCTGATTAAAATTTCACCGTTTTCAAGATGGAATGAAAAAGTTGGTTACCGGTTACTCCGTCAATTCTGTGTGTAGAATGATGGTATTTCAGTGGATGTGATAATGCAACAATATCATATTCAATTATATATTTTATCCTACAATACCAATACTTTCAAATACTATACATCATAAAGTGACTAAGCGGGCAATTTCCATCATTTAAATAATGCTTTGTACATTTCTACACTTTTTATTTGTTAAATCCACAACGCGTTTCACCAATTTTTGGTATCGACAGGTGTAGTAGCATTTGTTTAAAAGTTATTGTTGTCGTTCTTGGATAAATACAGAACATTAAGTTAGATTTTTAGAAACGTTGACGTTACTCACACCACCACCCCTTGTTTTGATTGTTTTTGCTAAGCATTGCATGGAAATTTTTGTTATTATTATCATGTTAATAATTCTTTTACCCTCTTTTTCTTTTTTTGTTTAATTACCTTTTTCTAATTTTTTAATGTGAAATTTGTTAAAAATCAAATGAAATATACTGTATTTATCTAACAAGAACAACAACAACTTGTAAACAAATTTTACTACACCTGACAATGCCAAAAATTGGTGAAACCCGTTGTGGATTTAAAAAATGAAAGGTGTAGAAAAGTACAGAACATTATTGAAACGGATATAAAAAGATTCCACAAAGTAGAGACTGAAGCTGTGGATTTTATGGGCAATTTCCACTTAAATAAACAAAGATAAGAAATGGGATTTCAGATTCTCTTCTGTGTAAACAGAATTACAATATTATTTCTAACTTTTAATTATCCCATTGAGAATCAACGGGCATTCCTGCTCGTTATTAATAAAAACGTTAGTTTGGTATTTTCCACTCTATAATTATTACAAACCATGATTTATAGAAATTCTTTGAAACACTGAAAATGACATTGAGATGTTGAAACCATGGTTGGTAAGTAACTCTCTCGTCATGTAATTAGTCTTCATAGTTGAAATATTTTTGTTTACAATTTTCGGAAAAGTACAGGTGTTTTATTTCAATTATGAATACTTGTTTTAAGACCTTATACGAAGTGAAATCTAAAACAGTGAAATTCACTCTCTTCATGTATTCCAAAATGCATATCCTTTGCCTCCCTTTTCTCTTCTCTCTCGGTGTGTGCTTTTTGCTCTTCTGCTGGGTATGCTCTCCTTCCTAACTGTTTTTGAGTATTTCATCCGTCTTTTCTATTTGTTTCGTTCTCCTTCTTGAGAAGAAATTGAAAATGTAATTGGTGCGCTGAAGAGAGCTGTGTGAACGGTAAATTAAGTGAGGAGAAAGAAATAGATAAATGACAGTGGCGCAAGGCTAGGATCTTGAGGGACTTCTGTCCCGGTTCCCGGTTCACAATCGCACGACACATCGTGATGAATCGAATCAATCTGTTTCGTTTTTTTTCCTACCTTTTTTCTGTTTCCAGGGTTCAGCTTGCCTCACTTTTAGCCTAAGGGTTAGTAGTTTATAAGGGTGACTGATGATACTGCTGGATTTTATTCTTTACGTGCTCTTGTGTTTCATTTGTCGTCTCCGATTTGAAATTGTCGCAAGCGTCCTCTTTTTTTTATCTTTTTCCTTTAGATTTTTAGCTAACAGAGAGCATGGTAGAGTTTTATTTTGGATTTCGTAATATTCAAATGGGTTCATTCCTTCATAATCAGCCTTCAATATAGGTGGAATGAATAAATTTAACTTTAAAAATAATTCTTGATAAAATCGATCAATTCAGCTTCAATTTTGATAACACTCATCTTGAATGAAAGTGCAAAGCAAAGTAAAATTTTCACAAAAGCTACACCTTGGTGTACACTTACTTTTGAAAAGTCTTAGGGTAAAAGTTGCATCACTGTTAACCTTGTTAATCAATTAATTCTTTTCTTATCAGTATCTGACCGCATAAGGCTAAGTAATATCATCGGGCGACTTTTTCAATCAGCCGAGTGTTATTTGATTGTTTTCTTGTAACATACTTGTATGAATTTCTCAAGTCATTAATGCGGAATGCGGTAGGTTTTAATACCAGCTTCGCCATAGACTATATAACTATCGTTCGCTCAAATATTTTCCCGATGTCTTTAAAAAGATCTATCGTGAATGCGTGTGTGCTGCTGATGGCCTCCTCTTTGTTCCTTTCTTCTCATTAACACCCAGTTTTTTTTCAAATTAACGTAAAAATAAAGGGGAACTAGCCAGGATAGTCGTTCTAAATTGTTTCACTCTCTGCCATCTCATTGAATCTTATCCTGCTTCCTCACTTTCGGATACATGTCTCATCTCTGGCTTCTCGTCTCTCGAATATTTTTTAGAAACCTCCAATTTTATCCCCCACTCTCGTCATGCATGCAAATTGCCATCGGCATCGACAATGGTCGTCGCAGTGGCCTCAATTTACCTTAATACACGTGGACCTACTTGTACCGGTCCGATGATCCTATTCGTGCCTCGTTTTATCCGCATTTCCTGCAAGTATTTTACATCCCACTTACTCTATCTCGGTATGTAACCCATTTCAACGTGCATCCTTAGGTACATACAGTCTCTTGACTATGGCGATTGTCGTTTATATTCATGGGGAGCCTTTTCAAGAACCCAGTCACCACCTTACCCATGAACCCTGCCACTGCCTTACTCCTTCACCAATATATCTTGAGTAACAAATTCAACATCAGGGATTTGGCATTTTCCCGGTGCATCATTGCAAGTGAATTCTTTCCGTGTTGTCCATCGTGTTAGGGTTCGGCTCGTGCAGCCGAGCTACTCACCTGGTGGAAAATCCGTGGAGAGTTCAGTTGCGTCACCTTTATACTAAAACAAAATTATAGCATTCGGCATGTGAAAACTCTACTCGTCAATTGGGGTGTGAGCGTTTCAGGATATGGTTCTTTGGGTGCTATGTGTAAAAGAAGTGTGTCAATAGCTCAATGAGGACCCGTCATATTATATCCAGTTTAATGTAACGTAGCTCCTCCTTGATAGGAGTTATTCCATTTTTACGGCTCTGTACATTATTATTGTATTTTTTCCATAATTTCATATGGAATAACGCTCGAATCACAATATGGATTTATCAAAATGTTTTGGTGAAGACGCGACAGGCGATATTGAACCGGGGTGCCAACTCACGATGCCCAGTTTAACCGGCGAGTGGCAGCACATTGATGCAGGCATTTTAAGCCCGTTTCACACGATGCTAGATCCAGCACAAGACCTAGTATGCTAGCTGGTACTTGATATTGAGGACGGAACCAAGTATGATAGAAACCGTGATAGTTTCACACGATCATTGAACTTGTGCTTGCGATGAAGCGGTACTGTCGATCACTGTTAAAAGAAAATGAAAATTTTCCATGAAAGAAGGCGAATTTTGGCTGTTGCAGTAAAAGCAGGGATTGTCGCGACATTTTCACCTCCAAAGAGTGCATAACACCCGCGATAAAGTGAGGCGCTGATTAAAAAAAAATGAAGGCCGCACTGCGACTGTAAAAGCTAACGTGATTGGCCGACGGCTACTAAGTCCTACTGGGAGCTAGTAGCAAATTAGTACCGCATCAATTACGAATCAAGTAGCCCAGCGAGTATAATAGTTAGAAAGCTATCATGCTAGCGAGTATCCTCGACCTTGTGCTGGATCAAGTAGCGTTTGAAACGGGCTTTAGCACTGGGGTATAATCTTTCGCACGCTAATAACTTCTTAAAAAGTTGGTGTCATTGTTCCACATTTTATCAAACGTTGTTGACATTCTTTCTTTCTCTATGGGTTTTAATGGTATATTCTTTCGCTGCTTTTCCGTATTTATTCTTTATTTTCCCGAAGCTAATTCCCTTCTGAGTTTCGCGTGCATTCTTTCTCTTATCATCTCAAATAAAAATCTTTTTCTTTCCCTTACTCCTTTGCCCAACATCCTTCCCTATACTACAGCTTTCAGTTTCCTGCGCTTTTATTATGGCTGGTGTCTTTTGTTCATCTTTATGATTTCCTCCAGCCCCTTCTTCTTTCCCCCGCCATGACACTTCGTTTATCTTTCTCTCTGTCCATTGTATTCTTTTCATTACTTTCAAAATCTACGTCCCAAATGCCGGGATTAAATCCTCTTATCTCTTCCCGAGGTCAGTTCTCGATATCTGACAACGCCGCACTCAAATCAATTTCTATACTGATTTTTTCTAATATCTTACCTCTATTATCTTACTTAATATCATTCATTTCAGATTTCTTTATTGCATGCCTATTTCGATTACGCCGTTCTTCCTATGATATTATATCACTATATTTTGCTCAACGTCATCATTTTTAGGTGAAAACCACATGATGGTGATGATTTCTCCCAGCCACACTCCATCCCTCATGCTCTACCCTCTCCAATCGTATTTGGTTGACACTTATGGTGATCGCTCCTTGGTTTGCTCCGAAAAAGAGGCATGACAAACTGCAAAATGTACACACCTAATGCTTTGTTTTGATGGCGTCTTGCAATATTTTCTGGAGAGTATTGAAAACCGACTCTCTTGGTCAAACGTTCATAAATAAACGTTTAATCTTTTTCTTTCCCCCTGTGTTCCGCGACATTTCCTTGAAATCGTGTTTTTATTCCTTTCCTGTAAGTAAGGGAGGATGAATAGCAGATTTTGTTTCATTTTCCCCTTTTTTTGAGGATGTGCCTTTTTAAAGGGAAAACAAGAATGACTCACCAATTATAAGAAACTGAATAATCTTGTTTTTGATTTTACAGTGGAAGAATGAATCGGAAAATATATAGATACCAAAGTTCGCAGGTTTCTCAATTTTTGAATTGCCAATTCGTTTTTTTTAACCATTTTTAAGGAGGTGAAGGATATTATTGGGAAATTAAGGGGGAATTTTCATTGAATTGGTGGAGGCCAGATATTGTTTTTTTTATTAATTCTTCTACACTATGGATAAGTTCTTCGAAGCAAGATACTAATGAGATACTGATGAAACAGTTTAAGTTGAATAAGGAGAATTGCTAATGCAAGATGAAGTAGGTAAATTTACCGTCACTTCTTATGGGCGAATAGGGTATTAAGGTGCATGAATTTTGGAAAGGCAATGAAGTATATTGCGACCGTAGGATTTGGAATGTTTAGAGAGATAGATTTTTTTGTTTATTCATCCAGCGCATAATTTAATGGTGGCTCTAGCTGTGGAAGGATTAGTCTACGTAAATATTCCACATGCCGCTGAAAGATAAGGGTCGATAAAAAACTCGAAAATTTGTTATGTAAATGAGTCCTGACCTCATGACAACGTCTTCATTCCTAAGTCACTTTATATGCTGCCGTAAAAGACTAAAAATTTCAGTTTTACAAACTTCGACATTTTTAAGCCAAGGAGGAACAAATGATTGTTATTAACCAGCACTAAAACTTTGCATCCACTACATGAAGCACTATGTTGAAAATACCAGTAAACTATAAAATATTATGTGATTCATAAAATTGAATGCACCTGAAAATACCGGAAAAATGTTTTGCCTTCCTCCCTTCCTTTAACCAACCTTACCACCTAATGTCTTAACTTTACTTTACTTTGCACGGTGAAAAGTCAGGATTTGTATGCTAATCAGCTAGCTAAATTGCCTGTATTGTTCTAATTAGGCTTCGAACAAGAAATTACAAAGAATAATAACAGAGATTAAGCATCTCAAAATGAGTAGTCTTCGTTTTTAATGAAATTTTAATGTAACTAGAGGTAACTATAACAAAACGTAAAACTATATTAAGCATTGCCTACGATCTCTAATGCCAGAATAATGCCAACAGTTTTAGCGTGTTTCCACTTATTACAATATTTGTCGCAATTCAATGTCTTCCCTCAAGAAAAGGATGGGTAGCCTCCCTCCTCTCTGTACATATATTCCATTGGTCAATTTGTTTCTCTTGTCATCATCATCAGTAGTGAATGATGCGAAGTTTGGTTTACTGCAGCTCTCCACTCCACTCTCCTCTTCGCCAACCGCTTCATTCCTGCATAATTCTCCGCTTTGACCACCTTCAAAATTTTCCTGATATATTACAGTCTTGGTCTTTTTCTGTAATTCTTTCCATTCATTTCTCCTTCCATTAATATATTTTCAATCGGCTACTGTATTGCAAAATGTGTCCAATTAGTTTGTCTCTCTTTCTTCGCAGAGCTTTAATGATACTTTTTTCCCTCCTACTCTTCGTAGGACTTCTTCGTTAGATGTTCTCTATTATTAGATTATATTCTCATCATTATTCGATCAGAGCACGTCTCCATTGCTTCAAATCTCTTTATTTCTGCAGATGATATGTTCGTACGTATATGATGATATATTCCAGGCTTCACTACCATGAAAGAGCATGCTGCACATATGGCTATGCCTTAAGAAAGTACTTCCTTACTTCCAGGCTTGTGTTACTGGCTGTCATCAAACTTCTCTTCTGGTAAAATGTCTTGTTTTCTTGGGAAATTCTGCTCACAATATATTAATTGATTCTTCAATTAGTGGCGATTATCATACGTTGAACATTGTTTAAGAAAAGCAGGGTGCTAAACATTGAGACTTGTCCAAGAATTTGATTTTTTGTCGCCTCTATGCTATGTCCAAGGACCTTAGTTTGATTGTAAAGCTAATGCATGCAATTTGAATACTGTAGTTGCAGTAATTTGCTAAAACTTTGGAAGGAATAGAATCAATGCAATTAGGTATTGCCCTTTTTACCTTCAGGAAAATCCCTTGCCTTATCCCTTTTGTGGTTTAGCCAATGTCATATTTTACAATGACTAAATTTATATAGCCCAGTCATATATTACGCCCTTTAAGCCTAAGTAATCTGTAGATTTATTGGGTGTAAGTCAGTTAGGAAGTCTCAAATAATTTTTTTGTAACTTAATCTGGACTCATGTTGTCTTGAAATAAAATATAAATGGCTCTTTCTATCTTTCTTTCTCAAATCTATTATCATACGATCCCACCGCCTCAGTTAAAAGAATTTTCTCTGTTGCCTTGTCAGAACAGATGAAAGAGGCAGAATAAGGAAAATGCAGCGCAGAACCTGTTTAGTTGTCGCAAAACTTGTTGGCACTCACTTGTGAAGAACATGACGTCAAAAAGTGTAAGACATACAAGAGAAGCGGAGCAAAAGGGACGGAGGCCCCATTAGATGTCCCCGTCGAAGTTCTTGAGTATATTTGCCCGCTCATCAACGCTATTATCATCCTCCTTTACCACAAACTCTCTGCTGGAGAATGCCGTCAAGTTTTGCTATGCCTATAAGTTCATGAATTTATTTTTTTCCCCGCGCCACCCATGACTACTACACTAGCCGAAGGGAAGACTTTGCATCTAAATAATCTTCCTTGACCCAGTTCCCACTTTTCTCTATTCTTACTTCCTCATGGGTGGTGACCGAGCACACTCTACCTTATCTTTATCTGCATGCTACCCTGTGAGGGCTGTGTGGCAGGGGGTGTTAGGACACCAGCTATGGAAGGGGAGAGAATAGGGAAGTGGAGTGGGGAGAAGTCAGAGGTGAATCGTATTTTAACGATGTGTTTTCTTTCAGCGTTACGCTGTTTTATTGCGCTTATGGTGATTCCCAGGCTTTTATGTAGCTCCCCAAATCGCGTTTGTAAATTCTTGTCACCCCTCTATCGTAAGATTCCTTCTCTGCTTTTTTTCCCAGAAGACAAATCTTTTATCCATTCCCTGTCTCATTTTACTTCAATGATCTCTCAATTTCTCTTACGAAAACGGCCATCGTCCCTTTTTACACTCGTTTTCTGTCGAATCCTTACTATCCTGATTTCCCATCAAGCTTTTTCTCTTCCTCGGCCCGTCTCCATTTACACGTTCGGTCGCCGGACTCTTTTTGATGCCCCCGAGCTCCTCAGCCCTACCGCCCTTCTCTATACCGCTCTCTTCTTCCAAACTTCTCTCCCCATTGCCTTTTCCCTTTCATTTCCCACATTATAAGTTTAGGATCGCAAAAATTGCTTGCTGCTGTGATTAAAAAAATAAGAGTTCGCCAATATGTAATTTGAAGTTTGATTTTTTTTTTAATTTTGCATACAATTACAATGCATGCATTGATAAGTACAATCTCGTTGCCGAAAATAGAGGAGGTTTATTTTCCCCCAATTGCCATACAAATGAAAATAATAATGGAACTTTGATTTATGAATCATGCCTCCTCCGTAGCCGCAAAAGGGGTTTATTATTTACCTATGCTAAACAGAGAATAGAGGCTAAATTAGGTTTAACCTACTCGGACGGTTAAGCTCGCAGGCGCATATTCTATTGGTTTATATATTTTCCCCACTTCTTCTGGGTTTCTTCAGAATTCTCTCATCCTACTATGCTATCTATAAGTATCTTTAATCCCTTCCCTGCCTTACCTTCCTCCATTAATGTCTCCATTCCTCTTGCAAAAACATCTGTCTCCCTGGGTTTGGTAATTTCAGGTTGAATATAGGGGAAATTCATTAGAAACACTTGTGTAATAATGAAAATATCACTATGCAATTCCACGTAGATTTATTTAAAAAACAAACAAAAATCTTCAGGTGAAGATTTAACTATGTTACGAAATGTTCTTTTAATAAATCTGTGTTGAATTGCATAGTGATACTTTCATTGTTACATTAAGAAAAGTCCATAAAGTAGAGCTTAGAGCCTGAGACCGTGCCTTATATCAGAAAAACTGTGTATTTCCACCAAAATTCATTCATGCGCGAGTATTTTGGACGCATCGAGGCCATCATCAGGTATCTGTACATAGTTGTTCTATTTCACTAATCTAGCTATCTATTATTTTTTTACCTTTCTCAATTTCACATCAAGCTTCCTCTCTCTGCGTCGGTCCGTCTTCATTTACTCGCTGTTGGAACTCCTCTGATGTCCCCCTAGCGCTTCATCCATATCGTCCTCTCTGTATCCTGTCCCCACGTCCTTCTCTTCTTGTATCCCGTCTTTGGGTCCTCCTCTTCTCCCTGTTTTCTCTCCCATCCTTCTCTTCCCTCCTCATTGCTTTTCCTGCCGAATCTCTCCTCCGCTTCATGTGCCACTCAATAGTCCGTCCTCTCACACACTTCTCCGAACATCCAATCTACCCCCTCTCGCCACTTATTTACCCTTAAAATCCCAATATCTGTCGCACCTCCGCGTCACGTCTCTTTCCATCCCAGTGGCGAAGTAAACTATATATATATATACACACACACGTATATCTCTCTCAATCCTCTTCTTTGCCTTTCGTCGTCCGTCCGCCGACAACTTATCCCTTCTCTCTTCCTCTTTCGGCGTTGTTTCTCTTGCTTTCTCCTTCGGTCCCCTTTTTCCTTCCTCAATCCTCCCTTTCATGACCCCAAGGGAGGGAGGACTCCGCAGATGGAAACGGATGGGGGCGTCGTCCCCCTTCCCCGACGAAAACCGTGGCAACTTCCCCATGCCTCACGATAACGCAAATTTTTAATTTGGCGAGATCTCCTCGAGGAAGTCATTTAGTCGCTCCGTAAGAGAGAGAGGGAGAAAACACCACAGACCATGATATTTGCTGCCGTGGTTGTTGGGGGATACTATTATAAGTTTGATTAAAGATCTACTTCGAGCAATTTACGTCGTGCTCCTTCTCTAATGCGCTAAAAACTGGGCCACACATCCGCATATATTATTAAATAAGGTTGTTTCTTGAAATTACTTTGGTATTATTTAAATTTATCTCCTTCGTGATCGAATGCACAGTTTCTGATGTTAAGTGTCACATTAAAAGTGTTTATTTTATGTTTTATTCATCGTGGTAAAGCCTAAGTCAAAACGTTGTTAGAATCCTTCAGTGCTGTCGGCATGTACCAGTATCAGGGTAGTATGAGGAAGTTGTTTGCACTGGAATGCTTAGCACTTTTATTGATGCTCATTTTTATTGAAGTGCATTCTTTGGCAAATTTGCTTATTTTGATAAGTTATGGTATTGTAAGGGCTGAAAAAAGATGATAAAAACTCATGTCTTCTCTTGGAGAAAATAGCTCTTGGGAAATAATAGATGTTTTTACTAAATGATAATTACTAATAAAAGATGACTTATTACTAAAAAAAAGAGGTCGAGAGAATTTGGGAAAAAAAAACATTTTTAGGGCGTTTTTTACGCTATGCAACCTAAATATTTAGCATAGATTGGCTAATTTTATAGGATATTTTGCTATTTGGTTGGATTTTTTTTTGCAAAATATGATCATTACTTGTCAATAAATGACGATATTTTGGATGGAACGTTTGGAAAAGGGGATAAAAACGTTTGGAAATTATTTTTTAAACTTTTTCATGACTCTCTCACGACGACTAAACCGTTTCGCAATCGTGTTTTAAATCAAGTGAAAGCCGAACAGGCCGTGTACCACGTCCCAATCGCTCCTCCGTCGGAGTAAAGCGAGCAGGCAGAGGAAGAGGAGGAGGTGCAGGCGGCCCTCTAGAGCTTTGCCTTGTTCCTCTTCGCCACCCATACCCGTGTTGGAAACTCTTTGACTCCTCATACGCGGCCAAGTTAAATTTTCGATGAGGCGAGAGGGCTCCAGGTCGTCATCCATCCAGAATCAACTGTAATTACGTCGTCGCTTGACTCTAGGGTTTAAGCGATTCCCATAGTTTGGCCCCCTCCGTCTCACTCCCCTCCTCCTCCACTCTCCACCCCCTTCAATTAGTACGCCCGACCGCCACGGCCGCCACCTCCTCGGCGGATTCGTGTAATTAAGACGACGCTGCTTAGTAGAACATGATCGCCGATGAAGGGATGGGGGATCTCGAAACGCTGCTAAGTCCACTATATGTGCGGAGAAGAGCGCAAACTTTGCAATTACTTGTAGCGGTCGTGTGTTCTTCATTATTTTGGCGTGCTCTTAAAGTTCAACTCTCCTGAAAGTTCCCATATTAAGGTATGAAATTAGATGGGATAAATTTGAAGGAGGAAGAAGAAGGAAATTAAGGGCGTAGTAAGAGACAATATGACGTTAAAGCAGGTCATATGAGTATTGGATTAGATATATGAGTAAATATCTTTAATAAATTGGGCGAAAAAGAGTCCCCTCTTTCACCCCTCCTCCCTAGCCAGATAGAAAAAATGATACAAGCAATCCACAGAAGCCATAAAATATAGTAATGAAATGTTTAGGCAAAAGGAAAGAATGTTACCAAGTAAACAGAATTAGGAGTTCTGCGGCTCTAATTTTGTCAGTAGAAATATTTTTAAAAACAAAAAAGATGCATTTATATAACCAATTGTCTTTCCAGTCATAATTTTTACTCACTCTAAATTAACATGACAGTAAACAAAGTAATTACAGAAATAATCTACGGAAAACAATTAAGGATTTAGCACTAATGCCGACCTAAAAAAAAACCTCCCAACAGCCTTGAACTTCGGCCATCGTGCAGACATTAACTCAGTTGGAAACCCGAGAACAACTTATCAGTTCCAGAATAGTTGTTTTCCTCATTCAATCACTGAATATTGTAATTGGCTAAGGATGCAATTCTCCCCTTTGTTTGTGAAAATAAATGATCAAATTTTTTTGCCAGAGCATTCTGCGTGTTTGTAAAAATCAGGTTCTTACTCCCCAATGCATCTACATGTACGTCATTCCCCCAAGGGTGTGTGGCTGGGGATGATTCCTCATCAGGCATGCACTAACCATCAAACACACGCAAAAATAATGTTATTCTCTTTTTTATTAATGATTCCATAAATTCACGGAAATTCACATTGCGGGAACAATTAGTTTGGAGTTCAGTCATGATGACGTGCAAAATGATTACAAAGTTACAGTGCTGTCAATTATAGTCCTGCTAATATGCAATTTAGTTTTATTTGATTTGATGGTCTCCGATAATGACAGATGAACTAGATTTTTAAAATTATTTTTCGTCTTCAGGCCTTCAAACTTAGCGTATTTTTTGTCGAATGTGTTTTCATATTCTTCAAAAGGCAAATGACGATGACTCCTCCTTAAACACCCTGTGTAGGTATCACTTAATAGTTGCTGCTACCTCCGATATCATTAACTTAGGAACAATTATTTTTCTTCCCAGTTATATTTTTCTCTCTGATTCTGAAATCTGATTTTCTCCCATGCAACGTCATTGCTAGTTGCACGCCCACTGAACCAATCTAGTACCCATAATAAACTGATGTTTGTATTTATAGGGAATACGTCTTTCGTAACATAAAATCATCAATATCCCCTTTTTATCATTGAACCACTTAAGTTCAAGTCACCTTGTCGCTTGGGCAGTCAGAACGCACTATCACACAAATAAAAGTATATTCTTTTCCCCCTTAAGCAGCATTCGTCGTGAAAATAGTAATGTGTAAGATCTCTGTGTATTTACTTTATTGTACGTAGGGAACTAGGCTATAAAATACGGCCCATAAATAATACAATATATAAATAACGTAACGTGTCACCTAACGCTCTCAGTGGAAACCACTATTCATGATAATTTCCTAATATTTACATTCGCTACATGCAATTGATTAATGCCATTCACCAGCTTCCCTTGTGGCAAGAGAAGCAGCGTGGATTTCAGCTGCCGTGTATCAGTTTTCGATGTTGTTACGCCTGAGGGAGTGTAATATCAGAGATAATTGCATGTTATAGTAATATTATTACTAGGGCTCTTATACGTATCTTAACACAAATTCTTTCTTCATCTCAGCCCACGTCCTACTTCTTTTCATCCCGTCTTACTAAAATCTACTTTTTTTCTTCCCTTTCCCCGCTTACCCAAAATCCTCCCCTATCCTACGACTTTTAGTAACTATTCGCCCTTCGTTACCTGTTCCAACCACCTACTCTGCTTCCTCCTAATCTCCTCCTGAAATTTTTTCTACTCATCCATTCTACCAAACACTACCTTTCCGTCGACCGCACTTTCTCCATGTTTATCCGAACCCAGATCTCATACGCTCTGCAGCCTAATCTTGTCCTCTTTTCTTACTTTACACATTTTAGCGCACTACAATGCTACACTTTGCTCTAAGTCTTAGTCTAACTTTTCCTAAAATTAATAATCCCCGCAATCTACTCCTATTTTCATGAGTATATTAACTGGTTTATCGCAATCAACCATATCCAAAATCTTTTCAAAATCACCGAATCCGCAAAAATGTCCTCATTCTTCATGTTCCTTTGTGTTAACGTTCTCATCACTACATTGGTATCCCACGCTGCCTTCCACTTCCTAATCCTCAATTTCTTATCACCTTTGTAGTTATTATTCTAGTTTTCAACCTTTTTTTAATGATTCTTGGTACAACTTCTGCAGATGTGAAAGTAAAGCAATTGTTTTATTGTACATATTTTCATTCTGAGGTATTCTTCTTTTCTGGAATAGGGGTTAAAGCTGATCTCTCGAAGTTCTGAGGCCATATTCCCTCCTCGTTGATCATAAGCATTATTCCAAAAAATGTTCAGCTTCCGCTATTTTCTAAGTTCTTTAGTAACTCCGAAAGGGTGTTATCTACCCCCTTTACTATTCTTTACTTCATATATTTGCTTTCTCTATTAAGCTGTGTGGTATCTCCGATCCTTCTCAAAATTTCTTTCCTTCTCTGTGCCAAAGTTCAAAAGTATGTTACCTCTGTCATAGAGGTCTTCCACATACTCCCTCATCCTATTCTGTACAATTCCTCTTTTGATTAATATCTTCACAGTGTATGTTTTACCCTTCGCCTTTGGTATTGTTTCACCTTCTTACAACCCGATAATATATTCACCCATTTCTTCCTCTTTCTTTACTTTCCCTTTCCTCGCATTGTCCTCTCCGCCAATTTTTCTTTGTCATATTAGTAACAGCAGTTTATTATTTAACTACTTATACCTCCTACCCAAATCGGTATTGACTTTTTCTGCGTCTTTTTCTCCTATATTTTCCTAATAATTTCTTTTGCGACATCATAATTATCCACTGGCGTCATGTTTTTCGTTATCTTTGATGATGTCGTATTCTCTGCAGCTATAATTATTCTTTTTTTTATGTGTTGACAGATTGAATTCGATAGCACGGAGGGTAAAAAACAGAATGAGTTTCCCTCAAAACACGATTCCAACAGTTGACTATATAAAAAAATATTCAAAATTGCATGATTGAAATGTAGATTTCTCGGGTTTTCATCCGGGTGATGTTGGTGAGTCGAAACGTCCCGTCGGTGCAACTCACCAACATCACCCGCATGGAAACCCGAGAAATCTACATCACAAGCATTCGCCGTGAAAGCCTTAAATCTTACAGTCGTGCATGCGTTTACGGATCCGTCTCTCATCAGCCTGAACATGGCATTATATATTAGACCTTTCTCGAATCTTTTAAAGGTTTCCTGGGGCCGATGTATTCTCTTCGTAGCCGGCATCCTTTTTTTCCCTGCAATGGCCACGATTTGATGCCTACTTCGCTCACCAACGGGGACCTCCTTGTCGTTTTTCATTGGGTGCATTTGGCATTGTTGCTCCCATTTAGAGCTCTATAAAGGAACACTGCGTCGATTTCAACGGTTGTCTGAGTCTCCCTCCATTCACTATCTTCTCAAATTCCTTGGAAAGCAGTCAAGTTCCCCTCCTCTCCGGAAACCACTCGCTCGAACCTCCCCCCTACCCTCAAATACCCTTAGGGAATCCTTTTCGCCCTCCGGGATGCATCTTCCATTTGCATTTATTTTCCCCCGGACCCGTTGTCGTCACAGCTAGGGTTATGAGAAATTCAAAATCTAAAGGCGGTAATACCAATGGAAGTTGACTTCTATGAAAGTGATGGGTGTAGCAATGTCTCAATGAGTATCGAAACTTGCTAGGCAGTGTTGTACTTACGCGTTACTGCAAAAAATAGAACGACGAAAGTGAACAATTGATACCTTTTGTAATATAAAATGCTAGCAGACGGACCCGGCTTCGCACGGGAAGCTTAGAAATAATTGCAATAATCCATTAATAAAGGAACCAGGCTTAAGTTGACCATTTTACATTCTTTTGGATGAGTAAAGGTTTCAACCCTAAATCTTGAGTGAAAGTAATTTTTAAAAAGCAAAAAAAGATACCTCTGCACTGATTCCAATGATTTTCTTATGGGAGTAAATTATAGGAAATCCGGGGTAAAAATACCCAATTGAATTTTATTTTTTCGACAAACTTGGAGGGCCCACTTCTCCGTCCTTGAGATCTTTGGGCTTTCCTTATGTGACCTATGTCCTTTTCATACCTATCATGCATGTACCTGCGTGCAGTATTTCATTGTAATCGGTTCATCAGTTCGTCCGTGATGAGGAAACATAGAAAACACCATTGGGGCCTTATGGCACTTAGGGCCCCAACAGTGTGCAAAATTCTTGTTTAGCGATATTCTACAACATATCAAAGCCCCTTGTCGGTGCCTTCGGGCCCTTGGGCCTACGCAAATAGTTTTATAGCACTCATTATATACGCTATAATCATGCAAAGTTCCAGCTCAATCGATTCACTACTTTTTCAGGAGAAGAGAAACAAACATAGTCAAAGACAGACGCTACAACAATTTTTTTATTTTAGTATAGAATATAGATAGCCTAATTTCGGCAAGCAATGCGTTTTTACGTTCCACTCAGAATATTCCAAGGTACTCATGGACTTAATCAATTTGTGTGATTGATATTTAGTATATCTGTGTATCTCTTATGTGTATTAAGTTTTATAGCTATTTTATTTCTTTTTATTAAAAATGAGTTCAGCCTAAAATTTTACTTTTAAATTAATTCTGGCTACAGCAGAAAACTCCAATTAAAAAAAATATACATACCATTCCAGCAATAAGTCCTCTTCTGGGAAAATTGATTTGCTTTTTAGATTTGTTATTGCCGCTGTCAGACATGTAATCTGTATTCCGCTGGATGTAATGTCATATTATCGGAGAGTAGAAATCCTACTCTTAAGCTAAGTAGAAGTACATTTATAAAAGAAATTAGTCTTAGATTATACGAAATAGAAAACAGTTATCATAGAAATGCTAGCCATTGCTGATTGCTATCCCTATCGAGCTGCAGTCGACCAATATTTGAGTGGAAAAGAATGATGGGTTAATGATGCATGATATCGCAATGCGAGATCGTTGGCATATCGTAGTCAGTGCTAAGGGAAGTTTGAGGGCTGCAAGTAGCCAGTTTTATCTAGATGGCTTGATCACAATGCAACATCCCTGGAATATCGAACTCTGATGCATCCTAATAACTCGTTTTCCGAAGCGCAACCTTCTACACTGCTGCAACAACCCTCTTAGAGTAAAGGTTGCCTCATTCGCGACTCGGGCTCCTATTGGTTTGACGTCAATGACGACCCAAACTCCCGCGCCATTTGAATTATCAGATTGTTCCTGAGCCAATGTCACGGCTTCTTCTGTCTCGTCTGTTGTAGGAATATCTAATATCTTTACTCATGCAGTCAACAGCCTCAGTACGACATAATTATAATGTTGTTCTATCCAATGCAAGGCAATATGGTTTGGAGGAAATTAAACAAAAGAGCAAAGAAGATCCGATAAAAATGTGCTCCGAAAAGTTAAAATCCGTTTTACACTACCCTTGAATCGTCAATTAAGCTTTGTTGTTGTGACACGTAGGGCTACCTCAGAATGGAAAACTCCGCGGTGAAATTATGTATGAGAAGCAACTAAGATACTCTAAGAACCTTGGCACTAACCTATCCACTTTGCCATTCGCATTACCCCCACCTTTCTTCCTTAACCCCCGAAATTTCTTCTCCTACCCTCATCCCCCGCTGTAGTTCTTCATCCCCCTTCACACCGAAAAACCTCCGTCCGACCAATCCATCCATTGATCACCGCCAGCCGTTACCGGATCATTCTTACTTCCCCCGGATCTCCCTGGAGCTACCAATACCTCAGGGGGCTCCCGCGCCCTTCAAATTCTCTCCTTCCCCCCCGATACCAAATTATGCCTCTCCGTCCCTTATGCATCTCCCCCCCTTCAAATTGCGCCGAGTCCAAATTGCGTCGTCATCCATGCATCATTCCTTGTTCTTTATCTTCTTCCGCTTCCATGGAACCCTCTCGCTTATCCTACGGAGCAACAGCGTCTCTAAAAACATACACTTGTGTTACCATTTCCTCCTCACTAAGCATTGCGCCATCGAGCCTAACCTGATTTATCCACGAGTAGTCACGCTCCGTGTCAACCAGTGATGTCGGGAACAAAATGAAATATGTTACCTTTGATTTTAAAGTAATACGAAAACAAGGAGATTGTAGGAAGTCTTGGTAATGAACCATTTTTGCAAGCACATACTGTGTCTAAAATTCCTCCGGTGTGAATTAATCAAATCCTATAGTTCTGCTGCAAAGAACTGCCATAATGGTGTTTTTGTTTGATTAAAAAAAATGTAAATTTTTTCTCCTAAGTATAAATTTAAGTAAATACGAACGATGACGAAGTATATTCCACACATTTTGATTCGTTATTAATTTATTTTATAAAATTCCCCTTCCTTGACTAGTTGCGCTACTAATTATGATAAAATGTATCCAAACGTCTCAATTTAATTTATATTCACTTGTCATTTGTTGGGTGCTAATACCATTGACAGAGATAATCCGTATATAAGTTGATGAACTCTATATTCTCAGGTGTTACTTTGTGTAAATCCAGATTAACAGAATCAATACAAATATTGTAAATGTCACTATAGATTTTATCAATACCACCGGTTTAATTGCATCGCACCTGAAGATTTCGCCTATGCGATGAAACCGGTCGTACTGAATAAAATCCAATGTGAAATTTACAAAGTTTGTATTGATTCTGTCGTATTAAAATTGTTGAAACTCTGACCAAAGTTTTGAATAAGTTGTAGTATACTTTACAATTCTTGTAAATTTTAAGATCAAAGGGCAGTGAATTTGAGATAAAAATTCTGCGCCTTCATGATGCATTAAAATAAATTGTTAGCCAATATAATGCCGATAGAATTAACTGGAATACAACAAATATAGTAAATGACAGCTGTTGCTTCCAATAAGGTTAATTTCATGGCAACGTGTTTCAATAGGGGTGGCACCAAACATTTTTGTTTCCGCAAAATGTTCTCTAAGTAATTAGCGTTTATCAGTTCCATTTATATTTAATCTAAAACCAAACACTAACAATTTTAAGACAGTCAGATGAAGAGACGAAATTGAATCAGCCCCCGCCACTGGCAAATTGAATCATGAGTGGACATGCTACGCAAAAGAAAATGAGAGAGGGTGAAAAGTGATCTGTGATTTTTAGGGAAAACGGTGCCCAGCGCTAAATCTTTCTCTCTTAAAAATCTTCCGATTCCAATCAAATCGTGACTAAATGATTTCCTAGAAGGAATAAAATAAATTAATGTCCTTCAAGCTTTAATTGCTAGAATTATTTTGCTCGTTAATAGTTATTTAAATTCGTATCCGCATCTTCGATCATTTCGGCCTGCTTGATTCATCTCTTTGCTATAATGTGCTGGTTTGAGGAATGTAGCTCTCCTTCGATATCACTCAGTTCTGCTACTTAGTTATTATAAAATATTTAAGCCTTTATTGGCGGAACATAGCCTCCCCAAGGGGTGCGATAGCAAATGTTTATTGACGCAGGCCGACATTGGCCTCTCAGACTTGCAATATCAACACATAAAATTACAAATATTGAAATAAAGTTTACAAAATAGGAAAAAATACGATAATAATACAACAAAGTGAAAAACGATTACAAGATGCATAAGAAGACTTTGTAAGAAGCCAAGACTATATTTTTTATGCTATATTAACAGATTTTGAATTTAAAAAAGTATCGAGTAATAAATATAAACCTTAGGTCCTAAATACAGAAAACATCGTGTACATAGCATAAGATTTGGCTTGGGCCAGGGAATACGAGTTTGACATGCCAACTTAGTAAGAAGCCAAGACTATATTTTTTATGTTATATTAACAGATTTTGAATAAAAAAAGTATGGAGTAATAAATGTATACCTTAGGTCCTAAATACAGAAAACATCGTGTACATAACATAAGATTTGTCTTGGGCCAGGGAATACGAGTTTGACATGCGTATGCACTTACGAAAAAATTGACCTTTCTCGTCGCTCCCGCGTGTCCCCCCCCAAGCACTCGAATCTCATGAGGCATCGTTCACCAGTCATCGCCGAGGACGGAAACGAGTCGTGACGGGACTTCTACATCTACATCTACATATTACCCCGCAAGCCGCCTCAATAGGCGTGTGGCGGGGGGTGTTAGGACACCAGCCGCTTAAAGATAAAAAGGAAACGCTCTAATGAAATTACGCCTAGCATTTATTGAAGTCCCTTATTGTTCGGGGGAAAAACGAATTCCCATACCTATCCGTTCGGCAAAATATCTCTCTTAATTTATCGTTTCTATCGGACCTGGAAATATAGTGGGGATGCGGGCGACCGATTCCAATTTCGGGATCGGCTTGCCTAAACCACTGTGGCGGTGTTGGCCGGAAGGCGAAGGAGGCTTCGGTGAGATGAGGAGGAGACCGAAAGGATAAGAGGGAGAAGGAACTCGGATGATGGGGAAGATGGAGGGGAACAGCAGAAGGATTTGGTGGGTGGTAAGTCGAACGAGGGGGAAATTACGCGGCGGTTTGAGGGAATGGATAGTTGGGGAGGGGGCGTTGGTGGTGGTGAAGAAGGAATCGGTGAACAAGGGTACTCCGTGGAAGTGGAAGGAGAGAGAGAGAGAGAGAGAGAGAGAATATTTTGGGGAGTGTCATGTCTTGTTTCCGCTACAGACGTACCGATCGTCGCACGGACATAAGTAGAAAGCCACCACAGAAATGTACAACCATATACGGATAGCACCTTGGGGAACGCACATTTTTATCATCTTTTTTATACTTACGGGTTCGTAACGCTCCTCGCCTACCACGGAAACGCTCAGCACGAAGTTTCAGGCTTAATAAATTCGTCAGTGTCGGGCGATATATGGTGGAACAGCTTTTTAAATAAAACTACAGTAGTTGTACTGTCCACTTAAATTTTAATGTAAATAATACACGTTTTTCAACGTTCCTTAGGGCGTCATCATCAGGTCTGCCAGCAGCATTAGCAGACCTGATGATGACGCCCTAAGGAACGTTGAAACACGTGTTGTGTATTATTTACATTAAAATTTAAGTGGACAGTACAATTACTGTAGTTTTATTTAAGTACTTTCAGGCTTAACTTTTTAGGCTAGTTTTCACGAAACCTGAAAAATATCATCCCAGTTAATTCAATATCACTGAGGAAAATGCACACATGATTTGGTGAGCTGTCACGGGTGCAAAAGTATACACCATGGGAATAAAATTTGTCATTCTAGAAATCATTTGATTAAACCTTGAAATTTGACATGAGGGCTTGGTGAAGTAATTGGTTAACACAGCTGGAGATCCGAGTTCGAATTCCGGCCAAGTCAAAAGTTTACTTTCAAGAAGACGTTCATCCCTTTGGTTTATATCGTCCCAGTTGAATAAATTCCTGAGTCAATACTCATTGCGAAAGTTTGCGGAAAAGAAGAAAACCTAGTTTTCATAAATGTTCCTGAAATATGCTTTAAAATGAGGTAGACGGGTGGTGCAATCGGCTGACGCATCTGAACGGCATTTGCAAAATCCGGGATCCAATATCGGCAACGATTTAGTCATTGTGTAATTCCTTGAATTAAGATGGCTTGGTGGTGTAACTGGCCAACACACTTGACCGGCAGTTGGGAGACCCAGGTTTGAATCCCGGTCAAGTCAAATGATATTTCTATGGTGACTTTCATCGCCTTGGTGTAAGTACCTTGCAACCGTGCGTGTGACTGCGTACCATATCATTTGTGAATTTTTCAGTGATCGTAAATGTCTAAGAGAATATACTGAAAATCAAGACTAATTGGTGTGTGCTTATAATGGTGCGGGCATAGGTAAAAATGGGCGTACAACAGCATATGGAGATAAGTGGCATTCACAATAGACTCTTATTGAGCCTGGAAATAATGCAATATAATTCGATTAGTAATGTTGACCCTGTTTCTTTTCACTCTAACAACAAGAAAAATAGGCACACCATCAATTTTACATTTGGAATAACCCTGTAATGATTCAGTCTCCACTGCTTACCCATATCTCCCTCCAACCTTAGGGCCTTTCGATAAAAGACCCATTCGTTTCGGTCTTTCCTCCTTCCCTCGGGGGCTATTTGTTCTTGTCATTCAAGTATGTGATAATACCTTCCTTTTTCTTCTATAGATGAAAAATTTCCCCACCTCACTGACTTGGTACATATTGTTTCTGCTCTGCCGCTTTCTACTCTCATTCTCTTATTTGTTTTAGCCTCAGTAATCTGTAAGGCCGTTTTACACGGTGAATGATCTTGCGCATGATCATTCAAGCATTAATTCGCGGATTAATTTGAAAATTAAGTTATTAATTAATTAATTATTAATTTCGTTAAATTAATTAATAAATTAATTAATTTAACTTACTTGGTATTTGTACATATTGTTTCTGCTCTGCCGCTTTCTACTCTCATTATCTTATTACACTATTTTTCCGTATTACACGAGGCATTAACGTCATGCGCATGATCATTCGAATGATCATTCGCAAGATTCATTCGCCGTGTAAAACGGCCTTAATGAACGTATGGTAATAAACTATTAATTGTATTCTTTATTACACTGATACAGTAGTGCTTCTTTTTCATTCTTAAACTCGATTATATGTAATCATTTCAGCATTAACCCGCTATTGTTCACCCCAATTATCACTTACAAACGTCGAGTGATTGATAAGCTAATTACCATTTGTTACGAGTAAACAAATCGCAAATGGAGGAGTAAACATGTCTACGTGTTACTGACTGTAAGGAAGCAACTGTCGTGGATATCTTCGGATATAAAATTCACAGCTTCAGGCTCTACTTTGTAGAAACTTTTAATATTCATTATAATAAAGTTTGGTACTCTACAATTTTTTTTTTAAACACACTACGCGTTTCACCAATTTTATGGTATCGTCAGGTGTAGTAGTTTGTTTATATATATTATATTGTTTTCGTTGTTAGATACAGAACATTAAATTTGAATTTAAAGAAAAGTCTACATTAAAAAATTACAAAAAGGAAATCAAACAAAAATGAAAAGGAGGGTAAAAAATATTATATGAAAATAATAATAACAAAAATTCACAAACAATGCTTGACAAAAACAATGAAATCAAGGGGTGGTGGTATGAGAAAGGTCATCGTTTTTTAACGAAAATTTTCAAGAAAGTAGTGATAGAAATAAAATAGAATATAACAACGACAACAATATAATATATGTAAACAAACTACTACACCTGACGATGCCATAAAATCGGTGAAACGCGTAGTGTGTTTTAAAAAATAAAAAGTGTAGAGAAGTACCAAACTTTATTATAATGAATATCTTCGGATATCTTTTTCGTGTTCATAATTTTGGAATAGAGGTTTACGTAAGGTGACCAACTTTTTTACAATGAAAAGGAGGAAATAAAATTATTTTTTTACAATGAAAAGGAGGACGCAAATAAAAAAATACAAGTATCGTAAATAAAAGATACATTTCATTCATTGCAACAATAATACACTACATATAATATGATAAATGCATAATAAAACCATTTGTGACCGTTGATATTGTGATTCTGCTTACTATTAATTATTATTTAAATGAGTACTTTTCAATTGAATGAATATTTTTAATCAATGTATTATCTTCTAACAATATATTGGAAATATCTGAACAAAAATTATCTTTCATATTGAATTTTACGGCAAGAGCTACAACTAGAGTATCAACATTCAATTTCGATTTTTCACTTGCCAAAAACTCATTAGCAATTGAAAAAAAACTCTTTCAACTGCTGCATTAGTTCCAGGGGAGCAATACGTAAATTGAACAAGAACAAATAAATGTTCACATGAAATATGATTATGTTTGAAATGGCTGAATATTTCCACCCACCTTTGATCAATTTCAACATGTTGATTTTCCCATTCAACCTGTTCATTTCAACATGTTGATTGCGTCTCGCCGCACTGTACCTACCGAGCCTTGACGAATCGTCATATCAAGTACATATACGTCACATCACGTGCAACGGCTTGGCATCGATCTAATACAGAGATTTACAGATTAGCCTTCAAATATCGAAAAGGAGGACATGTAGGAGGACACATTCGAGGGAGGACAGAACTTACAAAAGGACTGTCCTCCCTGAAGGAGGACGGATGGTCACCTTAGCGTTTAGGAGCTGGTGAAAACCTAGGTTGTTACACTTTTCATGTCCTAATGGTTATATCTACGCTTTTTGGCCCGCAATTTTCTATATGACACTTTTATCTCGGCTTGCAAGAGTTCACCTGCATTTCGCATGCAACGAGCGGAGCATTTAGTTTCTCAGTCGCGGTTGAAAAATTGGCCGCAGTAAGCGCCATCTGCTTCGTTCACGCATTATATTTTTGCTCACCCAATATTTACGAGCGTATTAGACTTAATATCCCTATCAAAGCATAATCACAAGTAACTCGGTGAAAGCTGTTAAAATATTAGCACCATAATGTAAGCAACTAGAAAATGGGCAGAGTGTACCCTGTTGAAAAAGTGGAGAGGAGTGATTTTGATTGTATATAGTATGCATTCTTTTTTTAAATTTGAAGATTTTAAAGGCATAAGTTTTGCTCGTATGAATCATAGATCAGCTATGTGATCGTCACTTGGAGATCACGATGTCCTCAGACGAATTGTAATGTCATAATCTGCAGCCGTTGATCCAAATATCGGTTGACTGCAGCTCTCCACACCTCTCTCCTATCAGTTAATCATTTCATTCCTATAAGTCTTCACTTTGACGTCCTTAGTTTGCCCAATGCATCCTTGGTCTCCCTATGTACATTTTCCCAGTCACTTCTCTTTCGATTATCGTTTACAGCAGAGAGTTAAAGCGGATAATGTGCCCAATCAGTTCGTGTCTTCGTATTCTCCGAGTTTTTATTCTGCAATATTTTCTCTCCAACTCTGCCTCGGAAATCTTCATTCGTGATCCTCTCCGTCCATTGCATCGGATATCATTCTTAGACGACACGTTTGCATTGCTTCCTATCGTCTTTGCTCTGAAGTTGCAAATATTCCAAACTACACTTTCATGTTAGAGCATGCTCCAAAAGTATGTTTTACTGAAGTACTTCCTTTCTTTCACGCATGTGCCTGGGCTAAGTACACACTTCTGGTTGAACACCATCGTTTATTTGGCCGTTCTGCATAAACAGGGTGTTGCAAAAAAACACCGCAAATGGAGGTGAGGTAGTGCATTAAAATGTGTTATTCATTTTTTAATAACGTACCAATGTCCGGAAATGATGCGTTTTCACAATATGAGTAGCTACGTAGAATGGTGTGGTGTCTTTCAGGAAACCTCTCTGCGTACAAACGCTGTGCTGCTCTCCCCTCACAGTCCGTTTTATCGTATGCAAGAAGCATGTCGGTCATTTCAATGTTTGTAAACTCGTACATCGTCTTTCACAATCACAACAAAGCTGCGGAATGATTCGCATCGGAATGCGCAAACTGTCGACCCGTCATTCTTTCACGTATCTCTGGTTCCGTACCTGTGAGGTGTTGTAAAGTAATGAGTCTTCGTAGATGATGCGTTTTCACGCTATGACTAATTAATGATGTCTCAAGAACAGTGTTAGTTCGAAGGATTTGAAGACTCATTACTTTACAACACCTCACAGGTACGGAACCTGTGATAATACCTGTGCATTCAAACGGAACTCTTAGCCACTCATAGTGTGAAAATGCGTCAATTCCGGACATTGGTTCCTTGTTAAAAAATGAGTAACCCCTTTTTTATGTAATACCTCACCTTCGTTGTCGGTGTTTTTTGCAACACCCTGTATATTTCTTTCTTCTGCCGAGATAGCAAAGTTAAAATGATCCGAGTTCTATGTCCAGTATCGAGTTAATAGCATTACAGAGTACCTGAAGATTGAAATTTAGAGAACTGTAAATGAACGCGTAATTATTGTCACTTAATGTGGTACCTACTGGAAACGGCATTGCGGCCCCGGCGGGGGGGGGATCGTATTTCCTATCGAGGAGTCATGTCTTCCCGAATCCTCCTGTACATGTCCTCTTGCTTCCTCATCCTGACTGTGGCATGGGGGGAGGGGGAGTGGCCGACCATCTTCGGTTCCTTCCAGGATGTGTATAGACACAAGGTCCCCCCCGAGGGAATACGGGGCGGGGGGATGAGGGGTGGTGGCGGGAAATGGGTTTATGGCGACGGGCGATAGGAGACGGACTGATGGGACTGGGTGGATGTGTGCTGTCTTGCCGGAGGGAGGAGACTGGCTTCTCGAGGGAGAGGGGGAGGTGGGGGGGAGAGATTGGCAATTCGAGATAAAAATATCGATGCATCGGAACGAACTATATATCGTGTGTTTCGATGTGTTCATTTGGGAAAATATCGATTCACTATTCGGTTTCTTTATGAAACCAGGGGTAGCTCACAAAATAAATCTGTAATTTCTCAGTTACGGGGATAGGGTGGATATGGTGGACAGGATACCATCTTCCCATCCCCATGACCCGGGTTTGAGTCCCGGCGGTGGCGGAAATATTTCAGTGGATATCTTGATCCCATCATGAATGCTGTGTGGGGAGCATGTGAAGTGCAGTACTTCGTCCGTCGAATGTGGTGGTGAATTATAGTCCCCACAAGAGCGCCTTCCTATTGCCGAGGCCGGGTAGATCTCCAATTTACCTCCATTCTCCCATGTAACCCTTCGCATATCCTCAGTGGCGCAAATGGCTATGGTCGTACGGTCGACTTCCTAAATAGCCAACCACTCGAGCAGTTCACTTAAATCCTTATAATAATAGCGAAAGATTATTCTCTGTACCCTTCCGAGGCTTCAATGACTTTTAATTTTACAATTGGAATTTCCTGGTTGCTTCCTGATATAGTCCCTCCCACCAAGTGAAGTTAGGATGGGCTGTATCAATTTGAATTGATGAGTAATCTTATTAGATACTAATTGGTACTATAATGCGCCTATTATTACCAAACTGACTGTAAATTAGCACTAAACTTGAAATAAGCTAATTTGCAAAATTTCCTTACTCTTCGTGAATGCTTCGTAGTAATAGGCACAGAGTTCATAATTATTATTCTTAAGTCACGTATGCATTGTGTGAATTGTCAATGAATTGAGTCTCTGAGAACTGTGTAAATGCAGATCTGAGTATCTAGCAAATCAGCGTCTATGCTTTACTTTGTTGAAAAAAACTCCTCCCTTTACCGTCCACCGTCATTATCGTTCATGTGCTATGCAGTGAATGCTTCTTAGTAGTTTAATTCGTATCAATTAAGTCCTCATTTACTTCAGAAGACTCTTTGATATTTAATTTCCGAGGAGAATGAGCGTTGAGCCTTGAGTTGAGAACCTTGAGCGTTGTTGCGAGATATCGAATTACTTATACCTTGGTTATAAAATTGCAGGTTTTATGAATTTTCTAGGGAATGGGTGGCAAATGTTTCGACACATCGATATTTCAAGTCCGTGCCTTGCTCCTGGAGTACTTCCAGGGCTATCTCAAAAAGGATACGGCACAGGGAAAAAATAAAATTGCATGAGGCGTGAAGAGAAAAGGAAATGGTATGAAGAGGTCATGGGAACTGGCGCCACCCATCTCCGATAGGCCAAGTAAGGAATTTATATGTATCGAAGTCCATTTGGCAACGGCGTAAATGTCGCTCTCCATCATTTTTATAGGATATAGCATCTAGTGGGCTCTTCACACATTGCCTTAAGAGCAGATGTTTATTCCGGTGTCGCTCTAAAAGAAGAAACGTACACTGAAAATGGCAGTGCAGTTTTTCACCCGGGATTTACTGCTCAGAATAAAAATATTTGTTTAATCTTTCGCTTCGAAGTAGTCGGGAAAGGGTATCTTTGATCGTTCCAAGTACTCTTTTGGTACTCGAAATAGAGTTCGAGCCAAAATCACTCACTAAATTATCTGCATCCACAACTTCTTATTACCCTCCGAGCCTATGCAAGGGTGCGTAACGGGGTACTTAAGTCATCATCCATGAAAATAGCAGTAGAGCATGGAAACAGCAGCATTAAACCTAATGGAAGCAAAAGAAATGAAAAGAGATATGTGCCTCGAGAAATATTTTTTTTTATTTGCTCGCGTGTTTGTTGGGATATAAACTATGTGAGCTTATCAGGCATTTAAATCCGGTAGTGGATATGTATCATGGAATTCTTGCAATGACAAATAAGATCTCTAGAAGCCATGGCTTTAGGAAAATATTTTTTTCTGAAAAAATAGTGCATATAATTTGGAATTGACTTAAGGAAGAAATTGTTCGAGAAAATTTGCGTCAAGGCAGCTTTATAATTAAATTTCCAGTCTAAGCCTACTTTTCCACTGATCGATGAAATCGATGCAAAAAAATCTGGTAAAAATGTTGTCCTTTTTTAATTGGAGCCTCGAAAAGTGCAAAAAACACACCGCAGTTTTAATGTAAGTGATTGTTAATGCATAAAATATTTAAAAATGAAAGGGGAAGGAAATATAGCGAAGAAAAGTAATTAATTGCTTGGAGCAGCAATATTTTGTTTCTCCTGTATACTAGTGCATTAACTCACATTTTTGTATCACTTGAATCAGATACGCGCGTTGTTAAATCCAAACATTCGCGGAAAATATCACTTGCTACGTTTTTTTGCCTCGATTTTTTCAGAGGGGTTTTGGAGTAGCGAGTTCACACAATTACTATGGTTTTTGGCTGCATTTCTCACGTTTTCCGCTTGAATGTTCCAGCAAAATGTCGGACATCATAGCCACGGTTACAAGTCACTCTTGGCCAATAGACCTCCGTCAACCGAAGATCTACAGTGAAGGAATGTTAGTTTGATTTACCTTTCTTTTGAATGTGCTATGGCATTCTGTTTTTCCGATAATAATTATAAACCAATCGATTTTTATGCCGTTTTATGCATTATTGAATATTTTTATAGTGATTAACGGGCTGTGTTGCGCGTCTTTCCTTATTGATCTATCTTATTACCTAGGATTATTTCTGCTCTAGGCATAGAAGTATTAGTAGGAGAAATAGCACAAACTTTTTGCAGCTTTCGTCAATTAGTGCCACCATTGTTTTCTGAATGTGAAATTTAAAAAAAACAGCGACGTTTTGCTCATTAAGTTACACATGCATGATGACATCTCTCCTGTGCTATGCATCCCTTTGTGTTGGATCACTTAAAACTATGCATCTAAATATCCACAATAGATATTACATATGGTCTCTTCCTTTTCTCCCCTGTATCATATAGTTAGCACTTTTTTCTTTTATATTATATGCATGTGTTATAAAATAAAATGAATTGAGCGCAAATGCTCAAAGCCCGATTCATGTTGAAAATCTCTAAGAGCTGTCTGAACTCAAAATGATATGTCACGCGTGTTTGATGCACATTTCATGGTTATCCGAGCCGGTAAGAGGTTGAGGGAACTTCTCTTTCATGATCCTCTTCCAGCCTTGTAGCTTTAAGTACGAGATCAGCTCAAACCATGACTCCTAAAGCATTTCGTTACCGCTCCACGATGGCTTTCATCCACTCAATTTTTTCTTCTTCCTCTTTGGTCTATTCAGTGACGGAATCCTTTTACAAGTCTAGATAAAGTCATTTCACTGTTGCCATCTTCCTGTGAACTTCAAACCGTACCTACTGCACGGGTTTGAGGAGTAAGAGAGTATGACAGTCGTTAGGTCTAGAGATGCCTTGGAGGCAGAGCAACGTGCAACGTAGATGGATCTCTGAGGATTGAGCTTAAGGTAGCGGAAACTTAACTGATGCGACAGTTAACTGATTTTAAAAAATTCCAATTTCTATCACCGTCTGCCAATAAGGAAACTTGTTGAGAGTAATTTAAACCATAGGCGGGCATATCCACCGATCTAAGTTGTTTTGCAGCTGAAACTTACATTACTTCCTATAATGCAATGTATGGTATCCATGATTACTACTAGCCATCGACCTTATATAGAAGACGAACAATTCGTGAAAATAGTTAGGGTAAAAATTTGTTATATTTTTTAAAACATATTGAAAATCAAACAGATCTAATGAATACTTCTGCAGTTTATTGCCTATTTGCACAGATATTAATATTAATTAGATTTTGTTTCTCCCAAACAAAAGTTTTAAAAACGTTTCAATTACTATGGAACGTAAAGAAGTGCTTCACTTTCATACAATATTTTGTTCGCTGTCGTAATATGCTGCAAATCGTTAGTTTCAGGGTCTAGGAAAATAGGCTTTGGCTTTCCATGCAATAGGTTTCTAGTAAAATATCATGTATTTTAAATGAGTGACTTTTTCATGTTCATCAGTAGGTGTCAAGCACATGTTAGACATAATATTGAAAAAGATACGCCATTGATATTCAGCTCCAAATTAAGCCTTTTCCTTTACCTGCTCCGTCATTTTCAGAATTATCAATGAAAATATCAAAGTTAATCGTTGTATCCAGCCGAGTGCTTTCCTTGGCTAGAGAATCATGAATGACATATCGTTTTTAATTCTAAAAATGTTTTGCTCACTTGATTCCAGGTCAGGTATTCAATTATAGAAACGGATAAGGAAGCTTGTGGATCAAAATGAATAAAGAAAGGGAGAAAATAAAAGCATCTAACATTGATATGGGGCACTAAAGTGCCTTTTCAAAATTTTCTACTCTTCAAAAGCTCAAGCTTATGTCGGTTTTTATACAAGAATAAAGTATTTGCTTTTCATTCTGTTTCGAAAAATTGTTAAATGGTTCTATTGCTCCGGCTAATTGTATTTGCTGTTATTTTTACCCAGTACCATCAATATTTACTATCTTTTAAAAGGCGTGGAAAGGAGAAAATAAACTTTCTGTTCAAATATGGGAGTCATAGCTAAAAGGTTAAAAAATTCTTCATGAATATTTACGCTTTTTTTAGATAATGAAAAGAAGTTTCGGTTGAAGATGTAGGAAAAGGAGAGGATGTCTCCAAGGTAATGAATGCACTGATAATGTTTGAGTGAACAAATATCCAGCGGTATTTTTTTCAAATTTTTTTACTCTAAATGGTGATAATTTCTATTTTTTTGTAGCAAAACTCTAACCGTGGGGTTAGTCTATGAAAATAATTGGAAACCATTAAAGGATTTAAATGTTGCCGCAGGTTAAGAGTTTTGGCTGTAGGGCTAGTTCAGTTTAAAGGTGCATCACGACTAAAGTTCGACGACAATTAGGTCGACAGCATATTGGTCGCCATGCATAAAGGTCGATGGTAAATGGGTCGCCGCACAAATTGGTCAACGATAAATGGATCGCCATGCAAAACGGTCGCTATACAATAAGGTAGACGTTAGATAGGTCAACGCGCAAAAAGGTCCATGGTAGCTAGAGAATCAAAAGCTGCACACATTTGATGCCAGCTCTTTCACGCCGTCGAAACCTCGGTTCGAACTCGCCCAGCAGGTGGTGACTGACCATTTCAACCACGTATCCAGTTTATTTACGACTTTTGAAAATTAAAAATAATAAATAAACAGATATGATCAATGTCTCCCATATGACGAGCTTACTAAAATGGTCTTTTTATCGAATACGTGCGATAAGTAACAACAAAGTTACGATTTACGTGAGTCAAAAGACGTGGTGCTGCCAGCTTAACTGGATTCAAATGATTAAACGTGAGAAAAATGACTTTTCATAAAGTTTACTATACACACTGTCAAGTGTATTTCCCTAATTCAATTCTGATTTTCCAATTTACCGTCGGATGTCGGATCTTTCATAGTTGTACCTAGTGTATATCAAGATTCACGGAACAAGGAAGAAGGTTATCTAAAACTATGTAACATGTAGCTTCGTGCATGTTACGTAAAAATACACACGCCCTGCCAAACACCCTAGAGTTGTCACTATCAATGTACTTATGATTGATATCGTTTCCATGAAGTCCCACCTAGAAAAAATAGTAAAATTGCAGATTCCAAAATTTTTAGCCACCATTTTCATTTGATTTCGACCTTTTCCACGGCGCGCCATTTTCCGCGGCGGCCCATTTACTGTCGACCATTTTGTATGGCGACCCATTTGCTGTCAACCTTTATGTATCGAGACCCATCCACCATCGACCTTATTTCACGGCGACCCATGTGCCATCGACCTTTTTCCACGTCGACCCTTTGGCTATCGACCATTGGGAACGGCGACCTATTGTCGTGGAACCGTTTAAAGGTAAATGAAATGGGAGGCTTTTGACACATAATGGTTTAATGAAGAAATGCATCTTGTATCGTATAAATGCTTTCCCGAATGGACTAAGGAACTGGGACTTCTCTAAAAAGTTGAGCTTGGAATGGAGTAATTCTGTTAGAGATCAGTTCAACTGTGCGATTATTCTTGAGGTGAACTGGTAGCGCCCTTAATTGTATAGTTGTAGTTGAAGTTGAATTTGGATTGATCTAGATTAATTTTACTCATCATCCTTATAAAAATCCTGATGCCTTCATCTTTCGTCCACTCATACTATATATCACCCCTTATGTTGCAGCCTTAGGCATCCCATTACTCATGAATGCGTCCTTCCATTTTAAAATCCCCTCGCCATCTTTTTTTCAATTATTTCCTATTAACTCTGTGATTGAGCAGTAAAAAGGTTTACTGGAGAGACTTGTGCGTGAATTACGTACTGCATATTTCATTTCTGACTACATTTGCTCTGGTTATCCAAAGACGTCAAAACTCAAGTGAACTACGAAAATGAATCGAGAATTTTCAGTCAGCGACCTCTTATGGGACTCAAAAGGGATTAGTGCTAATCGAATTATTCGTTCCTTTGGCTATCTCCGTCGCTCTTCTCCGATCGAGTGATTTACATACGGCTAAATGGATTCATTTTTTATGACTAGATTTTGAGGGCATAAGTTGGAGGAAGTAAATCTTAATCTTAATGAATAAGTTTTCGGGGAAAATCTACGGGATGCTTTTTTTTCTTCTTCTCCGGCCGCTTCTTCTCTCCTCCTCTATCGCATTAGGCTTGGGGGACCATCCCGGCGACCATTACGAGATTTCATTCATTCCATCATCAAGACCCTTAATGACTTTTGCGATCCGTTCAAGTTTGGAATTCCTTTCTGGGGGAAAGAAGAGGAGCTGCTTTAATCCCCATCGGAAACCATCTTTCTGAAAAGACTCTCAATCTTTACAAAGAAAAAAAAACCATCACTGGGTCCTTTTCATATGACGAGTATGGGCGATTAGTCCGTTACCGGAATAAAGGCAGAATTTTTGCGTAGCGGTCAGTTCAAACCTTTTTTCCATCCCCTCTACCGAACTTTTGATGCATGAAACGGGATATTGCTGGAAAACCTGAGCCACGATTCGTTTTTCGGGCTGCGAAAAACAATGCGAAGAAGATAATTCTTGGAAAAAAATATGGAGTGAGGACAGAGGACGAGAAAGGGGCGGAACCATTGTTACCCTTGAAATAATGGTATTCATGGAATGAAATCGAGCAATAACTTTAAGCTCTGTAATTTTTAATGCGCTAAAATTTGAAAAAGAAATATATACGTTTACAATTCAAAACCATGGGCAACTGCTTAGATGCACATTTTGAGGTACCCAGCAGTTAAGTGATGCAAAAACATCAGCAAAAATCCTTACAAAACATCCTTATTTACGACTTCATTGTGTAAAACAGAGTATGCAATGCTTATATTAAATATGGTTGAGTGTTTTGCTAAGTTTTTTAAAAAATAGAATAAGTGTTTTAGGATGGAAATTCAAGATAGAAGCTTTTTTCCCACGAAAGACTCTCCCGTTCTTCATATTCATATCCCATACTCCATCATTTAAAGATTGAAGTATTTTCAAAACATAAGCTAGGGACGTCAATTGCGAACAATTGAATGTGCATTACATGAAGACATCGGCTTGCCATAGGAAATAGTAATAAATAGAATTATAACAGCGTAGGAGGTTTAATGGTGGAGTATATGTGTGCGGAAAAGTGACGTTTGGCTCTATGTATGTCGCCCTCGCTTCCGTCCCCTCATGATTTTGAAATAAAAAATAAAAGGCGAAAGCGGTTAGGGAGGCTGGCTACACGCGGGAGCAGACAAACTCGCCTCGAATTTCATTGGTCGCAGTGTGCGCGTGCTACTGGAATTCCTTTTGTGCGGAGTGAATGCGGGCATGGGAAAAGCCATAAAAGGGGGGGAGGGAGCTGCGGAGTTGTGGGGGTACCAAGTGCGGCGTAGAAAGGAAGGAAAAAGGAAGGGGTTGAAGGAGCCCCCTGTCCCCCACCGCGATTGCAAATGGGCACTATAGATGTGACGCATCGAGCAAAAGAAGTTCATAATCATCATCAATCCATATATTGTCCATATTGAAGAGAATAAACAAAATACTGTGAAAGCAACAAAGTATTCTTTTTCAAATTGGGATTCGTCGTTTCTAACGCTTAAGTTAGTTTAAGCGAAAAATCACTTCACCTAGAATTTGATGAATTTGGCCTCATTTTAAATAAAAAAAACTCATCTTTCCAATGCTACCAAAATATCAACCCCCTGCTAAACTACTTTTCAAGCAATTTGCCTAAAAATATAAGTTGTTTTACATGGGATAGATTACGCCTGTGCGCTCCAGAGGGAGAATATTAAACAAGTTAGGAAATTCTAGCTCCTAGATTCCGCCAAAAAACTAACAATTTATAGTTTGCATGTTTTCTTAACTATTTATGAAAATAAATCTATTACTCACCGCAGTAATTTTTACAGAATCGCAAAAAAATACCTCTGGTTTTGAAGGGTTTTCAGCCGTACGGCGTGAAAAAATGAGTCAAGTTAGAGACTTATGTTGCTTTATTTATTTAATTTCTGAGAATTTTAGTCATTTAAAGCTATATTTTGGCGTCATTAATATTTAAATATTTACTTCATACTTTTTACAGTCGCTGAAATAAAAATATAAAATTCGAATATGGTCTCCATTATGACTAGGGAACTATCTCGCTCAAACCACCTTAAGGCCTGAATTCATCAGTTAAAATCCGGCGATAGGTTAGCTACAGCTCTCTACTAGATTCTACTTTCAGTTGACCGCCCTTCTTAATCCTCCACGGTGGCTATTCCCAATCACTCCTCCCTACACTCTTTTATTCTTTATCTCACGATGTGCACAATTATTTCCCAGAGTTTTTGTTTAATACCTTTTCTCCCCAGCTCGTCGTAGATTTTTCTTTTTAATATAAAATAATCTCCTACCTATTTGATCTTCAGGATTTTCATATTGCATTATATATCCATTTCTGAACAGAACTTTTTCATTACGTTTTAGGCTTCACTTCGTAGACTTCCTTAGTGATCATAATCGCAATCATTATACTTGTGCTGTTTACATTTTTCGTAAACATTTGTAGAAAAGTACCAGATATCGATTCAAATTATGAATTTCCATTTTTTCTTGTGTTTTCCATTCGTTATCGTCCGAATTGAACTTAGGTGCCATATATGACCATATTCCCTACCCATTACCGTTCATACGTTCCGGTCCTTACTTACCATTCCGAATTACCATAGTAATATCATTTCTTCCTTTTGTCCCCTCCTTCCCCTTCTTTGCCTTCCTACTTCAGCCTTCACAAACCGACAAAAACGTGCAATTAAAAAAATATCTTGTTTTCCGTCCCCTCAACCCTTTCCCTGCCTTCAGACGAAGAAAAACAACATGGTGTTTCCCCGACGTATGATCCAGCTTCATCATCGGTACCCCCATCCTTAATTTCTTCGCAAAGGAAACTGTTGTAGGCTTGATCTTGTGGAATTTATCCAATACGGAAGAATTAAAAAAACTTTGTTAATTCCACTAATTATTTATTATCACGACCCTGGTTTCAATACTTGGTGTCATTTTCAGGGATGATACAAAGCGTTGAAACCCTGGTCGTGAAAATAAATAATTAGTGGAGTTAAGAAAGTTATTTTAATTCTTGCTTCATTTCTTCGTTCGCGCTTCGGTCATAAGACTGAAGGTCTTTGCCCTGCCAAACATTTATGGCTGTAACAATTGTAGAAATATCAATGGCAAATATTTCATGAAATAATTGCTAATTTATGGCTTGTGTATCTTTTTTAGCCATACTTTTCGGCTGGGCAAAAACCTTCGGTACACGTAGCTTATCACGGCATGTGACAGAATAGGATTTAACCTCGCAGGCTGTGGCTTCTTTGTAGCTCCTATTTTCCCTCAAAGTTTCAACCTTGGTCCTACCTATGCCTACTGACTAGTTCCTTTAAATCCGCCAAGAAGTTTCCACAAGCACCAAATCAAAAATGTCAGCGTAAAAATTCAACTCAAGCACCAATTCAAAAGTTCAAAGTCAATAGTTATCACTAGCACTAATTCAAAATAGTCAATCGGATGCGTTCAATATCTCCACGTTGCCACTTTTATGACGACTTTCAAATTATGGTGATCCGTGACTGTGGGTCCGAGCGCGATGGAAAAGAATTATCATTTTTCCTAACTCTCTACCTTACTCTGGTCTTCTTTAGCATTTACATCTGACTGTAAAGTAAACATTTGTAAACACGTTTCTTTGAAAGACCTTGCTTTGTGGCAACGAATGTTGTACGTTAAGATAGACAGAACCTGACTGGAAGCAGCGGAGATGTGGTTGTAGATAAAATGTCAAACGTTGTTTGTACTGAAAAGGAAACGAACGCGGAAGTTTTGAAAGAAGTAAATACAGGGAGCTGATTAATGTGATGAAGTGAAATTTTTGGGTCATGTACTGAGACATGACTAGGTTGATTGCAGTGGGGTTAGAAGGATAAAACATAACTTATCGATTAGAAGGAAAGGTTTTTGGAAAGAATGGAAGATGATGACCAAGGATAAAATATTCACATGTCATCCAGGAAAGAATCACGGTAGGTACATATTATGAACTAAAGCGGATGGCAGAAGACAGGTGCTCCTGGTTGCAGCGACAAGTTTTTCCCATTGGAAGATGATGATGATGATGACTCTGTGTCGATAGCTCGCGCTGTTCGTCTGCTCGTACCTCTGTGTGTCTATCTCCACCTGCACCGCACACAGCGGCAGATGATTCCCTTGCACCAGCAGGAGGCCGTGGACTGAATATAGGGGGAATTGGGGAGTGATGAGACTCCCCCTTTGCCGTCATGTTCATCTCGCCGCCGTGCGCTTGCATTCTCCTCGCGACTCGCGTCGCGGAACGATGGAAACTATGAATATGCACGCCGGCGTGAATTTTGTACGGAGGCCGCGTGCGCCAGGGTACGGTTCTGGGGCCGCTCTTGTTAGTTCCCCTCTCCTTTCCTCTCTCGTTGTGGTTGGGACGTTGATGCGACACTCAAGTTAGCGAGGAAGGAATGGGATATCACATGTTATCAGCAGTGCAATTAATTGTAATCGTCTGAATGTTTAAGCGCTGTTATTTTGCCTCTCTGCTTATTAACTATCATTTACGCTGTCATGATTCCGCAACAGTTTAGCAAATTTTTCTCACATTTATTTGCAAGTAGAACTCCTGTTTTCTCGTTATGTCTTCTGATTGCATATATTCAAAGGATATGTTTAACTTGCTGCAGCTCTAGACCAAGCTCTCCTCTCAGCTAAACGCTTCATTCCCATACCATTTAACTAAACTTTTACGACCTTCCGTAATTTTTCTGATGGATTTCATTCTTGGTATTCCTCTGAAATTCTGCCCACCCATCTATCCTTCCATTATTTTTTTAATGGGCTATTGTATCGCAAAATATGTTCTTGTCAAAAAAGTTTGTCTTTTTTTATTTTCATAGTTTTCATTACATGTGCTTCTTTTCTCTCCAACTCTTCGTAAAAACTTCTTCGTTGGTGATTATCCGATGAGCATACTTCAAATACATGTATTGTTAAAGTGTTTCGTTACTTCCAGGCTTGCCGTACTAATTGTCGACAGACTCCTCTTCTGTTAGAGTGCCTTCTTTTCTTAGACTATTCTGCTTGTAGTGTCTTTCTTGCTTTTTCCATCGCTGATGATCCAGTTTCCTACATAGCAAAATGTTTCCACTTGCGAAAGATTTGCTGCCCAAGTTTTGATTCTGCCCTATTAACTTCTTCCACAAACCATTAAAGTTGTTTTCTTTACATTAACCTTCACTTCGTATTTATTCATACTTTTATGCATTCTATTCAGAATTTTTGTCAGATGTTCTTTCTTCTCTGCCATAGTTGCTATATTATCAACAAAGCGTTGTATGCTGATGTATTCTCCATGCAAATTAATTCCTGTACAAATTATAGAGTGTGACATATGCTAGCAAAAATTGTTTTTATTCCCTTTTAATTTTTTTGGTTGCATAAATGCGAAGTATTTAGATAATAACCAACTATTAACAGATAATTGGCTCGAAACTGATATTCTCCATTTTTCCTCTGAACAGAAGATGATTGAAATGGTGGATCGAATTCTTGCGTTTGTCAATTAAAACGCTCGCATTTCGATGCAATATCAGCTCTTACTCTCTCATCTACTATTGAATTCGCTTTATTATTCTCCAACATAATTTATTTGCATACATGAGAATGCTGCAAGAGTGACATACATGTTTGCTAAAGGAAGTCATCCAGTCCAGTCATGGGTAATTTATCCGGGTGGATAATATTTTATTTAAAGTCTATTGTTTCCATTTTTACAAAAATATGGCTAAAGCACAAACGCCCAGCTTAGAACAAATACTGCGTAAAATAACAGCTTTTGCGAATTATAAATTATAGTCAGAACGACGATGAGGAAAACCTTAAAAATATTAAATTGAATTCATTTTCATCTCTTCATATTGTACCGCTAATTATTTGCGAAAAAATGGGCATTCATAAGAAAGCCCATTCTCAAAATTTCGCGGCATTTGCTTAGAATATATTATTTTATGGCATAATTTATTTCACTCGCATAGGGCCAGTATAATGTACCATACACTTTATAGTCATTTTTCCTTATTTTCCTTGCTCTAATTATCATTGAATCTGAAGAAACGGTGAAGAATTTGTCGGTAGTTGCTACCTAGCGGATTAGCCCTGTACTGTAGTGTACCTCAACGTAGCAAAAAAGTTTTGATATGAGTTTTTGACTCCTCTATTTCCCCGAGCACACAGTACTTGAGACTTGAGAATCCGAAGAAGAAAAAACTTCCATGATGTGATTCTCATAGTATTACGCAATCGTCGTTATACACCTTTAATTCCTATCAATCTGCATTTACTATTTCTCGTGGATGCTACAAATGTATTCAGCTAACAATCCTATTTAAATTCATCAACAAAACTTTTTGCTGAGAACAATGATAGACAGCCAAGGGTATTACTTTTAAAATTACAAATTTATGAATAAATTGCCTAATATCGATTACCTAAGGTCACAAACTATTAAATTAATTTTTAATGAAAAAAAGTTGGCAAATATTTTTGAAATGTTAAAAGCTGTGAATATAGTTATTGTCTTTATTAATTTTATTAAATTGTGAACAGTTTGTTTATGCACCAACTGCAGAGTTTGGCAAATAAAATGTTGTAGGCTATGCATTTCAGCGCAATTGAGTATTCCTGGTGAATCAGAAGCTGAACCCTGATTCAACCATTAATTAGCATTTCTTCCTTTAAACTCTATGGAGATCATGAAGTTGAGTGCTGTTGAAGACCTGCTTGAATAATTCGATGTCAAAGTCATTCTTTGTTACTTAAGATTTTCATCCTGTTTTTTTTTCTAAAAAAAATAGGTGCATTTTATTAAATTTTAAAGGAATTTCCTCTTATCGGCCATGGCGAAGAATTGCTAATACCTTTCGATTCCTTAAGTTTTATCCACTTCTATTGAGCCAACTAACTTTAATCCTATCCATTAGCTTTCTATTTCTATCCCTCTGATAATGATGGCCTACACATGGCCTCGAATCTGATAAATTGATGTTGGCTTCTTCATTCAGGATGAATTATGCATGATGCGTCAGCCGCAGTTGCTTTCAAGCTGAGATTTTGTGGTGGATTTTACCCTGTATGGAAATGTTATGCGGATTAGGCTTAAGCGAGTAAGAGCTTATATCATAAGTCTACGTTACCTTCAATATGCACTCTTCTATCTTTGCTGATATCCCCTGGTTCATTGAGTTTTTTTCAGTATATATTTTTTCCCTATGGTAGTAGGTATACCTCCTGTATTTTTTCTATGTATTTTATTTACATTAAAATAGAGTAATTGCGATGGTGGGTGGCGTAACATGGTGGAACTCCTTCATGATGCACAAAGGGTAAGAAAAAGACTTTGCTGTTCCACAAAATAAAATATATTTGCGACCGGTTTCGATACGGCGTATCATCATCTGGCAATTTCACATATTAGTACATAGAATTTATACCCTGGAAGAAGTTAGAGGGGCGGTGGAGTGGAGAAGGGTATAAATTCTATGTACTAAGATGTGAAATTGCCAGATGATGATACGCCGTATCGAAACCGGTCGCAAATATATTTTATTTTGTGGAACAGCAAAGTCTTTTTCTTACCCTTTGTGCATCATAGAGTAATTGCCTTAGCTACCCAGCCGAACTGAAGCATTTAATTTTCGGCATATTGGTCTTAGGCAATAAAGCATTTATTTTATTCATACTAACGGCTGAAATCTTTCAAATCTTCCTTTTTCAGTTACCGACTATAGTTATAATATTCGCTAACCGTCATTGACCCTCGTAGAAGTATTTAATCAAAGCACTTAGGAATTAATAGTGGAGGAGCGATGAATTTTCATTGCCAGGTGCGTTAATTGAATAGCTTTATATTTGTCTTTAGGCCAAACATTTGTGCAGTGCAAGAAGCGCGACCAAAAATTGAGGATTGTCTGCCCTGAAGTATTTTGAATGAAGTCGAAGGATTAAAAGTGATCATTCAAATCCTATGTGCCGCAAGATGAGTGAAACATAATATAACGTTGAATTTTGTTGTTTTTCGTCGTAATGCAGTTAGACCACTTCAGTTGACCACAAAGAGCTGAGAGACTGTTCCACCATGCTGAAAATTCACCACCGCCTTATTTGCCTTTGCTTTGACAAAAAACTTTAGGACATAATAAAGGACGCTTAAATCATCTTTTTAATCCATTGATATGCCAAATTTATAGACAGAAGTAGTATTTTAAAGAAGCAAGCAAAGAAGTTATTCTATCAGAAGAAGATACTACTTACAGCCTGTAACACTAACGCGGAAGTAAAGAAGCACTTTATTCGAATGTATACTTGGAGCATTCTCCAAATATGACTGGACAATCACACCTGCAGTGCAAAGAAGGTTATAAGCAATGGAAATGTGTTATCTAAGAATTTTGATGATTAAATGGACGGAGAAAATCACAAGTGAAGAATTTCTACCAAGAGTTGGAGAGATAAGGTGTGTGATGAAAACTGAAAAGAAGGTAACATGAACTGATTGGAGACATTTGGCGTCACAGCGGTTGTTTTTAAAGCAATAATGGAAGGAGAAATGAATGTTAACATTTAGCGACTAAGGCCCGGCATAGAATCCATTAGCGAATTATGAAGGGCGTCAAATTAAAAACTTATGTTGGAATGAAACTGTAAGCTGATAGGAGAGTGGAATAGATAGCTGCAAAATCCAATCTACGTATTGATGACTGCTGATAATGATTATGCAATAAGATTGGAATTTCATGAAATACCAATGATTTGGTTTCGGGGGATTAACTTGCATTCCAAAGTACCTACCTCCGTCTTGCGAACACTATTTGGAAATGCACCCCTCTCCTGTCCGTCTCATTAGCCTCCTGATATCATCCACCAATAGTCTCCCCTACGCCGGATTTCTCTTCTGTTTTTCGGGTATTCTGGCTGCATATTCTATGATATCCCCTCCTCTTTAAGGACGTTTTTCCATCCCTTCCCTCAACCTCCATTCGGAGAAACCTGGTAATAAAATAAAATGACGTCATGGATTGGCGATTTCCCATCTTTTTTTCGGCGCAATTTCTCCGAGGATCGCATTATCGGTAAGCCATTACGCACCCAAATGAAGCAGCAGGGGACAGGCCGGGGGGAACGGGTGTAGAGAGGCAGGGATAATGGACGTGAGGGCCTGCTGTGGAGAAATGAGGGGATGGAGGAAGACGGATGAAGGTACGAACGCGAAGTAAGGGGAATGGAGAAGAGGTGAACGGTTTCTGGGGATGAAGATTCCTATCCCCGGCGCATAATAAAGGGAAGAAGCTCGCATTGTTTCAATCGCGCCTCTCGTTTATATGAAAAATAAATTGAAACTGATCTCGATGGCTTTACCCCTTGAAAATGTATTTACAATGCAGGAAATGCTTTGTATACTTGCATACGAATCTGTGATGTAGTGCACCCCTGATGATGACGTCGAAGCTTTGAAACTGGTGGTACAATATATTTTATGTTAAAATATGCTGTGTGTTTCATTCTCATTTTATAGGGTACTCCAAACTAGCTTCGTACTACCTTCACAGAGACACTCGCTAAAGCTTTGCCTTGAGAAATTTCCACTAAGGATGAATCATGATTTTTCATCAATAGAAATGTTTTACTCATAAGATATTAAGCATGAGTGGACAATATAAACTGTAAATGGGTTTGAGATGCTGGGTACTAGCAACAAACGTTTGCATTCGAACATGTGTTCTTAATCTTAAGATAAAACATCTGTGCACTTACAGAATTTGAATCCACGCACTTTGGTGTGTTACGCGGTCCCGAAATGTTAGCATGAAAATAAACGATTGTTTTATCATTTTTAATTAAACGATTCACAGCATGAAGGAGGCTTTATTGATTTATCTCATAGCTTTCATTTAATCCCAGCAAAATTTCATTATGACTTAATGAAAAAAGTGAGTGATGTGACTGTATAAATTGAGTAAAAGACGTAGTGGAAAGAAAGTAGCCCCAGGCCTATTCAATGGATACCACTTATTACTTAATCATTCAATGAATTTAATGAACGCGGTATTTTATTCTAGCATTTCATCACCTACAATAAGTTAGTTATCGTGGAGCGATTATGGACGAAATTCCTTGGTGAGACTTAAGTAATAACTTCCCTAAAAATCATTGCAAAAATTGTTAGTATTTCTTGGAAAGCTCGTACAAAGCAAACAAAAAATCGCTATTTGAATTGAATTTAAAAGAAAAATATTAGTTTCCCTAGTTCTATCAATGAGACGAAGCAATTCAACATATTCTGTCAGGTGCACAATACATGGATTTCTTTTACATCTTTATTTACATTATTTTCACCTTACACATGTTACATTTATTCATTCGTACAATGTTTTGACATTTAAACCTTGGTTCAGTCATATTTCACATTTATTAATCACATTTTTATACTATTTTATTCCGTTACATTTTCATATAATATATTAATTCTGGGTGCCTATTTCTCATAGCATATTTTTATTAGTTTCACTGCATCCTTTGACATATTTTCAGTGTCCTGTTTCAACATATAATTGTATTTTTTTTAGACCTAATTTTTTCAATGTGATTAACAGTAATGTATGCTAATACATCCAATTTATAATTGGGGAAGGGGGATACATCTAAAGTCATTAATTTAAAATTATTTTCCATTCTTTCACCGTAAATCCTAATTTCGTTATATATATTTTTTTCCCAGTTATTTTTAATATCTGTGCTCTCAAATACAGCATGTTCTAAATTTTCGTATTGATTACAATTCACGCATAATGGTGAGTCCGCTTTGTTAGTTTTGTATAACTTTTCTTTTGTCATAAATAAATCGTTTGCCTCATCAAATAATATAACTTTGTGGTCAAGTGATATGTTCCTCGTTTTAATATTATTCCGTACCTTTTTCCAATAAAGAAATTTATATTTTTCCTCAATTCTTATTTTATTATTTTTTACCTCTTGTATTTTTTGCTTGTAAATTTCTTTGCTTTTATTATTATTTTTTCCAAATCCGTTATTTCTCTTGGCCTCATTAATATATGTTTTTTAAGATGATTATCTCCTTGCAATTTGTCTAAGCTCTTTTTTTGTAATTTTTTTTGCTTGTTGTCATCGTTCGACATGTTGTTAACAATGTTTTTGGTGAATAGTGCTTGTATTTTACATTGTATATCTATAAGTCCTAGGCCGCCTTCCCCCCATGGCAGTATACTTTGCATCCTAGATATCTTATATCCTAAGTCACAATAAAATTTTGCTGGGATTAAATGAAAGCTATGAGATAAATCAATAAAGCCTCCATGCTGTGAATCGTTTAATTAAAAATGATAAAACAATCGTTTATTTTCATGCAAACATTTCAGGGCCGCGTAACACAAAGACAACTCTTTTAATTTTTGCATTAGAACTTCTCTATTATAACTTATAAAACTGTTAAAATATTTTATTTTCTCTTTTTCTACTGCAATAAATTATTTCCTACTTTTAAATTTTAAAATGTCCCATTTAGTTTTATCATCTTTAGTCGCATATTTTGCTTCCCATTCCTTCCATTTGTTTTTAAAATCATTACATAAATTTTAATCTTCCCATAAATTTGCGTTGATAAAATGTTTTACATAAAAATATTTTTCCTTTATTTTTACAAATGTTTTTATTTATTTTAAATTCCACAAGTAGATAATCTGATATTTTGACAGGATACACTTTCATTTGTTTTATTTCTATCTCTGAATCATTTTTAATATAAAATCTATCTTGCCTCGTCGCTGAATTTTTTTCAATTAGTGTATACTTACTTAATTTTTTCATCTTTATGTATTATATCGTTTGTGTCTATTGCAGCGTATATTTTTATTATGTTATCTAACTCTTTACAAATTGGATAGTTTATCTTATCTTTATTGCTATGTTTATCTTCTAAATTTATATTTGTATTGAAATCTCCCCCCATTAAAGTTTTTTGATTAAAATCATTCATATAATATGGTACCTTTTCCTTGTAAAATTTCTCACGTTCCCTTGCTGCTCTAAAACCTGACGGACCATATCTATTTATAAAATTTACGTCTTCAATTTTAAAAACTAGCATCCTTCCGTTCGGACTGAACCTTGGGGATCTAGGTTCTAATGTTTTAATTATAATGCATCCTGTCCCTCTTTCACCGTTCGTGTTTATAATTACGTTATAGTTTTTATTTTCCCAAAAGGGCGAGTCCATAACTTCTTGCATCAATAATATGTGTATTTTATTTTCTTTGATAATTTGAAATACCTCGTCTATCTTTTCTTTTCTCTGGATTGCTCTTACATTAAGGGTTGCAACTGTTAGATTACTCATTTTTAAAAATAATAATAAATAAATAAATAGGTACTAATAAACAGATAATAAACAAGGGCTCTATTAATAAATAAATAAAAAGATAGGTACTAAAAGAAATAAATATAAAAAGGACTATGGCGGTAGTGAAATGCAAATGAGCTCAGCGGTGTAGTACATGCTGCAGTTCTATTATCTATATTATAGCTTTTTATTACCTACATATTAGCTACATCTCTCTATTTCGTCCGCCAATTTGATGACGTCTGGAAGGCAGAAGGATGTATTTTCAAGTTAGCAGAATTTGAATGACATTAATTGAGTGGAGAAGAGAAATCGTTCACGAGAATATCATCCAGTTTCAGATAGTCATGCGTCATTAGTCTTGGGCCATTGGGGAAGAAGGTAAAATCACCGAACTGATGCAGAGAGAAATCAGTCCTAAAGGAAGAAGTTAACTCTAATGGCTACTCTTAATCGCTAGTTTCTAATGCCTATTCCTATGGTTCTAAGTATTCGACTCTTCTTGTTTATTTGAGTGAGGAGTCGCAAACTATTTAACTCGAGTTTAAAATATCGATCTAATCTGATTTTGAAAAACTGAAAGCAACTGATTTTTTCCCACAACCTTGTCTACACGGTAGTTGAATAGCATTTTAGGAACATCTCAATCCGCTGAAAAACAAGCATCCTCGTATACAGAAGGAAAGAAAAAAACTTTACTGTCCTCACAAATTTATTTTTGCCAACCAAGGTTTCAACGAGTCACCATAATTTTCAAGGTGTCGTAAAACAACAGTGGACCTGTATGGGGTGAAGGTTGAGATGGACACAAATCAAGCACACGAGATACAGAGAAGTCAAACTCAGCAGTGCACAAAAATACGGTAATGGGCAAGGAGTGGCGGTGGCCATTTGTTTAATTTCTCGTGTGCATTTCGAATTCACGTGGGGAATGTTTTCCATTCTGTGAAACACACTCAAAATTGTGAGTGAGTTTATATTGATTCATTCGATTTAGTTGATTGGATTTATTGAGCAAGTGAATTTTATTGATAGCCCAATCCGTTTTTATTGGTATTACGAAGTAATAAGTTTCTTGTATAGTGTAATAGTAATTTTATAAATATAGAGTATTTTTTAACTAAAATAAAGACATTATTTCAAGTATTTATATACGTAATCATACGTAATTTTCTATATATGGAGCGGACTAATCTACGTAACTGTAGAATCTAGGACAATTAAAAAATGAATAATTATATTTCCCTCCAATTACTTCGTCGACAAACTATTACGATTAATCTAACTCTATGGGTATGGATGAAAACTATAAAAGAGCTAGCTGATTGTATTGTAGTACTTAACACTCATCAAACACGCTCTTTGTTTTTTTAGCCATGTTTATACATAAAGCGTTACTCGAACTTCATGTTTACTGTAGAAGGAATTTGTGTGGGCAGATTGACGGAAAATCTCGATACCAAATTATTGATTTTCCTAATTTGATACGCGTTTAGTCCACATGCCAAAATTTCTTTCATTGTCCTCATATCTCTGAAATTAGGATTTCTTCAGGAAAAGAGAGATTTAAGTCGGATCTAAAGAAGGAAAATATATCGAGAGCTGAAAGAGAAAAGGAATAAGCCAGGAGGAGCCAGATTTAAGAAGAGTATAGGTATTAGTATGCTAAGAAAGAGATAATATTCCAATCTGAAGACTAAAATAGTGCAAGGAGATTGGTGTTTGCGGATAATACCATTTGCAGCAGTTTATATAAAGACCATCGCGATGTACGCAAAACCATAATAAATACCATAAGCTCATCCAAAAGTCATTTTCATCGGTGGAATATAATAATAACGATTCCGTGTCATCTAGTGCTTACGCCGATTATCTTGAGAGCGGCAGTTCATTGTGGCAAGTGGTCAAATCCATGCGAGCCTGTTGGTTATATATTTGGTCTTATCTAAATCGATATCTAATCTGCCCATCATGTCTCCACTCTATACACCAAGCCATTAGTGCAATTAAATCAACAAAACATCACTGCTATAGGTAGAATAAAAAAACGCTTCCATTTTATATCCCAATTGCATGAATCGATGATGTTGACTGTGGCGATTCTTCATGTTAAGTGGTGGAAACTCTTAAAATACGATTTTTGGCCTTAGTCATTTATTTCTCCTTTAAATCCACCGAGCGACGCTTCGCGACAGCGATTGCATTCCCATTCATACCCATCACGCCGTTCCCTTTCAGGGTAGGAACAGTAAAAAAAAATTTAATACTCCGTGATAGTCCGGTAAAGCATACTCTGCTTCAGCAATTTCCTCCATACTGTCCTATCGTTGCATACCTCTTTTAAGTGCAATATTCCAAAGGAGAAAAATCATTCGTCTTGACTCGAACCCGGATCCCTTGATTTCGCGCCGAGTGCTTTAACCAATTAAGCTTAACTGGTTAAATCACTCGGCTGACTCCGTAAAGGTTACTACCGTGGCAAGTCCCGGTTTCCTCAAAAATACTTCTTTTACTTCAGTTACACTCATACATTGTTTTTATACACGCCCTACTGTACTTAAGACTCCTAATATTTCTTCTCTAAGGAGTATATTTCACACATATTCACCCATGACTTTCTCGGTCTGCCCCGTCGTCTAACACCATATCCTCTACTCTCATTTAACAGTTTCTTTATTTGACCCATCAATTATCCCAATATGTCCAAATTCAACGAAGCACACTTCTGTTAAGTATGTTGAGTGCTGGAGCGTCCAATTCACATTCCTTTATTTTAAATTTTTTTCTTTAAAAACCAAGCAAGCATCTCGATTACGCAAAGCATTTTTAAGTTAATTCCAGCATATTCTTATAGCTATGAACCTCCACAAGTACATTTCACCCCACCTACCAAGCTCAGCGCCATCGAATGGTTGCCCCCTGTTCGAGTAAACTGTCGCAACCCCTGGTACCTCAATCCAAATAATCTTCCTTCCCTCCGTGTCCCTCACGAATAGTCTCCCGCTGGCTTCCGAAAATTCTTCCCCATGGGAGCGAGAGAGAGTTAGGTGCGACCCACTGCGTTTATGCAACCCCACGTGGCGCAATTTGACGGTTTGCTCTTTGAAGGCATCTTTCTGAGAAGATTGAGATTTCCCACACGAGCGACCGATGGTCGCAACCCCCACCATACTCCACGCCCGTATCTCATCCTATTCCTCTTCACCTCTCCTCCCCCCCGCGAGCTCCTAATCGCTATTGCTCCCGTCTCCTGTTGTGCCTGCCAGCATGCTGCGTAGGATGTTGTCGCGCGAACAATAGCGCCAGTCCCCCTATCTGCCCCCCGCAAAACCATGTGTTATGTTCATATATATCCAAGCTAGGAATTGGTGAAAATGGAAGAAGATGGCTCGCAATTCCACTCGAACCAACAAGATCCCTTGTTCTTATTTCTTTTCTTTCAGTACCCTCCATTCGCGTTTGTGTTTCTATTCGCCCATATAATACGAGAGGGCTCTCTTTCTATGCAGCATCCCTTCTCGCATTTCCTTATCTTTTATTTTCCTTTTCTTTCGTCTTGCGGAGGTGTCGGCGGTCAAAACACGTAGGGGGATTGGAGGGGGTTGGTGAGAAATGGGATGTGACAGACGCAGGACCGGGACAGAACCGTCTTCTTTTCTCTCGAGAATTATTTTTATCCCGGCCTCTGTTAACGCCTTCCTTTAAGTGTCTCTCAGAGCGTCCTCAAAAGGACCAGCGACCCCTTTGTATCTGCAACTCACGTGTCGTGTTGATGGTCGCGTTGATGTAAAGCATAGAATTGCAAATCACGGTGCGAAAATATGCTGTTTTTGCTCGATATACTTTTAACTCTATTAAATCGCAAATATACAAAAAGTCTATATTGATAACAAACAGTCTGTATTGAGTCGTTAACAATTAAGTAGATTTGTAAATATCCTTACGAATTATTTAAAAAATAAATTATGAAAGATACCATTAGTGCTGCCATTTTTAAAAGCAGCAGTATGAAGCAAAATAGATATTTAAATAATACTATAAAAGTAACGTATGAATAATATTTAATTTTCTCTCGTTTTTTTTCTTAATTTTTTGTTTCGCAAACATTTTTTTCTGTAGTATGTATGCATGCCTATTAATATATTAATATTAATCCTAGATTAATTTGCGTCAAATTTTCTCTTACATCAAAGGGTTCTCATCTCTTATCAATTTATCCGAGCAAGCACCATCAAATATCCTCTCTCTAGTCTGAATTCATTCATTGGGAATTCTACCTGGTAGGCTGGTAGGTTTTCTTGACATCCCTACCCTAAATGTCCATTTTCGTGAATATTATTTGCTCGCCATCGAGTCACTCTCAAGTTCTCCATACCCTCTGCATCTCTTCCTTCTTCTTCCGCGATTGCCAAGCGTTCTCCCCTTTATACTCTTTCTCTTCTGCATTCCCTCGCCTCTTAACACGTCCTAATTACAACCTTTCCCACCTATTCCGAATCTTAGCCTCCAACTTCCTTTCCTCCCTCACCATGTTCAGAACTTTCTTATCTGTCTTCCTCACTACCCAGTTAACCCTCTCCATTCTTCCCCCAGTCCTAATCTAAATTTCCTCCCGTCTACGCTCATCCTCTTTCCGTTACGACTAAGTGTCCAGCCCATGCTCATTGCTCATGTAGATTTTTCGCCAATCTCTTCCTCAGAGGCACCGCTAACCAATTCCCTTCTCTTCGGAAATGCTTCATTGGCTGGAGAAATCCTATATATCGACGTGTGTCGCGATTTGCACCCAAATGCGGCAATGGCAATCACCATATCTCACAATCCGGCTGAATAACATCCCATCTGCGAATCCGGGAGAAAATCATCCTAGTTCAGAATTCCTTTCCTTTTGAAGAGAAAAATTCTTTTCTTTTGTATGATTAGCTCTTGGCATCTTTATATTTTGTACAGTGTCACCATTACAGAGCGTAGGTTAGATTCTGATGTAAAGCCTTTTCGAAACGTAAAAGCTAACCTCATCTATTTAGTATTCATGCCCGCTTGCATGTATTTTGTTCAATAAACCACAATTAAAGTACGCAGATATTACATCCACCTCATGACCACTTGCAGTGTCATCCGGTCAGGGTCGAATCATGAAACTTCACCTGTTGGCTCAGTTAATGCCCTCCTTGGCCTCGAGTTGTGATTGGATATGATGGCTTGCAACACTAGAACTAGCGATACACACATTTATGTGGACTAATTCAGCTCTTAAAAACCTAGTCGCTTGTAGCTAGAGATAAGTCAGCCTAATGTCTCCCGGATTAACGCGATCTTCTAGCTCCGTCAGACGTGGTACAAAAAAGAACATTCTTGAAATGAATCTTGTTTTCTGCTGTTTGTTGGAATAAAACTTCCCAATCCACTACGAGGTTAAAGAAAACTCAGGACCACCCTGGTTCAGATGAGTCAAGAATTCCACCGAGACCAATCTCAAGGTTCTGTGAAACTCAGATAGTTTTTCGTCTATTACTAATGGTATCTGTATCTGACTATGGCTTATCATGCTGAAAAGTTATTTACGATGAATGAAAATTTTTATGAAAAAATGCAAAATTCTATGCAAGAGTGAATTTCTTGCGCTACATCTCGCCAAATAACAATTTCATTCATTTTTCTGTAGATGTATCTTGTGTGGAGTAAAATCAACATTAAAAGAACGTGTTTTGCTTAGTCGATCACAGCTCTGAGGTTAGTGCCATTTCTTGTTCATTCTTCGGTACCTTTTGTTTTTCTCGCATTTGATAATTCAAAAGTGAACGAAAAAAACGAAAAAAGTGGACGAAAAAAACGAACGCGATCTGTTAACATAGTACGGTAATTAAATTCTGTGTATAGGGCGTGGAATCGATAAAATAACATATTTTTTGCATTCACTCAGAAAAAGTAAACACAATGAGCTGCAATTTTTTATTTATATTTCAATACTTTGCTTAAACCCATTTTTAGTTCAATTCGATATTTTTCTCACAACTTTAGACAGCAAGAAAATGAGGCAATCTTTGAGCCTTTCCATCTTCAAGTTTTTTTAGCCCTTCGGTACAAGGAGACAAACGCAGTAGAATCCAAATGCGATGAAATTTAGTTATATTACAAATGAGGGTCTCTTGACTGACTTTATGTATACCAGCTGAGTGACTTTGTTGACGTTACGTCGGCCTAAACGTGCCATAATGAGTGATCGCGAGAAAGTGCCCAAATCTATAGGTAGGCAGTTAGCAGGAAGAATGAGAGGCATCCTCCAAAACAAGTATGCACGCAAATTCCTTCTACCATGGCACCATTCAAGGGTACAATTTCAACAAGGAATCAGAGGGAGATGCACGCATGAGTTAGGAGGTTCATAGGGTAGAATTTCGATGTACCGTAGAGCGTTGTAATTTTGCATCACTTTCTGTGTCTTATTTTAAGAAAAGTACGCGGCAAATGCATGGGTCATTATTATGAAGTAAACTTTTCGTATCAATATTTAAATAACATAAATACGTAATTATAAGCTAATTTTTGTTTCAAACGTCGTCTTAAATTTTATTAATTTAATTTTTCCTTGATGCTCAGTATCCCCTGTACCGAGTAGCATTTCATTATCATCCGGGTATCATGATACCATTCGGTGGATGTATTGCGTAGTTTAGTGGAACAAATCAAGCATATGACGGTGTGATTCTCATAAGATACAGTATTCTGTTCCATATAGTGATGCATAACACATTTTTAAGTATGCAAATTTGAAACCTTGTCTGACCTGCAGAGATGCCGAAGTACCATACATGCAAATATGAAACCTTGTCTGACCCACAGAGGGCATTAATAATTATTAATATAGAGTAAGGTATCCCCATAACGTGTAAATGACTTCCAACAGTGTATCACTTGACCATTTCTCGCATTTATGCCAAAATCGGCCTCCAATGCCTCTAGTTGTCCCCTTGCCAGGATTCTAGAGCGTGTAGTCCTCTCTTTGTCCGCTGTGTTGTCTCCTGGTTTTCTGTCTTCGGCCACTGTTTATAATTTCTTTAGACTATGCCTCAACAGCCTTCCCCATTCTCCCTTTATTTTTCACTTCGCTCCGTTGATTAGAGTTGGAAAGAAATGAAAGGGAAACAAAGGAGAGGTGACGACGGAGTGTCAAGCGAAGCATAACATCGTCAAGCGAAGGAAAACGTTTCAGAGAAGACGTCGACGTCCACCCTGTTTTATTCGCTTTATCTTTTCTTACCACGAAGATATCTCAAGCTGACACTCTTACGAGTGCCATTGTATCGAGGAGTAAAACTGCCCTTCGGATAGGCGAGTGCGTCATGAAGTTTGTTCAGCATTATATGCAGAAGTTGCTGAAATCTCCCATTTCCTTGAAGTGTGCTCTCTAAGTTGGCGCCGAATGCTTGCATAAGGCAATTGAGCTAGGTATATTCCAATGGAGCATTATTGCCGCAGTAAACAGATGTTAATATTTATTTTTATGACTATGCAATGCTTAACAGTTTACATCCTATAATTATCAAATAATAAAGTATTTAGTTTTGAGTGAATGCTGATGTCTTTGTGTCTTTAAATCCGCAAGTAAAATAGAAAACTTTTAAGTATGTATAGCAAATATTTGGGCAAAATTGGTAGGAATTGCGTAGTTTTCGCTTATCCTAATGCCTCATTTGGCATAATATTGTGTTGCATTTTATTGATTAGTTTTGCTTTAAGCGTTGTTTAGCAAGTTCCTTTGTTGCGAATAGATTCAGATTTTTTACAAGTTTACACCGGTATTTCCACTTCAGGCAGGTAATTATCAATGAGTGCCATCAAGAAATCCGTGTCAAATCATCAAAAACCTATCAGTGGACGTCACGCTGTGGTCAGCGCCTTATGAAAATGAATAAATCATGTTATGCGAAGATTTTGAGGTATTATTAGCTAGGTATGATTATTAGGTATTAGGAGTTGCGTAGGTATTATTATTATTAGGAATATAAACTAACGAAAGTAATGTATTTTGGAAGAGGTTACGCTCAGTTGCATTTATGAACGGGAGTTTCATGAAAGAAGATATTCCAGCGCTTCAGTTTATTGCGATATAATTTTGGAGTACTATTTTCTTTACAAACGCTTAGTTACGCGTTCCTTCTGACTTATTTGTCGTACACCAATCTTTCTAATTTGAAAGCCCTCGAAACGGTAAAAATATAAGTAAATGGCTGGTAAATTTTGAGCCAAATAGGAAAACTAAAGAGAATCATAATCGAGGACTGGAATCATTCAAGTGACGTATCAAAAAAGCCAGAGCAACGTTAACATGTATGAATTCTCTGTTTTCGGGGAGAGATTTAAGCTTGCCATTAAAAAGGCGCATCAGTTACTGTTATGTCTTTTAAACTTTTTTGCTCGGTGAGTAGGCCAGAACCCTGACCGAGGCCTTGAAGAATTAGCTCCTTAAGATGCATTTCAAGGATCTCTTGGGTAGATCATGTGGCGAAAGAAGAAGTCCTTCACAGAATTGGCAGTCAACACGAACTCATATTAACAATTAAACAGTGCTAATTGTAGTACCTTTGATATAAGCCCCGGCCCCGGTGGCGACGGAGTAACTTCCTCGCCTGCCAATCCGAGGGTCGTAGGTTCGATTTCCGCCTGGATGGATTTTTCTCCATCCAGGACATGAGTGTTTGTGTTCGTCTATTTTTTAATGTTCCATCACCGATTTAAGAGGCCATTGCGAGCTGTTTTCGGGGTAGTTGAAATAAATAAATAAAATTATACACTAGGATAAATATCCGCTTCTTATGCTAGCTATCAGAGAGAAGGTTGAAAGAAAACGAATTCCTAGTAGAAAAAAAATTTCCTGGCTTGACAAGTTGAGAAATAGGTATGGAGCAACATCAATTAAACTCTTACTAACTGCATCAAGAAAATCAGACAATATCATTGAGATATCCAATGCTCAGATAGGATAAGGTAGAAGATGAAGAAACCTCTTAAAAATAGAAATTTAGCTGCACCCTGCACAGTGCACGGTGTACAGTGTACACCGTACCCTACGAGTCAGTGTGCCGCTAGGGATTTTGACTGGCGACGTTGGAAACACTAACCATGAGTTCCTTCTACTTGCAAGAAGTCATTTACTGGCTAGACTAAATTCAAGTCTTACGAAACATTACAAAACTCTTGCAGTGATGTTGATATTTCCATTGGAAAATTAATAATTAAAATGATGGGTAAATTTAAAACAGTGATATACACGGAGAAATACTCAGTATGCCACGCTTTGAAGATGATATGGAAATTTTGGCAAGGAATGAATAAATTGCGGCTTTACTGAGCAAAATTCGGTCTTTTCAGCCCTCCCTTACATTACACTTATTTTTTGAGTGGTGACATTTCCAGGGACTCGAACTTGCGACCTCCAGATTGGTGGCCACCGTAAGGCTGGTCAGAGAGTACTACCTAAGAACCATCAGGAAGCGTACCCTAACCGGCAAAATACCAAGTAATGATGATAATAATTTAGATTTTGATAATAAAATATGCTCTTTATTTAGTGTGAAATGTATTGTATTATTAAACCAGCCAAATATATCAAAAACATGCCTGATCGATTGAGAACTTATTGTAAATATATAATTTCGATCTAAAATCAATTATGGTGACTAAGATAAATCTATGCATGAAAATCTCTTGAAATTCGGTCTTTTGGGCTTACTTGTGATGATCAATTCTTATTCCAAAATGGTGGCTGTGTGTAATGTGTGAATGTAAAGGAATTTACTTGTTTCTTTATAGATCATTGAGTTATATTCCCGTAGTCAAACAGTTAAATCACAAGACGCGGATTGCATGAAATGAAATAGCCTTGACGACAAATAATGCGAGAATCAAGACGAGGTAAAGTTAATGCTTTCATAAAAATTGAATTCAATCCCTTTTTCCCGGTCTGGCTTTTGATGAAGAGAGTATTTTCCGGGGATGGTAATGATAGGAAAGGAGTGGAGATCCTTATTTTCCTTACCGGATCGCTCGGTTTTGTCCCGGTAGCTAAACAGTAAACTCACACTGCGTAGGCAGATTGCAGTCGGAATGAAATGGCAGTCTCTGGCCAAATAACACGCAAAGTGTCCCCACAGCTTGTCATCGCGTCAAGCGGATGTTAAACTCGTATTGGAGCAGCCCATCCCACACAATTGAGTTTACCTTCGCGTGCCGTGCGAACACTCTCGCCTGTTCTTCCCGGCGACTTGCTTTGAATCAACTACAGCGCTTTGGTCAACGCAAATCCAGAGCTCTGGAGGAGATGAGATGTATATAGGCTCCCGATTGTTTACTCCGCCCGCTCAACCTAGCTCGGATTCCCTTCGTTTTACTCGGAAGAATTGAGTTTCTCTCTCTCCTCCGCCACGGAATAGAAAAAGAATAGGCTTCGCGTGAAATGGGACGCACTTGGTGCCCCAAACACGAAGTTTACCATCCGCGCTCGATTTTCCCATCAGGGGAAGCAAACACGTCCATTGTGGGGCACCGCTTCGTCCCGGGCAGAAAGGCAGCGTCCTGAAGTGCCCAACTCGCAGGAATCCCTTTTGCGGGACCATCCTCTATTCCCCCTGGACAATTGAGGCGTCTTCTCCCTCTGCGACGTATTTCACGATGTGTCCTACTCTCTCTCTCTGATATCGTGCAAACGAATTTATTCAGTTATATTCACGTTTTATGCTTTTTTCGGTCCCCGTCATCACAACGTAGGTCTTGGCTTCAGATATAGTTTTAAGAAAAATTCTGAAAATTGCATCAAAGCATCGTTTATGCCTGTTTTTTATTTAAACTAGAACTTGGAATACAGCCACCGTAAAATGGGCCATGCTAAGGTTGAATATGAACATTGATTCAAACTGAAATACGTACTTACCATTTCAATAAAAACGGTACTCACAAGAACCGACGTGTCGCGACTACTCAATTCTAAAAATCCTTCTAATCTAAAATATTTTGAACATTCAAATTAATTATTTTATATATCTTATAATTTTAAAATATTTTATTTTGAATTATCTTCTTTTTCAGCTATAGTTCAGAAAGGTTCTGCTGCAGTTCAGCTTCTTATTCAGCTGCAGTTCAGCCACTGGAACACCTGAAACTAAATCTCACCCGTTGGTGCTGAATATTTTGGAGTGCCGCTATTTGGTGGTAGGTAGTTGCTCTCTTGATTCGTGGGTACTACACGAAAAATCATCGTCCTTTTACCCCGGAAATAAATTCTTCGTAATGGAAACTCTTCGAATCGGTACTATTTAGCGATTCCTTTGAAGTCTCGCGGATAAAAGAGAAAATCCATTTTGCCCCGAGAGGCAAGTTGATCGGTCTCTCTCGAAGACGTGAGTTCAGTCGTCTTTGGCGGAAGCATTGTCGCTGTACTACGTCTACTCTTCTTTTTATCCACAAAGGGCACGTACCATACATTGGTCACAGTATTCAGTACGAAAATTCCTAGAGCCTCTTTTGCTCTCCCGCATCTTTTGCCGGTTCGCTAGGTCGGAACCAAGAATTCCACAGCTCTTTACTTCCGCTCCAAATCCATTGCCATGGAGACGCTTGAGTTTCAGCACCCAAAGGACCCTCAGCATTCTTTGGAAAAGACGTGAATCTTTTTTTTTTTGCTCACCTTTGAAGACGTGTATTTTTTTATATCTTTCCCGCATGACACTTTCTTACACTTCATCCGATCTCTCGAATTCAGGTCGAAGCCTGGATTGTGTCAGTCACCATTGCTCACCTTTTTTTTTTTGACGAAAAGAAAATATTCAGGCGCAAAATCCGACTAGCTTTTCAAAAGGGGAGTTTGACAAAATCGTATGATTATGCAATTTTTCGGAAATAAAAGAGTCAAAGGCCTATTTCACAGCTGTAGCTGCATTTTTGTGCGTCGCTACGTGTTCTCAATCAATTTGACTGTTTTAAATGTCAGTAGGAATTGAAAATTTATTGTGAATTTTCTGATGAAAAGCAGAAGCGGGTTTTTACATCCGTCTGGAAGATTTTTAAGCATCTATAGGAATCTGTGAATTATTAATAGAGTTGGAATGGAAAATGATTTTAATTGATAAAATTATCTCCTCTGGAAGATTTTTACGCATCTATAGGAATCTGTGAATTATTAATTGAGATGGAATGGAAAATGATTCTAATTGATACAATTATCTCCTCTGCAGGCAAGAAAAGCCAAATATATTTAGCTAATAAGTAGGTGCTCATATTACTAACTTTTGCCTTGAATTTTGTCGATTTTTCAGTTATTAGGTCTGTATTTTGAAATGGATTGCGGTGTTCTAATATAATTTTAGATTATTATTCGTAAAATTTGGTCTTATTACCAAAGAAACGGATTCCCCCATATTTTTACGTGAATGCGAGCTTAGATAATTTGAGACCTCCGATGCATAAACTCGTTGCTTATTATAAAGGCACGCTTGTCGCTTCATCGTTCATAATGGCTTTTGTGTAATTCAAAATAACTGTAAATGTTTGGTTTTAAGTAATAATTCTAGTAATATTCTCAAATAACCAGTGTTGGTTATTAGTGGTTGGTTGATAAGGTTATTTCCACGGCATCGCATCTCTTTGTGGTCATCAAGTCTTGGAAAAGATAATTTTTTTCTCTCATTTAAAAAGTAAAGTACAAAATGAAAATAATATTTCATATGAAAAAGCTTTTATTTGGATACATTTGATTCTTTACTTTCAACATCAGGATATTACGATGAACAAGACGGGTGATTGAATTTATCCTTCGCATGAAAGAGCTTATTTATTGGTCGTGAAAGGTGAAATATACTGAGCGATCTCCCCTTAATTTATGCGGCTATGATTTCAATATTATTTTTCTGAGTGTTTGGCATCTTTTATATCAAAAGCCTATGGAAACTTTAACAGACGTTCCATAAAATTGACAAAAGGGATATTTTATTATCTCATTGTGAGTCTGATGTCGAGTTCTAGCTGTTAGCGCGCCGATCACATGTATCATTTCCTTGTAAATATCACAGTGAAAAATTCATTCATCCCAAGTATATAATAATCATTTGCCCTGCCTGGAATGAATGATTTTTTATAAACTATTAATTTCACGCATTCTTCCATAGTTGGGAATGCCCGTTGAAGTTTCATGTACTCAATTCCTTTTCTCCTTAGTTTTACATACATATATATTGAAATATTTCTTCCTACCGAAAACATATATTTCAATTAAAAGTTAAATGTATGTATTATTTGTGCTGTAGCTCTATTGGGTTCATGAAATCGAGATTTATGTCGACCTCATGACCGGGTAGCAAGGCATTATCGTCGGAAACAATTTTTACGTGTTAAGTCCGGGAAACGATTGAACAGTGTTCTAACGAGTTCACTAATAGGCCAGTCGAATCTTACATGAGCTAATGCATAAATTCATGTAGTTCTGATTTTTTGATATGTTGTTAGTACCAGTGCTTGTATTAAAAATCCAGATTTGCAACTCCGAAAGACCTGTGCGACCCCCGGGGGGGGGGGGTGGGGAAACTGCGAAAATGTCGCACTTTTTTTGGATATTTGCTTTTTTCTTCCGAACTATGCGTTCCTTGGAGTAATTAGTTATTACAACTTTTAAAGATGAATAAATGTCTCACAAAATGAGACCTAATATAGTTTCGTAGGTGTCGAAGTTTAGGATATATAACTCTTCAAAAAAGGGCCATTTTTTGGAAAAAGGTAAATGTTTTCGATTTAGTAATGTTTTGAGCCAAATATTGGCTAAAGTACGTGTTCTATCATAAAAACTATAATAACTTATACTGTAACAAATTTAATTATCTTTATTTTAAGGGCTTAACTATAACCGTCGGTTAAATAATTCTCTCGAAAACGACTAAAAATCGAAAATGTGATTTTGGTAGAAATTATGGTAAACGCAACGGTTATATGTGACATAAAATCGCATGATGATGCGATTTTATGTCACATATAAATGGACAAATTTAACAAAACTAATGACATTTTTGACCATTGAAAACATTTCTGCCGCATTATAGCATTTTGGTGATTTTTGACGGCCCAGGCTTCAAATAGGAGGTGGAGGTATCGGGGTTTGGGGGGGAGGGTATACGGGTAGTGGAGGAGGAAGGGACCAAAATGTTTGCAAAGGTGCACTATTTGAATGGGAAGAGGGGAAAGGTTGTGTTATGGAATCGGGACAGGAGTGGGAGGGGCTCTCTATCTCCAGGTCATTTCTCTTCTCTCCTAATACCCAAATCCGTCATTGCTGTTTCGTCAGCTTTACAGTGAAAACAGTCGTTACCGGGTGTACGCGAAAAGTTAGCGCATCGGCACAGTGACTTGCGTCAAAATGCTTGTAGCACGGTGTGTTTGTTTTTTATATACCATTTCGTTGGATGAAGGCTCAGCGGTTGTCGTTAAAAAACGAGGCATTGCCTCACTACTTGACGCGAGTGTGAAACGAAGCCTTCGTCAGCATCGAGATCTTCTCCAGCGAATGAAGGAAGTCACTATCCATGATGAATGTAGGAAGAGGTAAACCGCAGAAAGATATGATGCAGCCTCTGCCTGCCGTGGAGGGGATCCACTTCCAAAAGCACAGCCATCGCTCATATCATCAAGTAATAGGAGAAATGTTGCAAGAAAGTGTTTTCTCTGTGAAGAGGATATATCAGAAAAATTACGCAAGCAAACAGTGCCCTATTCACGTCGAAATCACGTTCACATAGTTGAGAAATTCTCTGTGTTGACAACGATTCAGGAAGCAGTGGAACGCAGAGGAGATGAATGAGGACGGCAGATAATAGAGCGACTCCGAGATGAAAATTACTTGGTCGCTACCGATGCAAGGTGCCACCACATCTGCCATAAGAAGCTGTACAGCATGCCATCAACAAGGAGGCAGAAGAGAGGGTGACCAACAGGGAATAATCTAGAGGACGCCATGGAGTGCATTTACTCATTCCTAGCTGAAAAGGAGAAATATTAATTTTTATTTGACCAGCTAATGGATCAAATTGAGGGTGAATATGTTCCGGTCGCGAGAAATGTTAAAAATTACCTCATGCAACGTTATGGAGACAACATTGTGATTACGTCGGTTGGGGGAGGGAGATCGCCAGTCGTATGTTTCAAAAACGTTGGACGAAAAATTCTTCACGAGAAGTGGTATGAGGACAGAAAAGGTGATCCCAAGCAAGAAAGGTTGAGAATAGTAAAGGATGAAGCAGAGATAATTTTGGGAGACATCCGCTCACAACTGTATGAGACCACCGAGTATCCTCCGTCTGATAATTTCTTGAGCGATGCGGAATCTGTCATTCCCGAGTCAGTAAAACGGTTTTTCGAAACTGTGGTTCTAAGACACAAACGTTCCTCTCTCGATTACTGGAAAAAGAAATATGTTGCTTTTTCACACACGCTTATATCAGCTGCCAGACCATATTCGTTCGTTATGAGGTCACAACTTGACTTGAAAGTTCAGCATTCCTGCGGGAACAAGTCTCCCCACCCATTAAAAAAAATCTTTCATGCAGTTTGTCTTTGATAACGCTGATGTGAATGTATGCACCTTGGATGGTGAAAATACATTTCATGAAATGGGTGGCATCGTGTGCGTAACACCACACTCAGCTGTGTTGCCCGATAAAAGTATTCCACGTTTGAAGAAGGCTGTATCTGCTGACACAATAAGGTCTTGCAATGACGTCAAACTTAAACGTTGTAGCGGAAGAAAAAATTCTGGCTTGTCAGCGATCTCGATTAGCGAACTGTGTGCCCCTGAAGAAATACTTGACTCCACGCCAGACCTCATAGTTGTATGGAAAGTGGTCAGACATCCCAGGCGTACCTGGTTGAAATGGGTTTATGCAACAGGTGACTAGTGAACTTCCTTTTTCACGCTCAAAAGTGATTTTCCTCCCATTCATACGCTTTCCGCCCTCTGATTATGACACAGTGTTGACAGCGCTTATGGAAGTCAGTGAAAGAACTAAAGCTAAATCACAGAAGACTTGCTTTGTCACAGTTGATAAGACCCTGTACATAAAAACCCGAGATATTGTTGAGACTGGTCAACATCCTGAGCTGAGAAGTGTTGTTGTGAAGCTTGGAGGCTTCCGTCTCCTCATGTCGTTCATGGGTTGCATTGGTGCAATAATGGCTAGGAGTGGCTTGAAGGAGTTATTTTCGGCAATCTACGCTGACCATAGCGTCGAGAATATGTTAATGGCCACGCATATTCAAGAGCGGTTCGAGCTCATTCTCTCACAAACCTTGTATTAGGTGGAGTAATTATGAGGGAGGCGCAACTAGCTGAGGAGGAACAAGAGGCGATTAAAAGCATGATCGATTAAACTGAGAGGTCTCGGTGCCGAAGAAAAGGACCTATTGGATTCTACATTCCAGGTTCAAAATTACTTTGGACCTTCTTGAAAAGAATGAACCAACATCAAAACTATGGGTCCAGTACTTCCGTCTCACAACCTTTATGAAGCATTTAATCCAGGCGGAGCGAATGGGAGACTGGAAGCACCATCTGGAAACGGTGAGCAAAATGCTTCCCTTTTTTCACTCAGCGGACCACTTCTTCTACGCCAAGAGTGCGTGACTGCACCTGCAAGACATGGCGGCTCTGGAGCAAAAAATGACACCTACTGAGTTCAGCAGATTTATAAAGAGAGGATTTACAATCCGACGCTCCAATAACTTATGGAGTTGCCTCTGATCAGACTTAACCATCGAGCAGACGCTCATGAGGCCAATGAAAAGCAGTGGCGGACTTGCGCGTGGACTAGGACGCGTGGACGGGCTAGGTGGACCACAGGAATGGTGTACATGCTGAACATATGCGAAGAAGTAGAACGCTTTTGCGGCATCACTTGTGCTACTTCCGAACAGCATGTGGATATGAGACCGAGTCAGATAATTATTAGAGACAGCACTGACGCAGAGAAACTAAAGAGTTGGTTCATCTCCACCCTCCATTTCCCGTCACTAAAAACATTGTTTCGATCAGCTGTAGAATTGTTGGAGGTGCATTAGTCAACTGCTACATTGGCTCAAGAGCTGGGAACTATAAGAGTGAAGAGAATAGTTGGTTAAGAATTCGGTGGAGTAACCTTCAAACACAAGAATAAAGTAATTACTTTGGCCTCCATCAGCAATAGTATCAGAGTGGCTAGTGTGTCGCTAGCTGTATTGAGTTGTAGTGGTTAGCTGTAGTGATCATTGGGGAGGATGTCGATCCTCTTGTTCCTCTGGTTGGTCTGGGGTCGAACGCTACCCACGTTTTCCTTCAGAAAAGTGGTAGAGGAGAGAATGAATGTATCAACTACTCCAGCACTTCATTCCCTCGTGGAATAGCCGAGTAGCCCCGAGGATTCGCACTGTTTCTCTACGCTTTCAGCGTGTGTGGCACAACCTCTACCCCTTTCTGGCAGGGGAAAACGAAGTTCTGTTCCATGTTTGAAAAGAACCCAGAGCTAGTAGAGGAGGTTATAATATTCCTCCACCCAGAAGCCACTCATGAGGCAATAGCTACAGCAGGCGAATGGTGCCTTGTGGCTGTATATGGAGGTCCTAAGAATGAACATTTGAACGGACTACGCTACTTACATTTTGTCAAGTCCGCGGCCGCAGCGAAAATGAATCTGGCTCGTCTGCCCCCAACCACTGACGCTGCAAAATATCACGCCTACCGTACTTACCATCAGGCACAGAAGTGGTTGGGAGTGAAGAAAGAACCACCGATTGGGGATGAAAAATGACGGCTGCCGGACTAGCTCCCATCACCACCAAGTTGGAGCCTGCCCCACAGAGCCTGCTACGGATGCTATCGTGTAAATGCAAAAAAGGAATGTGCTGGAGGATGCAATTGTCGCAAAGCAGGATTGAAATGTTCGGCATTTTGCAGTTTTTGCAGCGGCAAGTCCTGCCAGAACGTCCCTTCGTTGGAACTCGACACATCCGACAGCGAAGATGACGATCCTCCGGTCGAAACAATTACCTTGGGAAGCTATTTGATAGTATAATCATAGCAATGCTAAGTCTAATTCAATTATTAATATTCAGGTATTACTTTTAATTATAAAAAGACACGATTAATCGTTGTTTTATAATATTTTAATTATTACTTATTTATTTTCAGCCTTCGTCAGGGGTGGCGTCGTAAAACACTATCGCAGATTCGCAGCCAGGGCCGTTAAAAATAACAAAAATGTTATAATGCGGCAGAAATGTTTTCATTGGTCATAAATGTTATTAACTTAGTTAAATTTTTCCATTTATATGTGACATAAAATCGCATAATCATGCATGGCGTTTACCTTAATTTCTACCAAAATCACATTTTCTGTTTTAGTTACAATAAGAGTCCCTACAAGATATGTTTGATTTTTATGTTATGTTATATTTACTTGTTCTTAATTGACTGTGTTTATGAAAAGTCTTTGTTTGTTACATCTATTAGCCATGCATGAAATAACATTTCGGACATCACTTGCCTTTTTGATTGAAGATCGTATTAGTTTTGCGAAAGCACGACGAATTTTATTACAATATTAGCCATCTAAATACTCAAGCAAGTTGAAAAATCTAGGAAGTAGAGTCACCATGGTGATTCCATCTTCCATCAGTGCAGTGATGTGCAATGCAAGGAAGATATAATGAGTGGAGTATTGCTAGCCAAGGTAGTTTTCTACCCGAAGCCATGTCTACAAAGAGCTAGCAACTCAAGCTTGAGAGTAAGAAGAAATTTCATTAAAATTGGTTTTTGAAGCATGCTCTTAGATGGCAGTGAAGCATGGACAATGATAGTTGCAGAGCACAGAAATTTGGAAGCAATGGAAATTAGTTGAAATCATGGAGATCAAATGAATGGAGAAAATTACCATTGAGAAAGCTGTGCGTAGAGTTAGAGAAAAAGTAGTCCAATGAAAAATCTACAAAGTAGAAGAAACATATTGGGCACATTCTGCGATACATAACTCTCTCGCTTGAGTATTTGATAAATGGGAAAAATTATCGTGGAATACCAAGGATGCATTACTTATGCGGTGGACGTTAAAATGTAGAATGATGAAGGGGCAAAGCGGTTAGCAAAGAGGAGAGTGAAGTGGACAGCTGTAGATGACAAATCTTCGGATTGATGACTGCTGATGACGAAACTTTTACAAGATGTGCGAACGTTACTTTTTCTATTCAGGTGCGAAATGAATTTTCGCTTGGCATTCGTTCCTACAGTGCATTGGGTAGGTTTTTCCCTGTGCATTGTCCTCCTCGACTCGTGAGTTAAGCACCCGTGAATCAACCCTCCCCTCACCACACAACTAATGCCTCCTCAAATTCTGTTTTCCCCTCGCGTACGCCGATTATACGTTAATTCTCAGCAGTGCAACTGCCGAGCCTCCATTTCAATAGGGCCACCCCTTTCAACTCCCTTGTCTGACCTCCGACCGAGCTTCAACAGTTAGCTGAGTAGTGGGGTGAAAAGGGGGTGGCTTCCAGTCTCGGAATTCGCCCCAGCTTTCATTACGAGCCCCAGTTTCTATACTCTCTCAGGAGGTAACATTCGGCAGTGGGAGGTCTTCCTCGGAGTAGTGGGGTTGAGGGCGTTAAGATATCCGGATCCCTTCATCTCAGCACATATAAGCTCCTCCCCACGGCATTCCTACTCCCTTTTTCCCACCTCGCATAAAACCTCGCCACCCGTTCGTTCCCAGCACCTTGCTTCCTCACCTCCTGCGAGCCAAGAACGTGTCTCATCTGCATGTCGAGGCGTCTCCATTTACGTTCTTCTTCCCACTCCTCCCCACCTTCCCTCCGTCTACATCCTGTCCGCCCTATCGTCGATGTTCCTCCGTCTGTTAGGGTACATCTGCATACTACCTTGCGATCTGCCACAAAAGCGTGTGGCAGAGGGTGTTGGGGCAACAGCCACAAAAAAAGGGAAACAGAGTAAGAAAATGGTGGTAAACATTGAGATATGAAGGAATTAGTTGCCATGTATTTTGATCCCTTTTTGTGGTCGTTGTGCATGGAAGCCTTAGATGTACACATCCTTCCCATCTTAAAACCCGAGCTGCCATTATTATTCTTTCCGATTTGCTATTCCCTATTGTTTCCCAAAAGGTTTGCTTCTTGGTAGGTTTGTAAAGCTGACTCTAATTTTGACTGTCTTTCGATGCGATGTTTTTCTTATTTTTAAACATTGCTCCACTACATTTGCAACACTATTGCTCCATCTTTTAAGCACCAAGTGTTGAAAACAATTTTTTTACATCTAGTAGCATGCAACTGCGACGATGAAAACCCCATCACACTGAAAACGCCCTTTTCTGTCGTAATATATCCAGCCCCTTCCCTCCCCCATAGCTCTCCCATCAGCCGACTCCTACCAGCACCACCTTAATTGCATCCACTGAACTTCGTCGCTGCTAACAAGGCTTTTACGTCCTCATTTGAGCCTTCGGGAACCATCCGCCTGTCTTCCCAGCCGCACCTGTTATTGCAATCCCCGAGGAATCCTAATGTGGCCACCGACGTGCCCGAGCAGAGGAATGGCGCCCAGGAAACGTTTCGAAACTTGGGATAAGATCATTGATGAGACGTTGCATTGAGCATTGAGTGATTAAGATAGTGATTCAAGGAATGTAGCTCCGTTTCTCATAACGTGATCACAATATGAATTTATCTCACATTAAAGATTCTCTGTCGCCGTCGCAGTTTATGGTGCTAAGAGTAACGGCTTTCCCATTTTCAAAACTATGAAACATTTTACTCATCACCTATGAGTGACATCCAATAACTTTTCAAAATCTTTGTATGTGTAGTTTATCTCCTCTGATAAACAAGATAAAAAGTTTGTTGAAAACAAAGTTGTAGAGTGAAAATATTTCTTGTGGAAAATTATGCGCGCTTGGCGAAGTGTAATCACTACGTCATCGAGAATCGCTTCTTCAACGCTTAGCGACGTCACCATCCAGGAGTATCGCTTCCAGAAATGTGACTCGTTTCCATGTTAAATTCAGCTGTTGAATCCTAATTTCACGAAAATAAACTCTTAAATTTCTCTTTTGGGAGATAAGTAGCAGTATGAATTGATCCTCCTTGTTGAATTACCTACATGTGGAGCAGAGAAGCAACACTTTGCGGCGACGTCAAACCATGAATGCCGTTTTGGTTCACGTGACGTTTTTATTTAAATGTAAATTTAAAAGCAAATATTAATGCCTGCATTTGATGCTTATACATATGGTTTATATACTTGGGTTCGTTGGAAAATTTGACCTCATTTAGGCCTCTCAAATATTAGGTAGGAGTACATAATATCATGCATGTTCCCCATTATCATCGCACTGAACACAAGACAGGTTTTTATTTCTATCATCGTATTCCTTCAAACGTTCATATGATTCATTATTAATTAATGTATTTATATTTTTTGTACTGCATTTCAATATTATTCCAATATTTCATTTCAATAAATTATATTGCATATCCATTTTAATGTGTTTGTCAATACTTCTTACTAATCAATTCCTTTTACCCTACCTGAAGTCTAAAACAGGGTTGGCGCTCGATATTTTAGTCGTTATGGAATTAATAAAGAGGTTGAGTTGAGTTGATAATGAGTTGTTTACGCTATAAATAATTTATTGCATTATTTGCGACCTTAGTAATTTAACTACGAAAAGCAATCTTGTGTCATCCATTCGATGGTATTTGTATTAGGGCTTACGTTTTTAGTAGCTTTAGTACGATTAAATACTAAGGTATGGAACTACGGGCTATGGGAAGCGTGTTCTTAGTATTACGCTAAAAATATAATCTACTGAAGCAATTTTCTAATATAGGTATTTATTCCGCTCGCAAACTATTCTTCAGTTTATTTACGTTGGCTCCTCTATGCTTAATTGAATCGCTGAAAAAGAGGACTTTGAGATGACATGCTTTATTGGTTAAATGAGAGTCATCCAAAGTTGGCAATTTCCAGAATTGAAATTGCATTAATGGTACTCTTTCTGGAGAATATAAACGCAGCAAGTTGAAATTACGAATACGCGCGATTATTCTTGCTGTTTGTCTTGCTTATGTATGCTACTGGAAACGTCAGATATTTATTATCACGTAATTAATTACTCCATCACAACATACATATACGCTACCAGGGCATTAGTTTGTCTCAACTATCTCTACGAATGCTTTTGCCATTGTTCATCTTCATCAAGTACCGTGCAAGCCAACTCCAGGGTGTGTATACAAACACCAGGCATGTAATACTCGTCCCATTTCAAAGTGAAACTGCGCACGCTCTTCTGGCCGCTAGGCGCAGAGCAAAAGCAGTCAGGAGAACAATACTCGGAAAAAGCAGAAACTAGGAGAGCTCTACGTTGAAAAACATGCTAACATGCTGGACACGGTTGAACATAATACAACTCATTTTTATTATGAATGCTGCTAATTCGTTTATACTACTAGATAGTGATTCATGCAGAAAACCAAAGCATACGGAGCATTTCATGCAGAATGAGGTAACAGTAATAATGATAAGTTAATGAGCACAAGCTCCAAGTCTATAGTGCATCTTACAAGAGTGGTAATTTCATAGAAAAGATGGAAAATGTATGCTAGGATGAAGCCTGTATAAATGGAAGTGAAATGAGATAACCTTAACGTGGACCAGGACAGGTATTTTCTCTTCGCCTCGTAAATGATCGCACTTTGATTTTCGTGCAATAAAAAATGCATTAATTAATGAGAATATTACTAGGGATAAACGCTTTACCGATTAAGGTTATATATCATTACCTGGCTCCAATTTTGTTCCTTAATCTTAACAGCTCTTGCTTAACCACCTTCCTTTGCACTTTTCTTTCCAGTTTGTGGCTTTAATTTCCCGAATTAGTCCCACACCTTCCAACGCTTCCCATATCGCCCTCTCCGGTCCTTTGCCATCTCCGCTTGTTTATGAGCATCTCTCCCCCTTTGCTTTATCTCCTTTGCACCATGTCTTCCGACTCAATCATTCCCGCTCTCGCTTCGCTTCAGTCCCCTCGCAAAATGTCTCCCTATCTTATCTTCAGGCTTCGCGGTCGACTCAATCTCCTGGAACGACTTCCATCAAAACTTCTCCTTCCTTTCCTCTGCCGACTTGATTTCTCTTCCCAATATACCCTATATAAGCGTTATCATGCGGGCGAACCATGTTTCGTTTTCATCGCTCGGAATGACAACTCGTGGATCTTCTCGTTTCCGGTTGTTTGATTCGGTATCAGTGTCCGTATCAAGTATTTCCTGAAAGATTGGATGGGACTTGAGGAAAAAAATTTGTTCGTACGATCATCTTTCGTGGAAAAGTAACTCTAACTCCCTGTTTTATTCATTCTATGTTGTAATTATTCGTCTTCACTAACCTTATTCTGATTGATTAACTCACCGCTCTACTGAACATCAGCAGAACCAGCTTTTGCCATTCTACAATCTTTAACTCGGAGGCTAAACTTGGATAACTGTTTCACAAAATTCAAAGCATGACATTTTGTCCTTTTATTGCAATCGATTTGATAAATATTGAAAACTGTGTTTGCAGAACTATTAACATGACGTCAGATATTGGCATCTATTTCTTTCATCCTCTGTACATTATTATTTCTATGCTCATCGACATTTATGACATTCAAGACTTCATGGTGTTTGAAAAGAGCGTTAATGCATCTAAAAGAAATTAAATAATTTTTAATGAATTTTAAAGACTGCCTTAAAGGGTGGAGGATTTGTGATTTTGACCCATCAGATCAGAAGCGCATAGAAACGTAAGAATTTCTCCAAAATATTTTCTTTGAATACTGCCAGGCATTTTACTGACTGCAAACCTTCGCCTCAAAAGTACTGTGTTCTTATGATAAATACAATTGGCGGTAATGAGTATTTTTAGGCGTAGTGATGCCTTTTTTATTTTTAAATGTGTTGAAACGCTCTGTAGGATGAAGTATCATAAAACAATATGTTAAACAAGAACTTAACGTACCTAATGAATGATAAATGTTGTATTGGCTCCAGCCTCTATTTGTTGGATTCTGGTCTATTTGAGCGTGTCCATTTCTTAATCGTGATTTTATATTAGGTATGGTTGACGCTGAGATAGACCCAACTCATGTCAACGCATTTTTGTGCATAACGTGCCTCAATGTGCCTGTCATGCACGAGTCATTCTTGAAGAGAAATTAAAGGATAGTTGGACGAGAAATCGAAAACGTTTTGAAAATTCTGAATTAACGTAATAGCAGCTAAAAAAAAGGTACCCACGTAGTATGTGAACAGCAATCAATTTCACCAAAGACGTTGGCAACTACAATTACTATGAGCACCGCCTCATATATATTCTCGTTGATAAGTATAGCTCATTAAAAATGTGTATTTTCAAGCAATTCTGCCTAGTAGCATACCTCAAAAAGTCAGATTTGAATATTTAAATGTAGCAGGAGCATAAAAATACAAGCAGTCTATTTAATATCTATACTGTAAGTATGGACACTGTCATGTCCTTATAAGGCAATCCCTTGGTTGACATTTCCATGACCATATTAGGAGTCTTCCATGCCGCGGCTTGTCTCCCAACGGTCGCCCTAGAGCTTTGAGCTTTTCCGCGAAGATCAGCACGTTCTGAGATAGCGACGCGTCGGGAGCGAAGCCCGGGCGTGGAAAGTTCTCGGGGAGTCTGGTTTGAACCACGATGGGGAACGGTCTGTCGGTCTGTGTTGTAAACGTACTTTGAAAGATTAAACGTGTGAAACCAAGATTCCTGGCTTTTCCCTTACATCTCTCAACCGAACCCTTATCCAAACTTACAATACCGTGTATAATATTTTACCTCCCAATACTTGGCAACGTTGCCACATTCGCCGCAGCATGCCGGCTCCGATCTAGGAAGAAAACCGGAAGTATGTTTTTTAAACTTTAATACTTATGTTTAATTTCCGACAACCTAAGCTGAAAAAATATATTGTGTGCGTTAATATTTAGTGGACGTTATACTAGTTTTTTAATGATATTGTTCGGGTCAAAATTGAGGCAAAAAATTTATATGAAGAGAGGTCATCAAAATCCCATGAAGACAATGCATTTCAACGTGAAAGTCGATCATTTTCAAATCGATATTATATCTTTATTAATTGTGCGATAGCACAGTAATAGTTTTCACTATTCGATAGGAAAAATAATGAACTATAAAGCTGCCAGAAGCAGGGTAGGTTATCGTGCATATATAAAATTATGGTTCCTCCTTAAAGTATTTTTTGCTTAAGGTTTTCAACCTTGTGGCTCTTCAGTAGAACCCATTTTCGTGTTGTGAAATGTGCTCTAAAAATGGAAAAAGAAGATCGAAAATATACATATCCCTTTACGTACCAATCATCTGCCAAAGATATAGGTGTCTTTATCATCGTAAACTTAACTATTAATTCGTTGAAAGGTCGGCATTTCTCTCTTTTAGGAACTTTTCAAAATTATCGTCTCCTCTATTGCCCGTGGGAGAGTACGTAAGCTATGGTAGTTGTTAACCTAATGCATATTTCTGTAAGCACAGGTCTTCAAACCTTGGGTGTGATGTTTTCCTGTCACGTAGCACACACACTTATGTTTTTTAAAGTAAATTACGTTTCCTGTATGATTTCTTTCAGTATGCTCTGAGTCATGGTATTAATCATTCCTGGCCGATAAAGCGTTCATACGGTAGAGGCTATCCGATTTGATGAGGACTCAGGCCACCTAGGGCAATCGAAAAGTCGGATAATACGGAAGGGCCGTCTGGCGTACGTAATTTATGAAACAAACATGCTATTTTCATGTCTGGCCGCAGTAAGGCGTATTTATACATTTCTTACAATCACTTTTAAGAAATAACTTCTTTAATGCAATTTTTTTTCTTTTCCTCGGTTAACTATAGATATGTCAAGTGTCTAGATACAGTGTTCAGTCTCAGCTTGCGCGGCGATGCAATGTTGTTGCAGGCATCTTTCTGTTTGCGGCCGCATTCATGTTTAAAATACAACAGTTTCGCCAGCTATCCTGCTGGCCTATTCACCTGAAGACGCCAGCAGGGCAGCTGGCGAAACTGTTGTATTTTAAACATGAACGCGGCCGCAACCCGAAAGTTGCCGTCCAGATACAGTTCTTACTTCTTTTCTCTAGTTATCTCCGTGGTGTCTCATTGTCAGCGTAAACGATTCGGCTCGAATGTTATTCTCCTACTAACTGTAGACTCAAATAAAATAAGCATTAGAAATTCATGTAAAGCTACTGAAAATTAAATTACATTGCAATCATAGCTGGGATAATAATGCTGTGATCTAATGTCAATGGAGGCAGGCGATACTTTGTGGAATTTAGTTGCACTGAACATGTTAAATAAAAGACTTTGTACTATTCCACAATATGATGTATATTTTTTCCCAATCGATTTCGACGTCTTAGCGTCATTGTCAAGGTCCATGACAATGACGCTAAGACGTCGAAATCGATTGGGAAAAAATATACATCATATTGTGGAATAGTACAAAGTCTTTTATTTAACATGTTCAATGTTGTGATCTAACTAAAGTTGTAACTCGGATAATATGGGGCATCGGTAAGTAAATCGAGATTTGGTTAATTGAGATTCTACTGTAGTTAGGAATGGATCTCATTTAGTTTCAGGGTCAAATATCATGACTCAAGAGAGTGATAGGAGGAAAAGATATTTATCTGAGTTCTTTCTAATTTTATTTATCAAGTGACTTTGCAATGTATTTTTCTCATTATCAGTCTTCCTCAGTGTCCCCTGACATAAGTGTCAAGGAAATAAATTGCTGTGCAAACATTTCTCTTCATCATATGCAATTGATTTTTGTTTTATGCCGTACGATATATAAGGAGATGGTTCCATTATTCTCACTCAAGCGTCATTACGTGTCATTTACGATTCCTCCTTATCCCTAAAACCACCTTTCTGGAATCCACCATTCTCCAGTCCATTTCTAACGTACTTATCCGATTCAAATTAATCGATTGTGGCGATACTTGTTGGGAATTGAAGATAATGTTTCTATTTATTTGTTTGCTTGTCGACCAATGTAATAAGCCTTTGTGCCGTTTTTGGGGACTTTTTAAATAAATAAATAAATAAATAAAATTCACTATGACAAAAACACTGTACAAAATCCTACTATTTATTTTAATGCTGTTGACCGGTTTCAAAGTCTAAAGCGTCATTTACAGGACAAACAGTTTATCTTGTAAATGACGCTTTAGTCGTCAAAACCGGTCGACAGCATTCAAATAAATAATGGGATTTTTTACTGTGTTTTTTAATAATGAATTCTACTTATCCGATCGTTAATCTTTCTTTGAGTTATGTTTTCCCGTAAACGCATTTGATTTACGCTCATAAATTGTTGAATCCATCAGAATCCTGCATAGATAAATCCTCTTATTACTGTTAATGAAACGTTGAAAACTTAGATTCATCAAGAGTGACATCCGCGTTTTTCTTTGAATCTTCTAGTAGACGTTTTCATATAAATTCCCCGTTTTAAATGGTTATGGAAGTTTAATTGTATATAATAATGAATGAATGCTCCCTGAATAACCTCTAGGTATATTTCATTTAAAAATTCAAGGCAAATACCTTCCAATATTATCCGGAGGGGGAGGTTCTAGAGACGCACACCCATTTTTGATAATGTTGTGTGATAAACTAAAGGTAAAAATTAACCTCTTTCGTAGATTTTCGCAGTTCATTTTAATTTTGGTAAGTTTTAAGTTTGGTAAGTAAGTTTAGTTTAATCGCAGAAATCCAAAAGAAAATTACCAAAATTAAATGTCAAAATTGCTGTTAATTGAGCCAGGTAGGACATTTTACCTGAATTTGCATGTGTAAACAAGAATAATCGATGAAAATACCGGTCAGTCAAACCCTCGTTCTCTTGCGAAATATATCTTTGTTCCCATAACTCACTGCCGTGTCGTGTGAACTGATGTATATTAGTAATATTTTGTCATAGCGGCGGCTCTTCTGTTGTATTTATATGCAATACCATACCACTATTTAATATTTGCTGTAATCTATAAACAGCCTATTGAACTATCTTAGTCTAAACAATAGTGAACACACAATTCTTCGACGCACTGAAAAGTATTCCTCACTGTGCGCAAAATTGTCAAAAATATTGTTCTCTGAAGCGAAACTGTGGGCACCTTAAGAAAGAAATAATATACTTTAATAGCTAGGAGAGAGCGGTCGCTGCCTTCTTGGCCTTAACGATACTTTACGGGCTCAATTTACTTTTACTAACGCCTGAAACAGTCGGCGTGCGTGAAAAATGAGCCAAGCTTAATATTCAAAGGGAAATTTTCAGTTTCACTTCCTTGAACTCCGCAAAGCTCGGATCTATGGCCCCTTTTTGTTTCTTCCCTTCTTTCTCACGCCTCCCCCCTTCCTCACCTGTTTTATATCCCTTTATTCCGCGTTCCTCCTTGCTTAAGTCCCTTGCATATAATCCCTTCATATATCCTGTTTTTTTTTCGAATATTCTTCCCTCTCCCGTAACCATCCATGATATTTTTTCACCAAAATGGCCGCATCTTCCCTTCTTATTTCCCCCTTCCATCTTTGTAGCTCTCATCCCGCCGTGGTGCTCCTCTTCTAACCCACCGCTGCAACCGCATTCCTTCCCCAAGCGCCTCGTCGACGTAGAGACACATCAATTTCCATATATTCCTTCCGTATCTCTTTATCTCTCTGGATTTCCACCTACGTCCTCTCTTCCCTGCCTAACTCCAGTTCCCTTCCCTCCAAGTCGTCTAACACCGCACGCCGCAGCCCGTTCCTAATTCAGCCCATGTTATGGGTTTCTCTCCTCTCCTGAACCCATATTTTTTTCTCCACCTCCTGCTGGAATGAGTTTACCAATTGTTCCACCGTCTGTTGCACTTGTTTCATTCTCCTGAAACGTGGGGAAGGCTCCTCGTAGATGCATCTAGTTTTATTTTTTTTAGGTCCTCCCAAAAATTCGTTGCACTGACGTAGCGATCAACTAATGGCCTACCATAGGCGACATCTTGGATAATATTGAGCTCATGAAACGGCAATATCTGCGGAGAAGAGGGTATGGGGAAAAAAGGTTCATGTGTTAAAATCCATCTAAGAATAAGCTGCCAGATACGTTGCCGGCTCTTGGCCGGATATCTGGTACAGCAACCAATGTACGCATATTAAACTCACTCGAATGCCTCTAAATCTTTCTTCTGATTGCATTCAATAATCGCTGTGGGATATAATTCCGAGTATTTTTTACTCAATGCAGAATGTTTTGATTGATTGATTCATTCATTGGTAGTTCAATACTAAGATTAATTGACTTCTGCCCTCCATCCTTCCCTGTCTAATGCTAGTTCCCTCACTCCCTGGTATTGTTTCTTATGTTCTACTTTCCTCTTTGTTTGGTCTTTGTACTTATCCCTTGGTCTTCATTTTGGAAATTTTCCCTCTGGTAATTTTGGTATTTTTATTGTATTTATTTAATGGTATTTTTTTCTTGACTTTCAATATATTTTGCGATACTCCTTTTCTGCGTCTGTTATTCGCAAGCAGCAGCATTCAGATAACGAATATGCATGATATAATTCCTCTTGAAAATGGTGGAATAATGTATTGCTAATATAAAATATTAATAAGCATTAACGGTATCTGACATTAGTTATTTGATAATCATTAACGGTGTATTAAATTTCATATAACCAATGGAACTTTATGGAATGTTTCCTAACTCTAGGCGAATTTTATTTTAAAACTTCTTTTTGGTGTTTAATATATGACATACGCGAGGGAGAATTTTTCTTGATTCGTTTTGCATTTCCATGGACACATAATTTTGAGGTTTGATTTGATTCCAGTGTTTGTGCTTCATTAATTCTTCAATTGGTAAACAGTTATTGAGGAAAATAAGTCTGCTAATACTCACTGAGGGAAATTTTATCCATTGCACTACGTATTAGAGACGTCTTTGTTATATTTTAGCTGAATTTATACAAATGGACGCATAAATTAATGACTGATAAAATTAACGCCACCAAAAAGGTTATATCAACTTATCGTCAATAGTAGGGCAAGTTCTACTCGTATTTCAGGCAGTTAAAATTTCTCAATTAAATTAGTAATTCCATTTTTACATCGTTTAGGATATGGTTCTTCATGTTTCAAGTACCAATCTTCTTTTGATTTACAGTGAAGTACACAAAGCTCTCCTGTAACTGATGAAATATATTTGATTATTTATTTATCAGTTTAATGAAATTTTTAATTTAAATTCTAACAGCCGGAATAAATTAGCACGCAGATTTCGCAGTAGTCGACTGTTGACCTTACTGGTGGTGGAACAGGATATCCGGTGCCATATTTCCCAGTTGTGCGGTTTTTTACTCGGAATTCACACAGAAGATTCTTTTTCAAAATTAACAAAAACGTCATTCAAGGACTGAGCACTAAAGATATGCCATCTGTGTTATATCAATGAATAATGCTTAATAAATGTATCCAACTTTAACCATTGTGAGCCTAGGGAATCTCTGTTGGTAGACTTATTTAGGGTATGTGGTTATTTTGGTCTGAAGCATCCTTCTTTAAACATTTTTCAATGAGGATCATAGAATTTACCAACAAGAATTATTGAAGATCAGTGGATTCTTTCAATGAACAAGAAATCAATCTGATATAGCTAGGCCTATGGACTATCTCGGCCCATGAAAAATCGTTATCATAATATTCCATGCTTCCTTCCTTTGTTCATGATTGCTTTATGATTTCTTCACTATAATTCACATTTCCTATCTTTGCGTTATAAATCATATTGATATAAATGCTTATGTAATGCAAGATCTTTGGGAATACCACATTTTCTGTTATCATCATCTCGCAAAATATAAAATTCTATCTATAATACATGTGGATTTTCTTATTAGTTTTCTGTTATAACACCGTCACATTGTAGCCCGAAGTAATATGTCAGCCATTACAAAAATGCCAGTTTCTTTTTCTCCGAGATGTTCTTCTTGAGATACTACAGCTGCCTTAAGCAAAAATCCATCCCCTCAAGCCAGCTTGTCTTCAATCTCTCCCTCCCTCTTTCTGCCTCTCTATACTTTATGCTCTCTCCCTCCACTTTCCTTTCACATACTTCATTTCTCACCTTAGCTTTCACACTTCGGTATTCCCGCACAATATGCGTCGTCCCGCTCCATCCATGCCGTGGCCACGTCCCATTCAGAAGAGCCATCACATCCGTGGAGAGAGAGAGAGAAAAAAAACGGAACCCTCCCATTTTTCCATTTACGAAAAATCTCTCACACCGAGACCACATTTTCACGCCCCTCCCTTCAAGTCTCGAGCCCACCCCTCCTCTCCCACCAACCACCCCCCGGTGTCTTCACCATTCACCCCAGTGGAAAAAAATATATGTGAGAAGTACCGCCTTGTTCAGCCGCCTCCTCCATACCCTTTTTATACCGACTGCCCCCGCCCCTCCCGGTGTCACCTTCCCTTCCTCCCCTCCCCCCCATTTCCACCATGGCAACGCGGACCCAATAGGAGAAGGACCAGCAGCTGCTCTTCTCTCTCGCGCCGGCCGACACCGTTGGGCGACCGGAATAATTCGATTGCGGCTAATTCCGAAACAGAAAAGAGGACCTAACCACGACCCTTGTGGAACTCTCTTCCCTCCCCCCGTTTCTCAGTCGCTCTCAGTCGCCGCACACAGGCGACAGACACCCTCCTCCTTTTCCTCTCTCGTAGCTCGCTCTCTCACTACGCGTAAACCCAGCACTTCTCAAAGTGGGAGGGATGGTGATAATGGGGATGGTGGGGGGCAAGAATTGTCCAGGGGGGGGGCGAATGAGAACCGCCCTCTTCCATTCCCTCCATTCTCCGTCCGCCCATCGCTTTCTGAGCACTTCTTTCCGGCCAAAAGTGCTCTTCCTCTTTTTTTCCGACCTCGCCCTACGCCTACTTCCCATTCGGGCTTTTTTTACTCCGCGGTGCAATCATCCCTCACATTTTTTTCTTTTCCTCTTTTTCGTGGTTTCTTTTTGTTCCTTTTCTGTATTTTATTTCCCTTTATCCAACTATTTCTCTTTCTATATCTCTCAACGCTTCTCTAGCTCTCTCTTCATGTACAGTCCTTAATATTTATTACTCATTTCTCTACCTCTTATAACACTTATTGATTTTCCTATTTTTTGCCCTAACTTAATATCTCTTTTTCATATCTCTCTTCTCATTTTTCACTGTATAGCCATGTCTCTCGCTGTCTTTCTATACCACACAGTCAATCAAGATGTACCACCAGTTACATGGTAGGCCTTGTTATTTCCTTGACCACTGGAAGTTTTCCTTAATATTTTCTTCTAAACATTTTTATTTTTCAACTTATTCCACTACTCGCATATTTAGCCTTCCTCAAAGCCTTTCTTCCCGTCCTTCTTCCAAGCTTGGATATTATTCTCCTCTCTATCGCCCTCTTCCGCGTTTCCTTACCCTTAAAAAAAAGCATCCAACCAATTTTGCTTCCTCCTTCTAATATCTCCTATCAGTATTTCTCCGCATCGATAGCCGCCTTATTGCATATACCTGCTTTGCTAACGAATTACACCGCTTTATGCCCTTACTGCTAACCCAATTTTCATCCAAAATGCTCTTCAGGTATGTGAACTGCCGCTCCTGCTCTCGTTCATTCTTAGTTTCTTCTTCCTCCTTCGAGCTTACTCCGTTTATTTCTCTGAATACACCAAACTTTTGTTGATTCAACGGTTTCTTCTTATTTACTTTTTTGCATTTCTTTTACTCTTCATCCCTCTTTTTTAATATAATATCCATCTCTTGATTTCTTTCCCCATTATCTCTATGAACATTCTTCTCCATATCTGTATCTAATCTTTCAAGTCTTCGCTTTCCTCTGACCGTCCTTTCTTATCTTTTTCTCGTCTTTTTACCTTTCGGTCTCGCTCTTGCGATCAGTTCATGTTTAGTCTTTTAAATTATTTTTCTTTCATATATCATACCCGAGAATTCCATTAATCCCAAACTCATATGAGATTTAATTCGCAGTGATAATTTCAACAGGACCCAGAATTAAATGCGACTTCGCCTGGCTTTCTTATTTAGCTTAAACGTCAACTTGAAAGGGCGTTTTCGAACGCGGTAGCTGACCAGCAGTTTCAATGGTGTCAAAATCCAATTATCTGCAAATATAGCCATTCTCCATTTTTATTCGTTGACTTAGAAAAGTGTGAATTCCTCCCTTATTTTATTTTTGCCATTAATTCCCCAGCGTGTTCATTAACCCCTGAATACCATCGTTTAGATGTGCCTTGTCTTAGCGCAAGTTATTGGTAAATTTTACCTATTAGTCATTATAGCATATCCGACCGAAAATCCGTTCTTGTAATTGTACATTTACCCTAAAATTGTAGTAAAGGCTTTATATTCAACCAGGAAGTTGAAGGAAATATTGCTTTTCCATTCCAAAAGCAGAAAGCTAAGGCTTTGGGTGCATAACCGGAAGTTCTTTTTGCATTAAAAATGCTCGCGATTAATTAATTCTAATAAATATAAACTGTTAGCTGAGAAGTCTTTAAAAATAGTGCCAGCGAAGAAATGATTCGCCACGACCGGAATTCGAACGGAGCTCCCTCGATTTGGTGAGGATGCTGCATAAATATATCCTTTAAAGTGGATGATACTCAAGGACATCGCAATAGTTGATAACCTAATCAGTGTAGAGAGGAATAAGGACTCTGACAAACGAAAAAACATTGCTCATGCATCATGAATCTACTCTTCCCATCCAACATTTTACAAGAGTTAAAAATACATAGAGCAATCGAAGTCACGTGAAAATTGGGCAGCAAATAGTTGTTAGATAGAGCAATTGAGTTCAAGAGGGGAAAAACAGCGCCTATCGTTAAATGATGACAGCGGACTAGGTGAAAATATTCGTGCCAAGAGCCTAACGGTTGATTCATAAGAGATAGAAGCCAAGTAAAAGCTATACAAGCCATCAGAAAATAGAAGTGTCGGAAGACCAAGGACCCTATGCTGACTGCTGTGGGAACAAGCCTAAAATCTAATCCAGGAAAAGAGATTTTCCAACGCTAGTTGTCAAATAAATGAGTACTTAGGGTGGATAGACGGAAAATTAATTGTAGTTTCGACTGGAAGCTACGCCATTCCTGCACCCGGACACTTAATCCCTAATGATATATATAAATTAAGAGAGATATTTTGCCGAACGGATAGGTATGGGAATTCGTTTTTCCCCCGAACAATAAGGGACTATAATAAATGCTAGGCGTAATTTCATTAGAGCGTGTCCATTTTATATGTAAACGGCTGGTGTCCTAACACCCCCCGCCACACGCCTATTGAGGCGGCTTGCGGGGTAATATGTAGATGTAGATGTAGATGTAATGGTTCATCACCCTGCACCCGGACACTTAATCACATCAGTAGCCAACATGGTAACGTGCCGACTACGCTACTCGACAGTCGTGTGTTTGTATTCCTCCTCGGACATGGATGCTACGTTATTTCAGCTTAGACGGTGCGATATATACAGGATGTTAGAAAAAAAAAGAAATAGAATACAAACACCATGGGAGAAAGCGTGAGAACGTGGGTGTTCTTATTGCAAATTTTGTGAGGGTGCAGTAGGTTTTCTGCAATTGAGACTTGAAAATTGGAAATAGAACCACTCACCGAGCGGCTAGAGAGCTAATGCAGCAGCCGCAACGCCAGAGCCATCTATGAAGTGAGGAAGCCGGCGCACATTCGCAAACCGCCCGCTAACCAGGGATGTTAAACGAAACTTAACTTATGATTACGGTTCGGTTCAGAATGGGTTTAGATAAGGTGTCGGTTCACGGAATCGAACCGAAAGAGGAACGAAAATGGAACGATAATGTTCTGAACGAAAGCTCCAAGGAACGAAAGAAGAACCGTTCCGATTTCGATTCGGGCTTGGAAAATTTTCGTTCTCTCCATCCTATTATGGTTCCGAATTTCGTTCCGAGGAATTTAAAAAGATTGCATTGATTTTTCAGTATGCCCTGGTGCCACGCATGCCACTTCGGATGTAGTTTGGCGTGCCGGTGTAAGTTGTATTGTTAATGCTGCAGATTCTAAGTTGTAAATGTATAATGTAAAGGCCGACATCGGCTGTTTTTGAATGTTTAAAATAAATCAAATCAAGTATTTTCATCGTGTTATGTAAGAATGGAGGACGACGGAAATAAACCTGCACTTTTACTGCAATAAATGGGGAAAAATAATGGCCAAAGGAGAAATTGTAGAGTACATTGTGTGTTTTGTTGGATAATACAATCTCTCATTTGGAATGGGCCTATGTCCGAACGCCCGATTGGGGTTGATCTCAGGGAATCGTCGACGACTACCTCTTCACGTACTAGCATAGCAACAGCGTAAACAATAGGAATCCTCATTACATACCTACATAGTAATTAAGCCAAGTTCACATGGATCCGAAACGGGTCCAGAATGTGGTACGCGGAAGTGTATCGAGCCAATCGAACTCCACCTTTCCGCAATTTCTTTGCTTGTGATTAGCTAGATGGATTTCCGCATTCCGCACCCGTTCCGGATCTAAGTAAACTCGGCTTTAAGCTTGAAAACTGCGCAACAATGGAACTGTCGGATATCTTGGCAGCGAACATCTCACGTGTCTCAACAATAGATACCTTACTAACCTTAGCAACACGAGCGCGTAATAACTAGAAGCAATCTGAGAGATAATTATTGCTTATATGACGAGTATAATATTTAGTGTTCTTAAACATTTAGTCTCTCGATATTCATGAATACGCGTGCATCAATTCAAGTATAGTGTATCAAGCGGTGCTAACTCTCCTCTCTGAACACATCAACGTTGGCACTGCCGCATCAGCTCAGTAACCACTCGCTCATTGGTTCTTTATTCCAATTTTCAAAACTCATTTGCATAAAAACTAACGCAATCTCACAAAAATTTCCTAGGAAAATTCTTCATAGACTTACACGCTCTACCCATTGGTTTATGAATTTATATATTTTCAACAATCTGTACGTACTAGGAAGTGCTATATACTAGGTATGGTGAGTGAGAAGAAACTTCTGGAGGAGATTAGTAGGAGGCAGAGTAGGTGGTTGGAAGAGGTAATGATGGGAGAAGATTGCTGAAGGCCGTGATATATTGGAGGAATGTTGGGTAAGTGGGGAAAGATAAGGAAGAGAATAGATTTTATGGACGGGATGAAGAGAGGTTGGAAGTCTACTACTATGAAGAAATAAATTGTATGGCTAGGTAAGAGTCTGCGCCTATAAAATCTAGATTCTACCTTTCATTAAAATGTATTTTAACTGGTAGAACACCCTATTAATAGCAATAATTACGTTAGCAATAGGAGTACTTAAAAACGTTCTTCCCTGATTTCCATACGTTTTTCATCCCTATCAAACTCGCAAGCTTTTCTTCTTACCCATAAGCCCCGTAGCTTGCCACTTGTTTCCCCTTCGTTTTCTCACGCGTTTCCTCTCTTCCCCCATTCCACACTTCTTTTCTTGAATCTGCCGTTGTGACCGCCCCACGCCCCCTATATTTTGCCACACCCCCTTCCTCCCATCAACATTCATCTCTATTCATTTTCACTTGGTGCCTTATTTCTGCTCTATATATGCCCTACCCCCTTTTTCAAAAGACCTTTCCATATCGTTAGCTTTGGTTTCAAACAATTTGTATCAATCTTGAAAGGTTTCCTTCCTTCTCTCATTTCCGCGGTATTCTTTTCCTCGGCTCTTTGTTTCCTTTCTTTTGAAGGTCTATCTTGTTTGTGCAAAGAAACATCGCGGTACTTTTAGGTGGTCTTTTGACGACGAGTATTGTTTTTGTATCCGTGTCAAATATCGGTTTCCAGAAGAACTGTTTTCACGCTCTAAAACCACCTTGATCTTTAACGGATAGGTCCAGGGGAATGCGCTCTTTTGAAATCTTAACACCTAAAATTTAAAAAAAAATCCTCTTACAAAGTTTCCTTCGGATAAAAATAGCGATTCAAAGTGTATGATAGCTGACACCGCTGAAATCTACGTCTAAATATCTCCACGTTTTTAAATCATAATTGTTGTATTAAGTACTAGAGTGAAAGCTGATATTATGTAAATATTTTCCATTTCACAAGCATAAAATTTGGATAAAAAAATAACTAGATGAAAAACTCGACATAGGTGCCGCAATTCCTTCTAGTAACCTTTTTAGTTCTTAGGTCAGCAGTCGTTTCCGTAAAACTCCTTGCAGATGGAAGTGGTCAGTTAAAAGACGCACAATCAAAGGATAAGATCAGATTAATCAGCTACCTGTTTGGCAGTGGTGACCGTGACTGGCAGTTTAGACTTTTGAAATTCTGTGGAATATTCCCAGTCAAAGGAATGTTTAGCTGCAGGAATAATTACGTGGTCAGACTATCCTATCCTTAAGAGTTAGTGCAATTTTCGTAGTGTTATTTGGCATTAAACGCTCCTTTTAAGATTTTAAAGAGCCACACTGTGAGGAATAACTGATTACCTATATAATTTAAATGATAGGGTCCGAATTTAAATATTACCATTAATGAAAAAATAAATCATCTTTCCATTTATGTGAAGAAAGTAAAAGACGCAGACGTCCGTACCAAATCATTTCGTACATGAAGGAAAGTTTTTCCTCTCTGCTTATATTCTAATGCTCACTCAATAATCCTCTTGAGTGCATGAATAAATACTCCATCATCTAGTCAGAAATCATCAATGTTGTTTATTAATCGTGCGAGTTCCTTTACAGAGTTTAGTGACAGAGGATTATCATGGGATGGAATAGCGAAAAAATATGCTGTGGGACATGAATGATGAACATCAAATGGGTTGACATCGCTGCCAGAAGTACTTTTTATGCTCGAATGATATTTCAATGACGATTTAACACTGTAGATAGAGGAAATACGTATTTTTTAAGAATGTAAAAAACTGTACGGATTTCCTCTTAATTTCACCGCTTTCGGAGAACCAACTATTCGCCTAAAACTCTTTGTGTTTACACGCCTTTTTTTGACACTTCGCACTCCCGAAATCCACTCTTCTTTCTCTTCAACATTTTTTCATCGCTCGTCTCCCATTTTTTTCGAATCCTCCCCTTGCCTCTCAATCTTTGCAAACCCCTCTAAACACACCCCTATTCACACCCTCTTTCGAACTTGCAACCAAAACACATTCAACTCAACCCCTCCGTAAAATAAATAAAGGAGAACGGGCAATCTCCCCTGGCCCTCTCTTTTCTCGCTTCCATTCCTGACGTGTTTACGCCGCACCATTCTTCTCGATTCGAAGCGTTGAAGAAGGGCGGGAAAAGGAAGAATGGACTCGGAACGGGAGTGGATTGTTGAGTGAACTGCCCTCTGCAGGCGAGAAAGAGAAGCCACAGTGAATGCGTCTTGAGAAGTGATGGAAAGGAATATCGTCGGGCGCAACCAAAAAAAAATATAACATGAAAGCAAACGAAAACGTTTCATTCCGTAAGAAACCAGCAAGTTCTCAACTCCACGCTTTACATCGCAAGCAAATCTCTCTTCGCAAACATTTTACCAAAACAAGGCTGGCTTTCCTCGTACTCGACAACGCAACCTAAGCTTTATCTCATCTTCTTAGGGGATATAGTAAAAATTTCGTAAAGTATCCATTTTAAGATCTACATCTCAAGAAAAACTCCATTAGCACACAAAATACTGAAACGTTGCTTTCTTTTCCTATTCTTGCTAAATATGTTTTTACTGCTAAAGATGCTAAAGATGTTTTCTCTTAAAGAATAGATAAAGAATTTATTCAAGTCTTAATGGCGGATTTTCGATTTGGAGTTGATTACGATTTCTGTCATAATATCCTGAATATGAGGATGATTTACATTTCCTTAGGGCTGGCTTGGTATGTATCGACCGGTTCCAAAACTGTGTACAGGTATTGGCCGATCAGATATTTGAGGAAATATCGGACGCTATAGCACCAATAATAATTTTTCAGAGGAAGTGAAAGAAGCGCCTTGTGGTTTTGTCAGGTTACGGCCCGGTATTATAATGTATGTTTAACGTCAACCGTATGATGACTTAGTCTTTACGTTAAATTGATGTTTAATAAGAGTTTGGGATTTAAGATCTTAGGCTTTCCCGGCGAATAATATTAGTAAAATCTTCTCGGATTTGCCACCGGGTAAGGCTTTTAAAGGCCAGCGTTTCGACGAGTGACTCCCTCATCGTCATCAGGGCTGAGACTGATCAGTCTCAGCCCTGATGACGATGAGGGAGTCACTCATCGAAACGTTGGCCTTTAAAAGCCTTACCCGGTGGCAAACCCGAGAAGATTTTACTAATAGTTTGGGATTTGTTTTATGCTTGAGATTGCCGGTATAAGTTGATGTGAGCGTTATCAATGGAAGAATGCATAAGCATCGGTTTTCATTCAGAGAAAATATTTAAACAGATACTATAAAAATGGGTCTCAGAGTACCGATTTCACCGTTAGAATCTCCTCAGAAGAAAGAACTCAACGCGACATCAAAGAAGACGAAAGGGTGTGGAATCAGGGTGCATCGGAATGTGTTTTTTTCTTCAGCAGTGAAATTACTTGACCCCGAAGACTTTATATCTTGTCACTCTGATAAGACCTTTTTATTTACGTCCCTATAAAGCAGTGGTTCACGACCTTAGCTAAGCATACCTCCGAGGTGTATGCGCATGGTGGGTTAAGGCTCTGCCAGTGAAGCTGAATTATGGCGGATGTGTTGCAGCAATACTCTTTTAGTACTAGGGGTCAAACTGATCGGGGTCCCCAGGATGGGTACGCCAGGGTGGAGTACTAAGGACTATGTCTGTCGGAAGAGGTTGGAAACCGCCGATCTAAAGAATTCGTTCAATCGGATAGCTTCTGCTGTTTCATAGATTTTTGATAGCCTTCTACATACCATATTACTTATTTATTACTTACATTATTTAGTAATTAATTATTATTTATTCATTCTCAAAAAACGGGAAATCAGTATTTATCAATCAGAAGATTGGTTTTTCTGCAGCTTTCCATTCCACTCTCCTTTGAGCTTACCACTTCATTCACTCATTATTCTTTATTTTAACATATGTCACAATATTATTAGTGTTTTCTAGTCTAGTGTCTTCCTCGGTAATTCTACTCTTTCGTTTCACCTTCCTCTACTGTTTAGAAAACGCTGTGCTATTTCAAAATGTATCCAATTAGTTTCTCTTATTCTCCTTCTCAGACTTGTCGTTAAACATCACATCTTTTAAAATCGTCTTAGAACTTCTTCATTTGTAGTTTTCAAAGTCCATTTGATCATTCTTCCATTACACCAAATCCACATTGCTTCCAATTTTATTGTACTGAAACTATTATCATATAAGCTTCCCTGCTGTATTAGGTATTTCCTTATTTCCATGTCTCCGTTGATAGATGTTAGAAGACTTCTACTGATAGAATTCCTTCTTTGGATGAGCTCGCACTACCTGTCTTACTTTTTCCATCATTGGAGATCCGACTTCCCAGATAGCCAATTTTTTCACTCGCTCAATTTTTTGCAGTCCAAACTTCAATGTGAGATGGTCGTCTTGATCTTTTCCGCAAATACCGATGTAGGATTCTTTTATGCCAGGCTTTAAGTTGCATTTCTGCTTTTTTCATGGAAATTAACATTATTTTCTTATTTCTTCTCTGGCGGGATTTCTATGCCATCAACTACGAAGCTGATTGTCTCCGTATGCATTTGATATTCGATAGCCAAATATTTTAACGCCAAAATGTTGACTATTAATAATAATACCTATCTAGTTTTGCGGATAATCAGTATCAGGTAGGTAGTATCGTCATATCGGCGAGTGAAGAAATGGTATCGATTTGGATTGGAATTACTGGCCTCCCCTATTATTTGTTTTGCTATATCTCTGTGTGGGTAGGGTTGAAGACGAATTTTATGAAAAAATATTTGTGTTTGTATAAAGTGTCAGAGAAAGACGTGGAAGTTCCTACGGTGGAGGGTGTTTGGCAGACGATGAGAAGAGGAGTCGGAGAAAAATACGAGGCGATGGATGAGAAAGCACGCAAGTCTCGAGGCGAGAATTAATGGAGCGATGTTTATTTAGGACGCTGTTTTGTGTATTCAAGTGTTAGCGTAGAATTTCAGGGATGAGAATACCTTGGGACATGTCACCGTGTTTACAAGCCAGACGCTTCTCCCCTCCCCGCGCCTTCCTGCCTGCGAGAATAGCGATGGAGTCGCCTCTTCTGGCCGCCGAAATTTATGGAGCAGAAAAATGAGATCCGCGACGTAATCCGCGAGTTTTTGAAGACCTTCTAAAATGTTTTTTCTAGAGAACTTGGCGTTTTCCGCGATGCTTGATTGATGCTGTCCCGTCAAATGTTTTCGTTGTGATAATGTGGGATTATATTTATTCGGTGCGTCCTAGAGTTTAAGGCTTATATATGGCATGGCTGCCGTCAGTGAACGTATTCCTCCACAGTTAATATTTCATGGGCCATGTCATGTTTCATTTGTTTGTTTTCATATAGTTGATTGAAATTTACTTCATCTTAATGTAAAAGGAAGGTAATTAGTACATGTATTGCCTTTCTTACACCGGGATGTACTCAGAAGGATTTGTTATATTGAAATTTCAAAGGCGTATGCAAACTTTCTTTATTAATTAGCTATTACCCGTGGATTTGCTCAACGTATCACCGCTTCCTATCATCATATTACTACGCTACCCTCATTTCACGTCACTGTCTTCGCCTTTCACTCTATATAGGGGATCATAGTATTGCTAAGTCAAGCTCAATATTTACATTCCGGAGATACTTTAATTTTATAGAACAGGTTGCATATAAAACACTCAGAGACGATTGCGAGATGAAAAAAGTTGATTAGAAACAATCGACTGAGCCTAAAAGGTCACGTCAATGCTTGTTGAGAAATAAGCTGGATGAATTGTTGTGTTAAGGTTCTTGGTTGTGTTTTTACTTATTTTGAAGGATAAATTGTTACAGAATTTATCCCCGGATAACAGACATTTTTAAAACTGATGATCTCAGGCCTGACCTCGTGGAAATTATGGATATCTATGATGAGAAAACCACCTTTGTTATTTCCACAAAACTAGAAGAGTTTAGTGGAAATAACAAAGGTGGTTTTCTCATCATAGACATTTTTAGTTAACCCTACCAAGGATGTAATAAATGTGATATATTTGAGATAATAGTTAGCCTTTACAACTTTCTTTCTGCAAACTCCACAATACATGTTCGATTTAAAAAAAATTAAGTACTGTTATATTTGTTATTTTTTTAGATGATTTTCTGGCGAAAGCTTAGGCCCTAAGACCGAGCTGTGGGGCAAATTTCATTGCAATGATTGATGGGGCCGTGTGTGAGCCACGTTGCGACTCTAATGTTAATTTGTGGTATAAGATATCTCGTGCACGCTTGCTACCGAAATCCGGTCCATGTTATGGCGGGAAGCGACTGTTTCAGAATGAGTCTCTCTCTCTTGCTAAACTTTCCCCATCATCGGGCGGAGTCCTCTTACATGTACGACGGCAGGCGACATGACACCGGGATGCGACGCCTCTGGCGCCACGCCGGGTGTCATCGATGTGCTCCTCCTCATTCAGACGCTTCATTTGTTTCTGGCTCGGAATATTTATTACTCATTGCCCTCATTAAGTTTAAGTGTCCCTCCCCTCCTATCTGTTCGATACATGTCTCTCGACTCGCAAGTTTCTCTTCACATACAAGATATAACACTCTCTTTCACTCACTGTGCATCGGGAAGCTTTTTTCATAGCATCCCCAAAACTCACCCCAGTAAAAAAGAAATAGAAAGAGTGAAAATGATATAATTTTTTCCTTCTATTAAGGAAATAATGATTTTAAATCAAATATTTTGTAGTTTTGGTTCAAGATCTTATCATAAAATAATCTTAGCAATTTAACTACCTGTCCTGATTGACGTAAATAGCCTCATCTGCAGGTTTTCTCCTCAAATCTCCTCCATAACTGCCGAGAGTTGAAAACGAATTCTTTCTAGAAAACAGGTTGGTTTATTGAGAAAATGTTTGAATGAGTCCTCTCGGTCGGGTATGGACAAGAGTCATTTATTTGGTAGACTTTCTGTAATGATCACGTCAACTGCTGCGGGCTGGATTAAGTGAAAATAGACGCGGTACTAAAATAAAAAAATATTATTATTCCACAGCAAATTTTATTGCCTTATCTACCCTAGCCCCTACCTAGTAAAAATATACCCTTCATAATGACGACATTGCGTAGGTATTGGTCAGGTTCCCGATGAATTTTGCATGGAACAACACTTATTTTTTTTATCTTGTGCCACTTCTGCAATAAAGATTATTATTCCCATGTATCTCTAGTACTGATAGAAACGGCGAAATAAGTGAGATACCCTGCCGATCTGATGTGTGCAAAATTCCTTCTTTGCACGCACCATTACTGACTATGACAAAAACAGAGAGTGAAACTATGATATTTCAATAACATGTACCTCACTTTGGTCCTCTTCCCCTTCCCTTTGCCTATTCCCTCCCCTTTCATGGCTGGTGTCCATACATCCCTGCCACACTCCCCAGCGGTGGCAGGCTCGTACGTAGATGTAGTTTTGTTAGAATTCCACGGGTGCATACAGTCTTCAGAGTGTATGCACCCGTGGAATGGAGAGAGAATGGAAAGAATAGAGAGATGGAGTGACGTCCTCTATATGTTCCGGATCTTATATTTTCGGAATAGAATTGGACGCTCCATTGGTTTCTGGTTCCGAATTTTTGCCAATTATTGTTCCTTACACCCCATCGGGTCGAAGGGTTCTTCTCTCCTCGTCCTTCTTTCTACCCCTGCGCGAGATGAATCTTCCGACGCGCAAGTGTCTCCCCACTCCCTATGTACCACTCTCTCTCTCCCTTCGGTCGTCTGTCTGTATCGAGTTACCCTTTTATCCTCTCCACCATGCGTGCAAGACGAGAGAGAGTCCCGAATTTTTTTCCGCTCCAAGGTATGATTAGCAGCTTTTCATTTTTTTTTTCGTTTCGGGGGTCTTTCTTTCGTAGGGTCCCTCTCTCTCTCTCTCTCGCGCCCTTGAAACAAAAAAAAATCGGCAATTAATCTGCTCCTGCCTCTCGAAAGTTTTTCAGCGAGTTCGGCGTCAGTTAACGTGCCCCTGACGTAATTAATTACGCTTCTAAAAGGCTCCGGGAATCCATTTGTCCACGTCTCGTGAACTCCGGATTTGAGAGAGCTGATTAATTAGTTTCAAGCGTCACCCCCTTTACGGAAAGGGTTTGTTTTTGTCGGTTCTTCTCAAGGGAAAACACACATCACTCCCTCCCACCCTTCCCTCCCCCCTCTCTCTCTATCAACACACTTGCTTAACGTCGAAGCATACGCACCCCTTAGGGATAAAATTTTATCGGCTTGGCCCGTTTTTATTTTTTTCAATCGAGTTGAAATGACTCTAAGCTAATTCTCACGATGGTTTGTTGATTATTTAGTTCAGAATGGGCTTTCGTCTTTTTTTAATGTGTCCAGTCGTTGATTTCTTTGTCAGGTTATCAAGTTTTGTTAAATACGATATATTCTCTTAAATTTGAGCCTCCGTCATAGCTTATGAATAATATATGTGTAAATATTTCGTTATTTCTGCTGCATTTAATGGGAAACATACATACACACGTTCTAACCCATGCACCGTTCCCATTAGGGGTAGTCAAAGTCAAAAAGTTTAACTCTCAGTAAGAGTAAAGGCCTGTAAAACTTGCTCGGCCTTAATAATTCCCTCCATGATGCCCTGTCCTTGTATTCCTTGCTTCAATTACCATTATGACACACCCTTCTGTTATTTAGACTCCTAATATTTCTTCTCTTAAGAGTAACTTCCACCACATTCACCCATGACTCTCTCGGTTTATTCCTTCCTCTCACACCATTCATACCTCGATTCTATCGACATGGCCAAACCAACGAAACACGCTCCTTTCGTACATGTCCATTGCCAGAGCTTACATTCCACAATCTCTTATCACCCACTCATTCCTAACCTTATTACTTCTGCTTTTACCACAAGTACTTCTCAGATACCCTAATTCCAAAGCATTTAGCCTGCTCTCATGCTTCTCCTGACATACCCACGTTTTGCTGCCATACAAGTGGGAATGAGGACACTTTTGTACACTGCAATTTTTGCTTCCTTAGACGAAGAGAATCATTGGTAGAGCAAATTATGCTCTCATCATTTTATTCATTCGTGACTGTTTTCAACCAACGCAACGGTTCAACGGTGTACGTTTTATTTTTCTTAAATCAAATTAAATCGATCCTAAATTAATTCACGTGCAGTTTTATTGTTTATAAATGAAGTACAGCATTGGTTTTTCGTCACATTAAAATGTATACAGTCGTCTATTTTGCTATCAGTTTATCAAATTTAATAAATATTCTCTGAAATTCAGCCTCCATCATAGCATGCAAAATATCAGCTTTCATTTTATCGATGTTTCTACATCTCCTGATTATCATAGCTTATCCAAAACCTTCGGCTGACATTTTTTTGCACTGGAGACTGTTTTTAATGGTACTCGTTCATAACGTGACTGGTGAACGGTGCCGGTCTATAGCGAGCATTTACAAAATTAGCGATGGACTTTCGTTAGCAATGTAAGGAGTAACTAACAGCGCAATTTACTTGTGTCACTTATTATTCCATCTCATTTCAAGTACTTCGCACCCTTATATATAATTCAAAATCTATATCTGTATGTTTCTTTTATCTCACTACACAGCCAATCGAAAGCTAATATAATTTAGAGTAGGTATCAAGAAGCTACCTATGTGTAAAAAAAACCTCCATGTTTTATTTTACGCTGTTAATGCGTTAACTACTTAGTTCACTTTGCAACTTCTTACTATCATCATTTCTTTAACAAAATTACATTTAACTTTAAATATATTAACGGATGTGATAAGGGAAAACTATTGTCACGCTTGAAGTAGTAATAAGTGAAGTGCATGCAAATTTAAAATACCTATTTACTAATTTGATATTAACTGACATGGTTATTACTACCTTAACCTTTTGTAAATTTGAAGTAATTTTTAAATGTTATAATCAGTTCTTACCAAGGAATTTAAGAAACTGCCAGCCATCATTATCGAAACATTTACTAAGAAGGCAAGCCGATGGGTTTTCTTCTATTGTTGGTATCATCGGGAAAACTTCGACCCATTATCACAAACAAATAATATTGAGCAAGTCGTTCAAGGAATTATTCACCTTCCCAATGGCGGATGCGAGCAAATATTTCATAATTGACGGCGCAGAGAATGTCAAGTAGGCATTACGGCCAAACTGACATCTACTGGCTACAGTGTTCTTTATAAATATTGACCAGCTTTCGAAGAATTCCGTCCATAACTCGTACTTCAAAAGGATTGCTGAAATAACAATAGATTTATATTTAATAGCTACTCACCTTTTCATAGGTATTGTAGTATTATAATTTTAGGCTTTTTATTTATTATCATATAGATTCTCGCACACTAAAGAACACGGACTTAAAAACAAATGCTTTAACTCCGTGAGTATCACAGCGGATCCACCCCTATACACCGATTCCCCGAAGAATAGGAACTCCCACGTCCATTTCTCCCATTTGCATTAATCGCCCCAGTGATGATTTACCCGCGTGACCAGGTTAGTGAGCCGCGTACGCAATCACAGGCGAGAGTGAGCGGGTGAAAACGTTTTCATGTGTCGCGGTGCCATTTCGCTCCCAACCAGGGGTTGACATTTATGACTAATCACTCCGTTGCACCTGCCAAGGTTGATTGCAATGAAACACAAGAGCGAGTATGGGCGGAGGAGGAAGGCAAACTACTCCTCCCTTCGATTTTGACATTTTCATGCGTGCGCTAAGTAAATGGTACGTCGGGCGTGGGAGTATTTTTATGCCGTACTGGGAATTGTCGTCGAGTTAATTATGTTGATTAATTTTCCGTAGACAAATTGTCGGTCAGGTAGTCAGCCTAGATATTTCAGTGACTTCACGGCGCAGCTGTTGGCCGTGGTAGCCAGATCAGTAACGCGCTATGGCTGCTCAAAATCGTGAGTTCGTATCCTGCCTCGGACATTGATTGTGGTATGCACCTGGAGAAAAAGGTTTTTTCTTAGATAATGCGATGTAGCCTTGTCAATTTCAGAATCTGAAACCCATGCCTACTACGATTACGATATCACTGTATATGGGGCAAAGATGAACTGGGCGTCACCAAATTTTTGTCATCGAATCGATTGCTAACTCAAGCATTTTTATGGAATTTATTAAGTTTAGAAGGATTAATTAGTTCAATCAGCTTCTCAGGCAATGAATCTCAACGCATGTAATTGACAATAAATCCATGGAGATAATCCATCCTTGAGGACCTTCTTGCCACTTGATTGTTTACTTTATACTTCCCACAAAAAGGTCTCCATCCCGGTTTCAATAGTTTATTATTGTTTCTGATGCCTGTAAAGAAGACATACGTAGGCATATCTCGTTGAAGTCAATAGTGTTCCCATATTATTTGACCCCATGTTCATAGGACAAAAAATGCTTTAAAAAAAGAGAAGTATCAGGCGTGATGTGGTGGAATTTCAACATAATGAAGATTGAGTGTGCAATTTTTCTCTGGATAAACATTTATTGCGACCTTGGTTTCGATGTACAACATCATAATCATCAGACCTGATGATGATGTAGTAGAGTGATTCTCAACCGGTGTGCCGCGACACACTGGTGTGCCGCAAGTCTCTGCCAAGTGTGCCGCAACGCTAGTAAAAAATCATAAAATATCAATAATAATAAATTAAATTATTAAACTAATAGATACTTTTTAATTTTGTTATTTTTGTTTAATAACGATAAGTTTTGTTCATCGGTTTTTTTTCATACGTTATTTTTTCTAATTCTATTAATTTTTTCTATGTTCACTGGTGTACCGGAGTACTGGGATACACCTCAAGTGTACCTTGGTGTCAAAAATGTTGAGAACCACTGATTTACCTAGTATATCGAAACCTAGGTGGTATTAAATTCTTATCAAGCGGAAAATTTCAATTCAACCATCATTAAAAATGCTTAAAATCACCTTCCCTACCTTCTCCAGAAGTTACGCAGATTCCTCCTCAAACACCCTGTATATCAAGAGTTCTCTGTCTTTGAGCCTCCATCGTTTCTCCGATTCCCTCTCTCGGCCGGTCCTGGTCCTCCGCTTTTGCTCTCGACTCAATGCTTTTTAAGGCCGGGGGACGGCGGCGTTGCTGTTCGGGATGCCTGTCAAACGCATTCACACCTACTCCTTATGTTTTCCCCCTTCCATCATCCACTTCCGTCCCTCTCCCTCTTTCCCACGCTGTTATGCTTTCGTCTTCCTCCTCGCTTGTCCCTCGCACTTAATCCCCCTGTTCCCATTTCACCCCCATCGCCCACCCCCCCTTTCTTCGCCCACCCCTTTCTTCGCCCCTTAACCAATAATGCACTCGGTCTTTTACCCAGACTCCGTCTGAAGATGTATAATGGGGGTAATGTTTATGAACGATAAATTGAGTCGGGGAGCTGGTAGGTGTGGTGGATAGACTACTGGAGGACCCATCTGGAGGGCCAAGAAGCGAATCGCAGAGGAGGCGGGGGCATCCCTAATTACAACACTAATCTGCGTGATATCAGATGACTGAAAACTAATAAGTGATGATAGCAAACTTTGATATGCTGATTTCAGGACTGTTCTTAGTTTTATTCTATCACGCACAGTTTTGTTTTCAGAATGAACCCAATTTAACTTCTAAGATTTATTGATGAGGGATCCATGACATTAGATTACGCGACAACAGATCACGCGACAACAGATCACGCGACAACAGATCACGACGACAATAGATCACTACGACAACAGATCACGTGTCACTAAATCACGATTAAAATGAGAAAATTACTTTGTAATATATTGTCCTTCAATATTTTGCTGATATTTTGCCGCAGATGTGTAATTGGGAGGGGGGCGCTGCGGAGTCGTTCCGAATGTAGAGAGAGATAACATTACTGGCATACCTGATGACAGCGCCACCAAGCGGGGAAACGCACGAGCTCCTTGAGACTGGAGGCACGGGTAACCTTCAAGGCTACCTGGGGAGGAGGTTACTATTTGGCGGATAGTTACGTTTCTTTTTTCACGAATACCCTTTTGAACCAACGTTGGTCATTACCCAACCCACCCCAATGGTGATTGTTTTGCGTAAATCTACGGCGAGTTGCCCAACCAAATAACCCTAAAGGATAATAAAGTGGGTAAGTGTGATTTGTATCATGCTATTAGGAATTATAACAGTGAAATATATCTGATGAAGTGAAACCCGTGTTATTAGGTTTATTCTATCTATCACTTATTTAAATACAGTGTTTCTTTGTATATCATAATCTATCGTTGTCGTGATCTGTTGTCTTCGTGATCTATTGTCTTCGTGATCTGTTCTTCGTGATCTGTTGTCGCGTGATCTGATGTCGTCGTGATCTTCTGTCGGGGTACCATTGATGAGTGCACTACATGTGCCAGTGGGTAATTATTATTGTTCGAGGGATATTTCTCGATACAAATTATTAAAACATTGCTTTTTTTTTGTTGCATGATAGTCAAAATATTATTTGAGCAGTTCTTTGCAGTATTAGAAAAAATGTTTGCCACAAAAATTGACATTGCGTGAAGTAATGTTAATATATCTGTGCTTACAGTAGTTGAAATCTTAAAACAATAATTCTTATTTTGTGTAAAAACCTGAGGTGATAGAAAAAAATGGAAGTCATTTGTGGAATCAGAATCAAAATATTGGTTCAAGAACACCTATTTTTAATAAATCATCTGACAAAAAGTTTCAAAATGCAGACTGGTGTAATCCGTCCCGTACCGACCTACAAGTAGAACAATTTAAATAATTTGGTGATGCGCTGGAAAAAGTTGAGCATATTACTAAAGATAGATATTAGAATAAGAATTGTGTTTGCAGAGGAGACTCACAGGAGAGAATTAATGACGGGGAAATTTTGCAAGAAGGTAAAGAAAATGCAAGCGAAGAGTATTATAGTGTCTGGCGTTGCATGGTACAAAAAACGAGGTCTCAAATAATAGAGGGCGAGGATAGGCTGCAGGCGTTTGAGATGTGGGTGTGGAGGAGAATGGAGCAAATGGAAAGCGAGACAGGTTATTATCAGGGATGAAAGGATTCTGAAGGCCGTAATTGAAGGGAGAATGTTGAGTAAGTGGGGAAGGGAAAGAAAGAATGGATGAGATAAAGAGAGGTAGGACCTATCCCGAACTTAAGAATGACGTAGTGTGTGGAGACTGGAGAATAAAATAGTTCAGGTATTTCAAATAGATATTTCTTTCTGAACCTACCTTTTCCGAAAGATCGCCTCTTATAATAATACTTTTACAGGACTCATTTAAAACTTGAGCTTACCTTCAATAGGTTATTTGAGCATAAATACAATATTTATAAATATTTGTGGATTAATTAAATATAACATTTTTAATAAGAATTAATGCAATTTTGGTAACTTAATTCATGCACACACGAAAACGAAACATGCGAACGTCATTAAGCGCATGCATGTGCTTAATCACGTTCGTGTATGATTGGCCCCCGCAATACGCCCTAACAACATGAAGCACCAAACAGCAGATTTGCTAAAAGTTCCATTAGAGCGGTTGAATGAGCGTAGTATATTGTTTGTGACACCACTGTTAGTATGTACACGAAACTGAATATAACGTGCGCCATCGACGTCTTACTATAATAGTCTTCTGTGGATGATCACGCTGCTATATTGCTGGGTGGATGCAATTTCTCCTGAAGTGGGCAGTGAATGCTTGGATTTTATTCTGGCCTTGCAGAGGAAATATGTTTTCCAGGCTTTAAATAAATTCTTAAATAGTTACGTTCTGGAAGTTTATTGCCTGACGAAATTGCCGGCGAAAATTCGAACTTTAAAAATATTCTATCAATGTTACCTGAAGCAATAATTTTATGAAAAAATTGGAAACACTGACAAAGAAAAATCGAAGTTTTTGGGAGATTTCGCAAATTATGTTACAGGTCGAATGTGATTATGCATTGCGCCAGTAGTGTTTAGCCTTGTGTGCTTTCTATTTGCTATTTATATTATCAAACATGAAATATTTTGTACTTAATAATGCAATAGATGATTGTACAACAATGGTGAAAGCTACGCAAAACATCGGTACCGTTGAGCATCCTCTGTAATTACTAAGCAGTTTCACCCTCTTGATTATTTTCTTCGTGAAAAAATTAAGTTCCTCATCGTGGAGAAATTTCAACGAAAATTTTGTTTATCGGTGTCTCCAAGGAGGGCAGCACTTCCCTCGCGAGGAACATCTGTCTACTAGAACGATGTCCCAGAGATTTTATTGTTCATAATGTATAATCTAAGTATTATTCCAGCATTATTAATACCCCGCTGAACACTCCTCCTTCAGACATTTCACAACATTCTGTTTTAAGTAACAACCTACCATTGTTCTTACCTGTTGGGTGCGTGTACCTGTCACCCTACAAACCCGTTCCTATTTTAAGTATAAAGCGTTAATTAATATGTTTAATAGTAACGTTTATCATTCACACACTTATGTAAGAGTGGAAGACAGCTTTGAGGCATGACGAGGAAATAAAACAAGTCACATTTCCCGATGCATAACTCCACCGGCGCCGGTAGTTTGCACTAGAGGAGACGTGAATTACCACAAGTTGGCAAAAGTTACCTCCGACTTGAACTTGCCGCACGTTTTCCTTTCCGGAGCCACAGGTTACGTCGCGTAGTCCTCATTCTTCTTTGGGATACTAGCTGTGTAATACGACACGTCATTCACGACAGCCGTCGTGCAATCTCTGTAAAAATGAAATGCGGCAGGGTATTTATTTCTCCTGCCTCTCTCACTCCATAGGACGTAGGAATAAGAGACCACGCTATCGCACGAATTGTCACTGTGATATTTTAAAATTTCCTATATTTTTATCGCCCGCTAGCAAACAACATAGGCCACGACGTGCACGAGTGAATTTGCACTTGTTCCCAAAGTGACACTAACGCTTGCTGATGCTATGATTTTTTCGCTTGTTAGTGATAGATGGAGTAGTAATTGCCGAGTTAGGGCGATCTGTGAGAGTTCAAAAGGCATTGCAGAGTTCATATCGTGGACGATATATTTTAAGTTTTCTTGTGAATGGTATTTATGCGGTTCAGCTCGTTTAGCTGATAATGCGTATACCCCACGATCCTACTCAAAGTCTCCCCAACCTTATCCACACCTCCATCTCAAAAGCCTCTGATCTGCTCCCATTTCAAGTTCCTCAAAGAGCATGAAATTTTGGCTTTTGACAGCACCACGATCCTCATCAAAGTTTTCAATAACCTATTCCACACCTCTTAATTTTGGTCCAAATCACACACAAACAACCTTTGGGGTCATTACAATGTAAGTGAGTGAGCCTTTTGCTCACTATATGCAGCAGGACACAGCAGTTACTAATTTTTGAAATGAAATAATTACAAGGAAGATGTGCAGCCGATCAAATATTTGTAATGAGACGGTTCATGGAGAAATGCTATGAATTTAATATCGACCTACATATGTTGTTGTTTATCGGTGAAGTATGCTGAATTAAATAGAGGGATTTGGAGTACCAAAGAAACTTATTAAGTAAGTTGATATGACTGTATAAGGATCTCTAGCCAATTGGAGGCAAGAAAAGTGGAGCATTTAAGATAGCAACTGGGTTGAGAAAAGGTGACATACTCTCACGCTCTCTCTCTCTCTGCTGTGCTATTCAATCTGGCTCTGCATGAAGTTTTGAAGTAACTGAGTTTAGGAGGGACAATAGATTATAAGTCATATCAGGATTATGCTAATGCTGACGGTATTGCATTAGTGGCACGGAACATGGTTTCCCTCAAGGAAATGTTCAAGACCTGGGAAGGAAAGAACTAAATAATGGGACTTAAAATTAATGAAGGAAAACCGGAATACATGAAAATATCAGCATTTGAACATAGAATATGGTCCCAAAATATAACCTTTGGGCATTACAACTTTGAAATTTTAAAGTATTTCAGCTACCTTGGTACTGATCTAAACTCTGAGAACTCAGTGACAGAGGATATTAACTAGAGGATAATGGCCGGAAACAGATCTTATTTTGCTAACATAAAATCGACCTGATCCCACAAATCCTGAAATCGACCCTTCTACCTCGAAATTTAAAAGTCTCACTTCATAAGACCAGTTGTGACCTATGAATCGGAGGCGTGTACTATGAAGTTAATGGTTTGAGGCGTAACTTTATGGAACTCCGTCATGATTGAAAAGAAAAAAGTTTGTTCAGTTCCACATAAAATAATTTTGATGCCGACCTTGGTTTCGTCGCTGAGCGACATCATCAGGTGTCGATGATGTCACACCTGATGATGTCGCTCAGCGACGAAACCTAAGTCGGCATTAAAATTATTTTATGTGGAACTGAACAAAGTTTTTTCTTTTCAATCAGGCGTGGACTATGTTAGCTGCCGATAAGAATACTATACTAGTATTTGAATGGAAATTTTAAGAAGAATTTATGGTCCAGTGGGAGATGGTGAAAGATGGAGAATAAGAACTAATAGCGAAATAGGTGAGAATCTAAGAGGTGAGGACGTTGTGAGATTTGTGAAGTCCGGACGGCTGGTTTGGTTACGTCACGTGAAGCGGATGGGTGAGGAATTGGGTGCCAAAGAAGATTCTGCATGAGAGAATGGAGGGAAGGATGAGAAGGAGAAGGCCAAGGAGATTTGGAAGAGGGTGTGTACCTACACCATGTAGGTTGAAAAGTGGTGGGGGAAAAAATAGTGAAGAAAGGACGGGCGTCTTGAGGAAGGCCAAAGCCCTTCCAGGCTGTAGCGCCGAGGAAGATGAACTGAAAGATAAATTTTAGAATATGTGAAATGGGTTCAAAGAAGAATGGGCTGAAAGTTCATTACAGGACAAAAGAAAAACATGTTTAACTCAAATCAATTGAAAGATAAATTTTGGACAATTCAGAACAGTTTCAAGAAAGATTTTAAGGAATGATCTCCTCAAAATCACTTTCACGTCAGTTTAAAAGCACTACCTCTGGAGGACAGCTGGAAACCAGTTGTAGGGAAACAAGATTCAAATCAATTCCTGAATTTCCTATCGGCTGGAAAACAGTGGAAATCAGTTTCAGAACAGGATTAAATCAAACTTTGCTGTTTCAAATCAGATTCAAAATAGAAGTAAAAGAGTTGGAAGTCACTTGGTCTTTCTTGAGATTTTTCTCTTCAATTCGGAGTTGGTTATGGAGGTTTGTGAAGGAGATCTTGCCAGGAAGACCTAGGCGCAGACGGTGGGACTAGGGTTAATTAGATCTTGCTCGCATTGGTGCTAAAGAGGAAGAGGCAAGAGACCAATCAATAGGAAGGTTGATTTTTATCACCTAAAGTGAATGTGAGCTAGTTGTGCATCTTGTTAGTGATTTCTAATACTTATCTAATTCATTCATGGCAATCTCAATATTATACTTATTTTGGGTAGATTTTCATTTGTTCTTTTTTTTTAATGCTGCCAAAATTAACATTTTGGCTGGGTAAATGAGGGAAATTGTTCTTAGTCAAAGTCGAAATAAAAGGCAAAAACTTGCATTCGCAATAGCATATTCATAAGCGTAAGTATAGTTAATGTATGTACATGAATATGCGATATACCTACTCCTGATTAACCAGAGTCTATATTCGCCTAGTATGTGCCCTAATTTCAATCATTTTTTGTTAAGGATATAATGAGTGTGTTTCATTATTAATGCCCTTCTACTTACCTGGAAAGATGGAGATTTCAGACCTGTTACCGCCTGTAAAAAGGGTCACGATGTCCATTTTTTGTCAAAATTTTAGACCCCTTGAGTTTCATTCAGGAGGGCCTCAACAACGACGAAATTATGACGTCCCATCATCGGAAAAATCCAAATCGTTGCATATAAAACCTCGATATTATCGAGCTGTTTTAACGATTTCTAGTCTTTGCTGGAGACTGACAATCTACAGGATCGGGCCTGCGAAATGCGGATTGCTTTAATTCTTCACATAAAGAAAACTCTCTAAATTATTTGCTTGCGCATTCAAAAAATAGTAGTGTTATGTAGATCAGAAAACATTGCATTGCGTTGTAATCTATTTCTGACCAATGCACCTTATCGTTTTTTCAGAAAGCTTTCCTCTTAATTTTATATGTATAGATCTTTAACCACTACAAAAATATTAGATCGTTTTTGTCAATATAAATGTTATATACTAAGGCGGTATCGTATTGTGTATTTTTTTCGAGATCATTTCTTCTGGAATATCATGAGACTCATTGTCAGCCTTGATAAACTTTTTTTAAACATCCTCATAATCTATGCGTAATGTATTGATCGCATATCGTTATTTTTGTATGTAGCTTATCTCAGTTGCCTTACGCGAGTTCAATGCGCTGCCGTTATCGCTCCTGAAGGGCAGATAAGTAAACGCAACATGGAAACTATTAGCTCTAACCACTATTCTAATTAAATGCACCACCATGAAGGCATTTACATATATAGTAACGCGGCGCCGTAACATGTTAACCATCGCCGTCTTTTGGTTTTGTGGTAGCACTTAAATTTATAGTTGGCGGGTTATGTGACTTTGGATACGTGATTTTTTAAGAGATCGTGAGCAAAAAGTAGTCATTGACGGCATTAGCTCTGATATGGTTAAGGTGACATCCGGCGTCCTACAAGGAAGCGTGGTTTTATTCATTATTTATATGACCTAAATTGTCGACTTAGCAGTAAACTTATATTATTCAAGACGATGCAGTCATCTACCGCGAAATCGACGAAGATGAGGACTTAAAAGTTCTATCATTGGACCTAAACAACGTTAGGTCGTAGTCCCAGGAATGGGGGCTAGAACTGAATCTTAGTAAATGAACCGCAATAAACTTCTTTCTGAATTCATCACACCAACGCCATGTCTACACTGTGGGTGGAGTATACAATAAGTCGTCAGACGAAATAAAATATCTGGGAATTACCTTAACTTCAGACCTATCGTAGAGTACACACATAAAAAACAAATACGGCACAACGTTAAAGAAAATATGATTTATCAAGCGTATAGAAGAAAGGTTCTCGAATGAAAAAGTGAAATAGAGGTGCGCTATTTCGCTCTGGGTATGCCACACCTTGAATACGCCGCGAGCATTTGCGACCCTGGACTGAAATACTTAGTTCGAAACGTACAAAGGAAAGCTGTGCGCTTCGTTAAAAACTTTTACGAGCGAACAAAGAGTGTTTCACAGCTTTTAAAGGGATTAGGTTGGGAACCAATAGATACTCGGAGGCTACAAGCTAGGCTATGATTGATTTAGAAATTCAGAACCGGTGTGTTTCATTGTCACACGGAGAATATCATTTTGACGCCGCAGTACATCTCTGGGTTCGACAGGAAGTATAAATAAGAGAGATACATTTCCGAACAGGTAGGTACAAAAATTCTTTCTTTCTACGCACAATGAGTAACCATTATAAAGACAGATCCATAGAAAACAACGTCGAAATACAGTTCACCTTTTCACCACCCTTTAACATTCTCCTTTACACGGCTTGTGTCCTAACACCCCCTGCCGCACGCCCTTGGGTCGGCTCGTCTGTTATAATAGTATGTAGATGTATAGGTATGGCCAACGAAATATGGAAAATAAACGCATCCTTGACTTTGGGTCCACTCAGTGTGAGAACTCAATTTGTAACTAAGACCGTGTGGCCTAATGGATAAGGCGTCGGACTTCGGATCCGAAGATTGCAGGTTCGAGTCCTGTCACGGTCGTTTTTTTTTTCCATGAAGCATTGTGCTCAAAACTATTTCAGCCTCCTGGAAGGAGAATTCATTTTTTACCCCCTTCAGCCACTAGACATAATAATGAACTTTTCGATTGTGTCAACATCGAGATCGTTTTCCTCCGCGTCCCATGTATTTCTCCTCCTTGTAATACCTCTTAGCAATCCTCGGAACAATAACTGCTTGGCAGCGCTGACCACGAGAAAGATAATTAGAAGATTTAGAAGTTTTTATTCCTGTACGGATATTCCATTTGGTGTACAAAATAAACGTATTGGCGCAAAAAATGGAAAATAAACGCATCCTTGACTTTGGCTCCATTTAGCGTGAGAACTGAAACTTTTTTGAAGACCGTGTGGCCTAATGGATAAGGCGTCGGACTTCGGATCCGAAGATTGCAGGTTCGAGTCCTGTCACGGTCGTTTTTTTTCCTTGAAGCATTATGCTCAAAACTTTTTCAGCCTCCTGGAATGACACACGCGCTGACCATTAGAAAGATAATTAGAAGATTTATAAGTTTTCATTCCTGTATCGATATTCCATTTGGTGTACAAAATAAACGTATTGGCGCAAAACATGGAAAATAAACGCATCCTTGAATTTGGCTCCATTTAGCGTGAGAACTGAAGTTGTTCTTAAGACCGTGTGGCCTAATGGATAAGGCGTCGGACTTCGGATCCGAAGATTGCAGGTTCGAGTCCTGTCACGGTCGTTTTTTTTTCCTTGAAGCATTATGCTCAAAACTTTTTCAGCCTCCTGGAATGACACACGCGCTGACCATTAGCAAGATAATTAGAAGATTTATAAGTTTTCATTCCTGTACGGATATTCCATTTGGTGTAGAAAATAAACGTATTGAGACCAAAAATAAAGTTCTTTTACCTCAATTAAACAAGTTTATTCATTCTTTCACGTACTAAACTCAATTTGTTTGGTCTTCTAAATAAGTCAAGGTGGCCCCAGCGTAAAATAACGTAATTATCATTTAATTCATATTTTAGCTAGGTAAAGAGAACCGTGTCTTTTTTTTACTTCTATAACAAAATATGACCTTCCCATGCTATTTTTCAAGAAAATTGAACTTGAAATAACATGGATTTAAATACAAGAATAGGAAGTGAAACATGGGGAAAAATAATATTTATCCACCTAATATAAATTTAATTAACGCTAAAATCTATTTATAACAGTAAATTCTCCGGAAAAATACAATGGTAATAACATTTTGGCGCCTATCCAGCCTACTTTTTGAGTCTTCGGCTAATTACAGGAATTATTGAAGTCATAATGTGTATAGTCAATGCAAATTTCCCTGCAGTTGGCTATTATGGCTGGAAAAAGTATAAATTAAAAATGTATGTTAGACTAATCTGCTTATTTGATACCCAATATTTGTTTTTTAATGGCTAAGGTATTTCATAATTAAAAGCTGTATCTTTTTAAACAGTGCTAACGAAAATGTGGAATTCAGTATTTTATTGACTCACGCAGTCGCGGTAAAACCTCCTGGACACATTATGTCATAGACAAACTTCAACGTATTTTGTCAAATTTGTTCTTTATAATAAGGTTTTCGTAAATAATAGTAATTAAATACAGTTTTTGGTAATGTGAGCGTGTGGAGACCTTTTTTAATGCTAGCATTAATTGATAGGGGGCAGGAGTAGTAGATTTTTAAGCCAGGGATCGGGATTTTTAATGTAAGTGAACGCAAATTTTTGGTCTATTCGCAGCCCAGTGACTACACAAACAGTTACGGACTGAAGAGGGGCCCGCTTTCAAATTCAAGTGAAGCCTCTTCGACGTGTACTTACGTGGTGGTGATTACTAAGCTGAGGACATTGCCTAAAATGCCTATTTTTTCTTTTACTCAGGAAACCAATTTTATGAAGTTATCATAAGTTCATTTAGGATCATTTATGGTGAAATTAAAGCGATTTATTGCTGCCTAAAAATGCCTATTTTACCTGTTTATGTCTTTTTCTGCTGATATCGCCTATTTAAGGGCCTGAAAATGCAATATTCTTTTCAACGTCGCCAAACTTCTCTTTAGTGCAGAGCTTTTCTGTTATTTCAGTTCCTTTTTTAATCTATCAAGGTTGAAATAATGTGCATAAAGAACAATCATCCAAAGTATTATTATATAAAGAGTAGAAAAACAACTATGGTAATTTTACGTGATATGTACATGCGATGGTTTCAATTGCCAAAAACTTGTTTTTGAAGGTACCACTCAGTATTGCTGAGTTTAAAAGCAGATCAACTTCAGGCAGTATGCCTTCACAGCCAGTAATGATATTATGGGGAACATGGCTAAATACCGCATTATACTCTGCAGATAAAATTATTGGAATACGTGAGGTACGTGACAGGAATAATGTGCGCCTCCGATACATCAGTCTTTTTCACTACTTAAAGAGGGTCTTTGGTATTGGGTCTTAAAGTGCCATGCCAAGTGGTGGTCCCCGCTCGACCATCACAGATTTCAATGAAATTTTGTATTGACATTCACACATATCGCCAAAAAACATTTGTAAAGTTTTACGTTCGCCGATGGTATACTTGCTGATATATAGTAATTTGTTTGACCCCGTGCCGCAGCCTCTTCAGTATGATTTCAGTAACTGTGAGGCATAGTATCTCAGTAGATATTTTGATAAGAGAAACAAAAATTGGCTATCTTGTACAAAGTTTTAAGTTATATTAAACAGCATAATAAAAATAACTGTAAAAGCGACCTCCTTGTAGAAAATTCAGGGCGAAACTGGCCCGAAAAATTGCGGATCGAAAAAAATAAAAATTTTGTATTTTTATTTTTTTCGAAATAAACTTTTTATATTTCAGGAAGTAAAGGTATAATCAATGTGAAACTTTGAGCATGATAACGTGGTTTATGAATATAATATTTCATCTTCCTAGTGATGTCCATTATTTTAAAAATCGAGTCAAAATGTGACACTTTTTGTATAAACACCAAAATAGGGTATTTTCTCCCCGCTTTTCCAAGAAAAGGCCCTCTGGAATTTCTTTTGGATCATTTTCATTATGAAGAGAATGATTTCAAACCTCTTAAAAAAGTAGACTTGGTTTTTCATTGCGAGCACATACGGCCCTAAAAATATGAACAACGTTGAGAACGTTGCTATGGTGGCGCCAAATGCATTATTTTGCTTGTGGTCCTGTTTGGTTTATGTAGACATTTTTAGTATATTGCGTTGGTCCAGGGTGACATTGTCACTACCAGTTCAGGCATTTGAACCCGTAACCCCATCGCCGTAGGGGTTGCGCCCAATTGCCCTGCAATACCAGCAACGGGTGCGTTTCTTGGTTGAGGATCCCAAGCCTGCAATTTGGTTTCTTCAACAAGGTTCCAATTCCTTGTTTGGGTATCTGTCTGGTTCCAAAGCCAAAGGTTAGGCAGCTTATCCTAGGTTCCCAAGCCTAAAGTTTCCAAGCCGAAGCTCGTATGGTTTTTTTTAGACTTGGGTAAGGAGACTATACTAGAGACTTGGGTTAAGTCGTTGCCGTGTGGCCGTTCTGTATTGAGTGACTTCGAGTTTTTTTAATTGTGAGTGATGTCATGTATTCATGTCTTGGATCCTTCAAATTTCATCTTAATGAATCCGTTATTCCACTAGAGGTACTTCCAGAATAATGACAGCTGTTACTGATATCGACCAACTCTTTGGGGCCAAAGTTAATAATTGAACTTTCGTCGAGTTATCGGTTTCTTTCATTTTTGTTTTCATATCTTTGATTAAATAATATTTTAAGCGCCTATTTTAAGTGCCTATTTTAAAATTTTTAGTGCCTATTTAGGCTGCCTATTTCTTCATTTTTTAGTGCCTAAATGTCCTCAGCTTAGTGATTACAGAGCGTTTTTATGGGTGCTAGGACATTTCAGGGAACTGCTCGTAGCTCAGAAAAAGGGAACTAAATCCTTGTCCTTAGCGTGTTGATTCTACTTTACTATTTGATAAGCACGAATCGAGATCAATGAGAATTTTGGTAAGGTAATTTCTTTTTAGCATTTACCTTCGTTAAATTACGTGAATGACTGCAATAGACTATCGTAGCCGGTTTGGTTCGAAATTAATTTAAAATGTGGGATTGGCTCGTAAATATTTTAAAACATGAAAAATATACTTCGTTAAGTACATCTTATGGATCATTTGCCTCATTTGCCATTTAGTGCTGAGATTGATTGACTGCAACTTTCTACTCTCCCCTTTCCCCTCGTAACTCCTTGCAGCTCTTCGTTTAATACATCGCTTCAGCTGGCCCTCATTCATTTGGTCTTCCCCGCAGGGCTTTCACTTCTATTATATTACTTACAAATGTGTCCGAATGCATGGTCTATCAATCTAGACCCAGTCTTCCTGATTATGCTCCATATGGTTTTGTCTTCTTCTATTCCTCTCTACATTTCATCGTTTCTGATCCTATTCGTCCATTTTATCTTCAGCATACGCAACAAATACCAAGCTTCGATAATTACATATGTATTTCCATTGATTCGAGTGTTGTTCACAGAACTATTGTTTGGTGCAAATTGGAAACGGCATTTCCTGGGGTGTAATTTTCCTTCCTCTGATAATTCCAAGAGTGGCGCTCTACATTACTGTTTCCTTTAAGCATTTCTGCTGTTTTACTTCATCGATGTATCTGATTTTCACTCATAAATCTAAACAATAATCAGTTTGAACTGATGCTATGTAACAGACATCACCGAAGAATTTTGAATAATCGTGGTGAAGCACTCCGGAAAATACACGCGTGATTTTAGAAAGACTCTCATTTGTTTGATGGATTTTCTCTTTCACTTCCATCCGGGTGCTCTGTTTACGACTAAGATTATCTCGTAAAATGTTTGCCTATGGACCTGAAGCCAAACATATTTAGTCATACTAAGATGGCAAATCAATTTTCTGCTTAACCGATAGGAGTATAGGTGCGGTGTTAGCGTAATTAATGTCGTTCATAATTTGAACCAGTTTTCAAGTAGTTACTCGTGATACTGTGGATTTTTTTACGATGTCCTCAATTGAGCTGGTTTAAGAAACGTGACTTGCAGAAAACCCTCTGAGTCATGACATTGTCCTCTTATTCGAATTATCAGACTACTGTATAAACTGTTTTACTCTCTCTTTCTCTCAGCATTTACAAATTTAACGTTCCTTTCAAAATATATACATTTTAAATACAGATGCTCGTTCATGTTTGGCAACCATGCATTCTCTGTTTCCTTGGCACACGTGTTTTCATCGTCTAAACTGACCGAAAAAAAATGTCTTAGACACTTAAAAATGTGTGAGTTTATACTTGGGAGTATGCGTTCTTCCTTTTTTATCAAGATTCCTCAATAACTATGCTCGGGGCTTAACACAATGCACATGATAATTTCAGACATTATGCTTCTGGTTTTTTTTTACCTTTTTTTGAGGTGTCCTCTCTTTACATATTGCATGAAAATATTCTCTGCAGAATATGAATCAGTCGCCGTTATCGATTTTTTCACAATTTGCCGCTTCTAATCATAAACAGTTTTTAATTACTTCGTTCCCATATCTCATATTATTGCATAAATGTTTCACCCTGTTGATTTCCTGTATTCATGACTGAAAGCGCGACGTGCGTTGATGTATTCATGCCTTCTATCATCACGCTGTATTTCCCACTTAGATTCTGACGTGTTAATTGCCAGTCTCTTCAGGACATCATCATAAGCAGTCCTCAATACGAGGATTGCTTATCCCCAGCTCTCCACTCCACTCTCCTAACACCTAACAGGCATCCACACCATTTACACATAATTTTTCACTTTGACGTCCTCACTTAAGCCATTGATAAAAAATAGCTAACGTACTACGTAAATCTTCGTTTTAATAAAAATTCAACTCGTACTTCTTATCGTATGAATGGAGTTTAAGCTTGACTTTTATTCAATTCTTCACTTTAATTTTAATGGACGGAGTGTTGGTTACCAATATAAAAAAACCACCATTAATTAGTAAGTAAATGGTACCTGTTAACTTAGTGATTTCTTCCTTGGTTTAAGAATTATTTTACAGTTCCTTTTATTGTGCTCTTTATTCCTTTTGAACAAAATATGTAAATATATTTAAACGTCGTTCTAAATTCATTTCCATTTGTGACTTGCTTTTTCCTACGGTCAGCTTTTTGAAACGTATTCAAAGGGCGTAAGTCGATTGATCTTTGCAACGTTCATTCCCATTTTCTCTATTCGTGTTGTATTGACCGCCCGTTCTCTCTCTCTCTTTCAGCTCTGGCGAGAAGTTCTCCCGCGGGATGAACGGAGGCACAATCACGTAGTTATACATTTCGCCACGAGATGGGAGTAACGAGTATCATACGTTGAGGAGCCTTCAACGTGGCCTCGCGATGAGATACCGCTCGCTTTGCCACCCAAGGTATATGAACCTATATACGGTCAGTTTTCTTCAACTAAAAGACCTCAAGCATTAAATTCTCAATGCTTTCAGCTGAATTGCCCAAAGCTCTGTTTTTTTCAATGTTTTCAGCTGAATTTCCCATAACTCTGGTTTTTTTCAGGCAAAGCGTAACGAACCGATTATCACAGAAACATTCGGATCAGTGGATATGTAGTCCTGTCCCCAATTGTTGTAAATATTTTAGCAAATAATCCAGTGTGAAGTTGATCGCAAAGCGATATATCTCATTGTAAGAGGTTATCTGGCACTGGCAATGAGTGTATGTCAATTATGCATGTTGATTTGTTTGTTGCAAAATGAATGTACACGCGTATAAGACGTTGGGTGATTTATTACAAATTAGGTAGTTGAGAACACCGCGTCGATTTCTTCGTCGGCAAGGGAGATTTCGTGTGAATGATGTCAAAATTGGTGAAGGCATTTAGTCCCTTCGAAGAGAGCGAAAAAATTGTTAATTGATCGGAGAAAATGGTACATACTTGGCTCTCCATGAATAAAACCAGGGGGACAGCTGTCACATTTGCGTCGGTCCTGTCGTTGAGTCGGGTAACCTTATCGCGTTAACTTGAGCCGCAAGCGCTGTCCCAATAAAAAGGTTTAGGTGATCGATTCACGTCGGTTGATGACTGAACTTGAGCGAGTCTAGATTTCATTGGCACATGCGACGACGGCAGTCTTTCGTGTGGTTAAGATCATGTAAGTACCAGTTTCTAGTACGGCTTCTCGAGTTGCTCATTCTCCCTTCAGTGCCGCTACCAGACCGCAAGACACCCGCCGGAGAGGTCGTCTTTACTTGACTAAGGTATGCTGTTAACCTGCTCGCGTAATTTGCTATTCAATCACTTTTATGCTTGCTAAAAAAATGCGTAGCCACTGACAATAAATGCTGTGAGCACATGCCAGCAATCTAGTGCCATACCAATGCTTTACGCTGGCCATTGCGTCTTTTCCGAAGACTATCAAATGAACTATATGGTCTGCTTCAAATGATTATATTATAAATAATTTGCGAAATCCCAATATGTTCATGTTTACGAACATTCACTCGTGTGAATGGGTCTTGTGCTCAATTGCGGAATTTAAAACGACATGACTTATTCGCTTTCATAAATTTAATCGCTATTCCTTTAATTATACGTCGACTTCCAATGTATCTCTCCATGTTGATACAGCTATTTTTTCTTCTATACAAATATCTCAGTGATTTTCAAAGTTTACGTGTTTCTCATATTTGATGTTACGACGTATGTAATTTATATTCCCTAGAAAATTTTATGTTTAGTTTTTAATTTGCATAGATTTTACTTTCTTTAGTTTTTACTGTGGATGACAACCGAGGAAAACGCCTGTTTAAGTGAATCTTTATCCCAAATCTCGAAAGGTAATTTGCAGGAATCGTAGTTCTAATCCCTTCTGTCATGCTTCGTATTTTCATTATTTAGATTTGCCCAGCTAATAGTTGGTACATGATGGAAAGCGAATTGTGATTAATGGCCTTCTGTACCGTGCAACCATGCTGTACCATGCAATGTACTACGAAATCAACAGTACCTTCTGGTCATTCCAGTAAGAACTTCTGTTTTGCAAAAGTGGACGTTGATATTCCTGAGAATTAATGTAGCACTGTAATACCGAGAAATTTATTTTTACTCTTGAACGTTGGTCATGATTCACGTTCAATTAAATGCGATCCTGTAGGCATATTAGAATATATTTGATGAGACAAGTTCATTCCACTGGCCTTATCGGTCATTGAATTCCTGCACGCGTTTTCTCTTTTTCGTGTATTTCCGGTTACCCAATGTATATAGCATACTTTTAAATAAAATAGCATAATTGCATGTTTGTATAGGAGCATAATTGCATAAAGTATAATTGCATGCATTCGATATAAATAATTAAATGAAGGGCGCATTATCCGCCAATGTGGCTTTAACATTATTTATAACTTTTCTTACCACTTTTTATGCCAAAAAATACAAATAAAATAACACTAATAGTCCTGAACCCCCTTCCCTTTCGGCGTCATAACTTCCTAAGCACATAGAAAGGTCCATAAGTCTCTATTAAATACCAAGAATCAATTCTTTACATAGTTATTGGGAATTCTTAGAGAACACACGAAAATTTTTTTTTATTTCCGCAATCCATTTTAGGCGAAAAATACTTTTGGAAGCAGTGTTTGAAGATTCTTCTTCGTTATTAGCCATATAATCGCTTATTTAGCAAAATTCAGGTGAAAAAAAATTTGCCTCCAGAGAGATTTGAACTCTCGACCCCTGGTTTACAAGACCAGTGCTCTAACCCCTGAGCTATGGAGGCTCGTGAGTGTAGGGAGGCCAAGGTACACTTTTTAAATAAGAAAATGTCTTCTGTTCTTGTCTGATATGAACATTGTAATTTTGGGCTTTCGTTGAGTTTGTCCATGCGGGAAGTAACACTATTAATTGTTTTATAATGATTGAAAAGTGATTTGTAATGGGCAATGCTAGCGGTGGTTTCTTGCAATTCGGTCGATACCGAACGAAAGGTGGCTGAGAATGACAGCTGTTTTTCAGTGACGTCTTCGTGAATTTATTTTGCATAATGTACCTATAGGTGTTGTAAACAATGTAATTTTTAACCATAATTACGGTGTCCCATTATATTTATACTGTGCTTGAAACTTGAATTTGTTGAGAGACTTATGTATGTTCTGTCGTGGAGATTCACCGGTCGACAGATGATTTCAGCTCTTTCTTGCTGTGTACCTATACATAATCTTTGGTAGCAATCCTTTCTTATCTCTGAGTGACATAGCTGTTTCTGTCCACAGTATTTTTCTAACATATCTTACTTATTTTTCAACAGTGAACGTTGTATTACGGGCATTCGAGGAGGTTGTTGGCATGTTTTTGTTTGAATAGTTCTCACCGTTCTCACTCTATGGGCTAGCACAGTTTAAATCAATTAATGTAATTATACTTTCGCATCATACATAACATACATGGTGAATGATATTTTCGGCAATAGTTTGTCGTTGAATTCTTTCGCTTGTATGAGCCATTGGAAGCAAAGATACTCACGCGAGATGATCTACCGCAACCTTTGCCAAGCTGGCCTAAATTGCAGCAGCAGCGCGCAATTGGGTTTAAAAATAAGCAATCTTCGTAATTGAACAATACCGATTTTACAAAAAAAATATTAACATATAATGTGCAAAATTACTAAACGATGGAACTGTATATAATTTTCTAAGAAAAAAAAACACCGAAATAAAGAAAAGAAAAAAAGAAAATAGCAATTATTCAAAAGTTTAACGACAAATAACTCAGAAACCGGCCGATCGATTTTGTTACAAATTCTTACGCAAAGAAACGAAACATTGTACAACAATATGACAGTTATCGATTCAATGTGCCCTCCTTGTGAACGGATATGTGACCCATGAATAAATCCGCTGCAAGCAACGTACCGTCCCCCGCTGGGTTTTTAATGAATTTCAGACCGAAGATTGTTGCAAGTAGAAGTCGTGCTGTCTCAGATGATGATAGAAATACATTTCCTACGGAAAATTTAAAACAAAAATCGGAATAGTTACATTTTTTGGCCTTCACGTGAGGATAAACAATTAAATGTTTATGGCTCCTAAACCTTATGGCTCTACTTTATCGCACTCACTGTGTATGCTCCCGCGTGGTACCTAGTAGGTGTTCCAATGAAGAGTGCCTTTAGCTGACTAAATCGCTTATTGCTTTTATCGTTGATGTTGATGGTCCGCATTGAGAATCCCATCCTTCTCCACAATATGCAGTTTTAGCTCATCCTAGTGGGCATTGTAAAAACGCTCTTCCCCACCATTTGAGGAAGAACTGGTCCTCCGATTTTCGCTAAAAACCTGAGTGGACTGGTAAGAATAGTTTCCTTATTGAACTTTGATTAAAGATGCTGCACTGATATAATGGTCTTTTTTTAAAGAACGCGGAAGCATCAAAGGTATCTCTCCTTTTTTGCCTCTCTGTGCTCACTTCAGTAAATTCACTTTACATGCCCGTTCTTCCTGCACTTCGCAATCAACATTAGGATTAACGATGTCAATGTCACTGTTTATTTTAAACTGTGTTTGAGAGATTGCGGTTTTACGACCTTAATGTTTGCGTTTTCCCTCAGGATTGCCTTTGATACAAAAAAGTAAGTTCCTGAAAAACTAGTTGCATATGCTTAAAACTGCATAAAACAACTCATTGGGGAAATCGTGTTTGCAACTCATTATTTGGATTTGATCTTTCATTGCAATGCTCCTGTTGATAATTGTTCATATTAAAAAAATATAATGTATATAATTTAATTCAACGCTTTGTATTGATTTTTAATAACTAACACTTCCATAGGCATGTAACCTATATGAGACTACCTCAGCCTTAAATCTTATAAATTCTATTATGTGTCGGCGGATGAAATAGCTGGTATTTTCAAATATATATGGGACCTAAAATTGTAAGATCATCCATCTGCCATTTGAAGTCCTAGCAGTTTTGAGAAACTGATTATGAGAGAATAATTGATGGCCTATTATTTTTTTCTCTTATTTAAATACGACATCGGAACGTCCCGGGAACATCTTCAGAAACCATGAATAATTAATGAATTAAGCTCTTAGAAAAGCTTTCGGTTTGGTACCTACTAAGGGGTATTTATCTGCAACTTTATTTGGCAAGGGTATATTTTCTGCATTTACATGGTGGCATCTGTATCGCCTCTTTAACACATCGTCCGGGATAATTCATCACTCGACATTTCACACAACACGACGGTTCTGCATTATATGCTAATAAACGCTTTGTCATGCCTTCTAAATATTTATTACTTATTCAAAACACGTATCCCTACACGGTATTTCTTGCATCAAAAAAATGTGTCTGATGTATCCTCTCCACAGGCCTTGAACCATCTTCTGGAATGTTTTCTTTTTCCTCCAGATCGGCGGACAAATTACGTACATATATTTCAAGGGAGTTCATACAAAATTCTGGAATTGCATGGATTGCATTGTAACAGAAAACACTTTGTAAATATTTCCACACCAATTTTTATTCTACCGACATAGGTTTCGGAAAACATTGCCATTATCAAGTCCCCTGAAGTGATGTATGTGATGAAGTGCAGTCTCTTGGTGAGATAAAGGACTAAGGCTGATAGCTCTTGTTCGGCAAATCTTGAGAAATAAGCAAGTCAATGTTTTAAGGATGAAATTAGACGAAGTAGAGAATGAATGGCACATAATTCCCGGAGGAATTTGATTTTATGACGGTCGCCGCAATATCTAAACTTCAACAAACATCAACCAACCTAAACTGCGTCAGCTAATAAATTCGGTTTGATTCGCTGACGGCTAGGCGCTGGTTAGTCGATCAAATATATAAGGTGCTGAATATTTGGCAGATACATTACGAAATCAGAAATACGGAATGAGGAGTGAGTATGGAAAGAAAATAAATGAGACTTCCTAAGAAATAGAAAGTGAGGGTAATCATAAAAGTAGAAGGATAGAAATTGGATTGGGTAGAATAATTTAATTGATTGGGTGAACCAGGAATATAGGCGTGCGAACGGGTGGTGCCGGTGGTTCACTGGCACCAACTAATGGCGAGAAACAATTAATTAAATGACATCTAAATTCGTGAAAATGACAGTATGAATGTTTATAATTTTGCAAGAATTATATGAACCATAAGCAGGTAAATAAAACAAATTCTCAAGTGTTTTCTCCCTCTGTCATATTGACAACCAGCGTTTATAATTCACTGTAGCCGGCTGACTGACAGTGCACATAAAGTCTTGCATTTCGTACATTGTACCAAGCGCGCGCAGAAGTAAACAACTGAGGAGTGTGTTTGCGGTGGAGTGTTAAGAGTTAGTTATTTAATAAATATTTACATAGGCTTTACAATAACGACTTGTGCAAATGAGGAGGAGGATAGGCTGCTGGAGCTTAAGATGTGAGTGTAGAGGGGATAGAGGTCTTACATTAGACCCAATATAGTACTTCTAGAGGAGGAAGGAGAAAGTTCGACGGCAGGAAAACGAACTGGGAATTGGAAGTAGGGTGTGGGTCGGTATGATGGGTGAGGAGAGGAAACTGCTGGCGTTTTTAGGAGACAGCAGAATATAAGATTGCAACTGGCAATGAGGGGCCAAGGCTGTAACAGACAAAGAGGGGCCAACTCAAGGATGAAGGCCGTGATATAGAGGAGGATAAAAGTTTCCACATTTCAGAACTCGTTTTATTTAATCTGAATTCTATCACATGAGATTTTGGAATAACGTTTCACAGCTATTTTGCTACCTTCCCATGCTTCTTCCTCGCCTTATTAACTCTTCAGATCAACTTACTTCCTATCCTCCTTCATTCTAACGTCCTATTTATTCCTATTTATCCCTTTACCCCGCTATCCTAACATCCTGCCCCATATACGTATTCTTTTCTCTTATCTTGGTGCCAACGCCGCAGGAAACCTTCGATTGAAAATTTTGCCTTCAGTATCAATATTTACAAACCCCTCCGCTCAAGTTACTTATCCCACACTCCTCTTATCTCATCCAGCTACTTTCTCTCATCCACTACCATAGCTAGCCTTTCTTCCTATTTCTAATCTTCAAACTACATTAAGTAAAACCAAATTGGTAATTTCCACAGAATAATTTATTTGCTGTACATCGCCTTTTCGACGTCAAATCGTCATTTTAAGATACAGTGTTAATCTGGTCGAAATAAAGACTTTATATATCTTTTGGGAACGGGTGGGGAAAGAATTTTTGGAATGAGGTAAGGGCAGGGGGAGGGGGTCAGGGTTTTAGGGTTAGAGGGAGAGTATGGGGGAATGGCTTTGAAATTCTATTTCATTCGTTAGATGTTCCCTTCTTTTCCTTCTAAGGATAATCTCGCATTGTTCGAGAGCGTCGAGGCGGCGTCCATTACTCTCTAAATGTAGAATTTTGGAGTTGAAGTTGCTTTTGTGGCCCTCGTTGATGAGGTGCTTGGCGATGATTGAACTGGTGTCCTTGTTTTGGAAGCACCTCTTACGTCCGCACGTATCGTAAAATTTCTACCAGTCTGCCCCACCTACACTCAGTGGCGGATACATATGGGGGGCGCGGGGGGGGGGGGGCGCCCCCCCCCCTTGCGGGGCCGCTCGCATTGCCGCCCGCGCCGCCCCCGCCAGTCAGCCCGCACGCTTTTCGTTCGTGTCTTTCGTCAGTCGACTCTGAGACGAGTTATCGAGTAGTTGTACTTTCTTATGTAGCACGCGCGCGCGTCCGCGTCATCGTATTTTATACGTTTCTGTCTGGCACATAGATAGCTAACCTACGAGAAAAGTCGCGGCCATTCTAGTGATTTCGATACGTTATTCTGTCTGGCATTTGTTCGAGAAAAATCGCGAATATTCTACTGTTTGTATTTGTTCACACTCCTTAAAAGTCTGGAAGCGAACATTCTAGCACCGAATGTTCTCGAAACAACCGAGCTACATAAATAAGGGAAGCAGAGTCGCTGCCAGGCAGTCAGTTTGAAAGCTACAATCGTCGCGATAACTTGCGCCCCCCCCCTTGATTTTTTTCTGTATCCGCCACTGCGTACACTGCGTCGCAGCAGTCTCATGCTATTTCGTACACTTTTCGTACACTCCCACATTTTGAATGCGGGTCAAGTCTATCTAGGGCAGTGGTTCTCAACCTTCCTAATGCCGCGACCCTTTAATACAGTTCCTCATGTTGTGGTTACCCCCAGAAATATGGAAACCATCATAAGACCATCGTAAATATGTGTATTCCGATGGTCTTAGGAGACCCCTGTGAAAGGGTCGTTCGATCCCCAAAGGGGTCGCGACCCACATGTTGAGAACTGCTGATCTAGGGCCTGGTTAAATAGGGTTTTAAGTGTAGTGGGAGCATAGAAACAAATATTACTGCGGTTTATGGAGAAACACTTGACGGTTTTATTGGATTTCTTCCCCACAAAAGGAAGTTTCACCCATGTATCGCCACGTAATTTATTCGGAGCTTTGAGATTGATGAGATAGCTAATTTTTTCCGTATTTTTTAGCTTCATTTTCCACCAAAGGTGCTTCGTACTCATTCACCGAGGCGATGTGGCGGATGACGTTCAGTTCTTTGTCAAAACTGTCACTGGATAGAGGAGTGCTTAGTAGTCTATGCTGTCTTGTGAGTCATGGGGTCACGAGGGATGACGCGATCCGTGCTCGTTGTACAGCAACTGAATTATTCTGTGGACATAACCAAGTTAGTCGTGGTTGGTTCGTTACTTTGGTTCAGAATTATGTTCCACTACATCTCGCCAGGCATCGTAGCATATATCTCCTAACTACCCTGTAACTACATCATGAGTGCTTGGCAGGGGGAGAGACTCATTTAAGCCGATGTCCCTTGGTTATATTCCATTTAAAAAGCTTTACTTTTTTAAAATCCTTGCACTCATGCCTTAGACAAAAAAATATTAGTATCGGATGACAGAGAATTAAGTATTTATTATTGCATTCTATTTTCGCATTCACTTAGTTTCTCCTTAATATTTGAGTTTTTGGCTCCAAAATCGTCAAGTTTAGCTCCACATCAACGATTGAATATTTTTATTCGCTTGGCAACCTCAGTATAGATTTTAAATGACAATTTATGACCAAGGCACGTATGGCTTAGGTTAAATGATCAATGTAACAGAATTGCAGCGAGATTTTAGTAGAGGTATTTTTCATCTCAACCTCCCTATGTGTGGTTTATGACTGCAATATAGTATATGAATTTTGCACATCATTTTGGGAGGTTCCGTTCAATCCTATTCAACAATTTTATCTTTTTCTTCTTCTCGTTGAAATTTAACGGGCACTATCTCCTAGTGTTTTCATAAAATTATTTAGTTTGTTGGCAAAAATTATGCCGTAAACGTTTAAGAATATGAACTTTAATACAATAGGAATGGTTAGGAATATCATTTAATGGCATCTAGGCTGTGCGAAGAAGAGCTGGCAGTGATTACATTTAGCGGTGCAAGAAACGAAAGTGAGGAAAGAAGTACGGCAGGGTGTGCTTTGTCACCCATGGTCTTCAATTTTTTACCTTAAAAAAGCAATAAATGAAATGAAGAGAAATTGAAAACAGAAAAAGGTGCTTAGAGGAAAAATCAGAATGCTACGCTTTGCTGATGGCATAGAAATTCTGTGCGAGAGGAAAGATTATTTGACGAGAATGCTGAACTGAATGGACCGACTGCAAAGACATGCAATTAATAATAATTATAATTTTATTCCTCATATAAATACATTGAATATACATTAATAGTAGTTCATTTAATCGAGGAATAACCCCTTAGGAAACAAAGCTTCCTGATTTGGGGTTACCGACTCTTTGACAGGTAAACATGGATTATCGTACAAACTAATATAACATAAGTAGATCAAAAACACTCTACATTCCATTTAAGTACACTGAATACATAATATGGTGACATTGCTGTATTTAAATATTCACATGTGCATGTACACAGGAGTTTTTTAGCAATGTTTTGTAATATTAATAAATACAATAGAAAAATTTATGTAAACCTTGTACATATAATGCATATAAAGTTACACAATATTTTTAATTAGGTATTCTACCTCTTTCTGACTGAACAACCAGGCTCTAACGCTTTTACAGAATTTAGCGTAATTTTTTAATAACGCAATGTTTTGAGGGAGTGCGCAAAACATTTTGGGACTTAGATAAAGGTAAGAGTGGCGAAACAGTTCAAAATTTGGTTTGGGTATTACAATACCATAATTTACTCTCAGATTGTACATTTTAGGTTTTCCCTTTTCACCAATACGGTTGAAGAATATGAATTCAATGAAGATTAATGTTAATCATGACACCGAAATTGTGGTTTGTGGAAGAAATCAAGAATACGGAGACATCGTTTTCACTAAGGCAGAATAAACTTGCGCAAGTGGAAGAATTTCGCCATCTGTGAAGATGAATCTCTAGTAATGGCAGAAGCAAGGAGGATATAGTGAGCAGAGTAGCCCAAGCAAATACGGCATTCGACCAGAAGAGGAGTCTGCCAACAATTAGTAGCACAATCCTGGAAATCAGGAAGCACTTCAAATGGTCAAGTATTGTTTTATTTTCAAATATGAAGCAGTTCTACCAGTTTCAGTTCCACGAAGAAGTTAAATTGGAAACCATTAACTCTATCCTCCTGTCTACTTAACGCTGGCAGAATTCTTTCACCTCTACCTACTTATCACGCAGGTCACTCTCAAAATGCCATATACTTACGGACGAGAATTGGTGTCACAAAAGACTATACTTTGAAATGTGTTATTTTTGTGAGCAATATTCCTTTTAGTATCGGGAAAATATGTCGAGGGAATAAAACAGTAATGAATAAAGGAGCAAGCCCCTGAAGCGTTTCGAGCTATTAGCAAAATTGAAAATTTTGTGGAAATATAGTATTAGTTAGTAGTGAAAGTTACAAATGGTGAAGCATTCACGAGGTATTCTCCCAGGAGATCACACTATCAGCTAATAACACAGTGCTGTAAGTAAGGAAGCACTTCGTTGAAACAGATATTTGGAGTATGCTCTTACATAGCAGTGAAGCCTAGACAGCTGCAGAACTAAAGATATCGGAAGCAAAGGATATGTAGTGTTATCGAAGAATGATGATCAAATTAAGGGAGATAACCACCGAAGAAGAAATCCTAAGAAGAGTTGGAGAGAACGGAAATATTATTAAAACTGTGATAAACCCTCGATGAAGGACAAACTCATCGGACACATATTAATGGTCCCTCTCCATTGTGATAAAATCTGTAGTGTAGTACTGCATGCTTGTGAGGCTTCGCCTCGTGACAAGCTTTAGCGATTTATGCCAATGCATAATTAGTCGTTGTTACACTAACTTTAGGGTATAGTGTAATGCATGTTGGTGAATACTCACCCCCTGCCACACACCCCTGAGGTGGCTGGCAGGGTATTTTGTAGATGTAGACACATTTTGCGACACAATAGCCTATCGAAAACAGTAAGGGAAGGAGAAAATAATGGGGATAATTACAGAGGAAGATCAAAGAATGGAAGTGATACATCAGGCAAATTATGAATGTCGTCAATGAGAAGACTTCTGTTGGAATGCAGCGGATAACTGATATGAGAGTTGAGTGGAGAGCTGAAGCAAACCAACCTACGGTTCGATCACTGCTGATGATGATGCAAATAGTTTTTTTTTTCGAAATAATGCATGTTTCCCTCTACAAAAGGAAACCCTACCCTTCACCTTTTGAGTTGACTTTGAGGAATACAGCAGAGTCTCGATTATCCGAGTTTGTGTGAGCAGCTTGGATAATCGGAAACTCGGTTAAATGCAGAAGGGTCGTCTGGCGTACGTAAATCATTCATAAATATTTCTATGTTCATGCATTGCCGTAGCGAGACTTATGTGCACATAAAAATAAATCACTTTGAAGAAATAACGTCTTAAAATAAAATATTTTTCTTTCCCTCCATTGAATGTGTGTGTTAGGTGTCACTTTTCCAGGTGCAGTTCTTAATTGTTTTCTCCGAATATGTATCGGCATTTCACCTGCAGGGATGTTATCTTCCAAGTAACTGTCCAATTGTATAAAATAATCTGTGGAAATTCTGGTAAAGCTACTAAAAATTAAATTACATTACATGCAGCTCATTAATCCAGTGATTTAACTACAAAAATATGTAGGTACCGCGGATGATGCGGAATTTAGGTAAATCGGGATTCGGATAGTCGGCATTCTACCAGGGGCGGATCTAGGATTTTCTTGAGGGGAGGCAAGTTGCAAGTTTTGAAGACGAGCCGGAATACCCACCAGCAAAACGGTAACTGTGAATCCTCCCCCGAAAAATTTAGAAAAGGTTGATAGCAAAGCTGAATTCCTTGGCTCATCTTTTTAATTGACCTTTTCTTCTCTTTTAAAGGAGGAAATATTATTTTTTTTTTAATGATTATCACTTATGATAATAATCATGTTACACGAGACCATCCCTTCCACTCTTTCGCCTGCCCTTCCCTTCGACTCATCCTACAGCCTCACAAGTTGGCGCCGGTAACATTCGCGGTTGTGGCAGCGACATTGACTATCGCCCAAAAATCGTACCATAGTGTGTATTGTGTTAGATTTATAGAATTCGCTGTCCTCTGCGCGCGTAAGTGTTAAGGATAATTTGTCTGCTGTGTTATACAGTCAATGATACGATGCACTCAGATATTAAAGTTTTAAACTACTGATGGATTTCATCGCGCTTGGACATCAATGCAACAACAGTTGGATTAAAGAAATACATGACGTTAGCCTTTTATGTTAGCTGTCAAAATATTTTTTTTATTTTTACTGAGCCTGAGGGGGGCACGCCCCCCTCGCCCTCTGTCTGGATCCGCGCCTGCATTCTACTGTACTGCGAATGCAATGTTAGCAGGCCATGAGTGGTACAAGAGGAAGAAAGCTGACACGAGTGAGAGTCGAGGGTGAGGGAAAGAGAGGGAGAATCCTTGCCCTCGTCCCTTCGCTCGCGCTGTGGAGGCACTGACCTTGTCCTTAGCCTCCCCTCCGCTCAATCCCTTCCACCCTCTCCCCCCCTCCCCCGCCGTATCTCTTTCTCTCTCCCCCTTAACCCCCCACTGCCCAACACACTCCCTCCCCTCCCTACAAATCCCACCGACTCTCGCCGGCATGGCAGGCATGTTGTGATTTTAGCCCTGAGGCCGTCTTGTAAAAGAGTGAGCGGAGGACCACTATTGCGACGTTGTCACGCCGACCAGGGAACTTTTTTTTTTTAAAGAAAAGAATAAATAAGACCTTAACGTATTCTCCCCCCCCCCTCTCCACCCCCTAATTTCTCTCACCATCAGCCGGCACCGGAGGAGCAGGTATACTATTTACAAATATATACATACATGTTTACGTCGACTGATGAATATTGTGCGCCAAAAATAGTCCGAGAGTTCCCATTTGCATATCGTTGGCCAAATTCGCACGTTGAGACGAGGATGACGATTTATGAGACTGTGCTCATGACGAAATCTCTCGCTGCGACTTATTCTACGGATTTGTGAAGCCAGTCCATATACGTGACTTTCTTGCGGCCCGAAGTTTTCCCCCGATCTCGGGATTCCCTAAAGAAATCAGTGGACATTACTAGACTTGGCCATTGGCCCAAGGAAACACTCTCCTTCAACACTCTACGTTGGGACTATGGGACTACGAACTCTGTGTCTCAACTGCATAAAGATGGTATCTACACATTTCTAGGCTTACCTTTGTTTCGTAAAGCACAAGTTCATATGGGTTTATATCCGTAGAATATCAACGTCTTCCCTGCTTCTTCATTTTTGTAAACTTCAAAAATGAAGTCAATGATGTCATTTTGTAAAAAATGTCAAAATTCCAAATATAGGAAATATAAGGTGAAAAAGATATGCATACTCATATCTTTTAAAATGAAAACTGAGATAAAAAAAGAACAAAGAGAAAGTATACATTTCTCTTTGTTTAGCCTAGTTCCAAGTTTCCTCGTCACACAAACACCCCACTTATAATTAAAACGCAAGCACCAGAAAATGCTTCAAACCACTAATTACTGTGTACTGACTGATTGAGGTGAGTTGTGCACTCACCGTAAGGGTTTAATGCCGCTCCGTGGCGCACAGATTAACGAGTGGATAAGTAAGTCATGTCTTGTCCGAACATTTTTATGCCAAGTGAACAAAATACAAAGGAAAGCCAAACGCTTTGTAAAAAACTGATACGAGCGAACCGAGAGTGTGACGCAGCTAATGGGAGGAGTGGTAAGCGTAGGTAAGTAGTAAGCTGGGAGACACTGGAAACTCGGAGGCAACACACGCTGCTATATGCTAAGATTACTTCGAATTCTTCTTCCCACACACTATTGATGGATACAAGAAATACAGTGAGAGGCACAAACAGTGAGACAATCCGTTTACATGCAATTCACTTTCATCCTTTTCCTCTTCTAATTCCTATTCTCTATCCCCTTCTCATTTCATGGCTGGTGTCCTAACACTACTTGCCACACTCCCCACCGTCACCTCTCTAAGTAGTAAAAATAGGAATATAAAATTAAATTGAATGATTTAAGCGTGTTTTTTATAGTTATAAACTTACAAATATATCATATAAATCTACTTTGTTCATTGGGTACTTCACCTGGATAACCGATTGTGTTAAAATTTTCCATTTACCTAGCCTAGGAACAAAAGTGAGAAATTTTCAGAGAAAGAAATTTTCTCAACCTTGGTTCCAAAGCTATTAAACTGAGAAAGCTAATTACTTTGTTCTACGGCGCATGAAATTTGAACAGCCAGGGGAATTTGTGGTGTCCAAGAAAGTTTCGTTTGCGAAGAATCATATACCTGAGGGATTTCAACGTTCCCAAGATTTGTATTCTTCAAATTTCGGGTATCAGCCCTGTACCTTTAAATTAGATGTTTTTGGTCAATATTTCAATAAAAATACTAATACGTGCATTGCTCCCGATACCTATTTGATCCGTCGGGATCCGTTTTGGGCCCTTTGCTATTTTCTATATTTGTATGTGATATTTCTTGCGCGATTATAAACTGCAAGTATGTACATTATATGTGCAGATGACCTTCAAATCTACTTCCACTCCCCGGTTGATGAAATTGCCGATAATGCATATCGCTCTAATGAATCAAGATGTCAGATATATTAATAAATTGGCCTTGGTAAGTGCTCTTATTCTAAATTGCATGAAGACGAAAGCCATCGTTATTGGAAATACAAGACAACAACAAATTTAAATACAGCCATCTTCCTCAAGTCGTAGTGGGAGATCATAACATACCCTACAGTGATTCGGTAAGCGATCTTGAACTCACCCTTTCTAGGAATCTATCTGGGAACCAACGTGTTAATGACATTAGTAATAAATTTAATTTATCTCTCAGTCAGCTAAAACTTCACAAGAATTTTCTCCCTATTTCAACTCGTGAAATGTTAATCTCCACATTGATATTGCTGATTCCATTTATTCTTGATGCCCTCAAATTTTCACTCAACAAAAGAAACTGAAGCTAAATAGGTTCAAGCTCACGAGCGTTCCGTTAATCAATGAATATACCACACTCATTAACGAATGTTCTTTCTTTACGTCACATGGCGCGACCAAATCAACGGATTTAACGTCCAAATTCTAATTTATTTCGTTAGTATAAAACTGATTGCACTGATATCCGTAAACCTTACGGACCTCTTGAAAATGCCAATGTGTCTTCCATGTGAGCTCATTTTCTCGTTGAAAAAAAATCAAACTCTTAAATGAAGGGTTACAATAGATGAAAGCAACTGTCGGAGACTATAATAAGTTTGTGGGATGGGCACGGTACATACTACATGGATAAAGGAATACTTCGTAATATTCCACACAATGTTTTTACTTGATCGCTTTCGATGAATTTGTACCATCCTCAAAGGTATGTAAGAAATTCTACCTTAGACAATGATGTGAATGAATCGAAGCTGGTCAGGTCAAAAAATAAGTAGTGTGGAAAGTGAAGAAGTATTTCTTTAAATACTTCTTCGTTTTCCTCACTATTTACTACTGGTCTACTGGTACAGATACGCCGACGACATCATTGTGCTTTGGAATGGAACTAATCGGCAGCTGTATATTTTCAAGAGTTTTCTAAATGATATTCATCCTACAATTTCATTCACCTGTGAAAGAGACTCTAACCACACCTTAAATTGCCTGCATCTTACAATTAAACTCGATAAAGACCGTCATTCCCTCTCCATTTTTCGGAAACCTGTTATTCCGACCATGTCATCCCAGCAATTTCAAGACACCGTTACTCACACTAACTGATGGCTTTTCATTCCATGATTTATCGCCTGTTCAACATTCCACTATCAAGAGAAGACTTCGAGAAAGAAATCAGCACAATTAAACAAATTGCTTCAGCTAACGGGTATTCACCAAATTTAATAGACAAATTAGTTTTTCAAAAACGGAGAAGATTGGCTATCGACCAAATGTTTTCCGAGAACGAGAGTAAAAATAAGCAGTGGTGCACGGTGACATACCTGGGTGCAATATCTCAGAAAATGGCTCACCTTCTACCTAGAGACGAATTCCACATGGCTTATAGACCTAATGCCACTCTCCGAAAGCTGCTAGTAAAATGTAAGGCTCCGATAGAGCAATTAGACCGATATGGAGTTTATTCATTGAAATGCAGCGATTGCGATGGTGTCTACGTGGGGCAGACAGGAAGGAGAAAAGAACATTTAAGTGCTTACAAAAACATCAAAGATGGTAAAAGTAATTTTGCTAAACACTTAATGTATAGCAGCCACAGGAGTGATCTTGCAATGAATATCCTAAAAGAATGCAACGACCGCCGCGAATTAGATTCAAGAGAGCAGTTGGAAATTTTAAAAATTTTGAATAACCACGACAACACCCTCATTAACGAATACCTTTACCCTTCCTTTTCCCCTCTTCTGGCCTCCGTTTCAAACTTCTTCTCCCCTTCCGTTACGTAACTACGGAAACAATAGGATAAACAGATTTCAATCTGTTTGGTGATGATGATTATGATGGTGATTATTCACTGAAACCCGGGTCGCTTAATTTAAATAAAAGTGGTATTGGTAACAGATATTCATCGACAAACAGTATTTCTTTAACCTTAATACAATAGATTTTTATTGTTGATTTTTTACGATTCTACATTGTTTAGTATTGTTTTATATCAGTGAAAGTAATTCAAGCCTGCTCTGCGTGAATCGTTGAATGGGAGGGAAGGCATTAAGATAGGAGCAAGAGTCGGGTAGAAGGGAGGAGAGAATCTCGGCGCCGGCTCAAGGGACCCGTCTTCAGGAGCGTGGATACTTGTTGAAAATGCCAATCGAAGTTTGCTAAAGTGGAAAAGGATTTCGCAAAGGAGCAATTAAGGTGGTAGTGGATTGGCAATTCAGGCTGACCATGAGGCCCTGTTGGGAATGCGGCGCTATCTGTACAGCGTAGAGGGCGTATGACTCCTCCACCGTTATTGCGATCACCATAATTATATGAAACCAGAATAAATAAAGTTATGATTATGAATTATAATATGAATGAAACACAAGAAAAATTAGTTATATTAAGTTCTCCAGAAATTATTAAATTCGAAGGTGAAGGATCATTGCACGGCGCATAAGTGAGTTGGTTTTCTCATAAGTTTGTATAAATACCCCCATTAACGAGAACTGCTCCATTGAAAGTAGTCCATTTCTATCGATGTAAGCGATTTTTTCTTTCTGATATGATTTGCACCAGTTTTACAGACAAGCGTGTGCCATTTTGCTCCATATTTTAAGTGCAGAATGGTGAAAATGGCATTTTTATCTTCTAACATAAAACCGTGGCGATATTATTATTATTATAGATGATAAAGTTACAAGTTGAAGGTGGTTACTTAAAATTACATATAAAGGTGTTACATAAAACATATTCATAAATAACAATACAAAGACGAAAGACATGTCATGAATTACTGTTGAATCCGATTTCAGTCTTTTTGCGAAGCACCTGAGATTATTAGGGAATGGATTGAAAACATTTGCATCTAAGCCATTCCATGCATCCAACCCTCTGTTCAAAAAAGGAGAATTTTCCCCAGTTAGTTCTCTGTTTGGGGGGCTCGATTTTGTACTCGTGGTCCTTCCTAGAGAAGTAAGCTGGATATCTTAGCCTCCCCGTGATATCCACCCAGGCAGTTTCCCCAACATATGCTTTATATATTGCCTTCAGCCACGAGATATTCCTCCTCTCTCTCTCAGCGATTCCCATCCTAATTTAGCGATCATTGCACTAACCCTGGCTTCTCTCTATTATAATTTACCATTACAAATCTTGCCACCCGCCTGTGGACCTTTTCTATTGTTTTTATCTGCCCCGAAAGATGTGAGTCCCAGACCGCGGCCCCATACTCTAGAATGGGACGCACAAGTGTCTTGTTAATGCAAACTCTTTTGTGTCGCGCGTGCTTTCCCTCAATTTCCGCAAATTTAAAATCTTGGACGCTTTCGTTGAGACTCTAGATCCAACTGCGGTCCCCAATTTAAATCAGATGTCAAAGTAACTCCTAAGTAAACTTTTTTTTGTAGATTTTCGCAGCTCATGTTTACGGTATTCAGGTTTTTGGTTCTGCGATTAAATTATTTAATATTATGCATTAGTTTCGCCGTGCTATGCTGCCGGCTTCGTCGGGCTTTTAAGAACAACAACAATGGCCTTTTTTCAAAAAGTAAATAAACAATTCCAGCAGTTGATGATTTTGAGAAGTAAAAAACTTAATTTCGAATAATGAACATGAACGTGCAATCCGGAAGAAAGACTGGTATCACTCTGCCGTGGCTCAGCACACTACGTTGGAGGAAGGTCACGCCGTTGACATCGAGACGGCAAGAGTACTACACAAAGAAAGCAGTTACTTTCCACGGCTCATAAGGGAGGCGATTGAAATAGAAAAAAGACCAAATAACATCAATAGAGAGGATAGTTATAAACTCCCTCATACCTAGAAGAGACTTATTCGAAATTAAGTTTTTTACTTCTCAAAATCATCAACTGCTGGAATTGTTTATTTACTTTTTGAAAAAAGACCATTGTTGTTCTTAAAAGCCCGACGAAGTCGGCAGCATAGCACAGCGAAAATGTTGCATAATATTAAATAATTTAATCGCAGAACCAAAAACCTGAATACCATAACTCCTAAGTATTTAAAAATTTTATATAAACCCAATCGGTCTAAAAATGCCTTTTCTGGTGTAGTATCCACCTCCCTCCTTTTTACGAATGATACCAAGGGGACGACGGCTTAACGTCTCATTCGACGTACGGAGTTTGTTACGCGTGAATTTCACCTCACTGCACCCAAGTAGGGATCGGATTGCGAATGAAAAGTTTCCATCTCAATCGAGATTCGTGCCTGGGTCCCCTGCGTACGGGGATTGGCGGTAACCTAGCCACCGCCGTTTGAGCCGACTCCCTACCCGGTTCCCGTCCGATGCCGTGGACTCAAATGCTTTCTTTCTAATCGGAAAACATATTTCCGGAGAAAAAAAGAACAATAGCTGTAACTCCTACTACGTCTTCTCAATCCTTCATCCCTCATCCACTCCCCCTCATCCCTCACGAGGCAATTAGCCTAAACATCCCGCCAATTCCCCGCGTATGATGAGAGATCTCAAGTCGCGATACGTTTTATCGCGGAGGGTCATCGGGTGGTTATTCCCGTCCGAGGGGCCCTGGGCGGTGTTCGGGATGAAGGATAGGAGGTGAGGAGAGGGGATGTTAGGGAGTTGCCGAATGTGTCGGCAGGTGGAAGGATGGAAGTGGAAAATATAAGGACGTCTTAAAAGGGCGAGAATATGTTGTAAATTTTAATCAGAAATGGGTCAAATTGTAATTTAAAATGGGCAGTTATTTCTCGATCAGTGTCATCTCGTCTTTAATTTTTGAAATATTGTGATCATATTTAAAAGCCCTATTAAAATAATACTAAGGCTAAATTTTATTGTTTCAGGCTTGACTTCGTGGAAGTGATACATATCCATTTTTAATAAAAAACTTTGTACTTTTCCACACTTTAAAGTGTGGAAAACTATGGAAATGGAAAACTGGATGAGTACTAATTCTAACTGTAATTAATACTTTTGATTGAAAGTTAACTTTATTTTCAAGCTAAAGACGTACATACCCGATCAATTACTTGGGTAAGTGATCACAGCGCGTCTACTAATTAGTTTTCAATACGATATTGCACTTGAAACCTCAAAATTATGACATGAGAGTTCCTGGGAGTAGTTTTATGTTGAACGTCCTAAGAAAAATGTTTTAACAGGAATCGCTCAAAGTCTGTGGAGGAGACCTCAAATTCTAACAATCGCCAATGAAGCTACGAAATTTCGCGTTCTTCAGAGTTCGTCTTTCCTTAAAGGATAAACCGAAGAAGTTGTGTAAATTATTACTCAAACATATATTTCACCCAAGCAAAACATTCCTAGTGCAAACATTGCATTGCAGGGAGTGGTTTTGATCCATGAACCTCTGGGTTATGAGTAGATTACGATTTTACTACGCCTCTCTGCTCTATTGAAGTATACCGAAAGTGTTTTTGCTGTCCTTTTTTATGGGTTCATAACGGAACGTTGGTCCCTGCTTGTTAAAAAGCAATGCCCTATTTCCTGATTCTTTCCTGAAACACTTTACACATCTATCGAGCTAATGCCTTCTGCTGAGTTTATCGAGAACTGTAGTATTTATATAACCTTGGAAAAAATTGTTAAAACCGCGGTAAATCAAAACAGCTATAAGCAAGTGCCATTTGTCCATATAGATAAATGGCACGCGTGTTAATAATTATTGCGTGCACTGGTATGATTCGCGTGATTTGCTATTTCGGGGATAGATTCTATTTTCATCGCGACTCAGTTTTCATTCTCACTATACGGTGTCAGTATATTTCGCCAAATTCCCGCGTGATATTTAGATTCACTGCCAATAAAATTAAGCGATCGACTGCCTTTAAATTTTTTGCATGAAAAAAGCTGCCGATCGCAACTTCTGCATTTTTTCAACTTTCTTAAGACAACAGGTTTTTCATTCACCGATGGTAATTGCCGAAGGTTTATTGAACAAAGCTCACGACGCTAAATAAGTAGGTATCGAATGCAAGAATCACAGATACAACCAATTCGTCATTGGTGCATTTGAATTTAAGAGTAAGTTTCCTTTTCAGATACATATAGAAAAGACCATCGTCTTCAATTTCTTGTAATTGGATCGACTTGATGAACATTACGGGAAATCGAATTAGTTTAATTATGGTTATTGGCGTTTTATTCGGCAGGCATAAAATAATTTGTGAATGCCGTATTCATGAGTTTCCATTAAAATTTAGCACATTTTGCAATCCATCTCCAATCATGTATCATGAATGAAATTTACATGTGAGCTTTCATACGAGGCATTATGAATGCAAGAGAGGAATGTGAGATAAATTACTGATTTTAGAATTAACTCAGTTGCGAAGTATGTACGTAGGAGCGATGCCACGAGTATTGAAAATCTTATTAATCATCGGAATGATGACGCTTGTGGAAACCTTAGCCAAAAGACCAATCGTTTTTTTATGAATTTCTCCGACAAATTCATTCATGCGAGACGGTGTAATCGACTCTGTCAGAAATTTGAACAGTCGACTGTGGTCTGTGTGACACCGAAGCATCGGGGAAACCTTATCGCAGCCACTCACGTAGGTCGCCAAACCAAAACGACGTGACGGTGGTGTTGTCAAAAAAAGCGATCTTGCTTTCTTTCGTTGGGCGCACCGCTTTGAATCGAGGGACGGTGGACGTCCGAAGGAGGAGTTAGTGATGTTGGTGGAGCCTTGCGGTGTGTTGTGTGTGTGTGCGTCGGTGGACGGGAGAAGAAGGTGGTTCGGTACGCTTGGCAACCGCGCAGGACGGCGCGCGGTCGGCCTTCCGGGACTGTAGGCGTCTTTCTCGAGAGACTCCGGTGGATTCAGTGCAAGTCGAGCCGAGGCATTCGGGGATATCTCTCTCTTGTTCTGTCCCGTTCGCGAACCTTTCTTTCCCGAAGGTGGGAGGAAGAGAAAGGAGAAAATGAGAGGAAGGTTTAATCTCCCGTACGCGTGTTGAGAGAGCCTCGTGTGTGAGTGTGTGTGGTGTGTATCGAGCTTTTTATCCCGTGGTCTTCTCGTCTTTCCTCTCCTATTTCCATCCTCGGGAGGAGGAGCTCGCATTCCCGCGACACCTGTGTTCTTCGGTTGAAGTCCCTCCCCGAAAGCTTGCTCGGCCTGTGTGCGCGCCCCAAGTGATCCGGCTGGTTGACCGGTCCCGTGTTTGTAAGACGAAGGCGGGAGTTTTTCGTAGAGCGCCGTGCCGGGGGCCCTGGATTGTTCGCTTTCAACGGGTCCGTCGTGTTTTGTGGTTGTGTCCGGTCCGGGGGAGTGTGGAATTTTTTCCCCGAGTGCGAATGGTGTATGCACTCTTGTGACGGGGATAGCACGGAAGATAGTGCGCGTATAGGGGTGGGAGTTAACAAAAAATAAAGTGTGGATGAAAGGCATGATAAGTCTTGTGCAACGTCCAGTTTGGATGAGAGGGGAAGTTCAGTGGTGTTGAATACAACTTCTTATCATAGGAACGTGTGGAATTTGTTATTTTTTTCGTGTTCTTCCTACTTCCTCCCCAAAACTTTTAAGGAGTCGGTTTAGAAACCCAGGGAGTGCGACCCCGTGAAGGAGAGGTCTGCGTTGTGAAGGTCGGCTCGTCCCGAGCACTTCACGCCGCAAAGAAGTTTCGGTAAGTAATTCTCTCATTAGCGGGACTCCGGGATCGGTGTTGGGGTAGGCGAGGTGAGCGTGCCCTGCCTATCTACCCCTCTACACTGTCTCGGTCACGTTTTTTGTTTGAATCCGGGAGGAGGTGTGGTGGGCGGTTGAGTCAGGAATGTGTCGGTCACCCCTCACCTGGAGGTCATCCGCAACAGGGGTCATTCCGCAGAGTGATCTAGTGGAATAGTGCCGTAGTTATTCTCCTTCATACTACTCTTTTGTGTTTTCCTTGATAACCGGGAAAACGCCATGAGTTGCTTCCTCATTGAACATTTTTCGAATTATCTTTGATTTTGACATACATATTTGGGAAGTACTCCTTGATTTTCCTACATTTTCCTCTTTGCGAGTAGTAGTGTGAGGATGATTTTGGAAAATCTAAAGCGGAAAATCATGAGCTTAGCTCCTCCTATGAAGTTTTTGAGAACTAATTACTACTGCCTTAATTCAAACCATGAAATAGTTAGAAGGCTAATGTTTTATCACGTGTGCTTTGCAATCGATTTCTCATTGCGCCCACATTTCATTGTATTGCAACGGCTTAGCTGCTTGTTAGGTAAAATTTGTGATACTGTGTACAGTAGGTATTTGTGTTCCTTAATGCCACACCAATATGTGCATCTGGCAAGTCAAGGGTATTTTTAAAATTGATTTCAATGTTCATTAGTCGATATTCACTCAGTATTTCATTTCCGTTGTTTAAATGTCTCTGCATCATATTCCGTTGATCTGAAATGGAGCACCAATCCCAAAATGTGTCCGGGATTTATTCCATTTAATGAAAATGTAATATAGTATTCCAGCTATTAGTCCTACAGTGCATTTCAATCTCTTTGAAATACAAGAATTTTCTTCGTGCAAAACCCATAGAAATTCTTGATTTTGAAAGTAAATATCCAGCGGTGTCCTTGATGAATTTTTGCCTCCGACCACAAAATATGATACCTATGGTACTATAAGCGAGGTCTTGTCCAATTGTGATTTACTCGGGTCAAATGCCTTGCTGCGGTAATTCGTGATCTCACTCATATTTGAAACTCGACTATGTGACCGTTATGATCGGGTAATGACATTGGTTACCCGCTCCGAGTGAATTTTGCCGTTGTTTATTAAGCAACGGCGATCTTCAACCAACGATACCTTAGGAACCCATCTCTAGTACATGTAATGGGCACGAAATGCATTCATAGTGACTGCATCATGTAAAATATATGATCTAGGGATAGTAGTGAGATAAAGAATAGTTAATATATTTGCGGTATATTCTACACTCAGTTATATGCGGCAGCAAAATGAGTGTTGTACGTTATGAAAGCGAAATCATTCTAAATATAGTTTTATTCTCTTTCTTGTAATTATGTAGATGGTCTTTTTTATGAAGAAAGTTATTTCAGGTAAGAATTTCAACCTCTGACTGGAGCATGTTTTGTGTTCATTAGCATGTTGGTTCTCGGTTTTTATTATGGAATCAAAAATTATACAAATCGCTGCAGGCGTTCATAACGGTACTTTCCACTTTTTGTATTCCGTTGGCTCAATGGAATGCTCCCTTTCATGTTACTTTCGTTGAAGCCTTCCCGTTTTCTTTTTGTTCACTTCTGTGCAATATCTCCGTAATAAAACCATGAACAATATACCTTTCCCCCTTTCCACTTCCAATTTTGAATTCCCCTATACCATATTTTCTTCCTTCGTCGTTCACTCGAAGCGGTATCGAATGTTTTAGGCTTATTTCTACAATTTTGTATCTCTTCATTGTACTTTACTTTCTCTAGCTTTATGGGTGTGTAGCAGGGGGTGAATTTAAATAAACCATGCACAATATTTCTTGTGCCTTCCACCTCGTAGTACCACAGCCGCTTAGGTAAATACCTTCCCAAGCCTCCAGTACAATGATTTTTGCCCTGATGTGTGTAATGCGTGGGAAGTACAATACGTACGTACTTGGGAAGTACAATACGTACGTACTTGGGAAGTACAATACGTGTACGTTCAACAGTGATGGAAGAAGTAGGAATAATATAAGTAATGAGCTGAATAGAACAAACGAAGAAGGCATTTTACCAGAAGAGGAGTCTGTTAACAGCCAGCAACACAAGCTTGGAAGTATTTATTCATTTGGAGGGAAATGAGTACCAACTGTGTGGATTCCGCGTACCTAAATGTTTCGCTTATTATGGCCTAGGTTTCAAAACCTTGTGTCATTCTCAGGTGTTGAAACCTGGATCGTAGAAGTGGAATCTATATAGTTGGTGCTCATTTCCCTTCTTGGTGGATCAATTTCTCATTACTAAGCAGAAACGTGGACCTTGAGAAAAGAAAGACGAAAATAGGCTGAAGGCTTTCGAGATGTGGGTGTGGAGGAGGATGGAGAAGGTGCGTTGGACGGAAAGGAAGACAAATGAGGAAGTGCTTGACATGGTGGGTGAGGAGAGGAGACTTATCGATGAGATTAGGGGAAGGCAGGGTAGGTGGCTGGAAGGGGTAATGAGGGACGATGGTTTGCTGAAGGCCGTGATAGAGGATAGGATGTTGGGTAAGCGGGGAAGGGGAAGGAAAAGAATAGGTTTTATAGACGGGATGAAGAAAGGTAGGACTTATGCTGAGACGAAGAAAGAAATACTAGAGATAGATAGGGGACGTTAAAGAGTCCGTCGGATATTCTCTGACTTTCATCACAACCAACCTCTAACCGGTAGATTACTGTAATGAATGAATGAAGCCTTATTTGGAGCCTGCTCTTAAATGACACTGGAGCCTGGACAAGAACTGCTGGGGAGCAAAGAAGATAGGAAGCAATGAAGATCAAATGGACGGATAGTATCTCCAATGGTGAAACCTTACAAATAGTTGGAGGAAAAAGTTGTATAAAGAAAAATCAGAGAAGAGTTAATCTTATTGGTCATATTTTGCGACACAATAGCCTGATGTAAACTACAACGGGAGAAATATGAATTTTGAAAAAAATGAATCGGAAGATTCAACGAGAAAACAAAAGGGTGGAACAACGAAGACAAAATATGAAGGCCGTGAAAGTGAAGATGGTAGGAATGAAACGGTTAGCTGGTGGGAGAGTAGTGTGGTGAGCTGCAGCAAACTGATCTTCAGATTGATGACTGCTAGTCATAATGTGTATATGGGATGAGCCCATGCGTACATCCGTAAAGCGATTAGGTTTTCGGAAAGTATAACTGGCACGTGAGACGTGCTGACGTGTCGTTTTGCTTGCCAAAAATTAATCTTTACTGAGTATGTAATTGAAAGTATTGAGTCCACTTGGCGAACGCCATTTTTTTACCGCCTTCATTACAGCTACGGCGATCTGTGAATTTTTGTGGAAAAAATGACATGTTATACCTACATCTGTCACGGATTCCGAAAAATGTACACCCTCCTTGCATTCACGCGAGTTTCAGAGCGCGGAAGGTCTAATTTCAAACCCGAATTGGATCTCTTGAAGTGACAAAATAAGAGAGATACGCTGTGGAATAGATTGCCTTGAGGATTCTTCTTTCCCGTGAAATATTCACGACTGCAACAAGGACTGATTGAGACACTAAACCGTCAAAATAAAATGTTAACGAAAGTCGTCAGCTTCGCTAAAAACGTAAAGCAAGCAAACATAAAGTGTAATACGTCTGGTGGAAGGACTAGGTTGTGAGCCGCTGGAGACTCAGAATCTACACGCTAGGCTAATATTGCATGAGAAAATTCAGTTCATGCAATTTTCAGTGTGACCTGGATGATATTATTTTAACCCCACGCAACATCTAGAACTTGAGTTCGTCCAAGATAGCAACGCAGTTGAATTATACCGATTTGGCTGAGAAAGTAATGAATAGTTAACAAGTTTTTCACGATTGTATTATTTGAACAAAGGCCACCATCATGGGTTCTTCGGTCACGTGATTCCCATCTCCAAACGACATTGTACATGTTTACTGATTGGTTGCATTTCTGTCAACTGCGCTATTATCTTGTACAGGGTATAGTAGAAGTGAAAATTAAGATAAATACACTGTCAAGCTGAAAGGTAAATAGAGGATATGAATTCCGGTGAGATGTGATGGAATTTTTTCATTATGGATAAATGAAAAAACGTAGTGAACTCCACAGTGAATTTTATTGAGACGACCTAGGTTTCGACACGTTGTGTCATCTTCAGGTCTCAGCGGTGAGATTACGGAAAATACGCTATTTACGAGCGCACGCTCCATGTCACTGCTAAATTGCATTCGGAAACGATACAATGTTTCAAGACGGACAAAAATCTTACGTAAATTGGTTCCAGACCCCCTGCCCCCCCCCCTTCCCCTACATAAGACAATGTAAGATGATGCTATTACCTTCCCCCCCAAAAACGTCTTACGTAATCCGTGATTGGCCCCTAACGCGACGCCTTGCGGTGCGCGCTGTAATGTGATACCATGCGATATGCAGCGAAATGCCGATATCTACATCTACGAACTACTATGAAAGCCGCCTCCAGGGTGCGTGGTGACCAGGCATTTAACACTCGTGCCAGGAGTTTCTGCACCATACAATGCCACACCCCATGTTAAACGTTGACCTGAAGATGACACTACGTGTCGAAACCTAGGTCGTCGCAATAAAATTCACTGTGGAGTTCACTACGTTGTTTCATTTATCTGAAAGGTAAAATATTGCTTCTTCCTGCGCACCATAAGTGACTACGATAAAAATATGGCAAGACACAAGACTTCGTTAACAAGCAGTTCAATTCCGTCCTTTCCCATTTCCAAGTTTATTTTTTCTATTCCATTTCTTGTTCATGGTTGGTGTCCTACCACATGGCCTTTCAGAGGCTTGGAGGGTATTTTCTCGATCTACAACTACGTAAAGGGATGCGTTCCTAAATTTTTAAACGCTTTAATAGCATTGCCATCATCATCAACAGTCATCAATTCGAAATTGGTTTTTCTACAGCTCTCCTCTCCTTTCTCCTATCAGCTTATCTCTTTATTAATAATTCTTCATTTTTGATGTCCTTTGTGCTATGCACTCCCTATTATGCGAGTTTATCTGAACGGATATAACCTCAGATAATAAAAAATACGATAATACGGCTGATGAGCTAGAATATTTTGTGAAAAAAATAAGATATTTTCATACTTTTCCACATTTCAGTTTATGACTTAAATTGTAGGGATTAAAATTGCTCTGTGAATCCTTGTATAAGTTAAAATTGAACCCATATGGTATGATTCTGGCATTCATGTGCCTGGCCAGCTGCATCCAAAACATAAATATGCATGCCTTGGATAATACGAAACATCGGTAATCTGGGACTAGTATAATCGGGACTGAGCTAACATAATTTGTTTCGTGTATTCCATCCTTGGTCTTTCTAGGTATTTCTTCTCATTCGCCACTGCTTCCATTGTAATTTTAAGATGGCTTTTGTGCCTCAAAATATGTTCTGTAGGTTTGCATCTTATACTTCACCGTGTTTTCATTAAGAACCTTTTCCAACCTGCTTTTCTTACGATCACTTCATTGGTGATTCTACCCACTTGCACTTCATCATTCTTTGTTAGCACCACGTTTTCAAATTGCTTATCACGGGGAGGGAAAAAAACTGATTCAAAGCGATCGAAAGGAGGAGCGACACGCTCCATTGGTCTTCTTAAATAGGCGCCCGCACGTGGGTGGCAGTCTCCCATCCGTGACGGACAACCCATCGCTCTCTCATGCCTTCGGATTTGATGTCTCGGGTTTCGGATTCGATGTATTTTTCATTTTTTTCATTATTTTTTTCAATGTATGCGTATTATATTGAGAGTTGATCAATGTTTTAAAAAAATCTCAACTTCTTTTTGCCAGCGTTTCGCTCTTTAATATTAGCATCATCATTAGCATTTCACACAATGTACGGAAAACAGTGAATTTTAGTTAAAATTATATAACTATAAATAAGTTCATACTCATAAATTTAGTACCTTAAGGTGATATGAGAGCATTTAAATAGTGATGTTAATATTAAAGAGCGAAACGTTGGCAAAAGGGAGTTGAGATTTTTTTAAAACATTGACCGACTCTCAATAAAATACGCATACATTTAATTAAAAGTGGTCAAGAACCAACTTAACAAGATTACTTATTCACCCCTCTCCTTCTCCGGAATATCGTCCTTCCTCTGTCTCGGCTTCGGAATTCACCGTTGCTGCCGTGACATATTGCGATGTTATCGCCTTCTCTATCCCTGGGATAGTGCAGTGTGATGTAATACAATATCACGCGACATTTGACGTAAGGGGCCGTTCAAGTATTACCTACGTAAGACGATTAATCCATTTATGCCCCTCCCCCTATGTAAGAAATTGCAAGATTTACCTAACCCACCTCCCTCTCAGTCTTACGTAAGACCATAGAGTAAACATATTAGTATATGTTTACTCTATGGTAAGACGTTAGATATTTGTATCTACTCTACGTTAAATGCTCGCTTTCTGCAGTTTCATCTTTCCATCGTACAGCTTTGAGAACTGGATATTGTATAATTATGCAGTGTTTCAGTACCACATTCATTGAGCATGGAGGTAATGTAGCTAGCCAGTCAGGCGACAGAATAGGAGCATTGTTGTAGCGGTGAGATTACAGAAAATACGCCATTTACGAGCGGACGCTCCATGTCACTGCTAAATTTCATTCGGAAACGATAGATACAATGTTTCAAGACAGACAAAAATCTTACGTAAATTGGTTCCAGACCCTCTGTCCCCCCCCTCCCCTACGTAAGACTATGTAAGATGATCCTAACCCCCACACCCCCAAAAACGTCTAACGTAATACTTGATTGGCCCCTAACGCGATGTCTTGCGGTGCGCGCTGTAATGAGATACCATGCGATGTACTGCGAAATGCGATATCTACATCTACGAATTACTATGAAAGCCACCTCCAGTGTGCGTGGCGCGGGGTGACCATGCATCTAACACTCGTGCCAGGAGTTTCTGCACCATACAATTCCACGCCCCATATTAAACTTTTAGCACGCCTTTCCTTCATATTCCTACCCAAGATTGTAGGACTTGCGTAATTTGGAGGGATTCTCATCCAAATTTTCTCAATAACTCATTTACTTCATTCTTTTTCCTATAGCAAAGTTGTTCGCAGATCGGCTCGGATCAAGCGGATCTTATCAGAACTTGATCCATTTCTTCAATCGAACATTTCTGAAATGGGTCAACAATTATTGCTGCATGAAGAAGAATGTAGAAAGTGCGATGGACAGGAAGGAAGACGAATGAAGAAGTACTCGGCATTTCGGGCGAGGAGATGTAACTGCTGGAGGAGGTTGGGAGGAGGAGAGTAGGTGGTTGGAACAGGCAATGAAGGGCGAAGTTATGGCAAAGGCCGTGATATGGGGTTGGATTTGGGGTTAACGGGGAAGAGGTGGAAAGATAATTGGCTTCATATATTAGCTCAAGAGAGGTAGGACGAATTCCGGGCTGAAGAATGATACTGTGTCAGGAGACAAGAGTCTATGGGAGTAAAAGTTTGGTATAGGTAATCTGATCTAGTCTAACCCTCAATCACTTCTGACCTGAAGAAGCTACTGCGAATGCTGGTGAAATTGTCGTCAAAGGAAATGGATCAGCCTGGTGGAAAACCCGGAAACTACTCCAATTTAAACCTACCTTTATTTGCAGATCACCTCTAATCATAATAGGTAATTACAAGTGTGGCCTTATTAATGTAAAATAACTTTATTTCTTTCGCTGCGTTTCGGTTTGCATTTAACCATCACCCATATATTAAACGCGTCATATTACCCGACATATCTTGAGATAAATCGCGCCTTTTCTGTTTAAAAAAAATTGTACTGCCTCAGTGCAATGTTAGAATTTGAATATCCCGCAGTCCTAAGAGTCTTTTCCCGACCATGCCAGACATCTACATCTACAGAATACCCTGCAAAATACCTCAAGGGAATGTGGCAGGGGGTGAGGAGTCACCATCATGCATTACACTATACCCTGATGATACATTAGCATAAATCACTAATGCTTGCCACGAGGCAAAGCCTCACAACCACGCACTACACTATAGATATGCTACCATTGTTAGAGGGACCGTTAGTATTTATGTATTTTGCAACTACATAAATGGACAGAAATTTAAGAGTTATAACGAAAACATACGCGGCATACTGTAAGTACTAGGTAGCAGATAAGGATATAAATATTAAGAACTACTACTTCTAAGAGCTACACTATCTATCAAAAAACCTAGTTAAATGTCTCCTTCAAAAACATCCTCGCCGGTGGCATTACAAGCTTGTCTTTTCGAGTGTATAGTTCTCACGTACCCGCCCCGTACGCCAGCGCGTGGTGGACTGGCTGCGTGCGTATTGTGTGCAGGTATGACGTGGTCCCCACTTGGTAAGTGGCTCGCGCGCGTATACCTACCCGCTCATCGGGCACGCGCTACTGAGCCTGCATCTCTTGTCCCTCCTTCCGCGAGGTGAATTCCGATCACGGACACCCGCCGTGTTTCTCATCGCTTCGTCTTTGTTTTTCCCATTTCTCTCTCTCTCTCGTTCTGTGCCCATTCCCTTCTTTCTCCCATTTGTCTTCAGTTGGCGTGAGAGTGTGATAAAGTGCGCGTGGTGTTGGCACCAATTTCCTTCTCCATCCATCTCGCTGCTTCCCAATCGCTGCGGTGCGTCATTTCCCATTTACACAAAAACCCTACTGACCATTGTACATACATGGTCTCTTCTTTGCGACCGTGGTACGTGCCGTCATGTCATTGGGGATGAGCACCGTTTGAGGGTGCGTCGATAACCGTTGTACCAGTAGTTCCTATGGCTGCCAACTTGCCATGGTTAAGCTTTGGTTTCGGAGGTGGAAACTGGAGAAGATGAAGTTGGTATTCGTCGAGACATTAGTATTGACTGCTGATGATGTCGCCTAAGAAATGAAAACGGTCGATTAAGGATAATCGTTTGTGAAAACTTTCCAGTTTTATTGTTTCAGTAACGATACTAAGAGCGGCGTTTGAGATGTGGGCTTGGAGAAAATTGGAAACAAGATTCAAAGAAGACGAAACAAAAATAACTCAATATTTGGGGAAGGGAAGGAAACCGCTGAAGGAAATCAGGATGGTGCAGAGCTCGTGCATGGAGCCAGTGCTAAGAGGGGGATGGAAGGGATGTTAGAAACCGATATTGAAGGAAGTGCGCTACGAAAGAGATTAAGAGGGAGAAAAATGATCATTGCACTTGGCGAGATGAAGGGAGAAAGGAGGTATGTTAAGCTTCGGAGGGTATTGCTGTGAGGAAAGAGATGCTTGTGGGTAATAATGAAGGGTAAAACTGGTCCATCAAATCCTACCCCAATCCAGTAGAACAATGACTTCGGTGGTATTTGGCCTCGCCTACACGCTTCTGCCATTCCTTCCGTACTTTGGCACCCTCCATGGTAATCATTATCTTGTTCTCCATAGCTTGCTTTACTGATTCTCCCCATCATTTTTTACTTTCTTGTGGCTCTTCTTCCTTTCGTGTTTTGTTCTTAGATTTGTTTCTTATGCCACCTTCTTCTAGTGAAATGACATGCCCGCCTCAATCTCTTACTTCTTGCTTCAGTTACTAGATCTGGTGCTCATGATTGTTCCGTTATTTCTCTATTATGTTTAATTCTCCAATTTAGCCCTCTTATGTTGACAAAATATTTTCTTCTTACTTACTTTACGCGATCAGGCCCAGAGGACCGCGCGATGATACAACTAGGGCCTTCCATTCTCTTCTGTCCTCCGCTATGTTCCGCCAGTTCGGCCAGGTTTCTAGCTGTTGCAAGTCTTCCCTTACTCCATCTATCCATCTCTTGCGAGGTCTCCCCACTGGTCTCCTTCCTTCTATTGTCATATCCATAGCCATCTTAGGAAATCTTTCGCCACTCATTCTAACCACATGTCCAGCCCATTCCAATCTCCTACTCCTTAACACTCCTATAATATTCGGTTCTTGATACAGATTGTACAATTCTTCATTATGTCGTCTTCTCCATTCGCCTGTTTCTAAATCAAGGACTGGACCAAAAACCTTCCTTAGTACTCTTCTTTCAAATATCGCTAATCGGTCCAGGTCTATTTTCCGTGTGCTCCATGATTGGCATCCATACAAGAGAACGGGACGGATCAGTGTTTTGTATAATCTTATTTTAAGTTCCCGGGAAACGCTTCTTGAGCTTAGTATTTTATTAAGTGCATAGAGGCTTCTATTTGCGTTCTGCAGTCTGGATTTTATTTCCGTTTCACTTGAGGAGTTTTCTGTCAAAATGGTACCTAGATATTTAACTTCTTGTACTCTCTTGTAGTCATTATTGCCAACTGTAATGTTTCTATCATGATTTGATATTATGATATGTTATGATAAAATATTTTCTTCAGTACTTTATTTTCAAGTGTTACCAACCTTTTCGCGCTAAGCTCCATGTTACTGCTCCAATACAATACAGCTGGTCTCATAATAGTTGTATAGATTTTGGGTTTTGCATGGCGCGATAACAATTTCGATGTTGACGATTTGTTTGTGAAATAAGAACTTCCGTCGGCTGGATTCATGCAATTTTGTGTGTCAATATATTCATTGTTTCGGGAGATGACTAAAGAGTTTGAATTTGCTGTCATTGATGTTTTGGAGAAATATTATAAGTAATAATAACCTGATATAGCAAAGCACTTATCGCATACTTGTTTAATGTCAACTTTTTACTTTGAGTTCACACATCTCTCTGCCCGCTGTTATCTTATGTCATAAATGATGCTTAATGAGAGTGAAATGGGAAGTTTTTCTAGTTCTCAGAAGATCTGGGGTGAAAGGGGTGATTACCCTCTTAACCCCGCATTAAATTAGCGCATTATCTTATCACGCTATATAACCAGCCGTGTAAAGAGAGCGTCTTGGAGAAATGGCAATGGGATCGGATAGATGGGATGGCTTAAGTTAGCTTGGGCGAAATATCACCGCGCTTAAATTTCAACGAATATGACTTCATGGTGAGAAAAATCTATTGTTTCCAATCATTCCAAACATCAGCAATTTACCGTAGGTACTATTCTTTGAGATATTTGCCAAAACAATAATTCCCTTGTTCTGCGGAATATGAACGGGTGGAAGCTCCAGTGAAACAATATAAAAAATAGCGAAGTTCTGACTCATACACCGTGTACTAAGTTTCAAAACAAAAATTTTAAAAAATAATTACTCTCACTAATATTTTTTACTAAATCGCGATAAAAAAACCTTCGGTATTTTCAGCGTGCGGCAATAACAAATGAGTCGCGGTAAAACCTATGTATATTTAGTTAAGTACTGAGAATTGCAGTCATAAAGAAGTAAAAGAGCTGGCATATTTCACTACCGTTAGACCAATGCTTGAGTATGCCACGAATGTCTGGGATCCCCATGATCAGGAGGAGGCAAAGAGCTTGGAAAAGGTCCAGAGAAAGGCAATAAAGTACGTTTCGGGGATACGTAAAAATACGGACAGTGTTAGCAGCATGTTGGAGGAATTGAGGTGGAGCCTACTGCAAGGTAGAAGGAAAGTAAATGGGTTTTTGCGAATGTAAAAATGCTATTCAAAGCATCCAGCCTGGATAGAATTCGAGAAGAGGCTGGAACCACCAAATTTTGTGGGTAAAAATGACCACCCACTGAAACTCAAATTAAGGAGGCGAAAAATGAATGCTGTCAAATACTCCTTAAATCGAGGGGTCTTTGAATGGAATCAATTACCAGAAGAACTCACAAAACCATTACCAAGGAATGTAAATATTTTTTTTTAAGTTACACATAAAAAAAGAGAAGTGTTTGATGCTTTATGTAGATATATGTATTTTTTTAACTTAATTTTTTTCCACCTAAACTAAAATTATATTGCCACCAGACAATGTCTAATTGCAATATCAGTGTGATAAATAAATAAATAAAACAAAGTTTTTATGTCCTTAATATCACAATATTTACTTCCTGCTACTTACAAGTTTACGACTGCGCAAATGTAAAAATTAAATTCGAATGTGATCTCTATTATGACTAGAGAAAAATCTCGCGCAAACTACGTTTTGGTGGTTCCAACGTATAATCACTTAAATATCATTTTATTCGTATTCTGTCTACTTGTAGAAAGACTTGTCCTCTATCTGATGTGAGCAACAAAATGTTACCTTTCCACGGTAATTTATTCTCTAATAGAACTTGAAATGACATGGTGTTCAATGGGAGAATGAAGGAAACGCGGGGAAAAATAGTATTTGTCCATAAAATATAAAGGCCATTTTCGCGGAAAACTATTTATAAGAAGGAAATTATCCAGAGAAATTGAATAAAAATAAAATATAGGCATCTTATCACCTTATTTCTCTTGTTATTGGGGAATTAATGCCGTTTTTTAAGTCAAAATGCCGTAATTAGTTAAAAATGGAGCTGCAGTCGGCTCCTATGATTGCGAAAAAGTGCTAATTTAAAATACATTCGTGGGATAATCTGAGTTTTTACTACCTTACTTTTTGTTTTCCATAGGTAACGCATTCCATCAGCGAAATCAGGATTTTTTGGACAAAATATAAAAAATGTGGAATTAAGTACTTGTTTTGAATCACACAGTCGCGGCGGAACCTCCTTAAGAAGTGAGGGAGGAAACTCGTGGGTGGGTGGCCGAGTCGGCTTCACGAAGGGGGCTTGGCGAGGTCCCAATAAAGTGTCGCATTCAGACGAGACGACCGAATGGGATCTTTTCAATTGATTCATCGAGCCACCCACGCCATATAAAGGACGCGACCCCACCTCATATACTATCATTTGAATACGCCCCCCCCATGGCTCGTTTCGGTGCCGCCGGTCATTTATTTCGAGCCCCCGCCCCCGCTCACAATAGCTGCGTCGTGTTGGTTGGGGATCGTTTTCCCTTTCCATGTTTACAAAAAAGGGGAGACATTACTTCGAGTTGAAAGTGAGCCATTCACGGACATTTGAACGGCTGAAAGTATCTCCCTCGTTCTCCATCAAGGATTGTTGCTAATTTATTAATCTCTTAAATGGGTTACTCCCATACTTTGGGATGCTATTTGCTGATTCTCCATCGAGCTTGGTGTGGTGGAACCGTTCTTTAATGATGAATGAGGATGGGTTGTTCATTCAGATAATATGTAATTTCACGACTAGTTTCAATGATTGACATTCATTCTCAAGTCTATTTTAATTTTGAAATTTCAAATAATATGTAAAGCATCGAAGCTCGCCGTGAAATTAAATGTTATTCAAGTGAAAAACTTCCACATCCTCATTTTTATTAGATTGGATGATTTAAAAAATTTAATTTACTGCAACCTCGAGGTTCGCATGGCTTAAAAGTTAAGTCTTCGCCTACTAATATGAATTTGTGGGATATACATTCCCGCCTGAGGAGGTATTTCACCGCCAAGGAGAGATGTTTCTGATTCCGATAAAAAATTGCGGAATTTACGACGAATAAATTATAATTTGGAATTCCCTTCATAGGTTTTAAGAGATTTTTTGGAAATATTGCTGTGGCTTTTCGCAGTTTCTTATCTAATACATTTTTAATCGTTAAAAGTTTGTAATAAGTGTTACACTTTTGATATACCGAATAACGTGGGTGTTGCTTCCACTCTGCTGTTGCTGGTGTGTTTAAGTTCCATTCAAATCTCCATAGTTTTCTAAGGGCTCAAGTGATCTGGGTTAGATAAACTACTGATCAATGGCGAGACTCGAACGTGTAACTTCATACTATCTATAACATCCATACAATACATAAATTTTGAGGATACCAGGATTAGCCACGGTTTTATCTTTACGCAGTCACCCGCAATTGCACAGTGCAAGTGCGATATTCGACAAAGGAAAAATCACTCGTCTCGAGCGGGACCCGAACCCGGGTACCTCGATATCATGCCATTTGCTCAAACGACCCGGATTAGATAAACCACTGATCAATAGCAAGACTCGCACGTGTGACTTCGCGCCGAGTGCTTTAGCCAGTTAAGTTACCGCCAATGAGGGAGGTTTCTGATTCCGATTAAAAAATTGCGGAATTTACGACGAATAAATTACAATTTGAAATTCCCTCAATAGGTTTTAAGAGGTTTTTGGAAATAGAGATTCTTGTCCCCTGTCCCCTGGTGATTTTTGTGGGCTTTAAAGGAACAAGAAGTTCAAAAGTACCGGACATACAATGCCGAATTATTTTTCCTCTGTGGAATTTTGCACTTCTTGCTAGTTTTGATGGTAGTTGTTCTTACCCAACTAATCTATTCTTGTGAAGCGTAGGCCTTCAGTATGCAGCCTCTCCTTGAAAATATGAACGTAAAGAAACGTGAAAGTAGGACTGCATATTTATCCTCAAGTCTTGTGAGCAGATAAACTGTCATTGCTATGGAATTGGGGACAGCTCAAGGAGCCAGCATTTGTGCCAAGAGTCGAATTATTTCCTAGTTCATTTGCACCTCGAGTAATGACTCTCGGTTGGCTTTAGTTTTCTTTTGCATATCCCTTCTAAATGCATTATTATCTTACGTTACTATCTATTGTATGCATATATCCATTGTCTTGAGGTCCTTGGAAATGATATGAAATCTACTCCTCACTTTATTGTCCTTAAATCCTTGGTAATTGCGAAAATATTTTAGGTAACGCATGTTTCCAACGTGAGATTTACAAGTCGCCTGATGATTGGTGTTTTATGTGTGCTTGCATTCTAGTACGCTATTGAACTAGTAAGATGGCGAATTCAATTAAAAACTCATCTCAAATTCCTGAAGTCAAGAAGTTGTGGTTATTAAGTTAGGTTTTAGCTATTCGATGGCACATGAGAAATATTTTCACAGAAAAATAATTTTATAACAGATTTAATTCAGAATAATGTTTTAAGATAGGTATGACTTCATATTATATCTCCGTTTACATCTATGTTTTAGCTTACCCTATAAATCACCTCAAGGATAAGGAAGGCTGAGGGTTAATTTGCGCCAAATCTCGCGCTGCATTACATGCTGCGAAAGTTTTAGGAACGGCGAGCAGTAATGGATTGTATTAAGCTCATACATAAATTTTTACGATAGAGATGTTAGAGTTGCGAATGTAAAGTAGACATATGAAACGCATTGATTGCGCTGAATGGGGGCGATAATAACTACATTTTTTTCAGCAATACTATTCGCTAGTCTACCTGTGAGGCAACCTATGAATACTGTCTTCATGTCAGCTAAAGCGACCCACTATTATTCGTGGAAAAAGTGACATTTCAAATATGCCCACTCCCCAGATCGTGAAAGACCTTGTACCTGACACACCTAACTGTACTTAGGTGAAATGAAAAAAAAATCTATAGCTATGAGAATAACATAATGTCTCCATCACATGCAAATGTCGCGTCGCATAAGTGCGTCTTGCAAGCATTTGGCGATCACGCTATCCGCTAGTCTTGCACGCGTCCAGAATCTTAATGAACTGTGGTCGCTCGGATATGTGGTATTCACAGTGGTAAGGGCAAGTTCCTTTCAAGGTGGAGACATGGGCTGGAGTCTGTTAAGGGTGGGCTCTTTGAGTGAAGAACGTTGTAGTTCAAGCCTAAATGTACCTATGGTCTTAGAATGTAGGAGCGGTGAATATACCGGAGAGTAAGCTCAGTGTTGTAATATACTTGAAACTTGGTGGTGTGGTGGTGGTGGTATTAGTCTGAACGGAAACCTGTCTTATCCGGAAAAATTCTTGGCCCCGACTGTGTTTTCAGGTTTTCATTGGAATATTGCATCGTACTGAAGGAAAACTGTTAAATAAAAGTTTTGCTGGACGGTTGTCTGAAAAGACGTACTTCCCATAAATTTAGCTCGTTAAATGAGGCATTTGACTAGGTTATAGCTTGCACTATAAGAAATTAAGAAAAATAAGACGTAATAGCCAGAATATTATGCGCAATTTGTAAAAAAAATGTGTTATTCGATTTAAATGAAATTCTTCATACCTAGTATGTGATAATGCTCCTCCGCTGTTTCTGGTGGATTCCATGTATCTATGAACTTTCAGCTTATAAATTTAGGCATAACGTTTTGTGGACGTGGCATAATTGACTTGTAATTCCCTTTTTCTCAATGTACGACCCATAATTGAGCGGAAAATTGCCTCAGCCGGAAACAAGATGATCCAAATTGATTCCGCTAAAATCAGGTTTCACTGTATCATGAAGCGAGGGGATGGAGTGGAGGGTTGACAACCATAGAACGCTGTAACTCGATAATTTGCTCCCCTTGTCACATTTTATTCCCTTCCTCCATACTCGTTCTGAGTATCAAGCCGTGAATATCATGGTACCAAGTTCTCGGTGACGCATATTTCCAGGGAGGAACCTTAGCCGTTTTGATGTTTATTGTTTTGAGTCAGCAGGCCTTCCAATATGCTAGTTAATTAGGAAGATGGCGAATTAAGTTCAAAATGTACAGGGAAGATTTTCCAGATCTTGTACCGCATTGGACCCAGTGGCGGATACATATGGGGGGCGCGGGGGGCGCGCGCCCCCCCCTTGCGGGGCCTCCCTCATTGCCGCCCCCGCCAGTCAGCCCGCACGCTATTCGTTCGTGTCTTTCGTCAGTCGACTCTGAGTCGAGTTATCGAGTAGTGGCACTTTCTTATGTAGCACGCGCGCGCGTCCGCGTCATCGTATTATATACGTTTCTGTCTGGCACATAGATAGCTAACCTACGAGAAAAGTCGCGGCCATTCTAGTGATCTCGATACGTTATTCTGTCTGGCATTTCTTCGAGAAAAGCCGCGAATATTCTACTGTTTGTATTTGTTCACACTCCTTAAAAGTCTGGAAGCGAACATTCTGGCACCGAATGTTCTCGAAACAACCGAGCTACATATACAAGGGAAGCAGAGTCGCTGCCAGGCTGTCAGTTTGAAAGCTACAATCGTCGCGATAACTTGCGCCCCCCCCTTGAGTTTTTTCTGTATCCGCCACTGATTGGACCATATACTTCGATGACAGCTACGCCAGGAGTCCAACTTGCTTCTTCAGGTTTGAAGTCTAACCATTCAATCATTTCAAACCTGAAGAAACTAACTATAGTGCTGGCCAAACTGTCGCCGAAGGACATGGATCAACGCAGAAAAAAACGGAAAACTTTCACCATTTGGACGTCTCCGCCAAAGCCTTCACTTCATTAGTTTTAAATATATTTCAAACAATGGAAGCTGAGAAGTTGTGGGTATGATTGTTGGAAATTTTTATAAGGTTTCATCGTAAACAAGCGGCAGTTTTCGATTTTTATGAAAAATTTCCTTTTACTGGTATCTAAAGTAATGAATTAGTATGATCGAGGCTGACAGTGAACTTACCGCCTCTTCATACTATATGCACTTCACTTAACATAGAATTTGATGAATTTGACCTCATTTTAGTGAAGAAATTCTCATATTTCCAATGATATCAAAACGTTAACCCCTTGCTGAACGACTTTTCGAGCAAATAGCCTGAAAATATAAGCTGTTTTGCATGGGATAGATTACGGCTGTGCGCTCCAGAAGGAGAATGTTAACAAAATTAGGAATTTATAGCACCTAGATTTCGTCAATAAACTAACGGTGTGTAGTTTGTATGTTTTCTCAACAATTTATGAAAAATAATTAATAACTCACCGCAGTTATTTTTACAGAATCGCAAAAAACTGTTGTGGATACGTTTTCACTACACGGCATGAAAAAAATGAGTCGAGTTAGAAACTTATGTAGCTTATTTATTTAATTAGTAGGAATGTTCGTCATGCATGACTATATTTTTACGCCATTAATGTTACAATATTTACTTTATACTTCTTACAGACGCTGAAATTAAAAAAATGAAATACGAATATGGTCTCCATTATGACTAGGGAAATATCTCGCTCAAACTACCTTAACGGTATGAATCAATATGATTTTTTTAAATCGTAAACTTCGCACCCATCTCTGTAACGATTGGCGATCTCACCATTTCTTCGTTTTGCATGCGACGCTCAACTGGGTGTCATATACCTACAGATATACAATAGTTTATAGGTGGGAGGAATATCCGAAGAACGGTGCCCGTAAATTGATAACTCGTACCCTTTGTTGCATTTTCTCCTCAATCTCCATCCTCGCTAAGAGAAATGCCTTATCTTATAAATCATTCAAAACTCTTACTATACTATGTAAAGCCTCGTGATTTTCCGATATCATGTAAACATTCTAGAGTAATCATAGCTGCACTGTAGAATCAAATTACTAGTTAATTAGGAAGATGTATCCAATGTAAAATGTAAATTCGAAGGTTTCCGTGGCGTTTTCATCTATGTTTAAAGGCTTTCGGGCGTCATCTGCGTGTAGATGTCCGTTGGCGACAACAGTTACTCCGGCCATCATGCTGACGTCTTCAAGTCAGAAGTGGCGATGCATGCTCGTTGTATGTACGTCTTTCATAGGGGTGTAAGACGCATAACGACCGTACCTCGTCACTTTTGACCTGAAGACGCCAGCAGGATGGCTTGAGAAAATGTTATCGCCAATGGACATATTCACGAGGAGGAATTCCCGAAAGCCGTTACTCATCAGTGCTTTATGTATTTCAAAGAATAGAAGTCGAGCAGTTGTGACTATAAAGTTGAGTTTTAACTACGATTCCATGACAAGCTAGGGATATTTTTGACAAAATCATGAAATATTTTTCTTGTGAATGATAAATTAAGATTATGAAGCAATGTGAACGAGACAGAATTTTAGACATACCATACGGTGAAAAGACGGAATTAAAAAAATAGGAATTGTGAGGGCAATCAAATTCCAATAATTGAAGATATGAAATAATATCATTGATGCAGACTATACTTAGGGCTTTAGGGCACGATCTAATGCTTAAGAAAACTCTGGCAAGAGGTTAATAAAATGCTCCTGTCACGCCCAAATGAACGACACATAATTGAGACTTCATGCAGGCAGCATGCGATCACTAGTCGTGCATCGTGCACACGTCCGGAATCATGATGAGCTGGTCGCACGGATATGTCGCATTCACCTTGCGAAGGACGAGTCCCTTCCAAGGCGGAGACGTAGACTGGATCTTGATGAGGTGAAGGGGGGCCGTCGTAGAGTAAGGTTAGTGTCACATAGTCTTGTATAGCAGCAAAGGGGGGGGGGTAGAGTGAGTGGGCGAAGGGAGAGGAGGAGGAGTTGGGGCGGGGGGAAATATCCGGAGAACGGTGCCCGTAACTCGATAACTCCCGCCCCGTGTCACATTTTCTCCTCCTATTCCTCCTCCCGTGCTCTCGCTGCGAGAAGAGTATCAGAAGACACCTCACGCCCCGTCTCCCGCTGCGGGTAGAATGCCAATCAACCAGCTGATGGGGTGTGACTGTTGTCGTGAGCTTTTAAAAGGAGGTAGGCATACCCCACTCTCATCGCAGTCCATCGCGACAGAACTCTAACCCATCCCCTACACCCTATTCCTAAAACCCTACACCCCCTTCTTCCCTTCTCGTATATTCCCCTCCAAGAGGAGATCCCCCTGCCCCTTCCCCGCCCAAGCTAACCGTCTGGGAAGAGCCTTGAGGTTAGCCACTCATGCGGGGAGAGTCGTTGTCTTCATGTAAAATGTATGAAAGGCGGTGTGGCTGGCGGGAAAATTATGATCTCCAGACTGCCTCACTTTTATAGAGAGAGGGGGATTGCTGAAAAAAAAGTGTTGGGACTGTAACGAGAGAGGTACTGGTTCATACATGCTTGCCGTTTAATATGATTTCTGATCTGGCAGTGGTGTCGGTCATTAACGGATGCGGTTTATGGCTAATCGAGGTGTTTGGTGGGAAGAGGTTGGAAGGCAAACTGGGAAGTGGCAACTGCTGCTGATGATATCAGATGCGATTGATTGATTCCGATTTTTTTGCTTGTTTCAATGCTATAATTAGCCGTGAAGTAGTTTCCAATTTTGCTTGTCACGGGATATATCTGGTTCCTTCGGAAAAAAAATAGGTATCGATTATTATATATGGCTGAGGTGCTTTTGAAGTGACGGATAGCAGCTCTTTCGCGATAGTTACCGCGTATGAGAACATACACACGTTTGTTGTTTATTGGCATGTGCTACAAGTTAGAGGACGGAATAATTAGCATTTAAAGATTTTCTTTGCAACATGTAATCAAGATTGGGGCGTAAAACGTTGGCCGGTGGATTCATATAATCGAAATGGAAGGACCATGTGAAGTTCAAACAGGCCATGGATATTTCATACGTATTTATCTTGGTGGAAGCTCTATGGAAGGTAGGAACTAATAGCATGAGGAATTTGATGTTACACTGACCACAAAAAATATGGCTGTCATTGTCGTTGCTGGAAAGCATCAATACCTATACTGTATTCATATGATATTCAGCTACGCATGAGTGTTATGCATACAGTGTTAATTTTCGCTACTTCAAGAAATATATTTTTGTAGTTGCTCTTTGGGGTGAGGAATAACGGAAAGACGTTTAAAACAATGGCGCAAAATTTCTGTCTTTTACAAGAGTAATTTAAATTCTTGTCGTGTTGGTGTGTCTTGTGATGCCGCGTCTTGTGATGATACGTGTGACTGGATGACGTACAAAAGAGGTCTCAATGTATATTCGGAGGGCTAATCGTCAAAGTTAAATTGGGCTAAGTCTATCGGAGTTAGTTATGAGATACGTCTTAAAGTTCCATGCATAACTCCCGTAAATCAATTTTTCCCAGTGCTCTCGAGAACTGTTGCCATGTAGAGACGAATATATGATCTTTGGACTTGGGTTCTCTCTCGCACTAAAAATATAAGATTCTAGCCTTCCTATACAATCGTCGGAAAATGAACTTAAAAATACTGAGCCCTCTTTATTTTATTCTCGTTCCCATACTTGCGTAGGTGGGGCAGGTATTTTGCATTCCATATACGGCTACGAATCATTGCCACTCCCCTCTCCCTTTGAGAATGGGATACATATATGGTTGCTCACAAATGAGGTGAACTGAAGAGTGGGAGGAGCGTGAGGGGAATTCCCTCCTTTCCGCCCGTATCACTCGATGTGGTCACACTGACGATCGGTCTCCCCGACTGAAACACTCACTCCCCGACACGCCAGACGCGTTCATGGGGCGGACACCAGAGGGTGGGGGGGGGAGGGAGAGAGGGGGGTGGACCTGTCGTTCGTCGCGAGGGAAGAGGAAAGCAAGCGAGTGCGAAACTGCATTCTCCGACTCGGTCGGTTGACTACCCGGCCGGCTCCGAATGAATCCGACCGACTTCCTTCCCGCCCATTGGTCCGCGCGACGCGCCGGCAGACAAGAGACTGCTCTTGGGCGAATATCCATGCCCGTCCGCTTTGGTGCCGGGAAACGCCGCTGCGGACGCGGACATAAAAAAACAAGCGAAAAGCGTTCAGCCGACGGTACTATTTCTAGTGCGTGCATCTCACCAGTCAGACATATTTGTCTGGTGGACTGAGTGGCAGTTTACTCCCTTGCCGGAATGTATGGCGGCATTAACTTTTATTAATGACAGTATACTGTCGGTCACGGTGGGGTACTCGGGAGGGTTTCTACCCTGCTATTCCATCGTAAAGCGTCTCTTTCGTTTCACTAATTCCATCTTCTTATCACATGATTCATTCCTCTTGTCATCCCGTCCAGTTTAATTATTCTGTCCTTCCCTATTCCCAGCTTTCCCGACATACTATAGAAGTCTACAGCGTAATATTCTTTTTCATAGTCACCACTTCTGTATCCTCCTTATCTCCTCTCCATCCCTGTGATGCCGAATTCTTCTTTTATCGAAAATGTTAATACCGGGCGATTCCACACTAACACAACAAATGACCATACACTTGTGGCTTGACCTTTGACAGTCACGTTTATGCGCAACGGAAGATTTATGATGCGAAGAGATCTTTTGTAAAATATTAGCCCATTATATGATTAAATTTCAAATATAGGGCGAAGATCATTCGAACGTCTTAGTTTGGCGCAATACCGCGCGTCGCACCTTCGAAGATTGGGTACAAAAATTGTCGACTTAATATTTTCGTGATAAGGAGACGACAACCATCTGAATCTCTACTAACCTACGTTTAAGAACCCCTAAATTAAGTTTTAGAAATCACCAGGCCTTATTTTGTGGAACGTTCTTGACAAATAGTTTAAATAAGCTTTTATTTGTGGCGCACAACCACAGGACGGTGGATCAACAAAAACGGCGACTTTTATGGCGTGAAAAGTGCGATTTATAACAACGCATAGGAGATTTAGTCAGGCAGCTTTCTGCAGTTTTAAAATTATTCTTTCAAGAACATAAAAGAAACGTTTTAAGTCAGTTAATGTAGCTAACAAAAAATTCAAACAGTCTGAGACGTGCGCGCTTGCATTAGTGATGGCGCGTTTGGAGGTATGTAATTAGGGCGGTCTTCATATGCGTTGCGTATTCGGTAACGTATTTCTAAGTGAAACGTTGCGCATCAAGTGCACGTTAATCTGTGCTTTGACACAGACGATGATTAACCACAGACTTTGAAAAGAGGTAGGAGAAAGAGTATTTCTTCTGCAACATTATCTGTCGTTATTAGCTCTCGAAGACTAATCAACAGTTGAAATACCACTTTTTATTAATTAATTTCCGATGTAAGCCTAACCTTATGCTTTAGCTGCCGGGAGGTCAACACTTCAGAGACCTCTCCTGAAGTTAGTGCGGCGCCAATATCCCAGAAATCCTTATTTTTGGGACAAATAAGTTATATTTTAGGAGAAAACAAAGTATTTATTCTGCTACGATCACCTCTAAGTTATAAATATTTCCCTCGCATTTCTGTGATAGTTACTCTGCTGTAATGAACCGCCTTCCTATTTCTATCAAAGGTTGTCTCTTGTCGCAAACGTTACATAACCTACCCGCCGGAGAATTAGTGATGAAGAAAGGGGTTGTATGGGGAAAGGGGTACTAGGGGAAAGGGAATATAAGGAGAATTAAGAGTAGGCGGGGAACTGGAAGGTTCACCAAGATTTTAGGTTGTCCATGCGTTAGCTAACCTTTTATCCTTGGAATCACTAGTAATCGATGAGTATGTCGGTTTTCGGTATGTAAGAGCTGCGATAGGTTGAGGTCATTAGAATACTAAATTACTATAGTCTGCGTGTAGGACATAGGTACTTTGTGTTCTCACTTGACGATATTGTCTTTAAACCGATCCAACATTGGACAACATATTTTGATGAGAGTCCAAATTTACTGGAGAGCACCAGAAAAAAAAACATAAAAACATTGAGGAAATCGCTTAAGGTTACTCTTTGCCTCATTTGAATTAGTGCGAAAATAAATCCCTGGAACACTAATTGGGACGGTCATAAATTTTATTATGGCCTTTGTATTTGGTCTCTTGAAATATTCTAGATCTACCCATGTAATAGAGTATAGGCTATTTCAATGGTATCTTTAAAATGTTTTACATTTTTACCCCTTAAGTAATTTTTTGAAAAGCACCTTGATAAAAGCTGTTTTTCATAACCAGTAGTTTGAGGATGACTTGCTGTGATTTACTCATTGCCTGATATCATGCTTTTCATATTTTCATCAAGTGATTTGTCCCGACGCAAACTTTGTACACGTTACGGCCTACCTTTGTCTCTTAGTGAGTGGGAAAGTTGTTTTTATTATATACGAGCGGAAGGTACCCGTTGAAATTCAACGGGTGTGAAAAACGTTAAACTTATTTTATAAGAAAACCACAAAGCCTGAAGAAAAACTATATATGTGGTCATTCGAGGAGTTCGTAACCTATCCTGTATGTTGTGTTTGTTGTGGTGGACACGCCGACCGTTTTCCAGGTGCACGGAGAGATGAGTGACTATTGGTCCACCTTTATGCACGGGAAACCCAAAAATGAGTGAATGTAAGTTAACTGCACTTTAACACTTTTAAACATATAAATAACTCGTGACGTTAATGATGTGGGAATTGGTCTAAAAAACAGTTCGCAATCGTAATTAGAGGAAGACGGTTTCACTATGTGTAATACATCTGAGTATTAAACGATAATAAACAACGCCGTGTTTGTTGTAGCAACAGAGGCATTATTACCATTGATATTCGCTGCACGTAAATATTCTTGCACACATAATTGTGTGTAATCAATTAATTTCCTGTATGTGTATTGTTTACTTCGTAAGTGTTCTCTCATACACATGCGATGCCCCTTTGAGAGCTACTTTGAGAAAGACGATGAAGAGTATACTTGTTGTAAATATGCATTGAATTTATCGATTAACCTCTGAAGAAATCTATCATGGGGCCCTTGGGACTCTGGGCCCTTCTTATACGGATTTGCTTTCTACGTACTATCATGGGCCTGTAGGAAAACGTGACATTTCAATGCTAGAGGTGGGTATATCCTCTGAAAATCAAATCTATGGTTGTCAAGGAAATATGTTATTGTTGATTTCAGATAAAAATGTGAGATTTTTCAGCTGAAAAGATGAATTTCAGAAAACTTCTGAGGGTAGAAGAAAATCGATTGATAAAATTAGAAACTTCCTTTATTCAGCCATCCGATAAAAAAAATCCCAGGCCTATATCTTGAGTGAAAGTACTTTTAAAAAGCAATGAAAGAAACCACTGCACCGAACCCAATGCTTAGCATGGACCACCAGGGGTGACCCTCGGGGGCTTTTGGGGGTCCTGAGGGCTTTTTAATATAGCATATATTACAACCAGACATTTTTTCTATCTACATGCCAAATTTCAGCTCAATCGGTTCAGTAGTTTTTGCGTGATAGAGCAACAGACAGACAGAGATCATTACATTTTTATGTATTACTAAGGATCACACCCTTAACCCTGAAAAAAAAGGGTTTTGGTTAATTGAAAACCCTACAGTGTTTGTTGTCTACCAGTAACAAACATGTGTTCCAAATTTCATCAAAATCGGCCCTGTGGTTTAGGAGGAGATGTGGAACATACATACATACATACATACATACATTGACTTTTATATATATAAAGATAAAGATTGTTATATTGTTGGTTGAACTCCCGTAGGCGAGACTAATAGCAGTTATCTATTAGCCTTGTGTGTGATGAATCATGATTAACTGCATGTTACCAAGCTGACGTGGATTCTCCATGATATATTATACCTAATTAATCGCAAGGTAAGGCTGCCGTCTTCGCTGGCATTGACTTAGCGTGAAGATGTTCCGATACCACGAAATTTGTTCCATCGGTGATTCTTAATCGTCTGTAATAATTTATGAATACTTCTTTTACTGTGATTCAAATACCAAAAGTTATGGTTGTCACTGCAAGTGAGACTTCATAAATGTCTGCAGCCATTATATTCATGTGTAGCGCGTAATGTTATTATAATATTAATTTAGACGGTAATTTTATATATAAGTTTATATTAGTGTGAGTTTTATAGTTTTTTCTCAAAACAATCAATCATTTGAGAAAATCTATCAATCGTTGTTCAACGTTTTGATTTTTCAATATGTACATACATTATTTTGGGTCAGAATGATTTGCATTCACTTTTAGAGTTTAATTTAGTCCCTTAAGAAACCAAGATATCCCACTATCCTCTAGACCCTTATCAGTAGCCATTTGCCAAATTTTTTACAATGTGATAGAAAAAAACAGGACTCAATTAACAAAAAGGCGGATCTCACAACTTTCTTTCTCATTAAAAATAAATCGACTTCTCTTGTTCTTCCCTCTCTCTCCCCCTCGCTCCATCTCGACCCGACAAGCTCCCGAAAAGAGGTCCACACCCACCAAGGTGGACGATTCCAGCAGGCGCGCCAGGGCCAAGGGGGGCGGTGGGGCCGGGGGCTCGGCGAAAGGGGCCCTCGGGGGCGTTTGCAGGATGAGCGCCCGCGTGGCCACGGCGTCCTCGGTGGCCGTGGGGTCGGAGCGAGGCGGAGGCGACGCGGGAAAGGCCACGCAGCAGAGCCTCTCCGGAGTGCCGCAGCTTCTGGAGGACCTGCAGAAGCTGTCCGAGGACAAGGACTCGGCAGACGTCGTGTTCCTGCTCGGCCGGGAGGAAGTGCCTGTCTACGCCCACCGCATCGTCCTCATGGCAAGGTAAGGCAATCCATCCCTCTTTCTTATCTTGAGGGGTTTATCGTGTTAGTAAATGTTTGGATTTTCATCGAAAAAATCGTTTCAGTTGTCAAGGGTTAGGATTTCGAAAATTCAGGTGGTAACAATGGAACGCTTATCGGTGGAGAGTTTGCACTCGACTGTGAATCACAGTCTGTGATGTAGATCTCGATTTATACCCTGGAAACCATCGGTGCGAATGTTATATGCATATTAACCTACTGGGAGGGTTATGACATAACCTTCGGTTCGATCAAAATCTATGTGTTACATAATGACTCCGTGGTTATCATTTAGCATATAAATTCTGTAGCGAATAAATTGACTGCACCATCGGATAGGATTGCGAAAATTCGGGTGGAAAGAGGAAAATAATGGGTAAAACATTACGGTAATTAGCACTGCTAGTTCTGTTACGTAGATTCTGTTTTTCGTTCGCAGGTTTCCGCGGCGTTGATCAGATGATATCAACATTTTTCGGGTGACGTCCGCGTATGTTGTTTAGGATCACAACAGATTCTCCAACTATCCTGCTGGCGTCCTCAGGTAAAGGGTAGCGAGAAGCTTTGGTAAACCTCGTAATCCTTCATCTGAGGATACCAGAAGGATAGCTGGCGAAACTGTTGGGATCGTAAGCAATATACGCGGACGTCACCCGAAAAATGTTGTTATCACTAGATTATGATTTGTAAGATAGAAGACGATAAGATAAGATAATGCTTTATTTGCTCTAGGAATAGTTTCCTTTGAAGCATGATTATACAATAACAACTCTGACAGACCTGGTCAGAACAGGAAAACAATCACACTCAGAGTAATCAATCTGTCAATCAATCACATTCAAGGTAAACACATTCAAGAAATTACAACTTACAACAAATAAATACAAATATAGTTTCAATGCATAGGAGTCATCACATCAAGACAATATATTAATTCATTCCTTTCATATAAATGTTTACACAAATAATATTTCATTGAAATAAAACGGAAACAAACATTTTTTAAATTTTTCTATTGTCTTGATGTTCTTCAAATCTTGAGGAATCGAATTCCATGTATGACAGGATTTTACATAAAAGGATTTATGGTATATAGTGGTCCTGTGACTGGGTATAATTCATTTATTTTTATTTCTGGTATTCCTTGTTTATTTAGCTAAATTATTTAAGTAAGGCTGGAAAATTTAGGAAGGAGTTTCAGTTTTTAAAAGCTTATACATAAATACACCCATTTGAAATTTTCTTATTTGTTCGATTTTTAGGATTTTAAATTTATGGTAGTATGGAGTAATATGCTCCCTATATGCTGTATCGCACACATAAAGCATACAGGATAGCATTGTTTTGTATTTTCTTCAGTTTGGATAACTGAGATTTGGAGATATTTGTCATCACCAAAGAACAATAATCAACATGATGGATCAATAAGGTGGCCAAGACGATCGGTACGAAAGTCACGTGGAACGCGAACGCGAGATTAGAGTTCATCGTTGTCCATGTTAAACCTCCCTTGTGTCGCGATGGGGATGCATTTAGTTTAATTCTAGATATTGTCATCATCGGCGACAGTGAATGTAAAATGAAGCGTTGGACATTGACTGAGAATTGAATTGCGAACCATCGGATTTTCGAGCCATTGAGCAGCTGATACGTCACCCAGGAAGACTATCATAGCACACCAATATTCTTATCACAGCACCGTGGGAAGACCCTTTTACACAAATATCGGAAATGGCGACGGGCATAAAATTGATACATTACGATATGGAAAATATCATTAATGGAATCGCAGTGCTTTATGATGAAGCCAATAAAGTGTAATTTTCACGCGAAATGAGCTAAGAATTTTATTCCTGCTTGCATTACAGAACTTTTGGTGAAATCAGAATAGCAATTCTTTTGCCTGTGACTCTGATTGGACTTTCATCAGTAATGGAATAACCCAACGTACATTGCGCTGGATCGTAGACCTTGCCTCAGTTTATGGAACAACCACTTGTGTAGAAGTCGTATAAGAACAAATAAAATTAAAACTAATAAGGTTCAACTAAATTATACCCATTTCACATAACTCCTGTTTTATTGTGCTAAGAACAAATGACATGCCGATGAATGCTTGAAGTATGGCAACAGAGTTATTTTGTAGTTTATATTACAGATGGAAGGGAATGTTTGCACTATAAGATAGCTTGAGATGTAAGAGTTGACTCCTTATTATTGGTTATAGTTGAGCCTTGATTATCTACTCTTCTATTCTATTTTCTATATATGCAGGGTGATTACAAAAGAATGCGTCGGTTTCAAAGATCTGTACTTTTCAAATGGTACAAGCTACAGAGCTGCGTGACCACTTAAAATGACCGGTACATTCTCTAGTTTTGTTGAAAAAAATAACATTACAAATGTTCAAAATGTCCTCCTTGAACACCCCGAACAATATCAAGTCGATATTCAAATTCCTCCCACACTTTGTGAAGCATGTCAGCAGTTACTGTCTTCACAGCCAAAGTTGTGCGTGGTTTGAATTCCTCGCTGTTAGTAGGCATAGATTAACATTGGTTTTTTCCTCTACTGGAAGCAGATTCCAATTGTTTTGTGTTTCAGCAAGACGGGGCTCCCCCCCATTGGCACCTCTCAGTTTTTGCTCATCTTAATGAGACCTACCCACAAAGATGGATTGGTCGATTTGCAAGGCAAGACCTCGCCCTTCATCTGTGGCCTCCGAGGCCACCTGATCTCACTCCATGTAATTTTTTTGTGGGGATATGTCAAAGGTCAAGTCTTTGTGGCGTCATTGGCTAATAACAGCGAGGAACTGAAAGCACGCATACCTTTAACTGTGAAGACAGTAACTGCTGACATTCTTCACAGAGTGTGAGAGGAATTTGAATATCGACTTGATATTGCTCGGGTTACTCAAGGAGGATATATTGATATATAGGTTATTTTTTTCAACACAACTAGAGAATGTACCGGTCATTTTAATAGCTCGCGCAGCTCTGTAGCACGTAGCATTTAAGAAATACAGATAATTGAAACCGACGTATTCTTTTGTAATCACCCTGTGTGAAATAAAAATGCCATTTTGCTCAACTTATTTTCCGTTATCAATAAGGCTCATAGAAAATTCATTTCTACTTCCGCAAACCTAAAATGAGATGATATGCTATTTGATAGGATTTGAGAAAATTAAGAGACACTGGCATTCGCTTCCCCAAAGCCGCATTTTCCTCTGTCGTCGTAATTGTGTCGTGTTCTTTTTCGGAAGATGGGAGAGTTGAATACGACTCCTCGGAGATATTTCAAGAATGATCCTCGCGGTGCCCTTTTCAGTCAGGACTGTGAGACCAATTCCACGGAAAGGAAACCAATTGGAGGGAAACCCATAATTTCGAGACGGCTGGCCAGAACCGAGATACAATTTAATTAGGATCATTATGTGGGCGTCCAGATCGGATCCCAAGTCTGGAGTCGTCCCGGAATACTCATGTACGTGACTCGTGGCTTCGTGAGCCGAGGAAGGATGAGCGGACTCTTCGCGGGTGAAAAAGTGGAAGCCGGATGCATTGTTCTTAGGAGTAGAAATGAAGTGCCGAGAGGAATTCAAACGTCCATCAAACTTCTTCATTGTCATAATCTATTTTTAAAAAAAGGAGTGCGCTCTCTAGAATGAAATAGGCCTTAAGATGGCTCTACACCGGGGCCAAGAAGCTCGTTTGAGACGTTTCCCTCTAACCCAGAAACGACTTTGCCGTGACAGCTAGAGACTTGCAATTTTTATATTCTGTAGATGAAGAATCATTTGTTGATTTAAGTGGAGTAACTTAATCACGAAGTGGTTGTGTTTAAAAAAATAGCAAAACTTTGGTTTTTACGAAATATTTTGGTAATATTCCGAAGCACGTTGCGCAGGCTAGATTCCGAAATGAGGATTTTCAGCCCACTTATAGCAAAGAAGCATCTTTATTAAGGCTATAGCAATGTTAAGGGTTCAAGCCTACATTGACATCGGAGTGGACCTTTTCCATCCCCACCCAAGGGTAATCGTTCCCCACTCCATTTTCGTCAGTTCCGCCTTCACAGTTTCCCGTTGGGCTTCTACCACCCCAGTAGGCAACTACAGGCGGCGACCGTTAACTTGAGTTGGCTTGGAAGTACAGACACACCTTAAGTAATACAAGATTTAAATACCTCGATGCAGCAAGCAGTGTGCCAGGAAGATATATTCCAGGCAACTTTATGTATTATCAGTGAAGCAAAAGTCAAAACTAATGAACAATGTTATTAATGGATGACAACAGTAGCAATATATTAGTTTAAGCCAATGTCTATAAACTGCACCAATAATCTCACGTCTTCCCCCAGTCGTATACAATTCTTGGAAGACGGTCGGAGTTCTAGAATTACCGGGAAGCTTTTCTGCTTATTCATGAACTTAATGTTACCATACTCTTCTGTATTATTAATATTCTGTATTCGTCTCATATTCACTCGTCCTAGAGTTATGCCTTCAAATCAATTAGACTTGCCAGGTAGATTACTGAGGGTTGGAGTACCTACCTCAATTTCAAATTAACATTATCATCGAATCACCATCAAAACGATAGCAATATGTGTATGCAGAACTGTAATAGAAGTTTAGCTGTTGTTTGGAGGCTTTCTTTTTTTGTTGACTTCTCTATTTATTATAATATAATGATATTTGTCGGCGTGTACAAAAATTTAACAAATGCTGCTTATTTTCCTTGCAATGACAATTAAAACTTACTTCTCCGTTCACACCGGTGTATAGTCATTTTAATATGCATGTCAGAGAACCAGAGAGGTAGTCTCTCAAGACGTGAAAACTAGGTGTATGGTTGGTTACACTTGCTGCAAAAATACATTTTTTCGTCTTCAATGAAATAACCTTGTCATACTATATCTCCAGGTAAGACTGCAGTGACAAGAGAGAGCGACTGCTGGACTGGAATATGATAAATATTGATTGCCATTATCAATTCTCGTCGTGCACACAATTAAATATGAAAACCATTTGGGAGAGAAAGTTATATGAACTTTTTAGGTAACCACTTCTCGGAAATAAATGCAAGGGAAAATTGATCGGTATATCCACAGGAGGTCAAAGAATGTATTACGAGAAGCTACAATTGGAAAAATCATCGCGAGGAATTGTGTTGGAGATGACGAACTGGTATGGATAGATAACGGAATAACTTAGCAGGCCTAGGACGCCTATGCTGATGAGTGGTTTAAACGTTAGCACCTTATTGAGAAGCGCGACTTAATATTCGTCAGTGCTGAGTGTATCTCGCTTTTTCTTGAAGGTTTGTATTCTCCAAACTAACTCGCATTGAAGTTGCACAATACATTGCAATAGATAGATAGATATTTTATGCAAATATATTCCAGTTCATATGTTTTATTTATCACGAATACCTTCGGAATTCGCATAGCGAAGAGCCCATTTCTTGTAACTCGCTGGTCCGAGTACCATTTTGGACATGGGTGGTGTGTTATCTCTGATTGTTCGCAGTTTAGGACTGAGACTATTGCAGCAAGCCACGAGTGGTTTATCTGAATTCCATTGCATTGCGGGAAACTCGAAGCGATCTAGTGGCAAAACTTTGCCTATTTTCCGACTGAATTTGATGCGATAATTATGAGTAGTTCTCGGTTGCTGAAGCAACATTCCATGGCTTCAGCCTTGAAACATTTTCGGGTTTTAGTGGCTCTTTCTCGTATTCGTTGCCACTCAGGCGTTGAAGTTCTTCAATACCCACCGTTTTCTGTAATGGGCACGCCTATGTTTGCATTCCTGTGCTGGCGTGGATAGTGCCTAACTTTCCAAGTAAGCAGTCCTCTAAAAAAGAGCGAATATTTCATATCTTCCCCTCCTTCCTCCGCGTCGACTGTAATTCACTGGGGAGCGGCACGGCCTTCAGTTTCTATACTCTTAGCGACGCACAAATTTCCTCTCCTGTCATCCTCAAAAGCGCCGACAACATCATGAATCCGCGGCTCTTCCCGTCCCGGGCCCGGCTTCGACATGAGTCCCTCCCTGAGTTCTTCTGAGGATATTCTTTCTGGATTAAAAAAAAGGTACCTCCTCTACCCTCGAAGAAATGCTCATACGCTTCCTATTTGTTATCAAAAAGGGATGAGGATAAATAAAAGAAGTGAGTTTTCTGACGAAAATCCCGACCCCGGCAATCAAAAAATGAATGAATTGATAGGTGTTTTTCAATGCATCATCCCGCATCTGCTGTGGGAATCAAGGGGGATGTGATTCGATTCAAAGGCAGAGAGATATGGTGGCGTATAGTTTTTTTGAAGGAAGGGTTTAGGGAGATGACTAACAGGATTGGGGAGCTACGTGGGAGGGGAGGAGGATGGGTTGAAAAGGCGGGTGAGGCTCTGTGTGTGTATCGTTTCGGCGTAGAGGGGTTCGACTTTGCTTCCATGTAAGAGAGGAAGAGAGAGGCTAGTGTAGTGTGGGGAGGATTCTATCGAGGAAGGCAGGAAGAGGGTTTTCGGCGGTCGGAACTTAGTAGTGAGGGGGGCAGGGCGAGGGAAACCTTGCGGAGAATGAGCGGAATATGGCAGTGGGGGGGGTCGCTTCTGTTTATCCTTTTGTTCTTGCCAGTCTCTCCATAAAACGGGCCGAAAACTGGGCTTTTGAGTCATGTCCCCTTACACTCGAAATACGTGCGGCGCAATCCCTTCCCATCTACATGCACTTTGCTCAGTAAGTGTGCGTGTTCCCCTGTCTCAGATGCCGACTCACCGCTTCTTTTTTTATTTCTTCTCATCTGCATACATAACCCCTTGATGTGCGCGAGATATGAGCGGAAGATATTTTTTTTAACTTCATCTCCTTCCTTCCATCCTTTTGTCAACATTTTTTATTAATATAGGAATGAAGAACCGTCTCTCTCTCTCTGTCATCTAGTACAAACGAGTATATGCTCTCTAAATATCTCTCTCACTCTCTTTCCAACTTTAAATTTGAAAAAAATACACGCAAGTAATATTCTCTCCTTATATGCTGCCTTCCGAAGGCTTCACGAGGTTGAAAAGGTAATTATAAGGTTACGTCGTCATGAGAGTAGATACATCGACAAATGCTAATGGAAATAGAGTGAATTCTCGATTATCAGATGTAATGTGGACTGATGCCACCTCGGATTATGAAAAATTCGGATAATACTCTGAAGTCTGATGTGCGAGAATAATTTGCGACAAAAATAGGATATTTCTATACTTTGCATACTTCATTTTTCACATTTTCGAGTTGAAATACTTCTGTGAATTGCCTTAAATTTGGAGATCGAACTAATGACTGAATTATGACGTTCGTTTGCATGAGCTAAACTGGTTTGGTACTGCCAAAATATACAAGATTAGTGCCTCGGTAAATCAGGACTCGGATAATCAAGAATTATGTACGCCGAATAACTAAACAATTTCGCAAAGGAGCTTTGGTGTTGGTGGAGGGGAAGGCAATACGGGCGGACTGTGGGGCCCGGGCGTAAAATTGCTCTGCCTGCATGACAACGCCCACCGAGGAAGGCGTATGATATCCTCCTCGGTTATCTCGATTACAAATATGCTATGACACCTAAGCTCTCAAGAAATGTATGGATACAAAGGAGAAGGATCATCGCATGACGCATGTCTTTGTTGCTTTTCGTATCACTTCCGGTTAGCGAGCACTACTCCGTTGAAAATAGCCAAATGTTGGCGAAGATAGCGATGTTTCTGTCCTATATGATTAGTAACAACTCTACAAAAAAACTTTTTCCCCATTTATCCACTTTTAAGTTAGTTTGAGCGAGATAGTTCCCTAGTCATAATGGAAACCATATTCGAAATTTATTTTTTAATTTCAGTGTCTGTAAGAAGTATGAAGTAACAATTGCGATATTAATGGTGCAAAAAATATAGTCATTACATGACAAAAATTTTCAATAATTAAATAAATATACCCACATAAGTCTCTAACTTGACTCATTTTCTCACGACGTACGGTGAAATCGCCTTCAAAATTGAAGTTTTTTTTGCAATTCTGCAAAAATTATTGCGGTGAGTAATTCACTATTTTTTATAAATAGTTGCGAAAACGTGCACACTGAACACAGTTAGTTTTTTGACGAAATCTAGGTTTTGTAAATTCCTAAATTCTCCAATATTCTCCCTCTGAAGCGAGCAGTCGTAAACTATTCCATGTAAAACATCTTATATTTTTAAGCAAATTGCTGGAAAGGTAGGTAGGTTTGTATCATTGGAAATATGGGAGTGTTTTCTTTAATTCTGAAGTCAAATTCATCAAATTCTAGGAGAAGTGATGCTTCGAACTACCTTAAAGCACCGAATGGTGAAAACAGTTTTTTTTTAAATCTATCAACATGCGAGCTGAGGCGTCAGCGGTCTGAAAACGTCTTTTCTGGCGTCATATCGACCCTTTTCCCATTAACAGAGCGAGACATGTAGAGGAGGAGTGTGGAAACGAATTTCAAAGGAATTTTTCAATTTCACCTCCCACTTGTTTTCATCAAGCATCTTTGCGTTGCTGATTTTGTTTGTTTTTTTTCATTCGCCGGTCGAAATAGTCGATTCACTTCCAAGAAATGCAATTCGTAATTTGTTACAGTGGATGATTTGCGGGAGGATGCTGCCGCTGGATCTCTTGCTCGGTGATTAAACATCTGACTTATTATTTCCGCCGCAGTGGTTCGATGCTCGACCGTGCGTGTCCCGACCTGGATCTCTGCTTTGCTCCGTCTCCCTTGGCCACCGTTTCGATCGCAAAAAAATATTGCGATGACGGTGAAACCATTGAATGATTCAATTAATGAGTGGAACCCTTTTCTTATCGTTTCTCTTTGTTCCTTTCCCAACTTCACGTTCTCCTTCCTTAAGTGCACCACTCGTTGTTATTTTCAGTCTCCTTAAAGATGCGTTTTTCCTTTTTCACTTCTCATACTTTTCACTGATTCCATGGCAACGTTATGAAACGTATTCGTTATCTTTTATCTCCTCCCCCATAAATCCCCACACTTTTGAAAAAAACATTCATGTTTTCTCAATTTATGGTCTCATGTTGGAGTTAGAAGACTTAGCTTCCTCTTATGATCGGCTATTTTATATCATTCGACCCTCTTCGACTTACGTTTGGAAGCATAGTTAACCCAGAGGGATGGAAACACTTCTTTTCCGTAAACAAACGGCACAATATTTGTTGCAGTCGTTGTATTAAGCACATAGTTCCTTGGAACATGAAAATATAATATCCCAGATATTTTTCTTGCCTCAACGAAGTACTTGAAAAATGGGCCGAGGGTGTTTAAGAGATCACAAACTCTTATTTTTTATATAGTCATATTAAGGTTGAAATTGCAATAAGAGCGTGGAGCACGCTTCAGACTGTCTATAAACCTGTGTAGACGCGAGTATCACTGAATGATTTATTTGTAACCAGGCATGAGGCAGGCATTTGGAGGCATGGTTTGATTGTAACTGAGGAAGCGCATTAGCTAAATTTTCGTAAAATCATTCACTCACAAATGTTTCTATGCTCTAATTTGCAGAATTTATTGATTTATTATGTGGAATGTAATTGCTTTATTGTTTCGTTTTCCACCCCTTAGCCATTATTTTTACGAATTTTGTAGAATTTGTTGTATTTTTTGTAAAAATGCTCAAGTGATGTTGAAAAAGTACTCGTGTTAGTCTGTGGGTATGCTAATTAAAAAAGTAATCTGGAGAGCTAAGTTTGCTGATTAAAAATATATCTAAGGCAAGCATGTATGCAATATATAATAATAATACTAAATAATAACATAGTGCTGTGTCATCAGCAAAAGAGGTAAGCTTTCCATAAAACTTTCCATTGCATAGGTTATTAACAAATATTAGGAATAATATTGGTCCCATAACTGAACCTTGTGGAACCCCACAGGTAATATGAGTCTTACAGCTAATACAATTTTGAATTGGAACACATTGGTATCTATCGATTTCAAAATGTCATATATCATGGAGTTTATATAGTGAAGAAGGTTACGTTATGGTTGTAAATAGAGATTCTCTTTCGTCTAGCGTGAGAGTCGACAGTCAAACATAGAGGTTATAATCTCAGAAATGGTTTATCTTGTTCCTTTCTCCCGCCTCGTTCTCAACATTGCCATTAGATGATAACATATCAAGGCTTCTGGATTACTTGCCTGCAAGATACGTTCTTCATATGACGTAATTTTTCTCTAATTGATCATTCTTTCTTCAGCACTGTCTGTGTCTACACCGATCAGAGAGTACAGGTAATGTAAGCAGATGGCGTATCAGAAAAGCGAGGGATAGGGTGGGGACTAAAACAGAGTTGTCAGAGGGTTAGTCAAGAAATAGTAGAGTAGGTAAGTAAATTGATGGCAGAGATTTGGAGGGTGCAATTGAAGTGGATGGAGGTCACATTAAGACAGAAGGGCATACTGAAGATGATGATGGAGTGGAAGGCATTGCCAAGACATGCAGAAAGAACTAAGAAAGTAAGGAACTTGTACTGCTATATGACTAGCCTCTTTCCCTAATTTTTCATCCGTATAATATTTTCCCTTCCCGTTTAATCTTTCACAAATATTTAATCGGTGACCACCATTCTTCATTCTTCTTCCCTGCTTGTTTAGCTCCAACAAACTTTATTTCGCAGTTCAAAAGAAAACAAGGATTTGAGAGGTCGGCAGTGGTATAATCTTTTCTTCTAATTAATAATTTTGGATTTTTATTTCCGTCTCAGTTTTCAGGTTCGAATTTGAAAGATTTCTTCTTTAAAGCACCAGAATCTCCTATCAGTTTTCCTTATAATTTCTCCTTCCTCAAATATTCACCATTTTTAAAGAACTTATTTCAGAGTCAACTAAAGAATTTTTCCTAGCACCTTAGGTATATGGCACAAGTTAATTTTCATTATCTTTAATGACTTTCATATAGACGAAGAATTATTTATTTCGTTCCTACCTCATAATCCTAAATTTTTCAATAAATTCTCGGTTAAAAAACATGATTTCCTAGCCATCTTTGTGCCTACACGATGTTACGCTTTGGAGTCTTTACTTTAATTAAGGTACGCGTTATGCTACTCAGAAAGCCTAAATTAAGTTGGAAATCTAATCTTTGAGATGGAAAGTAATCTCACTAGACTCACCCCAGGATAAAATTGACAAACATATGTCGATACTACGGCCATTCAAAAACGAAAAGGTTTTTAGGAAAATCTAAATTGTGTTTATTTTTGAAGTCATTTAGAACTTTTCTTCTTGGAACACCTCTTTACTAAATCTGTGCCTTTATTTAAGGGGTTTGCTATCGCTAAGTGGAATACAGACAGCCGTGGCAAATCAGAATTGAAATTTCAGCCATCTAATAAATAAAATAGCTCGGTGGTCTAATTTTTCTCGTACTTCTTGTTCTTAGGCTAATCTTCCCTTTTAGGATGATTTAGAGAAACATTTTATTGCTTTATCATTCACATAATTTTCCGTGGTTTTGAATAAAGAAAAGCATTTTTTCGATGTTTCATCGAAAGAACATTTTTAGGGCTATAATAATTCTTATTTTTCCTCGAAAGTTTTCTAGATTTTCCTATTTTTTTACTTCAGTGATTAGATAAATTTTTATCCGATTGAAACTCATCTGAGTAATGTCAAGTAACTAAGCGGCCTGTATTAGTATCGACTTCGGAAACTTCTATCGGTATTATTAAATCTTCTTTCTATTATATAGCACTCTTCGTTTTATCAAGATATTATGCCCAAAGATTCTTTATTTGATCCCATTACGAAATCATACTCTCCTGAATACTAACAAAAAAGATACGCGGTATCCTTATCATCTCTCGCAACGGAGACTGAATCTGTGGATTCCCTCTTCCACGTATTATTTTTCCCGTTTTTTTTCGCGCTTTCCCAAACAAAACACATTTATTCCCAATACCTTATCAACCAATTCGCGCCTAATTCATGTCCCCATCTCCCACGCATCAATTCCACGCGCCCAGAAATTTCCGCTCGCTCCCCCGCTCCAAAGTATAATCCGTGCGTTGCGAGAATTTCCCCTTCCTCTCAACCCTTTTACTCTATTCTTCCCCTCTCCCTCCCAACCCTCCCCCACCCTCCTTCCCATTGCATATGCATCAACCCTGTCACCAACAGATTACGCCGATGGCCCCTGAGGTTTAATTCCCTCTTTTCCTCCCCCAAACTCCCTCCTCCCCCTTCTCTCACTCCTGCTTCCCTCACACACCCCCCTCCTCCCTCATGCCCCCAATCACGTGCGTTCTCTATACCCTCTTCTCAGGAAAGAAGAAAAAAAATGACGTTCCCCACCCTGCTGAAGCCAACGTCCCCAGCACTCCCCCAAAATCTCCCCCTCCCCAAACTCCGAATTCACAACCGTGCCGTCGCCTCGCGTCCTTTTGTATGTTACCCATTGGCGTACCACAGGGTTCCATATTGGATCCCATTCCCTTCTCTCCGCTGCCGTCGCTTTCCTTTCTGTCCATCCGTCCTTCTCTTCCGAGCTTTGCGACCCCACAATCCGTCCTTAATACTCAAATCTTAGCGTTCCCCAACTACCTCGCCTGGCAACCTGCACGCCCTTCTAAAAATTTGGATCCCATTTCTCTCTTCATCATGGCACTGAAAATGCTCGAATCCCGAAAGGCTGCCCAATCCAGGTCCACACCCATGCGCCAGCGACTCCAACTCTATCTACTTCTCACTTCTTACTCCCTACTCTGAACCGTTGTGTAGTCTTCTCGCCTTCATGCTGAATGTTGTTTATCGTTCATTGTAAGCTCACTTATTCACGAGGTTGTATAGCTAGTAGAATGTTAAAAGTAAAATATCCCGACATAAGGCTGAGGAAGGAAATCGAAGCTTGTATAATTCTGGGCTTTCATATTAACTACTATTTATGGTCAAAGAGTTCCAAGAGAACCTATCAAAACAGGAGGCCAGCGATTATATACTGGTGGATAGTATTCGTATTGTGCGCAGTCATTCAGTTGATTTTATTGAAATTATTGGTTAGGTTATTTCCCGAGGAGATGCGTTGGTGAGTGTAGACTGAAAAAGGTGCTTGAAGTCTAAAGGGCTATAAGCTTACAAAGGCCTACACAATTTCTCTATGCTTATGGTCAAAGATATGTATGTTAACCAGATGAAGTAGGCTGTGACTTCTTTTTCAGAGCTTTATTATTGTCTACTTTTAGATTACTTTCAATTCTCTCGGCTGGGGGAAAATTCATAAGTACCTTTGGAGATTAATGTAGGGCGACCTCTCATTTATCTCCCGGTTTGGAGGTATTATGTGGAAGTGAAAGCATGGTTGGGTGGTTATATAGGAATATTCAATGGCAAAATTGTTGGCTGTAATTTGTCTATGCTAACATTTCAGGCTTCTGCTTATAAATTCATTCAAATAATAAGCTATAGTGAAATGATGAACTTCAATCACTATTATCTTCTTTCACATAGATTCATCATACATGCAGACATACATATCCATCACAGATTTCCTTTTCGATAGGCACCGTCAAGGCAGTTCAATTCTCGGTGATGTGCCAGTAAAGATAAGTCAGCTTTGCATTAATAATTTCCTCGATAATGCCCGTTTACGTTCATACTTCTTTTGCTTCAGTTAACCTCAATCATTGGTTCATACACCCCCTCCTTTTCTTAAGACCCCTAATATTACCTCTTTTAAAAATATCTTCCACCACATGCACCCATAGATTTATTCTTCTTATCTCCTTCGAATCCTGTTACTAACCTTAAACTACGAATAAAATTGACTTCATTCATGCAAATTTTGCGTAATGTCATTTGCCGTCGGTGAAAAAAGCGAGGGAAGAGATCAGTGCCATTTAGCCAGCTGCTATGTTTTTACTTTGTATTTTTTCCTCCCATCCCCCTCAGTCGATGGGAACACCTCTCCCCCATCTCAATACTAGTCATGCCTCATTTTATTCCGCCCTAACTGCGTTTTTCTCCCGTCTTCATTTTTTTAATAATTCGCTCCACACCCACCAACACCCGTTACGACCACCCCTGGGTGATAGCCCGACGCGTGTCAAATGCGGACGGAGAGACGGGGACGAAAAGGGGTGTAGGCCCTGACTGAGTTGAGTACTGAGGGGCGGGTTCCACTCTTATTGGTCGCGGCAGCATGGACCCAGGCTCGACTTTTTATGCGGACGGTGAAATATCTCTCGTATTGGCTTCACAAGCCTTTTGGGAGAAAAAAACATTTCGTGATTATTATTATTTTTTTTGAACAAGCTTCGTATTTTTTTATTTTTAAGTTTCGAGAGTTCCCTTTCTCTTCATTTCTGTATTCGTCTTTCCATTTTATCATCCCCCTCTGTGTTTCTCTTCGTTTCCTTTCCCTCTTCCCTTTCTAATTGCTTCGACGCGGTGGAAAAAATTGGAAGGGAGATTTTTTTATATTTATTTTGGAAGAGCTCACAGAGTTTGTAGGGTTGATCGTTATGATCGGTGGGAGCGCAATTTTTTTTATCATATATATTTAAATTTTGGCTGGGGTTGGGGTTTAAAAGGGTTATAGGAGGGGGGGTCATTTACGCCAGGGGGTGGTGAGGACAGGATGCAGACTGATGGGAGGGGAGGGGATAGGTAGGGGAAGGAGGATCCTGGCGATGACAAAAGGGTTTCCCCGGTGATGTCGTCCAATCGAACCTTTTCTTTCCCATATCAAAGGCCTGTTAATAGAAAAAAATTAACGCTTAATTAACACTATCATCAGCGTATGTAAAAACCTATGCATTATCTCATTACATTACAAAACCCTAACTTTCCGCATTATTTGATTCACAAATTTATCTTGAAATGACATGGGCTTAGGAAGGAATTAGTAAAACAGCAAAAAGGGTATTTTTTCTTCCATATATTAATGTCGTATTTTAGTATTATTTCGTACCTATTAAATTCGTATTTTTAATGGTATGTAATGGTTTCGTAATGGACTGGTATGCAATGTAATGTAATGGTATGTAATGGTTTCGTAATGGTATGTAATGGTTTCGTAAAAGAAACGAAATTTTAATATAAATTAAATGATAATAATTTAAATTATCACTTAATCTTAACTTTTGGAATCATTATTTAATTATTGCATTTATATGCGTTAATTTCAATAGATGTGGCACTGAATTACACTCCTCGGGCTGGGAAAAAGATTCATTGAAAAATTGATTCGTCGAATAATTTGTAGTCTTAGTACCTGAATATATCTTTTCTATTTAATAGCTGGTTTTTAGCTAAAGTTCTATTTTTAAACGACGTAACGGTAATGGTGTAATTTCTCATTTGTATTTTCTCATGCAGTTGCTAGAGTATGCAAGCCGATTCATAGAAAAAATTACCACATTAATATTAGCGCAGACTTGGCGTGATTTTTCACTGCCTCTCCGGAAATGACGGCGTTTATTGAGCAACATACCCGGTGACCCGAGTAAAGTTGCGAAAAAATTAGCGTGGATTGGAATTGATGGGAATTAACGGGAAATAAGTTAAGGGGGTGGAGTCGTAGTCTTTTTCTTCTCTATCTATCTCTTTCTTATCTATCTAAAGATCTATTTTTTCATATGTTATCATGTTGTATGTCATATGGTAAATTTAAATGTGCATCATGGGGGTAAAACACATAGAGGGAAGCTAAATGTTGCGTTATCAACAACTTAGAAATTGTAATCTATACTTCAGATCTCGACGAACGATTTAGACATTCATACTGTGGTAATGAAGACAGGAATTGCAATTTTCCGCTCGCAAAATTGAGTTATTGCGACCTAGGTTTCGATGTACTATATCATCATCATGACTCTTTTTGTTCATATTGTCGTGTCCCGAAAGGGATGCCTGGTATCGTAACGGATCGTTGCTCATTTAGGATCTAATACATTGTGCGGACAGTGGTTCTCAAACTTTTTCCCCAATTCCCTATTTTCACCACAGTTCAAGTTAATATTCCCCCTTCACAATTTGTATTATGGAATAAAAATTTAAATCCGGGTATTAAACTACATAATACGCGTTTAAGAATCGAGTTCTATGTGTGGTGTTCAATAACTTAAATGACGCCGCAGAAAAAATTCAAAGGCTTCAATTTTACAGATTTTACGGTATCTACAGAACATCACAATTTGCTGAATAGTGCTACCAATTCTCCTCTAAACCCCCCATAAATTCCCACCAGGGGGGAATTCCCCTCTGTTTGAAAACCCCTGGTTTTGGAGGAATTAAGAGACACTCTCATGGAATTATGAAATGGCATTTAATACTGTGGTAGGATTCTCTTATCTAGGTGGAGTTTGGGGAATAAACGAAGTCTCTTTGATGATCGACTCGGGCCCTGGTGTCCTCTTGGCGGAGTCGCTGGCGGAATCTATTCGAGCTGCGTCCACTTAGTCTCGGTAGTCTTCTAAGACAACACCTTTACTGTCTGTATCTGTCAGCTAATGTCTCTGCCTCTTTGTCGGCCGAGCCGAGGGATTTATATACCGTGAGGGGTAGGAGAATGTTCTTAAACATTCCCATACTCTCAGATTCAATAGTTTTATGCACTTCACGCAGGCATTTGATGTCAGCAGAGGGTCGTGGTCATTCGGAGTTCATAGTTGAGACGCAAAGGAGACGCCACGGACCGGATGATTGAGGTTGATGTTGTGTAGAAAGATGGAAGCCGCGTTTAAGAGGCCAAAAAACAAGGAAGTCGTGGGAATGGAAAAGATGCAGGATGAGGGGGAAGTGGGCGCTTTGCACGCCAAGGTGAAAATGTTATCGGGTGGTAAGAGAGGTCAAGCGTCACCAAAGTTTAAGGACAAAACAGGAAAGATATTAATCGAACAGGAAGATATCCAAGAAAGGTGGAGAGAATACGTAGAGGAGCTATATGACAGCGAGAATAGACCCCTTAGCCTAGATCTAGAGGACGAAGGAACAATAGATAAAGATAACCTCGGACCAGAGTTACTTGAGAGTGAAATAGAGAGGGCACTAAGAGAGATGAAGGGTAGAAAAGCCGTGGGAACCGATAACCTACCTTCGGAGCTACTGAAGAATCTAGGTAGTAGGGGGAGAAAATCGTTTTTCGAACTTATTCGCAAGATCTACGAGGAAGGAGTATGGCCAGAGGATTTCGTGAAAACAGTATTAATACCTATCCCGAAGAAGAAGAAAGCGTCAGAATGCGAGGAGTATAGAACAATCAGTTTAATTTCGCACGCAGCAAAAGTGTTGCTTAGAATACTAAATAGAAGGTTGGAGAGCAGAGCAAAGTGCTATTTAGGCGATGACCAATTTGGGTTTTGGAAGGGGAGGGGAACCAGAGATGCGATTGCGGTAATGAGGACACTTATAGATAGAAACATAGAGCATAATCAGGATGTTTTCGCTTGTTTTGTAGATTTCGAAAAGGCGTTTGACAGAGTAAACTGGGAGAAACTAATGCAGATACTGGGGAAAATAGGAATAGATTGGCGTGATAGGAGACTCATCCGAAACTTATATATGGGGCAGAGGGCTCATGTAAGGGTAGCGGACGGTGAATCAGGGTGGGCAGTTATAGGTCGCGGGGTGCGGCAAGGGTGCCCGTTGTCGCCTTTACTTTTTAACATCTATGCTGAGGAAATGGTAAGAGAGGCATGGGATGAGCTAGACGTGGGAATGAAAGTAGGAGGCCAGTGGATAAAGTCGGTTAGATTCGCAGACGACCAGGCGTTGGTGAGTCGGTCATCGAAAGGACTGCAAACTTTAGTAGATGCACTGGAAAAGCAGTGTGAGAAATACGGAATGAAGATAAATAATAGGAAAACAAAAGTAATGAGATTCTGTAGGACTAAGAAAGCGAAGCTGGTGATAAGAGTAGGAAGTCACAAACTGGAGCAAGTTGAACAATTTAATTACTTGGGTAGTACGCTAGAAGGAAGAGGACATAGTATCAAATACATTAGGAGGAGAATAGCGCTAGCGAAGGAAGCGTTCAATAATAGAAAGGAGCTGATGACGGGGACCTTAAGTAAGGATGTAAATAATAGGCTGGTATGCTGGAGACTGGAGCTTGATATGGAGTGTGGCGTTGTATGGGGCAGAAACGTGGACCTGAAGAAAGGAAGACGAAAATAGGCTGAAGGCTTTCGAGATGTGGGTGTGGAGGAGGATGGAGAAGGTGCGTTGGACGGAAAGGAAGACAAATGAGGAAGTGCTTGACATGGTGGGCGAGGAGAGGAAACTTATAGATGAGATTAGGGGAAGGCAGGGTAGGTGGCCGGAAGGGGTAATGAGGGACGATGGTTTGCTGAAGGTCGTGATAGAGGGAAGGATGTTGGGTAAGCGGGGAAGGGGAAGGAAGAGAATCGGTTTTATGGACGGGATGAAGAAAGGTAGGACTTATGCTGAGATGAAGAAAGAAATACAAGAGGTAGAAAGGGCACAGCACGTGTAAGAGTTCGTTGGATATTCTCTGACTTTCATCACAACCTACCTCTAACCGGTAGATTGCTGTAATGAATACATAGATGATATCTTAGTATTTTCCCGTTCGCAGAGAGAGCATCATCAACACCTACGGATCTTATTCCAGCGCCTTTCTGACTACGGTGTCATCGTAAACTCAGCTAAGTGCGTACTAGGATCTTCCAAGGTCACATTTCTGGGCTTTCACGTGAGCGCTGATGGATGCTCGCCGTTACCTGACAAGGTAGCTGCTATCAACAACTTCCCTCCACCGAAGACCATTAAGGACCTTCGGAGATTCCTCGGTATGCTGAATTTCTATCGCCAGCACATACCACACGCCGCATCCACACAAGCCCCTCTCAATGCACTGCTTCAGAGTCCTGATATCAAGAGCTCCACTCCAATTTGCTGGACACCAGAACTTCAGCAGAGTTTCGATGCCTCTAAAGCTGGACTCGCCCAGGCTGCAACCCTGTCACTTCCAATCAACTCAGCACCTCTGGTGCTCGTCGTCGATGCTAGCCAAAAGTAGTTTTTCCAAAACATTGAAATAACTGCCTATCGGTCCATTATAACTGCCATTTTTCCTCAAGCACGCGATACCTCCCTGACCCAATCCCAAACTCCCCCCTACCTTCCTTCCCTCCAAACCTCCCCCCCCTTCCTGAGGGCAGTATATAACACCAAGTTTTTGAAGTGTCTTCACCTGAAGAAGACGTTATAGCACGTCGAAACCCGGATCGTGAAAATAAATTATCATTGTGGAACCACAAAGTTTAAGTTTTTCATTTATAAAATGAATAAGTTCCTCCAAGTAACGCCTGGAACTACCAGTTAGATTAAAATTGGTCAACGAATACAAAAGTTATTGCAAACAAACATGAAAACTGACCTTTTTTGTAATTGTTATAACTTTGCTAAACTTCATAAAAAATCAATCAATCTATCTTTATAGAGTGAGTTAAAATCGCTACTAAGAATCCTCTTGATTTGTAGCCTTTTCTCGACATATACACTGGACTATTGAGTCCGGAACGGATCTGTTGCCTTCCCCTACCCGATCGGTATTTTTACAAATGTTTCCCTTCCCTCTAATCCCACCACCACCCATATGCCGCCCACGAATAGGTGATTTCCAAACACCCGTAGGGTATATCATCTTCATTTTTTTCCTTATGCTTTCCATACTTTTGATGGGTGGGGTTTTCCGTCATAGCTTTGGAGGGAGAGACAAGAGGAGTAATCGGCTGAGGCGCCGGACTTCGATTCATGGTTCATTAAGGGCGTAATTGAATGAATACCACAATTATAGCGTCCGGCTGATCGGACGTGCCGTCCCAGTGAGAGATGTGCGCCCCTATCCGTTATAATGGTGGGAGCAGGGAAATGGTTGCCAAACCCACGATTTTCAATTGCCCACGATAAATTATTTATCATATTGGATAATTTACCAACCATCTAGAAACATGCTGGAACCTCAAGGAATGTAACTTGTTGATTAGAAATCACCGTACTAGTATGGCGTCCTTATTGCACATTGAACTTAACCATCCTACTACATTCCATTTATGAATTACTCATTTCACATTCACTCAACCATAATCATCAATCGTGAATTAATCACTTGATTCACGATTTTAAAAATCCCCGAACGTGATGTTTACTAACGCTACGTTAATTATATCCCCTGCGAGATGTCCTTCAACAATTGCTATGGGAGTCACGCTCATGCTCCTTTGCCCTGCCTTCGCAAGATAAAACAGGAGTGGCTTTTCACTTTCTCAATTGAGAATCTTTTTAAATATTTAGTTGACACACAAATAACTGGCTGTTTATCGAATTTGCGTAAGATTATCGCTTAAGAATTCGAAGAGCAATTGATATATCTAGTTCATTAATGAATCTATATATATTTATTTTGTAGCCAATCAGTCAGTCAGTCATTCTGTGTCCATTTTGTTTATTTCTGTCTTAATTCTTGAGCTAAAGAAATGTGGTTTGGTGCATTTAATGTGGATTGTCTGTCTGTATGATTTGGTAGTAGTTTTGGATTTTTAGCAGTTGGTGGTGCAAAGAAAAATGCAAATCACCGTGGCTATTAAGCTAATATTCCGTAAAAACTGCTTAACAACGATGAATTTATTTAGGTTAGCAACGGTGAAGTAAACAAACAGTACTCATTAAATTGCAATCATTACAAACCGTGTGGGCGTATAAGCATTGTTAATTTATCTTTTTCGGGTAAATGTTGAATGCACTACGATATCTGTATTACTTTATTTTATTTTCTGTCAAATGAAAGTGGGTTGTTTTTTTAATTTTGGTGAAGGATCTTAGCCACATGTTTAAGAAGATTTGGAACCATTTTTCACAAAACTGAAGCATATGTGATGAAGTGACTGTCATAATATTATAGATTAGTGGAATTTTTTCATTGGAGTGATTGCTGTAATTCCTGAAGTGTATAGTTCGTATGTAAACCACCAACCTTTTTACACTTACGGAGAAGCAGCAGTAAAGTATATTCGTAGTATTTTCTTTAAATTAACGAAATTAGTAGACAAGAGTCATGTGTTAAGGAGGTTCAGCCGCGACTGTGTGAGTCAAAACAAATACTAAATTCCACATTTCTGATATTTTGTCAAAAAAATCCTACTTTCACTGATGCAATGCGTTACCTATAGAAACCCAAAAGTAAGGTACAAAATATGCAGGTTATTCCACGAATGTATTTTAAATGAGCACTTTTTTCCAGCCATAGGAACAGACGGCAGCGTCATTTCCTACGAATTATCGCATTTTGACTTCAATTACGGCATTAGTTGGCAAAAATAAGGTGGTAAGATGCCTGTATTTTATTTTTATTCAATTTCTCTGAATTATTTCCTTCTAAGGCCTGGTTACACGGTACATGAGAATGTACAAGTTTCTGTACATTTTTGTGAATGGTTTCATGTACAGATTCTTGTACATTCTGATGGACAAGATCAATGAATAGGTGGCTACACGGTACATTTTTTCGGACAGATTTTCGTACATTTTTAGATGCGCATTATGCGTTTTCGTTTGTTTTTTCTCATTTTAAACCGTAGACGCGAAATTTAAACCAATTTTTTTGCCATGGATACGACACATTTACTTGTCAATAGGCTTGTGAAAATGTGAATGTGTCATTTGCGTCGTCTGCCACCAGGTGTCTCTGTAATAAGGTCAACTTGTAAGATTGTCTGAACGAAATTAGAACCGGTTCTATTTTCTGTTCAGACATTGATACAATCGTACATTTTCGTGTGGTTACACGGTGAATTTTCGCGTTCATTCTGACATTCAGACATTCGCACATTTTCTTGTACATTCTAAAGTACCTACCGTGTAACCAGGCCTTAAGAGACATTTTTCCACGAAAATGCCATTTGTATTTAATGGAAAAATACTATTTTTCCCCATGTTTCTTTTATTCCCCCATTGAACACCATGTAATTCCAAGTTCAATTATAGAATAAAATAGCGTGGAAAGGTATTATTTTGTTGTTCTTATCAGATAGAGGTCAACGTTTTCTACAAGTAGGCAGAATATGAATGAAATGACATTTAAGTCATTTTACGGTGGAACCACCTTAATTAGTTAGTGATTAACCTTCTATGAAATTCTTTCTCTCTGGTTTCTTTTATTTCCCTTGGTACATAGCTACTTTTTCGCTAGTGAAGGCGAAATTTGGCAATAAGTGAAGATATTTAGAAATTATCCGGGTGAATGTTTAAATGTATGCCACTCCAAAACAATTATGAATATCGAGAACTTCCACCATATCCAGCCTGAAACAGTGGTATTTATTAATAAGGTTCGTGACAAATTTCTGAAAACTCAACGTTAATATAATCAATTAAGTGTTTTTATATTGCCGTTCCCTTGATTTGGTTTTATTGCATAAAATATACGATTAGCTAGCGTGAGTGAAATGAACCTCAACTGTTTTCCTTGCATTTAAATGTCTGGATAAATACCAAAGGTCGTAAACGTTTCAATAAATTTGCGCGTGCCGCTGTCTCAATACTGGTACAAACTTCACAAATGATGCAAATTATATGGTACAAATTTCATAAATTAATTTATGAGAAATACCAGAGGATTCATTAGAATCATTCCCTAGTTCATGTGTATTAAGGCCGTTGTCGCTGCATTTTATTTTAAAACGGCGCTCTAAATATTCCGTCAAATCAAAGTATCAATCAGCTGATTTTTAAGGAAGTTTCATTCTTGTTTTTCGAATCAACAGCAAAGGTTTGGACGTTTGAGTACAGAGACATTTACTCTCTAACCTGTAAGTTATCGACTTTCGATTGTTTGCGCCACATTGTTGTCGGAGAACGCCTATCGATATGGAGTTCATTCCCGCGTGGTGAAAAATAAATGCTTGAGTCGACGCGGTAAAGTAAGTTTATTTTATTTTCTTGATACCAATTTTGTTCATGGTCCCACGGCCATGAACAACCGGCACAGTGGGAGTCATGACGACGCCAAACTGCAGCAGCTTCGCTTCTTTCAATAATCATCTCCCGTGTCCATTGTCGCCCAGCCATGTGTGCCTGCCAATACTTCACAAGTGAGCGAATCCCTTGCTCGTCTGTGCATATGTACCGGCCTGGCCGGTCCGCCTGGCCGCCCGACGGATTGAGCGGCACATGTTGTCACAGCTGTATTTTTTGCTCGACTGAGCGGGCCGACGGATCACGGCAATGACAAACCCTTCCCCCAACCGTCCACTGAGTTTTCTCGAATGAAAGGACGCCGTGGTAATAATTGATGCGAGAAACAAAATAGGATCAATTTTGCAGCTTTTCCCGATGCGTCGTCCTCTTTCTCGTTCCCCCCAAAAAAACGGTCTTCGTCCGCCTCTCTCCCCCCCCTCCGCCTTTTCTCCTGCAGTGCCCTCAACATCAGCCCCCTCTCTAGCAAAGCATTCCGACGAATGAAATAACTGATTCACCTGCGTGTCCGTCCGAATCGGATGATTGTTTCTCCGTAGGTACTTGTTTTATGCAGGACGCGGCGATCGAAGGAAATTTTACCTGTTAGCCGAGATAAGGGGTGGCGGCGATAAATGCTGTGTTCTCCCTCTTAATCGAGCTATTCGCTCGGACGCGGCATCGAATTGCCTCCTTGGTGCATTTATCCGCGATGTTTGAGGAAAACGAATAATCATTTGGTCTCATAGGACTAGTGAATTGAGCCTGAGTAACGATGCTCCCTTTAAATAATAAAGGTAATGACTCCATAGCCGTAAACCTTTATTGCATAGATCTAGCCGTAAGAAGTTTGTGTTATACCTAATTTCCTTTGGCATTTAATCTATATTGCAATTCTATTCTCTTCCCTTGGACTACAACCTTGTCGTGGTGGAAGGGCATGCGTGCTACGATGACCCCTAGAGTTGCACTGGCGGCAGCAATGCTCCTGGTAGGGTCTTCCATGCCAGATTGGTCGAAGGTTAAGAGACAGACGAATGGTAGTCCGCGCAGCGTCTGTACCTCAGTGAGGTGGCTGCAAAAGGCGTCTGACACCAGAATTTTTCTGCTCAATAGGAGAGCTACTCCTAGAGCAATAATGAATTTTATTAAAAAGAGCGCACTTCATTGTTATTGATGCTCCTTTTGCCTTTCTTTGTCTCTCATCTTGTCCTTCCTAAGATCTTAAGATTAATAGATCTGAATTCTGCAACCTGCAAGGATTCTCAAGGATCCTCTGTTGAATAGCCTAATTATTTTTATAATTCTAATTCTTGCCTTTCGTTATCGGGTGTAGGTATAGGTACCTTATTGCTTTCATTCTAAAAGACGTAGGGAAAGGCCCGATATCTCAGACTATGAAACTTATTGGCTAATATTTTCCGCACTGCCTAGTCCTTGCACACTTTTTTCATCTTTCTTATTTAATTATTGCCTACCTAATATTAAGTGCCAACTTATTCCTAAAACTCGAATTATTACATGCACTACGACTCTTTGGATTTATTTACTCTTGGGTTTAATCTGCCAACTCCTTTCTCTCTTTCTGTGGTGAGTTAATCCACGAAAACAGTTGTTTGATCCCGACAAATGGAGTCAATTGGCCATGGTGGATTTTAAAAGATGCGCTCTTTGTGTTGTTACCCTTATATTTTTTCCGAATGCTACTCCATTATATATTGCCGTGGACCTGAATTCTTAATTTATTCGGAACCAATTACTATTGAATGACTTGCATTTTTATTCTTGCGTCCTTTTCATTTAGACTTGAACAAGCTATTACCATTACTTATCTCACCGTTCCCTTTCTAATTAGGGGTAGTGAGGAATCGGCACCAAGCATACGAAACGAAATTGGCACGAAAAATGATATTGCATGATCCCTCACTGCCTTAATCGTACATACTCCTTTTTATCTATTTCTCATCCATCAAACGTACAATAAACACCCTCTTGTTTCTAAGACTCTTTGGTAACTTTTTTTGTCCGGATTCGCTTTGGCTCTATTCTCCTTATAACCCTTGCATTACTTTATTTGAATTTAAACAGGGATGAAATGTTGGAACGCCATCCACAAATTAGTGTAGGACGTTTCAGGAAAAAACTCTAAAAGGCATCCGAAGTCTTCATAGCGATTCATTTGCAAGCCTATGGCGTCCTAATTTATGTGCTTTAGTCCTGCGTTTAGGATTGAATACGTATTTTATTTGGCCTTAAAATATTAAAGAAACGGGAAAGCTGGCTGCACTGCTTACATTTTATTTATTTTCGCTTCAGAAATATACCAAATTAGGCACGGAGGCGCGTAAATTAGCACTGGTACTTCAGCGCTACGTAATCCCAATTTTCCTCAACTTTAACGTACAAGTGGAGGTATTTATACCTCCGAAAATACAACGATGGAATAACGTAGAAATTGCCACGGGAAAAAAACGGCCAGGACCGGGAATCGAACCACGAACCTTTGGCTTGCTACGGGAATTCGGAAGCCTGGGTAGCTTAGTGATCTGCTCATTGGCCCGGTAAGCCCAGTAAGGTTCGTGGTTCAATTCTCGGTCCAGGCCGATTTTTTCCGGTGGCAATTTTTACATTTCAACGCACTAGTTATGTAACTAAAAAAGGATAAGGAGAGATAAAAATCATAATGACAGACAGTGTCGGATCAACACACTTGGGGATTTGTAGGCAGTACAACCAACGGGGCCCGCGTTAATTAATAATAAGTCCCAAGAAAGAAAGGGGAAAGAATTCTCGGAGTCCCTCCGGGACCTCCGAATCCTCGGGGCCCATAGGCAGCTGCCTACTTTGCCTTATTGATAATCCGGCACTGATGACAGAAGCAAAACACTTGCAGTTTTCCACTAATAAATGTCAATGCGTTGCGAAAGTTTCGATGTTACTACATCATCTTCAAGCAGGGGCGGATCCAGGGAGCAATCTTGGGCGGAGGGGGGACTTGTTTTGTTATGTAAGAGGGTATGGATTTGTACGTGCACGAGCGTTCCTGCGCCTGCGTTCTCATGTGAATATTATGTAATATATCATATATATTATTACAGAAAGGTCTTTTTCTGTCATTCCGTATATGCTCCGTTAATACTGCACCTACAGTGATAAATGAGGTATCATTTTAAATGTTGAATCACCGGCTTCTGACGAAAAATTCAATCTCAATCTCAAATTTCACTATTTACCCATTAATTTGACTTAAAAGTATCGATAAACTCTCTTGTCTGTATTCTATTCATATGTTTTGTATATTTTTGCAATAAAACAATTATAAAGAAAGTGCTTTATAATACACCTTCTTCTCTATTTAAAACCCAATTACACCGTTTCCTTAACATACTTATTCCCTGATAGCGTGAAAGTGCGAAATGTTCGCACGGGTTACCTAGTCTTATTTCTACTCGCAAATATGCCTGAATATTTTTTATGCCAATTAGCGATTTATTTAACATCATTAACTATGAATTTTTAGTTCCCCTACGTCCTTTCTATCCGCGATCTTGTGATGCCTGTAAATGTTCAAGGGAATGCCAGAATGGAAAGGATGCAACATTCAACGAATTATTATCTGCGCACGTCTTTCTTCATTCTCCCATAACCGTCACCAACTAGTGCTCACGCTCATTACTAGGGTCCCCATTCTCAGATAACATTCGCATGCAACCCTCTTTCTTTGAATTGTAACGGGCAATACAATTGTTACTGGCTACGTTAATTTTACATCAGTCCTAGGAAAATGTGGAAAATTTACTCAACCTAACACACCGAGTTCACGATCATTGATTCAATTACTGGCCAAAGTTGTATGTAGATGAAATTGGAGAGATTGTACGCTAGTTTAAGGGAAAGTTAATTTCGTTTTACGTTGTAGAAAAAAGTTAAGAAATTGGATGATGTTCTTTTTAAATCATGTTGTGCTGCTAAAATCCAAAAACTAATTTCTCTCCCTATTACGATAGGAACACCAAGAACTTTTTACCTGAACAAGGAATGCATTGCACTTTACAGGAAAAACAGGATAAAACGCTTTCTGATTAAGTTGTAACCGGAGAAATACCCGTATAAGTGTTAACAGTGCTTGGGGGAGGTGAAATAATCATCAAGTTAAATAGTCTTGCTTTGAAAACTTACAAAAAATAGATACCAGCATGAATCAGAAACATAAAAACGAAAAGGCGGGTCTTACAAAATTTGACGACTTTTGATCTCCGGAATTCGTAAATACTTGTCGGCGCCTCAGGCAGGCACCCAATGTTCGTATCCATCATCCCGTACACCTTGGAATTGTAAAATTCTTGCAGGCAAGCTGAATAAGATTTTGATAAAAGTACAACTAGTGTTTTGTAAATCCTGAAGTTAATGAAGAGACTACTTGTACGAAAACATTTCTTGCAGTTTTCTTCCAGAGGCGTGTTAAATTCGATTTGGTGCTCAGTAGATGAGTCATGCATGATATTCGCAGTGGTTACTGCGAACGTAAAGGGCTGTATTTGAATGCAATGGCAAAAATACAGTGGACTTCGCTAGATTAGTGCAGCCTTGACACTCTTGCTACATATATCGTATTACTCCCCTTATGAAACTGTTCTGGATATCTTATCTTAGAGTTTGTGTGTATGATATTATCGCCAGAAAAAAACGGAGATGTGTAACAATTTTTTAAATATAAAGGTCACCGTGGTCAATGACTGTTTTGTACTCCAAGATATGAATCAAGTCTTTCATTGGAATGACAGCCAAGTCACTATGTATCCATAGCAATGTGATAGGTCAAGTGGGTCAATGCCGATGAATCGCCAATTTCTCATGTTATTTCTGATATTCTCTCCCTCCAAGCATACTCCTATTCTTAAGAAATCTTGCGTGCTTTTTAAGGCCTTGATTCAAATCTAAAAAAATAGACTTAAGTGCATGCTAAACCAGTTAATGTTAATACAACGTAGTTTGTACCACAATTAGGTCAATTGATGCTACAGTGCCACATTCATAGAAGGACAATATTTTGAAAGATTTATTCAGCTTCTCAAAATAACTAAAGTAAAACCTCTTTGGCACCTGGTTTAACAAGGGACCTGAATAAGTTGAATGCAAGTTGACCGGGTATGATGAGAATTAGGTATTTGTTCATAGGTAAATTGAGTGTAAAAAATTACCATTAGAATGACGAGGTATCGAGCTGTTCAACATCCAAATCACAAGGGGGAATTTTGGTATTTTTCGAGATAGAGTCATCGCTGTAACAGCACTGTTGCGAGTTCGCACTCCACTAATTCTTTGTTTTTAGCTCAAAATCATCCTCCAGAATTCAAACGATACTTGAGCGGTGTTTGGTCGCGGGCCGATATGAAGCCACCGTTCCACCAGCCTAGGATGCCGCGAATTGTGCCCAGGTACTTCATCGTATTGCTACAAGAGGAAGGTCATAAGAGGAAGAGTTACTCGTGTAAACTCCGGCAAAACAAAAATCCACTTTGTTGACGAAACCAAAATCATTTATCTGTTCGCGCAGTAAAATAAAAAGTCACGTATGCGTTGACGCCTGAGGTGGGGTGTGAAAAGAGACGTCAACAGGACAAAACAAAGTGACAAATTTAAGGAACACGATTGTATGTAGGGGCCATTCAAGTATAACGTAAGACGTTTTTGGGGGCGGGGGGGGGGGGGGGGGGTTGGGATCGTTTTACATTGTCTTATCTAGGGGAGGGGGGCTGGGGGTCATTAACCAATTTACTTAAGATTTTTGTCCGTCTTGAAACGTTGTATCGTTTCCGAATAAAATTTAGCAGTGACCTGGAGCATCCGCTCGTTAATGGCGTATTTTCCGTAATCTCACCGCTGCACCAATGCTCCTGTTCTGTCGCCTGACTGGTTAGCTACATTACCTCCATGCTCATTGAATATAGTACTCAAAAACTGCTTAATTATATGATATCCAATGCTCAAAGTTGTACGATGGTTTATATTGAAAGATGGAACTGCACAAAGCGAGTACTTAATGAAGAGTAGATACAAATACAGTCTTACGCAAGACTGAGAGGGAGTGGATCGGGGGGGTTTGGAAAATCTTACATTTTCCTACATAAGGGGAGTCAAAAATGGTATAAATCGTCTTACGTAATACTTGAACGGCCCTCTACTTGCGGCAAAGAGCGAATGAGACCGCATTACCGCCAAAATGCTCACAGTCAGTCAGTTACTAACAAACTTAATAAGTATCGTATGTAAACCCGTGAAAACATCAAGGAAAATGAGCCCTTACTTTATAAGTAGTTAAATTGCTGTTTGTAACAAAGTGACCGACACACAATAGAGATCCCTTACTTTTTAGGGGATGGGTGAAGCATGGGTGATGCAGCTTTGCAAGAGGCGTTGGTAAGATAAAAGTGGGATGGACGAAGACTCAGCTGTGTCTCATCTCCTCTCCGTCGGATGCTGGTCTTGCGCTGCCCAACTCGAAATTCCCGAAAAAATTCGCTATCGAAAAACCCAGTTCTTGGTCGTTGCAGAGACTATATTGTTTTTTTCCTAGCTTATCGATGCTAATAAGTTGTTGGTACAATCAAGTTTACTATCAAATCCTATGCTTTTTCTTTTGCTCGCCTGACCACCTTTTCCTCCCCATGGATCCGACACTGTCATCAAGTCCACTTGAAGATAATGTAGTAACATCGAAACTAGCCGCATTAAAACTTTTATCAGAGGAAAACTTCAAGTGTTTTTCTTCTGACTTTTAGGAACGGTTCCACCACATCACGCCTGAATCTGTATTTTTTAGATAAAAATCAATTTAGTAATTCAAACTTTTCTATCTTGGCAGGTAGAAAGGCAAGATCTGAATTAATGGATTAATTAGACTTGAAGTGTTTAAATCTTGAGTGACGGAGAATTATCGAACATATTGATATACAAAGGATATTTATAATACAGAGAGTGTAGGATTGAGTAAATAATTCATTACCTGAGGGTAGAAGTTGAGAACTTATATATATCTATGCACTATCTCACTAGAATCAGCTACTACCTGTGTTATTTTGGCATCCATTATTAATTCAATGCTTTGAACTCATTTCCCCACAGCATAAATACTTTACTTTCCTAGTATAGATGCCATGTGGGTTGGATATTTTTATGCAGCTTGTGACTTAATTGCTTTGTAACAGAAAACACTTTGTAAATATTTCCACAACAAATTTTTTTCTATCGACCTAGGTTTCGGCAAACATTGTCATTATCAAGGTAACCTTGGTAACCAAGGTAACATTATCAAGGTACCTTCATAATGGCAATGTTTACCGAAACCTAGGTCGGTAGAATAAAAAAATTGGTGTGGAAATATTTACAAAGTGTTTTCTGTTACAATACAATCTGTGACAATTATCCACAAACTTTCGCCTGATACTTTAAAATCTGTGCGTTAATAGTTGCCTGCCCTATTGGATGTAATTTCCTTCATCGAAAATAATTCGCATTCCGTCCACGGTATGGATTTATTGCGAGTTTAGATGATTTTTGTGATCAATACGTATCAATGTGAGTCTGCTGTCTTATTTTTTGAAAGCTGAATGTTTACTGTTGAAATTAAACCATCGATACCCATCAGTTTTTAATGGCAGAATCAGGCGTTACATCGTACATTTCGAATTAATAGCTTTCTACAGTTTCAGAGTTGTTTTAATTTATATCGATATCAATTTCTCCGTAATTGTTGGCCTTAAGGAATGAGTAAGTTAGCGCCTGCAGTTACAGATGAGCTGACGGGAATAATATTCAATCCATCCAAACCTACCTCAGTGGGTAGACCACCTTTCATTATGACTATCATCATATACAGCGTCATTTTCAAATACCAGAGTCATCTTCATTGGTAATAATTCGTTCAGATGCTCTAAAAAATTGCAAAATAGCATGGTTTGGAGTTCTACGTGAGCATTGCGAAATGCAGGCGCAAAATCAACGTATTGAATTGAATTTTGCGCGGCAATTTTTCCTCACGACGAAAGCGCTGAAGTATCAATTGAAGCCTGTCATTCTACGACGAGTAATCGTATGAGTATCTACTGCCGTCGCGTCGGTACCAAATCGATATTACATGATTGAAACATAGATGACGTAGTGGAATTTGGCTACGTTCACCACGTTGAGAATTGATATTTTGCGCAGTGGATGAATGGCGGTTAGAATATGGTTTATCCAATTATCAAACGATTGCTCTGCCCTGTTAAGAGAAACAGTTCCTTAAAGAATATCGGCGTAAGTGAAGGAAACACTAATCATGATATCACAAGGTACGAAATCTTGAAAATAATACACAACTTTGTATTACTTTTTATATAAACGTAGCTTTCACTATGCTCAAATGAGGTCAGTATTTTTTGATTCCGGCTCGAGCGAATTGCTGCTATTTTAATGTTTTCCACAACCCGTGGGAACTCGCAACCTATGACGTTGTAGTGACTGTAACCTATGACTCGTCAATTCCACACCAATGTTTATTATAGACGATGCAACGTTATTTCGTAATTTTCTTGCATTGTCACCCTCTTAATCAGTGTGATTTCAGCAAGTTGTGCTCAAATTATTTTAAAAAAACAGAAAACAAGAACCAAAGTCCTGTGCAGGCATTGGGAAATGCAGGCACCAAGATCAAAATATGAATTTAACTCTGCGCTGCAATACCATGCATCTTACATATGCAATACTTCCGTGATGTTTTTGTGTAAAATGCATATTTACGAGATCCAGAGAGTCCGGCATTGCGAATGCAGACGCAAAATTTAAAATCTAAATTGAATCGTGCGATGCAATTTCTCCTCTCTAACAAAACACCCGGCATTTAGCTCTAGCAAGTCGGCGGCGGTGGGAAGACGTCGATTATCCGCGCATATTTCATTGATTTGGTCCATCCGTTCCCGTTCCCGTTGCCCCGTCCCCTTCAGCCTCCTCATCCGCCCCCAACTCGGCTTTCTTTGATTCTGCGGAGGGGATGGAGTGCTTTCGAAGCCCCCAGCCTGCACTTCGTTAAAATTGTGCGCTGTGACGCAAAGGAAGAAAAAAAAATAAAATATAACCTCAACAAACTCTCTTTCTCTCTGTGTCATATTCGGAGAACAGGGAGAGTGTGTTGGTGCGGTGGAGTGGGGGGTAGAAAGAAAACGGAAGGTCTGACGTCTAGGTGAATTTTTTTTTCGGGATTAAAATGTAGGGGAGAGAAAGAGAGTGAAAAAATATATTCTCTACCAATCCCCCCATTGTTATTTAACCGACCAGACACTCGGCTTCACTCCGGGCTCCGACCAGTCTTGCGGCAACAATCCCAAACCCCGGACAACCACTCCCCCGCTTTTTTTGGAACGGGGGAATATGGTGGGGGGGGGTCTCTTGGAGTTTCTTCCCTCACAGCCGCCGCCCCCCCACCCCACCCCCCTGCTTGTTCTTCCTGCCCCAGCACGGCTTCCATCCCCTCTTCGTGTCCAATACCAAGCCGCGCCTCCGCGTACTACTCTTTGTTATTCCGATCACAGATGGCGCAGTGGGGGTCCCTTGACTTCCTTCTCCTCGTGTCTCTCCCTGATTCTCCACCATCCCCCCTCCCCACCGTTAACCACCCTCCTGAATCCCCACAGAGTTAACTCCCTCATTCCTAAATCAGTGCGATATTCGAATATTAGTATTGTGTCGTAAAAGACGAGAGACATCGTATATCGCGTAACGTTTAGATGCTAAGGCGGCTCTACGCATGGAAGTTAATTTCATAACATTCGTCTTTTAAGTCAAGTCGCTTCCTGCTAGCACATATATGTGCGATTGCGGAATCTCGTGGCAGTGGGGAATGATGAGGACTGTGACCAGTTAGGTACACTATCGACCACAGTTCGAATTTCGATGGGAAATACGCAGCCTTCTATTTTGCTTGCAGGTGGAATTTTGATTCTTAGATGTTTAACTCTAATAATATTCTGTGAATTTCTGATCTCATGGCTGCTTGCAAGAATTAAAAATCTAAATAGCCAATTATTAATCCGGAGGAGGACTCATTGTTAGAAAAGTTGTTTACTTAAAGATGTTTTCTTGCTGTCGCGGGCTGCTTAAAAGAAAGATTTTTGTTTGCTCTTGTATTTAATAGTACATATAAATTAACTCTAAAACTTAATACGCTTCATGAATATATTTAGTTTATACTAATTTATAAATTAAACGAATGCTTCTGATACTCAATAATTTTGGAGTACAAGCGCTTGAACTGTTGACGTTTGCGATTGCCATATTAATTGCGTACTTGCTTCTCTCTATGTTTTGCAGTATCGCATAAGCAGAACGATACTACGAAAATATCGAGAGCCTCCCATCGAGGCATCGCAACACACGCCTCTTCCATATAAGTCAAATTCCATGTTTAAAGCCGCCTAATATGGCACATACCGTGATATCGCATATGACTATAAAATCTCATTCATACGTCGTATTTCTTTGAAAGTACGGGTTCGTAATAGCACAGTAGCTAGAGTGCTAACTTTCCACACTGAATATCCAAGGGAGAGAGTGGAAGAAATGTTTCAATAGCTAATCGATCCTGATTCATCGTATTGTATGGAGGACTTCAAATTGGGAACTCTGTCTCTTCGATGGGACGTTAAACCGTACTAGTGGTAATGACACCGAGCTTTCCATCACCAGCTTTCCCCATGAGCAGGTCAACACCGGCTGCGGCAATTTCTACTCCCTTCCGCATTACCTTAAGTACTTAAAGCCCATTCCTCCCGGTCGGAAGAGCATATTCTGGCGGGAAAGACCATTTAAAAAATATGTTGATGTTGTTGTGGGTGAACGAATAACCCTCGCTGGTGTGTAATTCTGAAAACCTTGTTGGTTTGCTTCAATTCTCGTTTTCTTCACTTTTTATCTTCCGAACTATTGCACGGAATTCATTTTAATTTGGAACATTGGGATACGACGGATATGGTATGGCATGTGTTAGAATTCCATGGGATTCTTCAAGATGAAGGGAATGACAACTTATGTGCTTATAGCACCGCATCACATTCAAACTGCATGTGAAATGGATGCTCTGGTAATGGACATGTATGAAAGGAGCGTGCTTCGTTGGTTAAGCCATGTTGAGAGAATGGATGAGAATCGAATAACGAAGCATGATAGAGGAGTGAAAGGTATGAGAGGAAGGGGTAGACCGAGAATGTCTTGGTTGAATGTGGTGGAAGATATTCTTAAGAGAAGGAATGAATATTAGGAGTCTTGAGAAGAGGAGAGCGTGTATGAATCAATGTATGAGTGTATGAGAAGCGAAAGAGGTGATGCAAGGATAGTACAATATGGAAGAAAGTATTGAAGGAGAGTCAGATTTACGGGACTATCTCAAAGAATTAAACTTTTTTACTTGCTTACCCCGAGAGGGAACAGTGTGATATGTATGTATGTTAATGTAGTAATGCTGGATATCGCATATTACGTGATATTAAATATGACACGATACGCTATATTGTATAACCTAGGGGCTCATTATCGTTTATCGCAAAATCGCATTAGTATTCTCCCCTTCTTTCTTCCCAAAGTGTAACCCTACTAACTACTGCGACCCTCCCTTCTTCTGCATCCTAAGCGCTTGGTAGTTCTAGCAGGAGGACGTCTCATCTGAGTTGTTCGTAATTTTTTCTTCCCCTCATTTATTTATTTATTTTCCATTCTCCCATCCGATCCGCATCCCCTCCGACAAAAAAACTTTCCCTCGCTTCTATTCTATCCAAAACCATCCTATCCATCTTTCCCTTGTCTCCTCTCTCCCTTTTTCCTTCATTCCTGTCGTCTCGTCTGCCCTCCATGGTAACCAGTACCTTTCGGGACCTCATCGCTTATCCGTGGTAGAGTGTGGGGAATGGATCGAGAAAAAAAAACTCCCAAGGAAAAATTCCGCGCGCCATTTGCATCTCTTTTGTTTTTCATCTCTCCTCCCTTGGTTCCCTCTTACGTCCTCTCCGGTGTTCCCGCGATTGAAAATTCGTGGTATTATGCAAAATAAAGAATCCGCCAGCTTTTTCGAAGCGGAAATGGCTCTTCAATTAAAGGAAGGGAAAGGGGAGGGCTGTGTCTTTGAGGTATTTACATTTTTATTCTATTCTCGCTCAATTTGGTTTCCGGAGCAGTTTCGCTGCCTTGGAGGTTTACCTTCCCTGCTTTTTAGGCGGATCCAAGGGTTTCCCCTCTCTTTGCGCCATCAGATATGCATCGACGTTGGTTTTTATGTCATCATGCCGGGAATGCTCTTCGGGGATATTTACAAACATGATCGTCTTTGTAACAGTCTCAGAGTATTCTTTTGGAGATGGGTTTAAGGAGGATAAAGAATGAGCCCTTAATGTCTTGGCAATATATCATCGAGTTTTTTTAGTGAAAACGTACGAAAATAATTTACGTAGACGTTGCTTGCCGAAGAAAACGTTACAAGGCCTAAATATTCTCTTAAGTTTATTCCTCAGTGGAAAGATGCCAAATCAGTGCAAGCTGAAATATAAGAAATGAAGATGGTACAACGAGCTCATAACCCTACTCTTCTTGCTACTCTCGTTGATATTTCTTTTGGCTAAAGGAGTACTAAAAAGTGTTTACTGGTTAAGATTCTGAGTACAATTGAGTGTAAGAGATAATTTGATTTCCGAGTTCTATGATAAGTCCAGTCGCATTTTATGATTGAAATTCTGCATTTTAAATCTTTAAATCGAGTAGTCCTTTTTATATTAACTCCAGAAACTTCTTAAATTCCGGTTCGCTTTTGAAGACTAGGGGCTTTCTACTAGTACTATCTCTAGGAACTTTTAACGTTATTTTGCGTTCACAGTTTCTCAGAAAATATTTCTGAATTAATTTGTTAAGTCTGCAATCCGAGCGAGGCGTTCGATGTAATCCATGCTGAGGAAATCATTCCAAATAAGGACTTCAAATTTTAATAAACGAGTAACCGCTATTTATGAAGGTACATTGCAAAGGAAAAATACATACTTGCATACATACCCATCAGGCTGTATCACCCTTTCTGGACAGGCATTGTTAAGAGAGCTTAATTCTCGGTGTTAGACCTAAAAACTGGCTACGATTGTAACAATTTCCTCCGTACTGCCCTATCCTTGCAAACCTCCTTTGCTTCTGCCATATTCATGCGCTTCTTCTTAATTCTCTCTTCGCTCCTCTATTTGTAAGACTTCTTATATTCCTCACATTTAAAAATCTATCCCGTCTCATTCACCCATTACTTCCTCGGCCTACCCCTTCCTCTTACAATCTTACATCCTTAACTCCTCTATCATTAATCTGTTTCGTTATACGACTTTCATCCTTTCTCTCAACGTGGCCAAACCAAAGAAGCACGCTCATTTAATTTATTCAAAGGGAATATGGCTGGTTGTATCTCAATTGCAGCTCTTCAACTGAAGCTAAAATAAAAGAAAGAAGTGAATTTTGATTAGGAATGTGGGCATACGAATGATTATTAGCCCAGATCCGTTGGTTTCAGAATGCTCAATAAATATGATCGATTTCTTTTCTTACTCTTGCTTCTTATCTTACTTACTTACTTATAGATCTGCTTACTTGCCTATCAAGCCACCCTATTTAGGGACGTGCATACCTTTAAACATTTTTTGCAATGAAGTGGTGTTCATAATTTATATATTTCACATCCAACAAGAAGTTTTGAATAATATCTACCTTATTTTCAATGTTCGAAATTCAGTCTGACATTTTCGACGGATGAGGACTCCTTCAGAGTATTTTACTTTCTCCTAAAAATTAGGCTTTGACCAAATGAAATTCGATGGAGCCACAGAATATATTGGCTGTTACTTTTCATTCTTTCATAAAACTCTTTATCATTTTTTCCTTTTATCTCCATGCCTTCCTTAAGCTCCGTGAGACATTTTAGTCATTAAATCGTATGAAACCCCCTTTTTTATTAAATTAAGCAAAAAATTGAAAAGCTTCTCGTCAGTAGCTATCGACAAAATTTCATAAACTGTATTTTATTAATTAGGTTTTTGTAAGAATGTGACCGCTTGCGCCAGCCTTAATACAGATTTTCAAACAAAATAATTGTAACTCATCCAAAAAATCCTAATTTCTAATCTAAACGTGATTATTTTAGCTGGCGAATGATTAATGAACTTTTTCTTGCACGAAATAACTGATGGAGTGAAGCAAAAATTCTATTTTGTGAAGATCCGGCGAGCAAAACCAACTTGGCATCGAGAACATGCACCTTTTTGTAGTCGTAGTTATATATTCATAGTTGTTCTAGATTGAGGATTCCTCTAATCCTCATTCGGATTTTGGGTACACCTTCCTGGAATAGCAAATAAATTTTCCAATATGCTCATTGGCTCTTTATTTATTCTGTAAATATTTGGTATGATTGTATTGCTACATTGCCTACATTTATTAGGTTAATTTCATTTAACTCTTCTTTCTCCGTAATAAATCCTTCAATTAACATCGTATATAAGGTTGAGAAAGAAGGCTGTAAAGACCAATGTTTGGATCGTCCTAATGTATTTTATGTATTTTATAGCAGATCCTAGGCATTCGGGACGTAGTAAGCGAAGTTGTTGAATGAGTTACGCATGCTGTTTACTACAGCACGAAGGTAAGGATATTTCTTTCTTCGGATAGGGTGACTTGCAGGAAATTCTTGAAGAGAAAATTTATTTATTTCGAAGTATGCGCTTCAGTTATTTTCAGTCGAATAGAAACGCCAACCGTCGCTTCGGATTCGAAAAACCACTAAATAAAACCGAACCCATGTATTTAACCGATTCACGCATACTTATATCTTTTTGCTACTAAAAAAATCCCCCTGTTAATTGTCTCACTGTTTCTCTGTCTCCGTATGCGATTTTTTAGGTCGCATTTTCAGAGACGTAATATGATCCCAATAGTAAAACAGTTATAAAAGTGTCTGGGTATCTCTCTTTTGAGTATTCCGTTTTTTCAGTGCTCCCATCTATTCCATACGATTCTTTTTCAGTCCACCATGTTTAATGTTTTGCATTCTGTAGTTAGAAATTAGTTTTCCTCAGAGACCCTCACGCATGTTTCTTTCGTAACATATCAATTCAGCTTATAATGTCCCTTTCAATGTTTCCGTTTTTTCCTTTACGTTGCATCGCGGATATTTATTAACAGTTTCCTAGAAATATTTTTTTCACTAGGCCTTCCGTCTATTCATAGCATTGTAATTTTGAATTCACTCATTTGCACAGGAAAGCGAAATCCATGCTAAGGTAATCATTGCTCCTCCTATGAAAGGCCATATATGCCAGCGAAATACCTCCCCCTCTATTAGAGCAATACCTATTAGAGCAACGTCGATCATACCGAACGTGATCTGCAAAGGGTACAGTATTTGCTACTGTCCAATGAAGATGTGAGTGATGTGCCTTATGAAGAAGATAGTGACACGAACGCTAAGGAGAGAGAGACAGAAGTCAGAGAGGAGATTTGGACACGGAGAACAAAGTGATGAAGACCTCCGTGATGTGGACATTCGCAGTGATCCTCAGTTTTATCTCGGTCATGAGAAAAATTGTGATATAACAAAGTGGAGTCGCGCATCAATTCTAATTTTCAGCAGAAAAACACAGGGCCGAAATGTGATTACTTGAATGCCTGGTGTCATTGGGGAAGCAAGAAATATCACAACACCACATGCGGCTTGAGAACGTTTTATTGCAGAAGAAATGGTCGAAAAAATAGTGGTTTACACAAATAAATACATCAAGTCAATCCATGTAAGTTCACCAGAGATCGTTATGCTCGTAACACAGATACTATTGAAGTTAGGGCTTTGTTTAGACTTATGTATATATCTAGCAGGTGTGTACAACGATAACCTTTTAAATATAAATGAACTGAGGGGAACGAAGCATCGTGATGGAGAATTTTAATCTTGTAATGAACAAGAGAAGATGACTTTTTCTACTAAGATACCTGAGATTTGACGTCAAGAAAAGTCGTTTCCAGTGAAAAGAAACAGACAAATTGGCAGTAGTCACAGAATTTTGATGAAGTTTCGTCAATAAATGCAAGAAGCTTTACTCCTTGGGGTATAATGTCACCGTAGATGAGATGCTGGCTGCGTTTTGAGGACGATGCAGTTTCCCCCAATATATTCTATCAAAGTCAGAAAAATATTGCTTTAAATTTTTTGTGCTTTCGGATAGCAAATTATTTTACGGCTACAACTTAGAAGTAATGCGTAGGGAATCAAACCAGAAGGTCCGTTTTGGGTGAGTAGCAAGGCTCGCGATGCTATAATGAGATTAGCTTGACCCATGCACAAATCCTGGACAAACATAACTGGGGACAACTGGTTTAGTGATATTCAGCTAGTGTCAGACCTGAGCTCTCATATGAGGGTACTTTGCGAAAACAGAAAACTGCATTTCCAAAAGATGTACCTGGTACAAAAGATACAAATCTTCGGTACTTGGCTCTCAATTTCTGTTTGAAGTCACAAGTTTCACTTCACCCAAAATCATTAGGTTGTATAAATTCCTCTCCAATAAAAAAGAAGAATATGAAATTTTTATCTCATGAGCATATTTTGAAATTATAAATAAAAGTTCCAAAATCAAACAATCTCCACGCACTTACTCTGAAATAAAACTTGCAAGAGACACTTACGACCTTCCCACAAGCGATAAGGTCGCAGACTGCTATTTCTATGGGCAGGATGGCATCTAGTCCGGCTCAATATCGATAATATGTTACAAACCGTGAAAATTTTGAAGCTGATGACTGTGTATGAGTAATACAATCAGAGCACCTATGACTACAAAGACATACATACTGTATACTAAACAGTAGACGAAGAAAATTTATAGGCATGAAATTAATGATGATAGATGATAATGATGATGTAGGCTACTTTAAATAAAGAAATTCCAGCATTACCTCTTGTAAAGGGTGAAAATGTGGCTTTCTGATGAGGAAAATATTTGGTGTTGACCAAATTCATTTTGCTGCTGATCTGTTAAACCCTGCTGCACAGGGTTGCAAATTGAGGCTTGAAGAACTACTCGATGCAATGACTTTAATTTGCAAAGTTGGTAACCACATTGGTTTGAGTTTGATCATCGCAAAGATATAGCAGATAACAGACATTAAGAGGGACTTTGACAACTATCTTTCATTTGAGAAGGTGTATCGGAGGCAAAGAAAGATATAAGCCCAATATTATTGTGGTGGGGTTTGAGAGGAACTTGTCTGTTGCCTGATGTGGCTGTAACAAATTTAAGGAACCCTTTCACGTCAGTCGCCACGGAAAGGACATTCAGTACGTGTTGCTGGATCCATAATAAGAGAATAAATAGATTGAATACGTAAAAAGCTGCAAAAATAGCTTATTTAGCACACAAGTTGAGACTGCTTGACAGTATCAAAAATCGAAAAGAAAAGAAGAAACAGACAAATCCATCAACACAGTTGAAAGCCAATGAAGTGGACAGTCCGACGGATGAGCAGGAAGAGGATAAGTTGGAAACATCATATAACTCTTTTTCTACGACTAGAAACAGCAGTAATGAAGACGATCAGATAGATATTTCAGAGTGATCAAGGCACTGAAGAAATCGACTCAAAATAAGATTTTTAAACTCAATATTTCATCATGGAATTGCGAAAGAATGAATAAAACTATAATGTTGGCATAATTGGCTGATTTTTTGTTCTTTATAAATACTTTTTGTGGATTATAATAGGTAAAACTAACAAAATAAATATCTGATGAGGTATTAGTCTAATATGGGTTATGACTATCGTGTAAATCATAAATACCCGGGTATTTTACATCACTAGGTCTAGCAAGGGAGCTGATTTCTTTAACTTTATCGTCGCACTGGCCAAGTGCTATTTTAACAAATCCCAATATACAATATAGCTAGTAAGCAAGTATGACACGGGCGGAAGAAAAGGCTTATCCGCCTCCTCGACCTTCTCAGTCGTGGCACTGCCCCCATACCGATATATCTCTCAGTTCTGACCTCTTGGTAGAGAATATGCATCTAATTGGCTGCGCCACTATTACCGAGTTAATACAAAGATGAACAGCGTCCTGAGCGTCGTTAGTCAGTTTCGAGAGAGAGAGATGTTAAAAACAATGATTAATTACTTGGGTAGAAGAAAGAGGACATAGTAGCAAAGAAATTAGGAGGAGAATAGCGCTAGCAAAGGAAGTGTTCAATAATAGAAGGGAACTGATGACGGGGACCTTAAGTAAGGATGTAAAAAAGAGGCTAGTGAAGAGCTTGATATGGAGTGTGGCGTTGTATGGGGCAGAAACGTGGACCTTGAGGAAGGAAGACGAAAATAGGCTGAAGGCTTTTGAGATGTGGGTGTGGAGGAGGATGGAGAAGGTGCGTTGGACGGAAAGGAAGACAAATGAGGAAGTGCTTGACATGGTGGGCGAGGAGAGGAAACTTATAGATGAGATGAGGGGAAGACAGGGTAGGTGGCTGGAAGGGGTAATGAGGGGCGATGGTTTGCTGAAGGCCGTGATAGAGGGTAGGATGATGGGTAAGCGGGGAAAGGAAAGGAAGAGAATCGGTTTTCTGGACGGGATGAAGAAAGGTAGGACTTATGCTGAGATGAAGAAAGAAATACTAGAGGTAGAAAGGGCACGGCACGTGTAAGAGTCCGTTGGATATTCTCTGACTTTCATCACAACCTACCTATAACCGATAGATTACTATAATGAATGAATGAACGGATTTTTATTTTTCCATGTCCTCTGTCCTGTGTTGCCGGCCTTGAATGCGTCTGCCAATTTCAGTTTTTAGCTTCTCGTATTCCTATTCCATCCCTTTCTCTGCCTGTGCTGCAATTTATTGATACCATGAATGATACTCGGTTTGATAATTTTGGAAAGGGAATTAATTGACCCCTGCGCTGAGCTCTTAATTGCCATGAATATAAAAATCGCTGGGGGATTTCATTGGGCCAACGTCAATGTAAGTAATTCTTTCAGCGTTACGATTTGAATTCAAAGCGCTGGGATTTCGATCACGAGCACGCTATACTGTAGGAATTTTTTTATTCATTTAAATGAATAAAAGTCTCAATATTCCAGTCGCCCATTGATATACTATTATTTTCGTAAATGTTGAATGGTATGTTTTCTCTATTTTAAACTATTTATTGTGTGAGTATTCCTTAACTATTACTTATCACGGAACACTTGATTCATTTAATTATCCGATATTTTTGTACACTTGTTTATTGAGCGTTTCGCCCAGCATCAAGGTGTTGACAATGAATCCCTCTTCGAACATGAATTTGTTTATTAATATTGATGAAACTTGTGCATTGTGCGTACAATATGAGCAGCTTACTGTTTGATGAAAGCCTTGAAATTTTACTCACATTTTAGATAGCAAAGTGTATTGAAAATCGCTGCTCTATTCGCTCATTATTAAATTTCGTATGAATGGTGATATTTTGGATATCTTGTAACTAAATTTGTGCAATCCTCTTGGTTGTTTTTCAAGCATAAAATGCTGATGCAACGATGGAATATCCCCATTGTACCCAGAAAAGTTAACCCGAGTAATGGGACGTCCCATTTCAATTCTCAATCTCCCTGTGATTCGTACAATCGAGCCAAATAATGTCTCGAATCGTTGAAAAAGCTAGCTGAAACGCGAACATCAACGGAGAGAATTAAGTGTGCTCATTCGATTGGACGCTTTCCGCTCACGGATTTACGGAAAACGTGGCGAACGAAGCACTTGAAATAGATTGATAACGAAGTGTTAAGAGCAACGCCTACGCCCGTGGAAAGCTCTCACTCGGATGGCCACCCTAGCGTCAGGACGGAGGGGCATTAACCCGCGGCGTTATTGTTCGCAACATTTCAGATGCGTGGCGTGAGAGACTTTTGAACAACAGGAGTGGAGCGAATGAATCAGTCTCTCTCCCGGCCTGTCAATGTCAACATCCATTTGGATCTCACGCTACCCGCTCGGCATTCACGATGCAGGGCGAGGTAAGGAACGTGAGGGCGCGTGCCTGAGCGAGACTGATCGTGGGAGGAGGAGTTGATGTGAGCCGTGTTACAATGCGCATCTACTTGGCGTTCGTACTGTATCTCAAGGCAGGACGTGGCGTCACGATCTCAGGCAACTTTAAGACCACCTTCACGACCGGGCCAGGTCGAAAGGGAGTAGTAGAATTAGGCGAGGGTTACTGGCCAACTGACTGTCGCATTGATTCACAGTGGCGTCTGAAATAGCTTGGGTCGTGCTGGTAAATTTGAATGATTATGAAAACGTCCTCGCCATGCTTGAGTTTGAAAATTGTCGTTTACGTTCATACGTTGCTCGATAAATATCTCTATGAATGATCGATTTGCTGGGGCTCACTTTTTCATCGGAGTTTCTTAAATGACGGTCACCGTCACTCCCATGAATCTAAATATATATTATAGCATATTATAATACTAAATATATATGTATTTTAGGGTCTCTCTTTTATTTTGAAAACTACTTCGACATCATCGCACCAGCGCTAGTTGTCCGGTCGACTTCCAAATATGGCCGACTAAATTTGGTATTCACTTATTTAGATAGTAAAGCACTTGTTGACTTTCTCAAAACATTTTTTAACAGACCCTGGTTTCGATGCGTGCCATTGTCAAAGCCAATCAACATTCCCTTCCTAGATAATGACAAGGCGTGTCGTAAGTTGGAACTATGGCCAGCCCAAATTTATCAGGGGATGGGGTTGGTATCATGGCTAGTGTGCTGGCTTTCAAACCGGAGTGCCAATGTGTGTATTCCACCGGAGACGGTAATTTTGCAGTGGAATCCCGATTAATACTAGAGTGCTTTTTGGAGATTAGGTCAAGTGCAGTTCTCCGTCCATTGGATAGGAAGTTAAACTTTGAGCTCTTTTGGGCTTTATGCTAAGAGGAGGCTGATACTGACCGAGGACTTCTCTTCGTCCTTCCTCTTTCCTCCAAATATTTATCCTAGTATGTAATGGGGTATTTGAACCAGTTTAGAGCACGGGCTGAGAAGAATTCACCGTGGTTAAAGGAAACACTTTGTACCACTCCATAGGGAGACAAACGAGGAAGTGCTTGGTATGGTGGGTGAGGAGAGAAAACTTCTGGAGGAGATTATGGGGAGGCAGAGTAGGTGGTTGGAAGATGTAATTAGGGGTGAAGGGTTACTGAAGTACGTGATGGAGGGGAGGATGTTGAATTGGGAGGGAAGGGGAAGGAAGATAATAGGTTTATGATGAAGAGAGGTAGGACGCATGCTGAGAGGAAGGAAGAAATTGTGTAGCGTAGATACAGGTCTGCACCTGGAAAAAATCAAGGGTTTTTATTCTCTTCCATTTTAACTTACCTTAGCCGATTGATTATTCTAATAATTATTACAACGCTTTATTAGACTGATGGATTTCGACTTCTATAGCGTAATTATTAAGTTACACTGGTGTACTAATGATGCTGAAATTGATTGGCCTAATAGCCGTGGTTGGAATTGTACAAAGCGTTTCTTTCGCGCCATGATAAACATCGTCAAGTTCCACGAAGTAACGCTTGAATCCATCAATTACTCTGAGAAGAGTTGTTATGGACACCCTGGCGTAGGGAAATCGTGTAGGACTTCGCACAGTCCTGGGGCGAGGTCGGCTTAATGGATTTTAGTCGAGTCCGCGAGACGGTATAATGCAGCGTGGTGCAGGAGGCGCCGCTGTCGTAATATATCGGCGGCGCCACGAATCTATTTCACTCACGCGTTGTTCCCCTCTTTTGTTTTGGCTCCAATCCCCCGACCCGTACCTACACCCACACTCCCCTCCCCCTGCTGCTGCAACACCCAGGGTATGGAGAGATCTCTCTCTCTCCGCGTGGGTCTCTCTCTATGGTAGCACGTTACGCTCTGCCAAATCTGTCCGTGTATGTCTGTGCCTTGCGCGGTCGCTCTTGTTTTCGGTCGACAGCTGCGTGAACATCTCGCGAAATTAATTTCAGATTAATTCCGGGCGCCCGAGCCGTTCCCCTCCCTCCCTCCCTGCCCTATGACACCCACTGCTTCTTGTCTACCACTCCCCTCTCCTAACCCTCACTCACCCTTCTCATTCGTTCAGATAGCTATCCGGTCTCACACCACCTCAAACTCCCACCAAACCCTCCCCCTTAAGTGTTGTCCTTGTTTTGTTGTCCTCTCCTCTTCTACTGTGTAGGAGTCGCTTGTTTGTCTTGCTTGTCCTTTTGTTGGGAGAGAGATTTCAGGCCAACATCGCCCCGCGCCGCTCTTTCAAGGGGGGGTGGAATCCTGAATAATAATTTTGTGTCTTTTTAAAAATAAAATGCGAGATCTCTGAGAGTGCCCCGGAAATGAATTAGAAACGATATTTTATATCGGTGGAATGGTTGCACGGCTTTCCTCGTATCTATACCCTGCAAGCGCTGCACGTTTCACGATGGCGGACGAGTTTTAATTGCGTCGGAGGATGCGCGCTGCATTTCCTTTTTAATTTCGCGCGAGGATGGCGACGGAGGAATTTTTAGTCCCAGCAGTTGTAGTGTGTCCGCGACGCCTTCGTGAAATATCGCAGCCAATAATTGCAAGTGCCGCATATTTTGTACCCCACTTTCGTGGTCGACATTCTTCTTTTCTTCGACACGCTTGGTAAAAAAAATAAATACATTTATTCATTCCGCGCTTGAATTAATGAAATGTCGGTTTCGGAGTATTTCGTGCAATCTGGAAAGTGGGAATATTTCAAATTTAAAAACTTCAGGATTTTAGGAAAAATTTAAGGATAGAAAATTCTTTAATAACCAGTATTACTGCATCACAAAGATATAGATTAGACATAAATCTTCTATATATTTATCGATTATATCAAAATTTGCCTTAACAAAATACCATAACATAGTTCAGAATACAGAGTTCGTGCTTATTTGCCAGCGGTAAGTTTTAAGTTCCATCATTGTTGGTTCTTCATTCGGTGGCATATACAAGTATGTATTTACCCTCCTGCAAATGTTTAGTCTCAGTAATGACAGTGAAGTTTACGAGATATTTTGACTCTATTGCTGCGTGTAATCACGAGCTTGTGATTGATTCCTTTTGCATCACGTGCAGAAAATAATGAGCGGATGGCTATTGATTTGGGCAGTGGATATAGGTGAACTTTTTTTTCCAAATATTCCTTAAACGTTGCTTTATATGCTTACTTCATGTTACCTACCTAGTTCCATTTTTGTTCACTGGAATGAAAATTGTAAAATGTTCATCATAATCTGCCTCGGTCAGCAATGTTCATATTAGTAATGTAATTTAACTGAATGCCATCTATCCTCTCTAAAATACATAGACACAGATTGTTTTCAGCGTGTGCAGTTTAATTATTATAAAGTGTCGTTTATTCTTGTAACTTATATGCCAGTAAATTCTGTAAACCAGTGCGATATAATATTACTTATATTTGCCGTCTCATCAATTGATTTTAAGTCAAAACGCGTCTTCAGCGGTTCTAGCCTAAGCATGGTAAATTTTTTTCCACTCACAATCAGTTATTTGAATTAGAAGTTAATTTTGATCCAGATCCTGGTTTAATTTGGCTCTTAAACCGTATAATTGCATTGAAATGCTTTTAAAATTTCTCTAATTGTATAAATCTCATAGAATATGGTGGAGAGACTAATCTTATATATTATCCGTCTCTGACACTGCGGTGTTGTGCACCTGATACCCTGACACCCGTCTCATCCTGGTCGATAACCTTTTTATTTTTAGAATTTTTATACTTTCTCGTTTTCATCTTCAGTATAAATTGGACTATATATATGATGCCTGTTGCTCACGGTAAAATTTTCGGTAAAACGTTTTATAAAATCGACTAATATTATAAAAATGAGCTTGCTGACGATACAACCGTTTTATAAAACCTAGTTTTATAAAACATTTTACCGAATAGAACAGGTTCTATTTCCATAAAACCGTTTAATGCAACGACCAATGAGAGGTTCCGCTCATCGCGTTGATAATCTCGTATCCATGAGTAGCCAAGCAAGGAAAAAGTTAACAAACATGGCTGGAAGTTCATGGAACTATCAATTCATGGCAATTATTGCTATTAATGCTTTCGCCTGATCATTCATACACTCATATTAAGCAAAATAAGAGGGTAGACGTATAAAACAAGCCTTAGCGCCGTTGAGGGTGGTCGGAAAGTAAGTAAATAAATAATACACATAGTTTTTAATCCAGCAGTAATCCAAAAGAGAGTTCGTTTATCACTTCAAGTGTTCGCAAAGCGTCTCATAGATGGCAGATTGGTCAACATTGCGGTTATATGAATAGTTTTATCGTGAGCAAGCAAGTATGTTTTTCGTACAATTCATAAAAGTTTCAATAAAAATTTTTATAAAACTCTTTTATAGAAAAATTTACCGTGTGCTACAGGTGACGTGGTAAAAAATGCATTTCAAAAATTTAACAACTCTTATGAAATTGTGTTAATGATCACCCAACGGAAATAGACGTATCAGTTAATCAAATAAAGCAGTTTCCGGGGAACGATGTCCTCGGATCCACTTATAATCCTTAATATAAATAATTTGTGAATGAAAGCTAATTAAGTGATAGTGTATCGAGTATGACTTTCTGAGAAATATTTTTGCCTACTTAAGAAAAAGAAGTTGCAAAAGCCTCTTTATACTTCATCGATTGTTGAATTCCCTGGCAATTCTTATTCCATGAATGAATGAGTCAAGGGATTAGTCAATAACCATCATGTAATATGGTCCGTTGATTGTTATTTTTTCTATTCTCGATAGTGCCGTTCAAATGAATTGTTGGTGCTAGCTGTAATTGGTGGCGCATATGCTTATATATTCTTGCCCCTGAAATTTATTATTTTCAAAGTAATTTATTGCAGTTAATCTGATGATACATATTATTCTCGTAAGGATTTCTAAAGTGGTACCTCAGTTTTAAGACTAAACACTATTAGAAAGCAACTCTAGGACGATTATAACTGGCCTGATTCCAATCACGGCGTGATGTTCTCCAAAAATAATCAATTACTGCACAATGAACTCTATTTATGAAGGAAACCGTCTCATAGGAAGGAGCTAGCTCCCCGCGCTCCTGGGAAAAAAAACAGGAACAGCCGTCCATGGGCCTACCATTCATTTGGTGGAGTACCTCTGATTGATAAATGATGATGATATGGACGCATTGGCGGTCTTTGACATCTCAGAGTTCAAGAAAAAGGGAAGAAGGTGGCAGAAATGAAGAAAAATGAAAAAGTTCGGACGTGGAACAAGAAAAAAGAAGTTTCCGGAAAAAATGTGATTGGGGCTCATTGTGCTGATGTAGAAGCTAATAATGGACATAGAAACTTCTTCTTTCTCTCTTTCGTTGCAATAGTGTTATAAATCTATACAGTTTTGCGATTTGTACTCTTACCGCTTGCAATTTAAGCAATTTAAAAAAGGGAATTAGCGCTCATACTTTTTAAATTTGCACTTTTCTCGTGATTTTTCTCAATATGCAACCGCTTTGTAATTTTCAGGAATGCATTTTTTGTCGCGCGGGATAATTGCTTTGTCATAATGGAAAAAGACAACTTTTTGACATTCGACCATGGATATATTCCACAAATTGAAGGCCGAGGTTGTTCCTATCATGTTTTGTCAACGAAAACATACCAAGATATGATGGCTTAGCACTCCTTGTAGTCATGAAACCAGTAATGTCAAAATCGTCCCCATAAACATTCTGTCGAGCGCTCCACCGTGTTCAACCCGAAGGTTGGTTCGATTTGTGACGTTAGAGCTCATGAATTACGTACTAATTACATCGGCCCGTGAAATTCGCTGATCGAAGTAGGGAGCCTTTTCTTTTCTTAAGGCGCCTGTTGTTTTCGAGGAAAAGATTGAACCCAGAACAATGACACGGTGTGAATTTAGCTGGACCCACCGATAGTGACAACTTCTCGATTTGAACGCGATACTTCAGATTCAGTACTCCGACGCTCTGCCCTATGAACAGCGAACGTCATCCATTTTATATTACCAGCTATGAAAAATACGATATAATCATGAATGCTTGTGCGAGAAATGTATTTAAAAAGTTTCTTTCCCGTGGCTTTTGCCATTTACAATCACAGAATGCTCACGTATATTTTTTGGAAGTTTCAACTCCTTTTTTAATATTATTGTATGTACTTATTCACATATCATGTGATATTTTTCCTAGATTTTTATAATAAAATGCAGTTTAAATGAAAATATAAAAGACAGAGTAATGTTAAATTTTATTAAACGACGTTTAAACAAAATTACTTTTTTTATGAGCCGATATACCAGCGTCTTGAATGTCCAAGGGTCAATTTGGAACAGCTGGCATGAATGGACCCTGCATTCAAGAAAATGCCCGCGCAGATGCTATCCGTTATAGATATATCTTATGATCATAATGAATATTCGTCGCAGCAAGAAATGTTTGACGTGTTTTTCTCGTATTGATGATTCAATGCAAAATCCATTGACCATTAATTCACGGAAATGATGAAATCTCATCTATTTCTTTCGCGCCATCATCCCACTTCCGTTCCTCGTCACTCCTTCCGTTCTTTCCCCACCCCTTTTAATCCCTACCCTTCCCCAAATGTTGTTTTCATGAAAGTAGACCCCTTCATTTGTAATCTTTTCGCATTTTGAGGCCTCCTTCGCCCATGAATTCACCTCCCCGCTCCCTCTCCTTCCGCACCCCTACCATACCGTGGTGTGGCAACGCGCGTGAGGGAGCGCTGTTCAGGAAAGGGAGAGGTCCCGGCACCCGCCGCTCGACTTACCCCTTCCTGCCAGTGAAAATTATTCCTTCCTTTTTTTTGGCTGCTTTTTACTTTTTTTGCTCTTTTTTTAAATGCTCCCAGCCTCTTATATGAAAACGTCTCCGCTCCCATGCGCTACCTCTTCCATCCCCCATTTCCTCCCATTAAGAAAATTCCCCTCCGCCACTGAAAATATCATCGGGAACCGTCTCCCAACCCTTAAACATTTTCTTCATTTTGCATATTTTCTCTCCTCCACCCTCGTAATGTACACACGGGCCTAACTGCTCTCACCCTATTTCTGTCTGCTCCTTTTTTATTTCCCTTTTTGTAACTTTTATTTTTTTCAACTCCAGCGGTTCTCATTTTGAATTTCTCCCTCAAGCCCTTATCTCTCTCCCATGCCACATGCCTTTATTAATTTTTAGTTCTTCTCTCTTCAACAACCGTGCGTCACGTTGCAATCATTCATCCTTGTGCAGCACGGTGCATTGAAAATTCGTCATATTTGCACGGATGATTCAAATTTCTCTATTTTTCGATACACCTTCGTATTTTATTGAAGGAGGACCATGTTGCTAATTTTCCCTCGATTTCCCCCTTGTAAGCCTCTTTTCGGTCGCCTTTCATGCGGTAAACCATACCTTTCACCGCAAAGAGGAGGACTCAAAAAGTCTTTTGCTTTTCAGAAATGTTCCGAACACCCTCATTCCCTTTTCATTCGCTCCTTTGTGATATTTTATGCTCGAAGTTTTTACGACGCTACTCTTCGCAATCGTCTACATCACTTTTTAAATTATCTAAAGTTAGGAACAAATAATTCGGCCATCTCTCATCGGATTAAATTATTCAGTTCTTTACGAATTCTTTTTTTGCTCATTTTTACTGCTTTCCTTCTACTTTTTATGCTTTTAGTTCCTCTTGAATTTTTTACTAGGTTCGCTTTCTTTCGCGTAACTTTTTGGTTTTGAGTTTCTTTAACGCAAACATAAATATCACGGAAAGTGCGAACTCTAGAAAATGCTACATACAACTGTCTTATCGAAAATTTGGTCACGATGGAATCCACATGGAAAAATCGAAACTTTTAAGTCAAATTAATGGGTGAATAGTGAAACTTGAGATTAAGATTGTATTTTTCGTCAGAAGCTGGTGATTCAACGTTTAAAATGATACCTCATTTATCACTGTAGGTGCAGTATTAACGGAGCATATACGGAATGACAGAAAAAGACCTTTCTGTAATAATATATATGATATAAACAACTTCGAAATCTACCTGTGCTTCTATGCCAGGCCTAGAGGGATTTTTTCATTGTAATCCAGATCCATACCTAAGTGCTTGTGTAAGGCACTTGAAGTACAGTACTCCGTATGTCGGGGTTGGTCGTGATCCCTTGGGCGCCTTTCGTTTGGAGCAGACTAACGACATCTCCACCCGTCCCCCATTCCCCAGATAATCCCTCTTAACCGTATCTCACCAACCAACCCACGTATCCTCAACCGCGTTTATGATCTTAGCTGTCAATCGCCTGCTTCAAATAGCCTACCAATCGATCATTGTATGTACGGTATGAAACTGACATTAAGTGCACATTCTTCAGAGACATTTCCGTAAAGCCTAGCATAGTGGCTTCTAAGTTCTGTGGTCTCCGCTAGTCATTATTTTTTCGGCAGACTCTCCCATATCAGAATGATGGATTACCATTTTTCTGGGTTTTTATCTAATTTATTTCCTCCGTCCCGAAGAGACGTGTTTTTCCTTCGCACGTTGCTTTGCTCACGATTTCCCTTTGCTTTTCCGTTCTCTGCCCACGTTCCTTTTTCAGGGAACCATCCCACCGGCCCCTGCATCCAAACCCTTTACTCACTCCCATCCCTTATCTTTCTCTTTAGCATTCCCCTCAGCTTTCCTTTCTCGTCCTAATCGCGCCATCCCTCAAACCGCTACCTGTTCTAATTTCCACCTTTTCCCTCATTTTGCCCTGGTTAAGTTAATTCGAACTCTATCTTGTATTCATATACTTTACACCTCTCATAGATAACACCCTGAAATTTTTCCTTCGTTATTAGGAAAATACATAGCCTTGTTTTGTTTTCTACCTTCTTTTACCGTCGAACTGTCTCTCAACCGACAACCATTCAAGATTCTTTACGATATTATGCCATAAGACCTCTCATGTCCCGTTTTTGCTAGGAACTATTAGTAGGCTAGTATATGACAAAAATCATTATCTGCTATGTAAAATTCTAACCAGTTGGTCTTTGATCAGTGGTTAGAAATATTTTTTTTTAATATTTGAAAAATGTAGTAGCTTAATCTATTTGCTTAAGAAAGTGTTGAAATAACAAGTGCTCGTAGTTTTGGTAATTTTATGCTGGCAGTAGTTTTCAGACTATGCTGGAGAGGTGGCGGTTGAATCGGCGAAAAATGAAATAAAAATAATGAGCGATAAAATGAGCAATTGTAACATCAGATCGGTTTCGTTTGAAATAATGCAAAATTATGCGGGCATGACGTAGTTGAGGAGTATTTGCCGTTTAAGTATGAGATAATGTAAGAGTTGGGAGGGTTATGGTGGATTCGGGAATGAATTTGGTGGTTTAGACAAGTAAGAAACATATTGCTTAGTTGGTCTCGTAATGCTGTGATATATGACAATATTTGATGGACTAATGGATGGATTTGAGAGAGAATTCAATGATGTGGCTACATGGGTTTGATCGAGAACCTAGAGTAAGTGGTCCCAGAGAGTCTAAAGAGAATATTGAGAATCTAAGCTACGGGAAAGCATGATTATACAGTAGATCGAAAGATAGGAGCAAAGATAGGGCTGTGTGGTCGAAAGTAGCGAGAGAGCCTCTAGATCATAAAAATGGAGTTCATTACGATGCCTCTCGTTTTAGTGTGCGGTGTTCGTTAGCTATTTTATATCACATTAGCCCCGTTTGGCAAGTTGGCAAGTCGCTCTTACCTAGCAATTGTGCGGCTTAAAATCCCACATTCTCTATGCTTGGATGTGGTACTTTCCTGGAGAGATATTTGAAAGTCTCTCTAGAGCATCTGGCTGACGTTTCGACAGTCAATCGATCAACCCGGGATACCTTCGCAATTGATATTGTGTATTGGTATGACCTCAAATCCTACAATACTTGAATCACTGAAGTGCCCTGCCTCTTATGCTGCCATGATGTTGACGTGTCACAACTTGTTCCCGTATAAAAAACATTAATTGGGCTCTGGAGATCTCATTTCAACCTTCGTAACCGTACGTGGATAAGTAGCTCAGCCACAAGGGTACACTAGTGAAATCAGTTTTCCATCTTATTAAATTTGCGACCGAAAAACTTGTTTCTAAACTTAAAAATGGAGGAAGCATACTGTGCTTGGGGCGGAGGACGGGTTAAAAGGTGCTGAAATAATTTGTAAAGTGACAAGTAGGTAAATTGAACGGAATCTTATAAAACATTGTTATACACTATTTTTAAACAATTGCGATTTTTCAAGACAAGTCCCTTTTGTACCTACCGCGCATTTTACCGCCACTTTTCCACTTCAGTCAATCGCTTTTCTTCTTAGATCCACTGTATTTTATAATATTTCAGTATTAATCTTAGTTTTTCAAAAACTCTAGCCGCCAACCGTCGTCAAAGCAGCGATCAACTTTAAAACTTTCTTGACCTTATGCAGTTATAGATGAATGAACCATGCTATTGTGATACAGTAGACGGCTAAATGGCTCAATACAAGGCGCTCAAGCAAGAATACGAGGAGATTTAAGGGCATAAAGTTGGTAGAATGTAGAGTTTGGGTGCCGGGTGGAGAAACTCGGTAAATTACATCTCCAACTTGAGGAGGAACTCCCGTGACCGCGGTGCGAGAGGTCAGGGATCGGGGAGAAGGGTTCGTAATTGCCAAGAGAGGGATTGCGGTGGAAGTATTGAGTCACGTTCCCCGAAATTTCTCGCCTCTAATGCCTATTGTCGCACGAACCCTTGAATTGTGAAATTGCCCACAAAATACTCCCAATCGCGTGGAAGCCCTTCAACTGTTACCAAGTTTCGCTCGTTATCGCATTAATTATGTTTTCTCGGAACTTGAGCGGTTTGAGGAAGACTCCGTAAAGATCGTTTCTCTCATTATCCATTCCTTTAAAGTCGCAAAATTTTACTTTAGTCGAAGAGGCGTCATTGAGTTGCTCCCTTTAATCCTCTGTCAATATTCGATGCATGCCTAATGTTACTGCTGTGGCAATTAAATAATTCCGGGGTGACCGGTAGTTAATATCCTTATGGCATTGCTATTACCCGTCCTAGTTCCGTGTTGAACTATTATAGACCGCCAAGTGCTGTGCATGAATAAATACGTGATTTCTTCTATTGATGAGCATAATATTTTTGGAAAATTGGTATTTTTTATATCTCTAAAATTTATATGTATGAATCAAAGGCTATCATATATAAAATTGTTGTTGCATTACTTACCGAAAAAAAAGCCGCCGCTTTTTGTCATTTAAATCGGTAATGCTACTGCCTTAGATCCACTAAGAACCCTGAAGGGCGTAGCTACAAAACTTGTGGGGCTGGACGCTCAATACCTTTCATTTAGATGCTTATGATGATCTAGGCCATCAGGGTAACCCATTTTTCGCAAATATTTTGTGATTAGTGATACGAATGCTTAAATCTTGTTCTGTTAGAACCTTTTATTTCATAACTCCTTTAACCGATGTTTACTATTAGCAACAAGGGTTATGAGAGCATGTAAATCGAGACATAAATGTTCTCATTACGTCAAACGATGTGCACTGTTGAGGAATCCAGGAGGGAAATGCAATCCAATTCACTTCCAACGTTATCTTCAATCAAAGCTACGATATCCAACCACTAAGCAAAAATGTGATCTGTTGATATGAAAGTTGATTTTTTTTATTAATGTGACTTCAATCATGTTGAGAAGAGAGGAAAAAAACTCTGCTATACCACATAAAATATTTTATGTGGAATAGCAGTGTTTTTCCCCTGTCTTATCTATTCCTCCTTCCTTTTCCCCCCTCTTCTAAATATGGAAAGATACCACGAAGTCAAGCCTGAGACTGTCTCCTTTGACTTCATTCATACATGCAATAAGGCATACGAAATAAGTGTGTTAATACGAAATTTGTTTTGTAAAAGAAAATCAACTATTAAATTATAAAGCAAAAATTGAACTAAGTGTTATTGCTAACACTCAGCTAATGCGTATAATTACAGCGAAGGATTGATTTGATTCCGCTTGGAGTGAAGACCTCTTCAGGTTTATCACGCCTTTGCCCCTTGCTGCCTGAATCCTTAGGATTTCAGGTGTTGGTGCTTGTTTGAAAGATTCCTTGACATATTTCCCTGACATTCCTGATTCCCCTAGAACGCCTGACTATCCTTTTTTTACCTTTCCAATTCTCCCACGCCTGAATCTCTTTATTTTTGTGCAATAAATAAAGCACCCCTGGCTTCAGGTGATTCTCCCTTGCTGCTCAGGGAGGCGAGACAATAATTCGTGTTGATGTTAGTCATGTTTCCCGGCTAATGGATATATTCGGAGGGAAGGAAGTGGAGAGTAAAAGGGATTGGGGTGTGAGCATGGGGTACCGTCAAGAGTTGGTTTTAGTCGTGAGGCTGTGCGATATTCATATTGCGATATGCCATTGGGAAATGTCTATGGTAACTAATTATATGCATTGTTATGAACTAGTGACGAAATTAGTGCATTCTCCCCATTTTAAAAACAAAATTTCAATATAGATGATGTTTCTCTGTGAATTTGTAAGAAACTTAACCCTGTAATTTTTATTGCATTAATACACCAAGGCCCGGTTTTATAATATCTTGTTATCGTTAACTTCAAGGTAACGTAAATATATATTCCTTATAGACAAAGCTATTTGGAGTCCTGGTTCAAATCCAGGTTAGTCACGTGATTTTTCGTGGTGAATTTCCAGGTTTTGGAGCTATATCTTGGAACTGTGCACGCGACTGCGTACTATGTTCATTTGTGCATTTTTTCTGCGAATTATTATACCGTGAGAACCTTACTGGGAGTAGCTCTGGTGAAGACAGTGAGGTGGATGTAAAAAATTGGTTAGACTGAAAGGAAGGCGTATGTGGAAGTTTTGACAGAAGACAGATAGAAGAAGAAGATAGCAAGTTGGCAAATGTTATGGAGAAAAGGAAGGTCAAGTTCTTGGGACATATACTGAGTCATAGCGAGTTGATTGAGTGATAATTGGGACGAGCTTTAGGAAAGAAAGGAGGAGGACGACCAAGGAGAAAATATTTACAGGACATCCACGAAAGGATGACGGTGGATACATATTATAAACTGAAGAGAATGGCAGAGGACAGGTGCTCCTGGGGGTGTAACTTCTGTCGCCCGTCGACTGATGTCAATTATCTCCCTATGCGGCCTAAATCGTCATTGGCGAGTCTATAAACCTCATTTTCGACAACATAGCGGCCGTGTGCAATAAGTGGTGACATCTTTTATATTTTCTTACTGTGAAAATTTGCGCCTACTGTGAGAGTGTGACAGTAAAAAAATTTGAGAACTTCGAGAGTAGAACTAACGCCGCTGGAGCAATGTGTGCACCCAATGCGCATTTTACTTTCTTTTTTTTATTGACTATCCACAATTTTAGGAACTGGGTAAGCGGTTGCATATAAAATTAGCGTCAATAGTAATATATATGATATTATATTATAGTAGCTTATATATTCGACAAAAATGCATAATGTCGAGAAAAATGAGACTTATACTCTCCAACTATCATAAATGTCAAGGCTGTATCACACTAAGCGGTTACGGCGGCTGTTCCGGTTACGGTGATAGTTGCAGGTTGTGGTCGTCTGCTTATTTACTGTGTTCGTCCAGTTGTACGCGATGATTTCGGGGCTTTTATAACAAGCATTGCATAAGCGTAGGCAACGAATCGCATGCACATGTGCTTTATTAACATACAACAATGATTTACCGCTTTGCACCAGTAGCTGGGCATAAACAAATTGCGCGCCTTTCATCCGATTACCAAAACAACGTAGTCACGTGATGAAACGGACGCATGCCATTGGCTACGGTTGCAGCCGCGCGGTTGAAAAATAGGCCCGGGTCTATTATTTCGGTTGCGACCCGTGGGTTTGGCTGCTGAGCGACGATTGGTCAGGAGCCAATCTGCAACCGCAACTCGCAACCGGAACAGCCGCCGCAACTCGTAGTGTGATACGGCCTTCACCGCGGTGACTGTTAACGTTTGCCCCCATGGTTGCAGCAACAACACTGTCAGATCATGGTGCTAATTGCATAAAAGTCTAGAATATTCTAACGTAAAATTAAAAGGAAACCCTCTTCGACTATATTAAGCGTTAAAAACCTTCGCGGGGATCAGTAAAACGAGTGCTGGACGAGGAGGAGAGAGAGAGAGATAAAGGGATAGGACAGGGTCACCGATGATTTGGTGCACGTGGGCGAGCCAGGGAGCAAAATGGAATGGAACACCCCCCCTCAGGACCAATGGAGGAGACACCCCTTCCTCCCCTTAACAATGGAGGCACGCTCGAATGCCTTATCTGCGCGGGACGTTTAATCCTCAAACCCCTTTAACCTCCCGAACTTGGCATAAGCTCAACGTGTCTTGCATTTCGCCACAAATCATCGCCTACGGGTTGGAAGCACCCGAAGTATGGGTGGTATGGATTGAGGGAAGGGGGAACAGGAGAGGGGGCGTGGCGTTCGTCCTGCAGAGTTGGACGGAAGGACGAAGGGAGGAGAGAGAGAGAGAGAAGAATAAAGAAGAATGACGAACAAGGGGAAGAAAAAGTGTGAGACACGTGGTCAATGGGAAGGCGAGAGCAAAGATGGAGTGTGAGAGGAGAGAGCCAGGAGACATCTTTTTCGAAAGGAATGTTTCATGGAGGAACAGAGGAAATATTGTTTGGAACCGTTGTCCGAAAAATCGTGCTGAAAATGTCATTGGTGAGTAAGATTGCGTTTAAAGAAGATTACGTCATGTAGTAGAGTGACGGAGGTAGGGAGATAATGAACTCTGAAATGTGAAATGACCGCTGGTTTCAGTCAGCAGGAAAAATTGTTCTTTAAAAATTTTTGTTGCACTCTAGAATATAAACACAATTTTTTCAAATCAAAGCATGGAATAAAAGTTTTATATACGAGCGTTTTTGAACTGTGGATATAAGACCTTGGTATTTTCACCAAAAACTGAAATGATGTGGATATTGGTCTACAATTTTCATTCTGAGAAAATCAACCAGTGTTATCGACTAATTTCCTCCGTATATACGAAATAAATAAAACATTCCTTAAATTTTCAAATATTGCGCGCGAAATATTGAGGTGAATTAGGCAACGTCGAATCGGACGAAGGGAATTATGGGAATTCCGGATTTCGCAGCAGACAGCAGACATAAGCGAATCATGTGTAAATATTATTTTAAAGGAAAGAAAATTTAATGTTTTCATCGGGTCATTTAGATTGGCATACAAACAGGTCACGTATTAATGCTAATATAAAATCTAGAATATATGTTCGCGGTTGCATTCGTATAAAATACTACGTTGTGACCGACAATTTTGGAGCAGTTACCGAAAAGGCAGTAAAATTATCTAGAAGCGATTTCAATTGCTAAAATATATCAAGGGTAAGAAGTCAAAACTCTTGGGTTAAAACTCTTATTTACCTTTGCTTGTGAAATTAATTCATCTAAGTGATTTTATTTATTACTCTAAGTCAAATTAAATAAAATGTTTTTCTAGAAGAACGCAGATATCTAGCTCCCTAATTGATAGTATAATTTCCAACCTTGAATGTGCTGTGGAAAAAACAACGGTGCTTAAAAGCAGCATGTTTGATCATCTCCCTCTATCATCACGGGTTAGAATTTACTCATGCTCATATTTGAGAAATAAAGTTATTATCTTTACTTACGCCAAAACAAGCGTATTCAAAAACATGCCTGAGTCCTAAAAATTGATCATGCATGTACCAAACAAATTATTTAGAAAGGAGCTTCCAGGATAATCTAGAGCATTCGTTAAATGTTGCATTTTATCAAACAAAAAATTGGATTCAAATAATAAACCATGTGTCAACGATGAAATGTGCTTCTATTATAATTTTATCAAAAGTTTCTGTAACAGTTACATACTCCAGTAGAGCAGTAGGAGCGGCTTTGGCATTTACATCAAACACGTTGTGTCCGTTTAGTTCCGATTTACGGCTGGTAGAGTTATTTATTTCCATTTATTTCCTTTATCATGAGACACGATCGAAACCGAACAGAGAAAGTAGTCGCCAATCCAAACTTTCTGTCACCAACGACGTCCTTGAAGGACAAGGCTGCATTACAAATCTTGCAATCCATTTCCTCACCAATTAGTGCGATATCAACAACCTTCTACATTAAACAACAGTCAACTAGAGTCGTCGTCCGCATCTTCAGTTTCAGCGCCAAACTTCTTCATGAAAAAGGATTGCTTAGCCATCCTTTCAAACTCCTTCTTCGAAACAAACTTCCCTTTGCTCCTAAAAACCGAACACATCTTGAAATGTTTTTAAGACAGAGCTTCGAATGGACTAAAGAAACTCTATACCAAATTTCACACTGAATCACCAAGAGCAACCCAACAAAATTGAGGAAAAACAAACACACGAGAAATCACAGCAAATCACACCACCATTAACATAGCACAAAAACAATTGCCTACACGACAGGAGTGCCGAATTTCAGGATGTGCGTAGTTGCCGAGTGAAAAAGAGTGATTAAACAAATGGTTTAAACAAATGTGAAATATGTTTAAACATTTAATCACAATTATTTCGTCACTGCAAAATATACGAATATCCGTAGCACAAAGTTATAAACTTTTTCAATCCAATTATAAAAACCGACATCTCTAAGGTCTAAGGATTGACAACGTTCAGGTTGCCTAGAAACATAGTCAAGTCGAGTTTTATGTTGTTTTATGTTATGTTTCATGTCAATATTTAAATTGTTTCATTATGACTAGGGAATTGAAGGCATTCGATTAAAATATTGTGTAATTTAATCATGTCCATGTAATTTTTCGTGCCATTGAAAATATATGAAGTTCTCAATGACTCACGATTACCGAACCGGCCACCTTAATATAATTCTCTCTCCACTCCAGAATTCAGTAGGTACTTACATATTCGCAATATTTGCGGCATTTAATTAAGGGTAGCTTCTCTGAGGTTTTGCGAGACATACCGAATATCGGTTGAAGGAGGAGATTTTGCCAGGGATTATGCTTCTCGCCGATATCTCAGAATGCTTCCCTCAGAGCGTGGGAATATAACTTCTGGTAGGTCGAACTTCTCCTAAGGAGGGCGGATATTAAATTGGGCGAACTGAGCTGGAAATTCGAACGAAGTCGTTGAAGCGTTTGGATATTAGCATCGGTAAAGTTTCATCAGTTATGCTAAACATGATTTGAGGGCCTTAGAGACTAAAGATTAATTACCGATGGAGACAAGGAAAAGCAAGTATATAATCTACTATGATATCTATGTCAAGTATGGGCTCATCCTTAATTGCAAAGATTGTCTTCCTTGTTATCCTCCGGAAATGACGTTCGAGCATCATAATACTTAATGTCTTTACCGAGTAGTGATATCTTACTATCCATCTTTGTCAAAACTTTAGCCTTAATTTGTTTAATCAATTGTGATTGCTAAAAAATTATGTAGGGCAGCAATGTATTTAGAAACCTTTGGTGTCTAACTCATTTACTGGTGATAAGCTCATCGTGAATAACTATATTAAATCACGATCTGGGAAAATGACTTGAACGTGATACTGAATATGTAAATAGAACACATAATGATAATTTCTTTCGACCCTGTAGAGGGTAAACTATTTGCACTGTGGTGAACATTTTATTTTTCTAGCGAAAACAAGTGATTTTTGAAATGGACATTATTCATGTAAATTTTTGTTTTGCGTCATCACTATGTTATCGGGGATATCAAAATTATCTGTCAGCTAAGTATTGGTTCCGTATTGTATCGCAAAAACCGGTATCGAGCCAGCCCTGATATATATGTTTAATCCTTGTCATCGGTTGCTCAAAAATCACTTCCTATTTTTTTGCAACATCGCTATCATACCGGTGGAATTGGAATGTCGGCCAGTAAAATATTGTTATCGCAAAAACTGATATCAAGCCAGCTATGATATCTATTCTTAATTCTTTTTGTCCCTGGCTCGAAAATTAGTTCATATTATTTTAGTAAACTCAATATTGCTTGCTATTATTCGTTAATTACTCTGGTCGTTATCGTTAATATTTACTGCGTGTACTAATTAATACGAGAAATCCTTGAATTTTCTGAAATTAATGAGACAGAGATTTTGTGAAAACAATAAGACCACTATGTAATGAAAATGTCTTCCCCGCTGCCCCGTACCCTTGTAATATAACATATCTGTTCCGTTAAAGGGGAAAAGGGTAAATAATTGGCTATCCTAATGTCTAAGGAGGCAATCTACCCTAGCGCCGTCTCAGTTTCTTTTCCTTTAATAGGGCGCCTTGGCAATTAAAAGCGTTCCCATTTCCCGGATCCCGTATCTTAAACACCTTCGAAGAATGCGAGCAAGGGACCGAAGACGCTCATAATTCAGCCTTAACTGCGTCAGTTTTCCATGCTGTCCCACAATTCCTCGTTTCATTGTTGGAAGTTTCGTACCATCCCGCCATCCGCTCAATCCCTCTCCTCAGTGTATCTACTACTTTTCCACGGATTACTTTTCTTCCCTCTTCTCATCCACGTCTTTAAAACATACTTTTCCTCCTAACAGTAAAATATTACTGCAGTAGGTTGAAGTTCCTCTTCGTTTCTCTATCATGTCTAATCGTCCGCTCAACCTCGTCTACCTACTCGCAGTGGTTCTCAATCTTTTTTGCTCCATTTTCCGATTTCACCATAGTTCGGAATATTAAATCCCCTTCCCGGTATTAATTGTTATTATGTTATAATTTCATATACGATGTATAATAACATACTCGATTGAAACTGTTTCCTGGAGTTATGTTTTGTCAGAGCCTCTTTGATTTTTCCCTGTCTGTATATTGAGTTTTATCTAATATTATCTTCCTGGTGGGTGTTCGGTGAACGGATATATGCGTTCTGCAACTGTGGTGAAGCTGGTGTGCTGATATTAAGTGTTGTGCAGTGGATTTTTTTTGCAAATTTTACATCGCTTCGAGTTTAGGTGATGAGCACAACAGTTGAAAAACAAAAATGTCTACTTGTGAGAAGTGTAAACAAACACTCCCGAAGGATAGCCAAAATACTGTTTGCATGGGCTGTGATGCTAATCTCCAACGTCGCTTATGCTAGTGTGTCTGAATCCCCTCGGAAAAATAAATATTAAAAAAATGAAAATTGGAGGTGTAGAGTTTGAAGAAATAAGGAAACACCAGTGAAGAAAAGAGAGACAGGAGGTAATATTCTTTCTACCTTAAAGTCCCTTAGAACTGAGGTAAAATACCTCTAATGGTCTGTTAAATTTCCAAGTAATGGCTATGAGGGGGCTAAAAAATCTCAGAGAGCAAAAAATGAAGTCATACGTGGACTTACAAATTGTGTTTTGGAACTTAATTTAATGCTTAAAAAGAAAGATGAAACAATAGAGGATGAAACAATAGAGGAGGACCTTATGTTAAACATTATTGAATTTTCCTTTCACTTATTGAGCAAAGAGAGCTCGCAAATAACGTAGAAATTTTAATAAAAAAGATATGTTGGCCGAGAAGTTGAAAAGTGATGTGTGAAAGTGATGTGAAAGACCTGACTAAAAATATGAAAGTTGAAAATTTTCATGTGCTTGATATTGAGGACATATATGTAAGCTAAGAAAAATATTATGCGGAGAGAAAATGAACTTCGAACTCGTAAAGTGCTAGAAAAATATGGCACCAATGTTTTAATTAATGATCAGTTAACTTGGTATCATAAAATTTGACGGTGGAAGGCAAGGAAAAATGCTAAGGAATGGAATTACAAATATATATATGGTTTTCAAGAGACAAGGCTTTAGTCAAAAAAGATGAACATGCAGGAGCAATAAAAATAATGAAAGATGTAAAGAAAGATTTGGAAAAGACTAATTAATTTAAAATAGATGTTTATGCTTTTTTTGTTATTTTCCATCTGTTATGCATGGTTATTCTTTTATTACAAATCCATGTGTTAACTTGTGTCTGTTTACCTGTGACCTGCTCCACTGTTACCAATTCTCATTGGTCGCGCAATGAGATTTTCTCTCACACCAAATTTAAACTTGTGCTCACTTAGTAATCATGTGTTAGAATAAGTTTCCTTTCCTTCTAGCTGACTTTTTATCTTTTCCTATTGACCGACCGTCTCAAAAAGTATATATGAAGCGTCCGCAGCTGTGTAATGATATGTCTGTTACCGTCGGCTACAAAGTGTGAGACTTTTTCTCATCGCGCAACCACTGACGTTAATGTTTTAGTATCACTCAGTTGCGTTACTCTCTCGCAGCATGCGGGAAAAGTTGATTCAATTCGTGGAGAGCAGATATTTTAATGTGAATTTATGAGTAATGAGAATGTATGTCCTCATAAATAAATATTTCTTCAAAAAATGGTAATTTTCTTCATGTATACCCAATGATAACATCGCCAGTAAATTAGAAATGATTACGTAATTGAATCAGTAATTGTGTATCTGTGGAAATCATTGTTTCAAATGAAAATTTAGAGAAATAAATTAAATCTAATTGTAGTATATTATATTGCCAATAAACGCTCTATGATAGATAATCTGAGTGTGAGAAAAAGTCTCACACGCGACCGCTCGCGTGATTGGTAGCTTAGCGACCACTCCCGGGTTAGTAAGATATGAAGAAATATATTGCTGTCTTGTGAATTTATTTGAAAAATACGAATCAATCAACCAATGTGAATTTTTAGATGGTAGGGGTAGAAAGGATGCTTTGGAAACTTTTGCTGATATAACAAATAAATTTTTTGATGTGAATAACAAGGTGATAGTAACCTTTTTGGATTACAAAAAAGCGTTTGGCTCTGTCAGAGCCGGCTCGGCCGTAGCATTTAAAAGTCAACTGCTCCTCTAAGTGAATTACGTTAGTATAAGGTTCTATTTCCTTTCTAACGTAGGTAGAATTGCCGTCTTGAAATTAATTAAGAAGCAAAATATGACTAAAAAAGCGCTTCTTTAAGAATTTAAATTTTCAAAGGCCAACTCCTACAGATTTGACATAAAAACAACATTGATTTGTCCGCAACTATTCGAATCATTCCAAAATTAATATCTATGCGGATAAATGCATCGAAATAATCTCAAGAAGGGCTGATTTTGCCGCATAGAGTGTCGCTAATTTTGCCCCTGTGCGCAGAATTGCCACAGAGGATCGGCAAGAGTGATCGTGTCCGCCTGTATCCTCGAATGCTGGATGGAGTTGCTAGATGCGGTCGACTGATCGTGAGTCACAAAGATTTACTTCCTCTCGACCCTCTCAGGAAGTACCCGGGACGCAGTTTTCATTTGAATTTTCAAACCTGTTTTAGCTTGCCCTTCAAAATTCTTCGAACGGCGAGCCGGTTTGATTCCAAGGAATGGAATGTGATTAATGGGAGTCGAACTGATGACATATGTTTGGCTCCCTTCGAAGCGGAACTTTCGAGGAACTTTCAGAAGATCTTACCTCTTAACTTCATCCTATTATGCCTGAAGTTTTATTTGAGGCCAATATCGTGTGTCCATATTTGTGATAACCTTCGCCTCAGTAAAACAATAACGACATATTTTGCGCTCATTCCATGATTGCGTACCGATTTATTTTCCCATGAAGTGAAGGTTACCCTCTTAAAGGCATTGTGTATCGTCATCTATTTTTTTATACAATCTTAGTCTTCTTTCATTTTCCTGCCTCGGAATTTTCCTCGTGATTCTATTTTGATTGTCTTTTGTTAAAAGGATATGCATATAACCCTATTTTAAATATATGTTTGTTACTTTGTGGTTAACTTATTTTCTTGCTCGTAAAAAGCTTTGTGTACCTACCCCCTCGGACATTTGCATTCGATATGTAACTGGCTAGCGTAGCTGCTCGGCAATCGGAAGATACGGTTCGAGTCCAGATCAAGTCAATTAATGTTTTCTTGAATTTCCTCCTTTTGGTGATAAAATCTCCTATGCCGTGTCCATTGTCTTCTTTTTTGACTATTCGTGGTGTCATGTCACATTTAGGCAGGTTCCATTCATACTTTTAGCAGATTCGCACTTTAGCACGTGCTGATGCTGAAGCAGAATGAGTCTTTTATGTAATTCGGAATCTGTTTTTGTTGCTTTAGTTATCAGCATGAACAACCAACCACTGAGGTATTTTACGCCATCGTTAGGGACAGGCGGATTGGGTTAGTTTTTGCAGAATTATTTGGAAAATAATCCTCCTCCCCAGGACTGTTCGGGCAGTGAAGGAGGATGGAGGGAAACCTGGTGTCGGCAATAGTGTCCATAACGAAGGAGCCCAAGGGTCCTCGGTTTAACGTCCCATCCGATGAACAAAATCCTGTTCTAGAAAAGCTCAACAATTGGTACTAAATTTGGGACCGGGATTCCTCTATAAAAACCACAACCATTGCTGGAATTCGAACCCGGTTCTTTCTGGATGGGAGGCCAGTAGTTACCACACCATCTTGTCACTCATAGTGCTATGTTCCAAGCTCGAGGTCTTCTTTTCGTCGCAACCACATGGGAGAAAAAGTGGAGCCTTTGCAGCGTAAGCCAGGAGTCATTGGGGATCCGGAATCCCCAAATGAAGAATTCATGAATGCGAAACCCCGAGTCGCATCAGGGTTACGAGGATATCTCTTTTCTCGAGACACCTGGTTTAGTGTACCCCTATTCCTCCTCCCCAGAAGACACTCCCGAGCACCTCCCCATCTTCCTGTGTCCCCACCCTCCCTCCGTAGCACTTATTACCGACGCCACAGCAGGGAAAGGAGAATAACCCGACGGCCATTAGTGCGCATTAAAATGATACGCCCTCCTCCTCCGCCGTCTTCCTATAATAACCTTACTTAGGTAGGTGCGCCTTTTGTCTCTTCCTTCCATCCCAAGGAACCACCTGCCTCCTTCTCCCCCTTTTCCTGAGTTTTGAAGACACATCTCCCCCGCCCCTTATTTCACGTACCACCTTTGCATTTCCTTCTACCCCCACCCCCTATACGGTCCTTAAACCCGTTCCTCCCCTCGCATACGAAGATCCCCTTGTTTGCACTTACGGTACTCTCATCCCTTCCTCCCCCCCAACCTTAACATCGCATTTTCTAGCAATATTTTTTCCTTATCTCCTCGCGCCGCGTCGTCCTTATTCCCCTTTCAGTCTTACCGTAAAGGGTGAACCCTTTCTTTATTTCCGCCTCCCTTAGAAACTACATATAAGAGCATCTATGATGATACATACATAAATCTTCCCCACGGCATTCCCTTTCATGGTAAGCACTGTAAAAAAAAGTTTAATTCTCGCTGATACGCCTGTAGAGCTGACTATTTTTAAGTCTAACTCTGATTTGTTGATTATAAAGTAGGTATTGCATTGCATTTTTAAATGTCTCCAGGGATATCTTTCAAGGAAAAATTTTATTTTTATATTTATTTTCTTACTCTGTTAAATGTAAGCCTCCGTCATAACTCATGAATAATACAAGTGTTAATTTTAGTGATTTGCGCGGCATCTAATGAGAATCATGCATCCACGCCGTTTCCAATCGGGACAAAGTCATCAAGTTTTATCCTCGGTAATAGACATGCAGAGCTGACTATGCTTTGATAATTTCCTCCATACTGCCCTATCCTCGCATGCCTCTTTTGCTTCAGTTACACTAATACACAGTTTCATGTACGCCCTCCTCTTCTAAAGACTCTATATTCCTTCCCTTGAGAATATCTTCCACCACATTCACCCAGCACTTTCTCGGTCTACCTCTTTCTGTCTCACCATTCACTTTACTACCACGCAACCTGTTTCGATATTCAACTCTCATCCATTCTCTTGATATGGCCAAACCAACGAACCACGCTCCTTTAATAATTATCCATCACCGTAGCATCCATTCCACATTCTTCCATCACACAATCATTCCTCACCCTATCCCTTCTGTGTTCTGCAAACGCTCCTCGGATACCCCGTGCCCACTGCATTAGCCTACTCTTATGCTTATGCTTATCCTGGCTTTATACTATGACGATGATGGCGAGAATATTGACGGCGCTGTTGCAATAATTAATTTGCTGCTTACCGCTAATAATAAATTGGTAATCAGTCAAGTAGTGCTTTGGATGCAAAAAATATATTCTAATAGTAGAGTTTAAAATTCAGGTGCACATGGTATTAATTATTTACTGCACTTGCCTTTTTAGTAGTGATTTAGGTACTTCCACCGAAATATACAGAAGAATCGATCAATAGCACCCCACTGCTCATATTGACGCGTCTTAAGGCCGTTTTACACGATGAAAGATTTTGTACAAACGAATGTACGTGAGACTGTACGTTTGTCTAATCGAAATTATAACAGGTTCTATTTTTCGTTCAGTCATTGAGACAGTCGCACAAGAGTTCATACAATTTGCCGATTTACACGGGAACAACTTAACTTACCTGGTAATTTTCGGTCCGATGTAGATAAGTGATAAACGGTTGATGACAGCAATTCAAGCAGACATTGGTGAATAGTTAATTAGCTATTGTTTTTTTTATCCCAAAGAGTCGTCAGTTATGAGATTTTTTCTATTTCCCTCCTCCCCTACTTTGGCATGTACCAACCTAAGCATTAGGATTTTGCGATATTCGAATAACAATATCGCCTTGGGACATTGGAAAGGTTTGGATTTATCCCATAATATCACGGAAAATCATATTCGAGGCATTTCAGCGCAGCATTGAAAAGTCTAGGATTCATCAAGCGAATATGTGGAAGGCTTCCGGGTGAAAAAATCGAAATAGACTGCTTATATTACTTCACTGTCAGTAGGCCATATCTTCAGTGCGTCGCTAGTACTTGGGACCCTGTACAGAAAGATAGCGTCCGCGTACTCGTCAATATATGCATGAAAGCCGCGCGCATATTGTTAAAAACTGCTATAAATAAAGAAACGCAACCGTCCCCTGGTTTTACTCGGGCTAAATATTTTTTCGGTATGAAAACGGAAGTTAAAATGATCTCACATCGATAACGCTCACGTCAACTAACCTACAGCCTCGTATAGGTGGTCATTATGTGGTTGCTTTCGTGCATTGTCAACGTCAACCATGCATTATGAAAACCGTGTGAGTGTGAAACGGCCGTTGAAAGGATTGAGGACCGACCCTATTAAATACTCAGAGAGTTTTTGGTGAATACTCCCCCCCCCCTGCCACACACCCCTGAGGTGGCTTGCAGGGTATTTTGTAGATATAGATGTAGAAGTTTCATGATAGGCTAAGGTTAATGGAAAAATTTAGATCACTCAAGTTTCAGGCTGATACGAAAGATATTATTTCATTCCTACACTACATCTGTAGGACAGAATTAAGTTAGAAAATAAGCGAGGTGTAGTGTCTAAGAGATAGTTATAAGATTATTTTCTTGTCGTACATCATTCACAGCAACAACAAAAGCAGATCGAGACCACTTCACAGAAACCTACCTCACCGTTTTCCCCTTCCCTCTGTTTAGTTTTTTCTATTCCCTCCCATTTTATGACTGGTGTCCTTACAACCCCTGCCACATAGCCTCGCCGTGTCTTGCAGGAAGTAGATCGTTGATGTAATATCGTATGATAATAAATGCATGATATTGCTTATACAATGGTATCGCAATTTACAATCAGATCGTTTTAATCTCACGTACCACGTTTGGCATTGTATGTGGTATCATTTTATCCTCACAAGTATATAAAAACTAGGAAACCTGATGCCTTGCTTCATTCTTCGTTTCCTCCCCCATATCGCACGAAGTAATTCCAACATTGAACTGAAACTCAACTCATGGAATGATATTGTCATGGTAGACAACTTGAGAAAGAGCGTCAGACTTTACAATCAAATCATTAGTGCCTCTTATCATTTTTAAATCGCATATTGCGCTGATTTTACTATCATGAAAAAAGAAATAAAGACCAATTTGTAAAATAAACACCACCAAACTCTTTAAATAATGCTCAACATGTAGCACAGATTGGAGGTTGCATCAGGAATGTCACATGCGCAAGTGGTGATACTAAATCAGCTTTGAGGATATTTTCATGTAGGTATTATTATTATATTTCCTCTTTCACCATTGCGAAATTTCACCTTTCACCGAGTAGCCCTTGCCAACGTTTACTTCTTGTGGCATTGATATCAATGACGGTCATCACTTGGTATTACATTTCAAATGATTTTAAATGGTGATATACATATGTCATATAGCCCGCTGGCTCTGTATCGGTATGCGATATCAAATTAATAGCATTGGATGCATCGTAACATCGCATAGGTCTTCTCATAATTCTCGCTTAAGTAACTCTTCCAAGCCCTATGTTCTTTCTCTTCCTTCTACTTCCATTTCATTTCTTCCTACTTATTGCCCTTCTTTCTTAATTACCCCAATTATTCTTGTCCATCCCTTTGTCATCTTTTCCTGCCTTGGCGTTCCTTTACGTCCCAGTTCCCTTCTTACCGCTGTGTTGTTCCTTCCCAATTCTCCAAAAACTTCTCTCGTGTCCAAGGCAACCTTTCTTATAGTTCCTGGATGTTTTCTTTTCCTTCTAAAAACATCTACCGCTCACAAACAGCTTCTAAATTTGACAGAATCAATACAAACTATATAAATTACTCAATGGATTTTATTCAAAACGGCCGGTTTCATCGCATAGGCGACATCTTCAGGTGGCCTATGCGATGGAACTGGTCGTATTGAATAAAATCCATTGTGAAATTTACAAAGTTTGTATTCTATTCTGTCAATATGGATTTTCACAAAGTAACGCGTGAGAATATCGAGTTCATTAAAATTTTGGGTGCACCAAGATGTGATTGATTGTGTTTTATTTGTGGTGGATGGCACGTGATATTTATGAGTGCAGTAACTCCATTTTAAGAACCCTAACAGTGCTCAACTTTTTCCAATTATGGCGTGAGTGTATGTAATTATGTCTGGGAACCATCGTAACTTTAGACCTAGTGTAAGGGAAACACATACAGAAGAGTTGCGGCGCTGAATTAAAGACACTATGATTTATCAAGCGTGTAGTAGGAAGGTTCACGCATGGAAAGTGAAGAAGAGATGCTACGTCTCGAATGCGCCGCGTAAATTTGGGACCATGTAGGAACGATTTAACACACGAAATAAACATAACACGAAGAAAAGCCACGCGCTTCGTTAAAAAAAAATGCTACGAGCGAACAGGGAGTGTGCCACAGCCGATAGAAGGATTAGGTTGGAAGGCACGCTAGGCTTAGCTTGCTTAGATAGGCGGTTTTCAGGACACGGACGTGATTATTTTATGGAAATTTATGTATCGAGGGTAGGTCAAAATAAAAAAAAACCGTATTCTTTGCCAACATTTCGGAATGTAATTATTCCTTCTTCAGGGCTTCCAAGAGGGATGTTAGACGGTTAAAAATAATTTTTTAATATAAATATACAAAAATCTATCAATATTTACCCCAGAATTATCTTTTTTAACACTTTTAACACAAGTGCACTTATGTGCACTTGCGGGTGACTCCGTAAAGGTAAATACCGTGGCTAGTCCCGGTATCCTCAAAATTGGTCACATTTAACACATTAAAGTCATATGGTAGTACATTGTAATTGCATGACAATGGTTACCATAAATTATCGTCAACAACATGGTTAAAAACTAGTAAGCATTAAAATTATTAATACACATAGGACATATACATATGTTGCAGATTACACATTATTGAATAGTAGTGCAGTAGAAAATACACTTTTAATCAGTGGGGTTTTGTAGTGCCGGAGGACCTAAAACAAATTTGGCTTATTAAATTAATATATATCGTATCTTACTCAGCTAAGCAAAAACTAAGCTCGATATGTTGATTTTTGATGTGATTTTTATAACCCCACACTACATCTGTAGAACTGCTTGAGGGACGTAGTAAGAGAGATACACTGTCGAATTGATAGGTACATACAAAAATTCCTTCTCTCCAAGCACCATCAAAGACCATAACGAATGGTGCCTTGTATTCGCTCTGATGCGCTAATCACTTCGCAAAACAACAGCAAATTTGGCTTCCATTCGTTATAGACCCTGCGCTCTTCAAAACAGATCAGGAGCAGAGTTACTGTGCGCTAAACAACAATATAACGTCGATAATGGCATCCGTGATTATTTTCAAGTTTTTTTTAGTTCTAATTTAGGTGTCAAAAATGTATATTGTGAGGTATTTTAATTACTCTGTTATAAAAAGTTTGCATTTTAAAATTCTTATTTTGAATGAGATAAACAACTTTAAACTGAAAATTCCGCCGTGACTGTTGTTCACCCACAAAATGCTACCTACCGGCAGGCTGCAAATCATTTCGCCAGCGCACATCATTCCATTCAACGCCGTTCGTGTGCGCTGATGTGTTCCGATGTTCGCTAACTTCAACACCTTGAAAGGATAGCTCATTACAGAACATCACACTAAGACGCTCCGTTAAGAAGCAATTGATTTTGCCCTTCCCCTCTTCTTTCTCATTTTCCCTATACCCTTTTAATGTCCTTACACCCGCTGTCACTCGCCCCTGTGGTGGGTTATATTTAGATGAAATACAAGGTTTTAAAACTCGGTCTTCAAACGGAGGAAACAAACGTAGGTGACGCATTTTTAGAAGTAAGGTTAAAGCGACTAAAACTATACGGCAAAGCTTGAGGCACTGAAACGGTTAACGCTGCGTATTCTAAAAAGGTTTCCATTTTCACTTTTTTTATTTATTTTTGAAAATAGCGAAAATGTAAAACGATTGGAATGAATTGTTTTCTTTGAGTGATTGGGTCGTAACTGATCAACGCTCTAATTACTTTTGAAACGAGGTATATTTTCCTACTTGTAATTTTGTAGAATCAAGTTAGTGCCACTAATGAATGTAACCAGTACACACAACATGCTAAGTCTTATTTTTTTCGTTTCAGGTAAGGTGATCAGAATTCCTAGGTCTGTAATTAATGCTTTACGTGAGTACTCTCATACTACTGGGTGTGAATGCTTTACAGCTGGATACACAGTTGATAATTCTTGGCAAAATTAGGTAAGAATTAATGACGCCTATCTATATCGATGCATTTACACATACGAAGTTTCAATTAATAAATTTGAACGAAAGCCCTTATTTTTACTGAGTTTTTTACTTAAAATTTGTGTAACTGTGGACTGAAATAAGGGGTTATGATACAGTTGGATGCATTGATTTTTTGCTTAATGATGTATTAATGAAGTGATGCAATAATGCAATTTCTTGCTTAATGATGATTATAGTTATATTATCGAGTTGCATTAAAAAAATTCAGGTCCTAAAAATTCCCGTAAACTTGTTCCAGTGTTACTGCATCTGTGTAAGGATATCGGAATCTCAGCTAACAGAAAGATTTGGGAAAACTCGTCGTATGTATCCCACTGTTGCTCTTGAATTTAGTTTTGAATTCTTGCAAAGCTGAATTATGTTTTTCCTCGATTTGTTTGTGCTACCTGCCCTACGTCCGCACAAGTTTTCTATTAAATATTCATCGTGTCAGTGTCTTGAAGATTATTATTACAGTGTGCTGTTCTTTTCGGCTGATTCATCGCTGGTCCCATGAGCCCATGGTCGTAAATGTACTTTTGGGTACTATTAGCCAAAATTCCATCCAACATGAAGATTGGCCATCATGTCATGTATTTCATTCAAATGTTTTATGTCATGTATTTCATTCAAATGGCATCCTGATTAGTTTTGCCGGGTGGTATATTGTTTACTCGAATGCTACTTGGGTTTCATAGTTTTTATGCTGTGATTCACGATAAATAAGCACCTTATGCTTGTCCGCAGCCGCCGCGATTTGGTGGTATTGATAAGTTTTTTTTAAATTGAAGAGTCTTTTGTATCTATACCATGTGCGATCGTGTGGCGTTCGATGTCCATATTTGCACTAGTTGACGGCTTTGGGTGATGGTTTTCAGTCGATGCTTGTTATCCCGAAGCCCAAGAAAGTAGTTAATTATAGGTTTGGTAGAAACAATGAGGTGGGATTTTGTCTCAGCTTCGCCTGCACCCATATGACTCCAATATTCATCAGTCAGCCAGTCGGAATGCTCTCTCCATTTGGTTATAATTTCGCTCAAACGTTTTATGTCTGTCTTACTGGTTCAAATTCAGCAAAATAAATGTACAGTGATGTTACTCGGAAATATCCGGAATATGTTTGCAAGGGTTGTAATACTTGTTCCCAGTTTCATTTGCGTATGTTAACCAAATTCGATCCAGGTGGAGGGGATTTGTTGATGCGGCTGAATATCGCCTAAGATATCGCGGCTAAATATCGCTCTGGAAGTAAGAGTAAAAGTATGTTAACCAAATAATAGCAGTTCATAGGATAACATTCATGAATCCTATCCACCAGTTGTACAGCATTTGTGCTGGATAGCAATGGAACCATAGCAATGCATCATACTTTTAACTTGATGCCCAATGTGACAAGAAAATGATAATCGCACGTCAGGAATAAATCTACGAAGGCTCTCTTCACATGGAATGTATTCTACTTTTTTTTGCGAAACAATACATTTGGATGACAGACTACTACTTAAGCACCTTTGACCCTTGCCTTTTATCTTCCCTCGTCATTTATTTATGCTCTTTTTGTCCTTATTCTTCATGCAGAAGAAGGAGAATCAATCTTACTGAGATGGGTATGTTGAAATCCTGGCTTACTTAGCTTTGAGGGACTGAATAAACGAGACAGTGAGAGAAAAACAGTATCCCTCGCATTATACGTTCTTTGGAATTATGGCGCTGCAAGCTGTGCAAAAAGCGACGGCTTTTCACTTGTCATATCACAGGCAGAAACATACAAAATTCAGAGTAGGCTTACTTGTCCAAATTTGGAATCTCAAATGGTTATTCTTAGCCCTCTTCACATTTATAAATCTTGCGCCTCATGTTTAAAATATAAGAAAGGTGTCATGTGCTGTCAGGCTAGCGATTTTTTTATAAAAATATTGTTTTTTCCAAGCACGCACGCTGAAATTGTAAGGTATTTCCGGTTGTGGAGGAGTTCGTGTACTTGTAGCATTAAGTAAGTACTCTATGCTTGCTCTGTGGGCGTAAAATGAGTCCTTGATAAAATCACAATTTCTCTCATATCTATATGGAAAACTGGCTCCTGTTGAAATGCTTTCAAAGTAAACAATGCCTAAACAATTCCTAAAATCTTTCACTAAGGGTTAATGAGACTGGCTTAATTTACAACTTTCAGAACGGAATGGTATTCTTACGGAATTATAAATTTTTCATTTTTTTGTCACCAGTTTGTGGCGAAATACAATCTGTTGATGTGTAAAGCTGATATTAATTTGAACAGAAAATGCACGCAGCAGGTGTATTTTTGGCTAAATGTATTATTAGTTACGTAAGAAGTCTGTGCAGTACAATATTTTATTTATTTTATCAGTTTCTATGTACCGCCTTTAAGAAAATCATTGATAGGTAAATGTTAGGCGTTCTCAAAATTCACAATTCATTGATAGGTGCTTGTCTTCTTCGAAATGGGCATAATTAGCGTGAAACTATCTTTTTCTGAAAGGTCTTGCACCTGATATCATTGAATGGTTTACCTATGATTAAGAGGATGGTATCCGGTTTGTCTTTGTGGGACTGTTACACGTCAATCAGTAATTCATGGTTAACAAGCATTTTTACGCTCACTTTTATTGTCGCCCATGGTTTTTAAATTCATTTTCATTTTAAAGGTACAATAATTTATTGTACGTATTTGTTGTATCTGAAAATGGCTTTCAATGTGGAGACAACGGATGAAAATTAAAGTGTAGAAGGTACTTAGTAACCAATTATTGAGTAACACGAAGATATTACCAATTCAATTGGCTCGAAAATCAACCAATCTCAGTTCTCCCTACTACTGTTAAATGTTCATAATTTAAATAAAATACTTTTACATTTCTACAAATATCTTCTAATGTGTAGGACGCGTTTCGCTGAATTACGGCATCAGCAGATATAAATTACTTAGAGAATGTTTGATTATATTTTGCTGTTGGTTGTCGTAGTTAAGGGGGGAAATTGGAAATGTGCGGGGAAGTTTGAGGTAGTCAGGGGTCAGTAGAACCGTGGATACTGGACTGGGGGTGTGGAGAAAAGCTATCCTCTAAATATTTGTTACCTGATGATTCCTTAAGGTGGTTCCACCGTAAAATGACTTAAATGTCATTTTATTCATATTCTGTCTACTCGTAGAAAAAGTTGTCCTCTATCTGATATGAACAACAAAATAACACCTTTCCACGCTATTTTATTCTATAATTGAACTTGAAATCATATTGTGTTCAATGGGGGAATGAGAGAACCACGGGGGAAAATAGTATTTTTCCATAAAATATAAATGCCATTTTTGCGGAAAACTAGTTATATGAAGGAAATAATTCATAGAAATTGAATAAAAATAAAATATAGGCATCTTACCACCTTATTTTTCTATTTATTGAAGAAATAATGCCGTTAATGAAGTCAAAATGCGATAATTCGTAGGAAATGGCACTGCAGTTGGCTCCTGTGGCTGGAAAAATGTGCTCATTTAAAATACATTCGTGGAATAATCTGCATATTATGTACCTTACTTTCGGTTTTCTATAGGTATTGCATTTCATCAGCGAAAGCAGGATTTTTTGGACAAAATATAAAAATTGTTGAATTAAGTATTTGTTTTGACTCACGCAGTCGCGGCGGAACCTCCTTAAGTCGTCGAAACGCGTGGTGCAAATAAGAAAAACATTGCGGAAAAGTACAAGTATTTGATTTCAAATATTTATTTTTATTTTACTGAAAATCTCTACGAAGTGAATCCTTTGACAGTAAAAATCACTATTTGAATAGCTTTCCCGTAGCGTTCATTCATTTTTGTTTTTGGATCCTTCGTATTTTTTTACTCTGTATCACATTAGTCTCCTCCCTTTCTCTTTTTTCTTCGATAATCCTTCTCCGGCACCCCTTTCTACTCCGAAATCCCTTTCATTGGCCCTCTTACTCCTCCTTTTTCCTTCCTCTCTGGATCCCTATGCTATCGGATTGTCCCCGTGTGTATTTTTTTATCTCCGTAATCCGCTACATTTAACCCGTCTTTCTTGCGACGGCCATCCGAGCGGTGACTTGGCTCGATTTCTCTCTTTCTATCCTCCGTCTTCCCTTTTCCCTGAACGAGAATCGCAGGCGACACGGAGGGGGTGGAAAAAATATTGGCGTGGGAGAAAAGGATAGAATCCTGCCGGCAAAAAAACGTCGTAAGGCGCCAAGTATCAGGTATCGAGAGGCGGGAGAGGGTTCATAGAAAGCTGAAAGACGGAAGATGAGTGGAAGGAGGACTGAGTAGAGAGAAAGGTGCGCGAAGTGAAAGAGAAAAAGGAGAATTGAAGGGATTGTACTAGCAGTACGACAATTGCAACATTTAAGCAGGCTCGATACCGATTTTTTAAATGAGATCTTTACATTTTACTTGCCGATAACCCATCACTGTTGTTCCTATTTTGGATTAGGCGTAGGGTAGATTTTGCGTCAGTTTTTTAAATAATATTTTTAAAAAATTAATGGTTGATTGAATTTAACAAAATTACCTAGTGCAATTTTTTACATCTAATTGTAAGTAAATAACCATTCTTACAATAAATTTCGTTTCTTACTTATTTGTCAATCGTACAATATATTTGATTTCTTACTATGCATGATATATTCGTTGTTGCACAATCATCACATTATCAATTACAAATTTTGGTGTAAAATGACCAACATTTTACTTGCCGATATTTCGATGCTGTCGACCTGGTACAAATGGGGTGTAAAAATATAGTTATCATCGGTTTCTTTCAGGATTTTTATTGAATATGTAATTAATGGCTCCTAATTCTGACATAATTTCCGAATACCTACTAAATTTTTGAACAGGTGAAGAAATAACCATTCCTACTAGATATTTGATTCCTATTATATTTGTCGTTCCCATAGTTTATATTTTTCCAATGACGCGACGCATTAATCCGTCGTAACAAACCCAGTCGGCCTCGGTGGTGGCGGGGTAAAGTCCTCGTCTGCCCAACCTAAAGTCGCGGGTTCGAATCCCACCTGGGTAGGAAATTTACACCTCCCAGGGTATGGTTGTGTGTGCTTGTCCATATATTAAATACCTAGTAATCGCTTTGGCTGTTAAGTATATAGAGATTTATTATTTGTAACAGTTGTAACACTTCCCTCCGAGTCCCCGGCAAGCATCAGGTTTCATTGCCGTCATAATGGCCGGAGACTCGAGAGGGGTTGGGCAGTAATCGTTGCCACGTCCGACGCCCATCGGATGAGTGGCTACGCTGCGGTCGGGTCATGCGTGCGCAGTAGACGGAGTGACCCTAATAATATAATAATGCATTATAATTGTCATTTCATCAAATTTCGGCAAAAATTCTGAAAATAAACGCCTTCCATATGCTGTTGTTCCATTTTCTCACCAAAAGTCTTATAAAAACATCGCGAGCAGCAACAGTTTTCCTCATAATTTTGCATCGGAACACAACAGAATTAATGGTTGGGTTTTTTTTTAATTTTCAAGCAATGTTCAAAGTAATTTCCAAATCACTGGGAAATACATTATTTCTATGGTACTCGGTAACGCTTACTGGTGCAATGAAGGGATATACTCCAAGAGGATGAAATTCACCTTGAAAAAATCATTTGACTTGACCGGAATCCGAACCCGAATCTCCCAATTGTCGATCAGGTGTGCTGTGTTTCTAAGTCTCCTGTGCTGCATTATAAACTGGAGACGATATAATCTAGTTTTTATGAAAACACGCTGAAAATCGCCTAGAAATAAGATGGCTTGGCGGTGTTACTGGCTCCCACTCCTGACCCCGGTTAACGCGAGATCTGTGCTATAATCTCGGTAAAGTTGAGTGATTTTTTCAGGGTGGATTGTATCCCTTTGGTGTGTAATAAAAGTAATATTAATCATTTCAAACTGTTTAATATTAGTTCCAACCTGTATAGCCCTCGAAATCGAGCAGTTGAAATCACCGTTAAACTCTTCACGTTTTCAATGATTGGTCGAAGTAGGCGTGACCTTCCTATCTCATGCACCCTTATTCCTGCGTTGAGCCTGATCTACGATTGGAACCAGCGGCGCCATCCCCTGTAATATTTCAACCTCCCTGGGGAGGACCAAACTGAGAAATAGGCATAGAAATAAGTGGAGATAGAATGAGAGAGAGAGAGTGGTGTAGGGGAGAGATTAAATCTTTTTGTGAGCTCAAATGCAAGCCCCCCTTTGTAGAGCGGCCACATAAATTAACTGTCTCTCTATTCTCACCCCTCCTCTCCCAAAAAAAAGAAAGATCCAATGCTCCCTATTTCTCTCATGGAGTGCAAAAAAAACTCAATCTATGAACAGGATGCCATTAAGGGAACCGGGTGACGCTGCCCTCCCTTCTTTTGTTTCTTTTTTTGTGCTCTATTCTCTCCACCTATCTCCGTTCTTTCGCCCGCCTCCGATCCAGCAGAGAATCAATCGAATGAAGCAGTGAGTCCCCGCACGTGTAAAGAAATGCGGAGTTTTTTGTTTGTCTCTCTCTATCTCGCCCACTCACTCAGTCGGATTCCCACCTCCCCGGCCGAAATTGCTTTCATTGTCTCCTCCTCGTGGCGATTGGGTCACATCAGCGCACATGAGCAATTTCCTCCCGATAGAATCGCTCGCTCTCTCTCTCTCTCTCTCGCTCTCTCTCCTCCCTCGCTTCTCTCTCTCTTTGTCCCTTTCAATATCCGTCTCTTTCCAGTGGCGTCCGAAGATTTTGAGAAATGTCTTTCATTAAGGAATTGGATGCGATCCAAGTATTCCTCTGCAATTGAAAGCTCGATGCTTACCGGTTCGGAAAATACCGTTTTTTGACACCTTTGAACAACATATGCCAACTGAATGCCAAGATGACAAAAGGTCGTATTCAGCGGATGGAACGAGAACACCTTGTGAGTAGGATTTGTACATAGTATTAAATTTTCTCCGAGATAATTGCTTAATCGGTTTTTTCAAGAAATAAACACATAATTTTTATTTTATAAATCCAATGACTTTAAACATTGAGCTGAATTTTAATACGCAAAAGGGTCCAAGTTGCCTTTAGTTCACTTTTAACCGGCTGGCACTTGCACACTCGTTGAGTAGGTATAGTGGTACTACCTTTCCTCATAGTCAATTGCTTGATTGCGTGAATTTTAGGGATTGAGGCATGATATTATCATTCGTTCAAAGTATTCAGTCCCTGAGCCTATATGGCTATCAGACCCTACTTTTTTCCCTAATATATATATATATATATATTTTTAGAGACATAAGATTTGCTCGTAGTGTATTGGATAAGATAATGGAACTATGGATAAGCGCAAGACTGTAGCTTAACGAAGAGGTACTTAATAGAATAGTCGGACAGAGGTCTCGGCTTCGAATCCCGCGTGAATGGCTTATCCCCACCCTGGGAATGGTTGTGTATTTTGTATATGGTAGTGTATTAAATTGGCCATAATAGGCAAAAACTGAGTTCATACTTAAGAAAGAAAATAATTTTATTGTCATTTTTAGCTTCCAGTAACTTTTATTAGATATAAGTCAATTTTTAAGGCTTCTGTAAACTATTGCTAATAAAATAAAGAACTTAAAGAAAATAAAGAATGAACAAAATCATGTGGACCAATGACAAGCAATGGGTTCAAATGTATTCATGGTCTTCTTAAGTTTCTCATCGCAACCATGAATTTATGTTCGACCAATGCTGTAGGGGCACCATCAGTGTCAGGTAGTGGCTGACAGAGGATACGTACTGAATTACTCTTTAAGATTGAATAAAGAATAAATATTTCTTTAAATATTCATTCTACCATCATCGTTGTCTTACTAAACTCAATAAACAGCCAGCAAGAGAATATTTTTGTAAGATTAAGGGTTGCATCGAATGTGGTGCTAAAGCATATAAATGGAAGCTACATTCACAGTAGCCTCGATTTCCCAGAACGTTCCGGATATGTTTAAAACCGATCTTTCTCTAAAACTATTGTCGTGGCATTAAAATAAGATGTGTTGATCAATTTCCTTCACATTGGACCGTTATCTAGGTGCACGCGTGCACAATGTTCTAATCTGTCGTTCAGAGGTGTTGCTACGAAGACTGTGATTATACGCGGTGATTAAAGATGACTCGAGGGATTTCGATTTTTCTCGCATTCATTCGTCCTGGTGGATGACAGCTTCGCCGGTATTCCAATCTTCATGTCCGAAGTCACTTTGGACCTGAAGTTGCCGACGGCAATGCCAGCGAAACTGCAGTCCACTAGGATTAATCAACGCTTAAAGAATCCGAAAACCCTCAAGTCATGTAGAGGTTTTTGTCGAAAATCTGGAGAATCCTTATCCTCAGAAGAAAATAGTTGTTTAACCTCAATTCCATAGAAATAAACGTGAATGTAGTGGACTCGTACATTGTCTCAAGGAGGAATATTTGATGTATTTCCCTAACCCAGCTACACCATTTTATTACTTACGTAGGATTACTAAACATTGATAACTCCCTTTCAAAAATGCTCTGTAAACTGTTTGGGAATAGATATAAAGGTAGATAACTCAGGAAGGTATTCGGTTAAGGAAGCTGGTATATTTCGTATCTGTTGAGGCGGGTAAATTTGCAATAAACCCGCACTCATTGATGAAGATTACTTCAGGGTCACGACTTCTTTCATTATTATTTCGGATTCTTCTGAACATCGAGCTTTTGTTTTCGTACAAAGGGGCGTGCATCAATTCGTTCCTGCTCATATGCATTTTTAAATTTCAGCCTTTCGTTTATCGTGGGGTCAGACCTTTGGCCTTATCAAGCATAATATCTCAAGTATAAGTAAGTCTGCGGGTTTGGTGAATGTGGAGACCTCTATCGTCTTCATCGTTTTGTTTCTTGTAGTAAATTCTCTTTCTTTCCAAAAAAATTCGCGTTCGTCCTTTCTTACGTTTTTCATTTATGAGCTGAATTTTCCATTCTTCGATTTTAGGCCTTCTTTAACCCTCTGATCCCTATCCACTCGGCCTTAATCTGGATCGGAAAGACCCTCCTGTTCTCCCTGAACCCATAATCCCTTCCCTGTCACCAAGGCAATCGCTCTTTCCTCTTTCCATCGCTACACCTTAGGTGCACTTAAAGTATCATTCTTTTATCTTCTCCTCCTCTCCCAATGTTTTTATCACTTTGAATACTCACTGTTTCTTTTTTATTTCACGTCAACATTTTACATCCTCGTCTACGTTAATGCCATCGAGTCGCTAAGAGAAATAATGCAACTTTGCGTTTACTAAAAGAGAGGAATTGGTCAGAGATACTCTGAATTTAAACGTGTGGGAAAGATTTATGATGCTTATATGGAGTGTAGCGTTGTGTGGTTCCGATGCCTAGTCTGTAAGTATGTGGATGAGGGTTTATCTTTAAATATAGATGTGGTGAAGGAAGGAAGTGAAGAGGGATAATTCGGTATAGACATTAGACACGTACATCGACGTGCTTTCTGAGACCCGTCGTGACGGTGTGCAATATGAATACCAGCCTAAAAAATGGAGGCCACAAGAAAGTGGAACTGAGGGATGAAAGGAGTGATTAGAGATGTTTGGAATAATAGGATTAATGCCTCAGTCTTATCTGGTTGCTGCCGTAAATTGTACATGGGATAAAAGAACCCTTACACCTATCTTATCGATAGTGCATCTATCATTTTCCCGCTTTTTCTTTTTCCCACAGGTCTAGTGTGAGGGTGAAATAATATCCTTCTGGTCGGCCTAAAGCTCGTGGGACCTGAATTTTGTAATACCCTTTAGCTTAGCGCGTTACCTTTGAGCCTTTCGAAGCTCCCAACCCATTCCTTCTTATAGTTTTTTTACACCTTGCTTTTCTGTCCTTGCAGTTCTGAGCTAAATGCACAGCTTTCATTTGTAGGCATTTTGTTGGGCTCGCAGGTTAAATTTTTCTGGGAAGAGTCCTAAATACTTGTAACGTTCACAATCTGTGACCTAAAGAGATATAGCTTACGTCTCTATTTTTTTCATCCGAGAGCCTTAGAACCATCCGCTTGATGAATTCCAGTCCCATCAATGCAGTTCCATCAATGTGCAAAACGTGTTTCACCTTGGTATTTACCAGCAATTTTATTTCATCTGCTTTGTGTCTACGAATTTGCTTAAGAATGTGACGTTTGTGTTATTTCTTTGGTTAGGAGCATATGGCATTTCACTGGCTGAATTATCAAGGTATTACTGCCTTGGGTAGGCTTGAACTCAACGCTACAAGCACACAGTATGAAGACTAACGGGAAGAAAGCAAAAATCCGTGATGTGGAAGAGAGAATCTGAATGTAGACATAACGCTACTATGAGAAATGCTTGAACAAGTGGAAACTTTCACCTGCCATGGAAGCTGCCTGACATGGAATGAAAGAAGTTCAACGTACATACATCAAGCGTATAATTGCTCAAGACAAAAAAGCATACATGATGAAAAAACAACTGTTGTGTTCAAAGAAAATAGGGTAACCAATAAGGAAGAAGTACCAGAAAACAATTGTGTGGGGCGCTACATGGCTCAGACGTGGACCATTGGAAAGTTAGAACAGAAGAGAAAAGAGGCTTTCAAAACCTAGTTCTGACGGCGGATGATGGAGATCAAATGGACAGATATGATCAGAAGCGAGGAAGAGTTCAGAAGAACAGTAAAGGAGAAAACTGTTTGGAGCACTATTAGGAAGACAAGGTCCAGATGGTTTGGCTACACGTACAATTAGGTTCGGTTATGTCAGGTTAAACTGGTCGTTTGGTAACGTGGACGTCAAGTTAATGTTGACGTTAACGAGAGATCGGGTTTTGTGAAGAAAATCAAACCTCCGGCTAGTCGACGTGAGCTTTAACGACAGAAGAGCGTACTCACCTAAAGTTCTCATATCGCGAAAAGTGAAAACAAATGGATAACGATAGTGAAATATCACAACGGAGGCATTTTCAAGTTGTGTGCTTGGCAGGGAGTATTCGCGCGAATTGGACGGGAAGAAGAGCTCGAATTTTAGCAGCGACGAGCAAATACTGCATGTAGAATTAATTTTGGAGGAACAAGGCGTGACTGAAAATAAAAAGTAACGCTGTGACATGAAAAAAATAAGTGCTGATATTATTTGAATGCTTACATAAATAATGCGTGATTGACCAATTGCTGATACGTGATTAATTAAACCAAGAACATGAAAGGAAAAGAAATGAAATGAGAGACGAATTTGTTAGGAACATAATAGAAGGGAAATCCCCACGAGGAAGACCGACGTGCAAATATCTAGACCAATTAAAACTGTATATGAAAACGAACATAAAGGAGTTTTCTGAGAACACGGTAGAATGGATGATGACTGCAGCAAGTTTGAAGATCGATGTTGAGCTTGAGAGGGTGAACATCTTGCCATGCATGCTATCAATAGAAATATACTTAGCTATAAACGTATTTACCGATGAATCATTATAAGCTTACAAAATTGAGAAAAAAGTAGAAGAGAACTACTTTGAATGAATAAAATGGCGCACGATGACGAAAGAAGAGGTTTTAATTTTTGGGAGGTAGAAACAAGACTGCTTTTTCTTTTTCTCTTCTCTCAATCGATTCGGCACCTTGCTCGCTCACCGTTTCGGCATATTTTCGCTTCGAAGCAATATTGAGCCCCCTCTGTATTCCCTATCCACCTCCTGTGTAGCGCTCGAGGGAGCTCATATCCTCCGGCCTCCTCCTATTTACCTCAGCGGGCAGCGCCTGGCGGAATTAGGCCCTTGATGCGATTTGATCAAAGAGGCTTGCGGAGCGCGCTTTCGTGCCGTCCTGCGAGCACCGAATGGAGGGGTCGTATTGGCAGCGATTGGCAGCGTTGATGGCGGCAACATGCTGCCCCGTTGCCTCGTCAGCCGCTCCAACTTCGCGCAATAAGGACGTCCAGAGCGTGCAGAGTTTAATAAGGATCTCTCTCTCTATCCCCCCGTCACTCCCTCTCTCTCTTTATTTAACCCGCAATTAAATTGCAGGTTGCACCGGCAGTCAACTCAACTTGCTTTCTCCTGATTGAACAAGTTCTTCCCATCATCGCCTCCTCAATACTTCGCACTCCTAGGTGGAGTTGATAGTGATAGTCAGAGTATAGCTCCATCGCGGCCGGAAAAGTATATCTTTTACGTCAGTTCGATTTCCTCCTGCCGTTCCTCTGGAGTACTCTTTGCTTTAGTCAGTAGGGTTTTTCTATAGAAGAGATATTGATCTATAAAGCATTTAGAATCGAGTTCGTTGTTACATAAACATTGCTGGGAAACAAGCTTACCTAAAAAAGTAAATATTTCTTTCATAATCGTTAACTGGTTTGGTGAAAGCGTACTGAAGTCAGTTACCTCCATGTTTCTGAATAAATTTTCTTTTTGACCAATTCTTAATACCCTTTTTATATGCTCATTATCTTTCGTAGCTAAAACACTGACCCCAAGAAGTACTTATTTTTGCGTTTTTCTGTTTTAGAACAGAGGTCTAGTAATGGTAGCTGATTGGAGCGAAACAGGATGAAGACTCATTAATGGAAAATCCCATCTGAAATAATTACGGCTTTCCCCAAAGATGAGTGTAAATTGCTCTACTTGGCAAAAAGGAAAAGCAGTCAAACGGCCTGATTGATTTTTATTGGTGCAGATTCTGCACATCTGTGAATGGTAAAATCTTTTAATTTCTGCGATTTGCCTCAGTTCGAATCAAATTTCGACATCCGGAAATACTAAGTAGGTTGAAGATTTGAATGTTACGAGGGAAGCCTTATGCGAAATTTTCAGTTCGATAGAATGCGTTCACCCTTATTGCAAGGCTGTGGAATCATTTCACAAAGGCATCCTCACGTTTTTAGATCTTATGGATTTAATATCAGGTCCTCGTGTATGGCTCTTTTGGGATGAAGTACTTTTGGGATCTGCATTACCCACGCATAGTTGACTCAAATTCTCGTCCAAAGACTCACTCAATTCTCCAGAAAAATGAAATCCTCTAAGACTCCAAAGCGAGTGGTGCGTGTGTATGTACATACGGTTGCACATACCTGTATGTACATTTTGAATCCGCCTTAAAAGCCTTAGGACGATGGATGGGAGCCAAGAGATCTGAGAAGATTATTGAAGCCGAGAGGAGCCATTTGGAGCGGATAGTTTTATATCTATAAGCTGATGGTGTAGGAGGCTAGCATGCGATTATGATTAGGGCTGGAAGGAAACCGAAATTAATCGAATATTGTCAACGTGAGGCAGTGGCAAAATGAGGCCTCTTCTTCCATCTGGTTGCCACTCCTTTCCCGCTCCCTACTTCTTCAGCCTAAAGTCTTGTCCCGATCTCCTTACTACCATCCCCTGTGAACAACAAGGGGTTCCACCGCCCTTCTTCTACATCACCCCTTCTCCTTGAATTACCCCGCTGATGAAGGAAGGAACCAAGAAGGGAGGCGAAATAAAGTTCAGAATTTATCGCTGGGAAAAAAGAGAAGGAGCGTGAGTAATAGAATTAAATTAAGAGTTGTTCGAATGAAGGCGAGCTTGGGTGGGTTGGTGCGTCGAGGGACGGCTGGGTGGAAGAATCTGGGGAGTTTTCCCAGGGGGAGGCAGGCTCGTTCTTCGTTTTTTTACCACGGTTGTCTTAAAGAAAGGCGGGGGCTGAGATGGAGACGAAATGAGGGATACTGTAACAGGGTTTGCAATTAGATGAGAGAGCTAAAGGGCGTGATTTCTCTGCACTGTGAGACAAGGGAAGTGAAGCTGTTTTCGTACGGTTACCAGAAATTTCAGTTTCGGGAAAAGCTGATTTTTTTAATTTAAGCTTTCGGTACTTGGTTCCTAAAGACTAAAATTTGAAATTGAGTCCGTCACTTGTATCACATTGGTAGCTCAAATATCCAACAAATAGGTCACTTACGGTCGGTTTACGATTGACGTCATCGTGAAATTCTACTTCATGCTCGAGTTGAATACACGGGTTCCTGTGGATGCGTTTACAATCGCGTCAAAGCGACAACCCTCAACGTTAAGATTCATTGAGCCAGTCGAAACTTTCACGTTTCACGTTCACGATTGCATCCAACGTTTGCACAGTATATGCACCGGATATCATTTCCCATTTGTCTATCACGCTGCATTTTGCCTCGCAGTGAACCTTCTGGGAGTGCTTCGGGAAGCTGCATACGTTATCCAAGCAATTAATAGCTGATAACACACGTGCACGTCCAAGTTCTCGCACTTTCGTCGTTAGTAAACAAATCCACGGACGATGGCACTTGGCCGCATGTTAAATATCGGCTGCGTCGGCATACAGCCGAAGATTATCGAAGGTGCCCGACGATTGCCGACGCACATTCCAGTTGACGGATAATTGTAAACCGAAGTCGTCAACGTCAAACCAATTCACGATTAACGTTTGAAGCTATCGCCAATCGTCAACCAGCCATAAGACGTATTGAGGATTTGATATTTCTCTAGGTTTATAATATGCAAAGATCATTGTGACATTTTGGCGGGTATACCGCCAAAAAGATCAACTATTTTAACGAAACTAAGGCCTATTCAATGAAACTCCGAGGTGATTGTGATGAACTTCGCATCCTGCACCATCCAAAAAATCACTCATTCGCATTGGTGGTGCAAGGTGCGTGGTCTCCCCTTGTGAAACGTAAAATATCATTTCCATATTTTATCCGCGGAAATAATCTGAGTCGATTTGTTGCAATATAATCGTGTCTGCCACTCCGCAAACTATCATAGGAGACTGCCATGAACAATCGTTTCCATTTCTGGTTATCCATCGTACTGTCGAACAAACATTGTTTGTTTGGTAACCTGGAAATTATATGATTCCTGAAAAAATTGGAGGAAATTCACCTTCTTCCCTTAAACTTGGTGAAATTCGGCATCTATTGATTCGACGTATCAGCTAAAAGAATGAATATATAATTGTGAAATACCTTTTTATATCCTTATTATGGCCCTTAAACGCCACTGACCCCAGCTTCTGTCTCCTAGTTTTTAAAAGTTTTCTTGACGATACTTTAGTAAATACCTACATAAAAATAGAATGAATATTAAAAAATGGTTCTAGTACTAAAACTAAAAATCCAAAAATGTATAACATATTGGGATAGATAGGGCAATAACGACGTTAATCTCGAATAGAAGTAAACCTTGCAGTTCGAAGTGGAACAGACAAAAGACATCCTTAAGAGTGGTAGGCGTAAAAAAATACCGCTACCGCCGTTTTAAGCATTGATTCCCAAAATTAATGTAAATGAATTTTGAAAAGACGAAGAATAGAATTCTGTGTTATTTTATTCATATGTTTAGGGATAGTCCTGAACGCTTAACATTGTATGTGCAAGCGAAGAGAAAATACGAGTGGTTGAATTTCATGAACAGAATTGCCATCTGTGACGCGTAGCCCTTTCGTTGCTCGTGACCTGTGTGTGGCATCATAAGTTACCTATCTTAACATTCGTATGATGAGTACTACTCTACGTTATGGTGTAATTTTTCACTTTTAGCTTATTTTATATGATGGCCGGGGCATATAGCGGTGAGATAGTTGATAAAGCATTTGTATTTCATTCGCTGGATGGATATTATATCATTGACTGGATAAATACTTATTTTATTTTTTACTGGTAAATATTTTTCAATAAACCTCATAGAGTTTGAAAATAAATGACTAGCGCAGTAAAAGGGGTTGTATTAAACTATGTTTTGGGAGTGAACTTCACTTGTTTTCTAGAAACAGTATTTTATAGTGCCTCGCGTATGCGCATGCGCGTACCATGCGTAAAGTATGTGCATTTCATACGCTGGATGGATCTTTATTTTTTAATGATAAATATTTTAAAATAAACCTCACCGCATTTAAGCTAGTATTTAACTGGGCTTTGGAAGTGCATTTCCCATGTTCGCCGGAAACAGAATTTTTTCAGTGTCTCGTGGCTGAAGGTTGTCGCAATAACTTCTTTCCTTTACTTAAAGCTCGTTTTCTTGCATTCCTTAAACCTGAAGGAGTTTTGGCCAAGGTTCAAGTAATTATGCTTGGCTCCTTCGTCATTGCCTCTGTTTTTTTTCCTCCGTCGTGCCCTAGCGCCACATTCTTCTTCCATTGGCTCCCTTTCACCCCCGTGTTTTTTCTTCGACATCCTGTCCCCGGCGTCTCTCCCACCCTTCGTTCTCCAATACTCGCCTCACGCGTGTACCCCTTACCTCCGTTTATCTACCTCAACCCCTGAACTCTCTTTAAATCCTCAACTTACTCTCGGTTTCGAATCTTCCCGTTCCTCCAGATGACTTGCAGGCAAGACATTTTATTATCTTTCTGATAAACATCATCATGGACGTACTTGAAGGACTTGTGAACTAGCTTGCAAAATTTAACGAAGCACTTCCTAGAATATTGTAAAGAAATGTCGCGCGATCGGAATAAATAAATGCGAATGAAGAGGATGTATTATATTATTGTTTTCAAATCTAAAAAGTTAGCTTCTTGATGCCTGAAGGTTAAATGCAAGACAACTATCTGAAAATATATTGATTTGACGAGTTTCACGATAAACTTTATTGGTTCTGGAACTTTAGAATGTCCCCTATAAATAAAATAATTAAAAGCTAAAAAGAGGTTAGACTTTACATGTATTAAACACCGTAGCTTATATTTTATGGATCTAAATGGGATTGAAATTAGTTTTCGGAGGCCGTATGAAACTATAATTTGTCTTTTACCTTGGACCCTTTAATATGACGGGGGAAGGAATGGGTATATACATAAGCTTCTTCCCTAGATTTTGTGGTATAATATTTAGGTTTCTCCAAGTAATGGCAAGACTAGACGGAATAGTTTTAGGCCTCCGTTAAATAGCCAGCATTATCTGGAGCACATTATTCAGTAAAGTTAGATTCAATGAATAGTCAGAATAACGCCAAATTTAAATGCAATAATTGGTAATCCTTCTTGTACCTACCCTCCTTATTTATTTCATTCTTGGGGTTCTGCTAACGGCTGAGCCTCAGCTTCGAGTTAATGTGAAGATATGAAGTACCTGGAGGGTACCTAATACGCAAATGCAGGTTTACACTTCCACTGTAGTTTTAGTATCCCCTCTCGAGTACCAACAAACCTCCTCCTCCGCCTCGCTTCGTCTTTCCAATTAATTCCGAGCCTTGCGGCAGACGCCTCCACGGACTGCGATGGAAGAAAAAACCTTCCTGCTTGCACCGAAGATCGACTTCGACGCCGGGTGTTAACGGCGGTTGAGGTGGTATAGGTGTGAGGCTGGGGGAAAGAGGGGGGGAAGAATTCTCATCCCAGGGTAAGGAGGAGGCGGAGGAAAAACATAGGGTAGGTTCTGTCTTGTGCGTTGAGTCTTCAAGCGGGAGAGAGAGGTTGGAAGTAGTGATGAGGAAAAAATAAGTTTTACTGCCCACGTGCATAGAAGGGTTGGAGTATGCTATTTTAGGCATACGTATAGGTTACAAGCAGTGAATATGAAGTATTTAAAATTATTGTGGTGAAAGAAGAAGGTAGGTATTGGGTTAGGAGTGAGTGGGTAATGAAAGTATGTGCAAATGATGCTATGGCAGTGGACGTATTTGTGAAAGGTGCGTCCTCCGTTGGTTTGACCTTGTTGAGAGAATAGACGAGAGTCGAACAGTGAAACAGATTTTTGATAGATGATTGATTGGTGTGAGAGAAAGTGGAAGATCAAGAAAGTCGTGGGAGTATGTGGTGGAAGAAGCTCTGAAGAGGAGGATAATTACAAGTCATAATAACAAGATAGCGTGAATGTTAGAGAAGCACAAGAGTTAAGCAATGATCAAGCAACGTGGAAGAAATCGTTAAAGCGGAGCTAGTTTTCCCGGTCTAACACCAATCATAGGCACCATGAAGAACTTGGTCCATTGCGTTCGATGATCTTTGAAGATCATCATGATTTCCTACTATGGCTACGATATCGTCTGCAAAGCAGAGCATCTATTTTTCTTCCCCGTTAATCTTAATTCCACTCAATCCCATTTCTGGTGCTTTTCTTATTCCCTCCTCCATAGTATATGTTGAACAGTGCTGGGGATATGCTGCATCCATGTCTTACTCCTTTGTTAATTTTTGCTTCTATTTTTCTTCCGTCTCTCATTTTCATTGTGACTTCTTGTACGTATATTTGGTAGTTTATTCTTTTGATATTGTAATCCATTCTGAGTTTTTCCAACTGCCCGAACATATTGTTACACTCAACGTTGTTGAAGGCTTTCTCCAAGTCCACGAACGTCACTTCCAGTGGCTCGTTGTCGTGTATCGTTTTCTCTGTCATTAAGGTTGTTCCACCGTAAAATGACTTAAATTTTATTTTATTCATATTCTGTCTAATTGTAGAAAAATTTGTCCTCTATCTGATATGAACAACAAAATAATACGTTTCTACGCTATTTTATTCTATAATTGAACTTGAAATTACATGGTGTTCAATGGGGGAACGAGAGAAACACGGGGAAAAATAAAAATAGTAAAATAGTAAATAATATATCGTAAAAATAGTTTCTCTGCTCTTCCTAATTCCAAATTGGTTTTCCGACAGGTTGTCTCCAATTTTCCCTTCCGTCCTTTGGCTTATTATATAAGTAAGTGAGTATTTTTGACGTATGTGACTCCAGACTAATGGTTCTGTTCTCTTCACACTTCTCAGTCCTCGTCTTCTTCATTCTCGCAATTATTACTCTACTTTGAAAGTCCTCTGGTAGTCTTCCGCTTTCGTAGCTATCTTTGATTATTTCGCACAGGTTGTCATTAGCTTTACTTCTAATCGCCTTGATGCTTTCTCCGTTGATGTTGTCTGCTCCAGGTGTTTTTTTGTTCCTAGGATCTTTCACTGCTCTGCCAAATTGACTTCTCAGTATACCTGTGATCCATTCGTCCTCATCCACCTCGCCTCTGTTCTTCATAAGGCTTTCTGCCAGCGACCTTGTCCCATCGTAGAGTTCTTCCATAATTGCTGCCATCTATTCCCAATGTCATCACACTCATATCAATATATTTCCGTTCGCATCCCTTATGTTCTTGCTTTTCGTTTTTTTCTCTCTCAACTGTTTCTTCACTTGCTTTCGGTGTTCCCCTTCTTTATGTGTTCGTTGATTTCCTCGCAGTAGCTTTCTATCCTATCCTTTTTTTGCCATCTTGAATTCTCGATGATTTTGTTCCTAAGCTTCTTATATAGGATTGCCTCACCTTCGTTTCTGTGGTTCTTTTTCTTCTTTTTTGTTTCATCTTTAAGTTCCCTAATCTTCGTCGTAATCATTGGCTGCTTTGTATCGGCTCTCATACTCACCAACTACTCTACTGCTACTTCTGCAATTGTCCTCAACTCATCCCATATTCCTTCGGTGCCCGTTTCTCCTCAATTCTCTAGTTTCCTGTCAACTGCTGTGGAGAATCTTTCTCTTTTACTTTTTTCCGCCAGCATTTTCGTGTCTTATCTTGGTTCATGTTTTATAGTCTTTATATTCTAATGCCCAAGGCGGCTCTCCATGACTGCTAGGTTGTGATCGCTATTTACATCTGCCCCGGAGTAGCTTTTGCACTGCTTCACTTGGTTCTTGTATCTCACTCTGACAAGTATCTAGTCTAAGTTAAAGATTAATCCAAATGGTCAAGAAAAGCATAGGAATTTAGACTCCTATGCATGCATTTCGGATATCCAGGTGACCATCGGCAGGGAGAATTCAGATCTCTAAAACACTTGTCAGTTTTCTGTGGTTCAAAGTCCATGTTGGACTAATCATTAATTTAAATTAACTTATCAATTGCTCTTTTCTTGAATTAAAGTATGTATTCTATTTGGTACCTGGCCCTTATCTCCTGGCATCTTCCATGTGTATCTTCTTCGCAGATGTTGCTCGAAGATAGTGTTTGCTGCTACCATATTCTTTTCATTTCAGAACTCTGCTAGGCTATCTCCTTTGGCGTTTCGTTTTCCCAACCCAAAATTTCCTACGCTGCGTCCTTCTTCTCCCTCTCCCTTCACTGCATTCCAGTCTCCCATTATTATGAGGTTATCTTTCCCATTCACTGTTCTAGAACTTCTCCCTTTGCTAACGCATAGCTTATATATCTTCTTCCGTGTAGCTGGATCTTGGCATGTAGACCTGCACTATCACGGTGTCCGTAGACTCTCCTTCCAGCATCACCATCAGGATCCGTTCACTGTACTGCCAGGCCGACTTCACTCTTTGTCGCCATTCTTTCTTCAGCATAATGCCAAAACTCGCGATCCTCTGATCGTCTCCCGAATAAATCACTCGATATTCATCGCTCCAGGGTAGTATTCTGCCGCCGTCCCAGATCCCTGGATGTCTGCCCCCAGCCTCTCCATCTTCGTCTTCGAATTCTCCAGCTTCCCTCTCACCCCTAATGATCTCACGTTTCATGTCCCTGTTCTGCATTTGTCCATTCTGATTGATGATCCCCTCCCAGTGGTCCCAACCTGGAGATCCGATTGGGGGGACTATTTAAGCTCCAGAAAATTGCGGTTTATATTTCAATTATAAGGATTTAGTTAATAATTTTCTCGATATTTTATTTTCTCGCGTAAAAACAGGTGGCTCATATCTGAGCGCTTGGTATTTGTTTATTTTCACTCTATTAACTTAGGATTTTTTAAAAAATAAGAAAGCCAGGTTTATTCATAGCATTGATTTGTTTGTATTACAAAAATTACTCAAGTTGTTGTAAAAAGTGTGAAGCTGTGCTAACTTCGAAGTGAATGGCTCGATGGAAACTTGAGTGAAACTTGAGTTGTGTCCTCTAAAATACCGTAATTACGGATATTTAGACGAAACAAAAATTAAATATTGCTGAGATTGTCAATGTTGAGCTTTATTAATGTTAACTTTGCGCGAACCGTTCATCCAGTTTCAGCATGGATAGGGAGAAGGAAATATGTAGATGTACATACAATGAAGCCAGATTCGATTTTTGTGTTTTTCGTAATTTTGCCTATTCAAAAAAAAATGTGCCAAACTCGTAAAACGTAGTGCTTTTTTTTCCTGAAAATCCCATCCCTAATTGGAAGTCCCGTTCCCGGCCATATTCTTTCACTTTCACCTTTTTTATACACCCTCTCTCTCCCCTCTAATCCATCCATCTCTTGCCCTCTTTTCTTCTCAGCCAAGCAAGGTGGACATTTTTTCCTCCTCCTTCTTCTTTCCCCCATTCCGCTTTCCGCATTTCTACTCCCGTTTTCATTTTCCTACCTCTTCGCTACCCCTTCCCGCCCCTTCTACTCGCCTCAGCGATTGGAGCTAATTGAACTCGCCAGAATCTTTTTCTGCTTCCGCGTCACGCCAAGATGAACGCTGAATGTTCTCACGAACGGTCCACACTATTGCACAGGCGGTTTGGTTCTTCTTTTGCCACCTCGTTAACGTATAAATGAGTGAATTTACATAATAATTCATTGAATTACCCATTGAAAGAATTTGTGTTTATTATTTAGTCCCTCAAAATATCACTGTGGGCGCATATTGCGTGAATACATGCACTTTTCAATCGATGGCTGTTTAGAATTAGAGGAAATATTGAATCAGCCATCGCAAACCCGTGGATTGGTTTACTGCAGATTACACTCTCCCATTAATTAATATTTTTGTTCTTACATTAGTCTTCACTTACACTTCCTTTTTATTTAGCCTAATTTATTCTATCCGCGGTTATTCTTCCGATTCATTTCCCCTTCCTTTATTGTTTTTCACGGACTGATGCGTGGTATAATATGTCGAATAAGTCTATCTTTTTTCTCACTTTTCGTCGTAAATCTTCTCCCTCTGAGGAACTATTCTTAGGACATCTACATTTGTAGTTCACTCCACCCATTTGATCTTCATCATTCATCAACAACACCGCATTTTCTTCTATTCCTTCCAATTATCTTTGCTCTCCAGCATATATTACCTTGGATTTATTACCTTAATAGAAAATGCTTACGTTTTAATACTAGGTACTAAGTGACAGTGAAATATTTTTGTCAAAATGCCATCCATAGAGGCTGCCTAAGTAGGAATTTTATTGGTTCCCCTAGTATCTACTATCCTCCACCTGACTGACTGAATCAGTTATCCTCAGTATCCCTCTGCCGAGAGATAAAAATCTAAGAATTCTCTTGGCGATAAATATGGTGAACCTCACGCTCTACACCAACAGTTATGAAGCAGCAGAGCGATTCGATATGTGTTGTATGTTCAGCACTGCCACCCCATCCCGAAGGCCTAGGTTAGATTCCCAACCGTGATGTAGGGTTTTCGGTAGAAATGCAAACCTTATTGGGCGTCATGTAGATTGTGTAATCTCAGAAAAACTCCAAGTGTAGAACTCCCGTCTGTTGAATGAGGTATTGTGTTCACCGTGAAAGTTCACTGATGTCCCTTTCGTTTGGACCTACACATTTCGATTTTTATGTTTCCGGCTTGGAGCTCGAAAACAAGAGATGCGCATGCATTCTGATTTTTTTCCCCATTTCCGTGAACCATTTTCGCATTCATTCATGACGGGAAACTTTCACGTCATTCACACCCTGCCAAAATATTTTGCAATTTGCGATCTTAAAATGTGAAGCAAAAAAGATGCACAATTGTGTGCATGGCTTACGAATATTCACTCGACCGGATTTCAGCACCAGATTTTGTGTAGTGGAAGGCGCATCTTGCGTGCTCTTCCAAGTGAATTTTAAAAAATACAGAGTAAGTAACCGGGTGATATTTATTGCCCAAAACTGGCGAGCATGTAATCCTCACGCATAAATGGAGGAAAAAATTAAACACGAGGAAATCATGGATGATTTTAAATACGGCCGAAGATTCACATTTAAGAGGCTCGCTCCTGACTTCGTGAGTCAAATCAAATTAGGATTACCTACCACATTTTTGTTTGTTCGTTTAAAAAGTCAACTTTCGCTGATGCTTAGCTACTAAAGGCAAAGGTGCGTGTCTCCATTCTATTACCATTTAACTTTTATAGATAGTAGAATTCCGTTCTAATATCAGTTGTACGCCAAAATGATTATTATTATATCCAGTTTTCATCCAGTATCCATGCAGTTTTTCCTGTACATCTTCCATATTTTCCTTGAAAACTCCTTGATTTTAAGGTTACTTGGCGGGAAAAATAGTGTAGAAAGGTAGAATTTTGTTAACGTTATCAAATAGATTAGGTTAGGTGTGGTAAAATGAGGAATATGCAGATTAAGGGGATGGTTTTGATAATCAGGGACGGAGGATGCTGTACATACATTGTGATAGAGGGGAGTATGGTGGACAAGCGGGAAAGAAGAAGAAAATGGAGCGAAAAAAGAAGTAATAACCTCGATGAATGAAATAAGGGGAGGAAGGATGCAAACAGAGGTTAGGAAAGAAATCGCGTAAGGAAGGAGCTGTCTGCTTTGTTACAAGAGTATCAGAGATAATTTAATCTACATTTAAACCTACTTTGATATGTATACTACATCTTATTAATTAGGTAGAGTATTCAGTAACACAAATATGAAAAAAATATCAAAAAATCCATTATGCGTTGCATTTTCCTAAAAGGCTCCTGGAAATTCTCAGCGCACCCGCATAGTAATCGCTTTCGCACGGTTCGTTAGCCAAATGTTCACTCTCGTTTATGTTACCCTCCGCAGGCATAATTTGGATTGCCAACTCACGAAAAGTTGATCGCAGGAGTTATCCGTTCCCAGTGTGAGAATTTGCGGAAGATACCGGGATATGATTTTAAAATACATATTTAAATACCATGTATACTCAGCAATAATGGAAAGAATCAATGTTCACTTGCTTATTAATTTTTATTGCTAACATCTAAGCAAAGTGAAATCTATGTGCAAGAACATGCCATAAATGGTTGTCTTGATTATGATAACATAAGCTATAATAACATAAGCTTAAATATTGTTTTATTATAGATATCTACTTGGAAGAATAGTTATGTAATTGTAAAGTAATGACTTTTTAGAAACATTTCAAGCATGCATCACATTAGTTACAAACTTTTATCTAATAAAGAAATAATTTTATTTCAGAATATTCGATGCTCAACGAACCAGCGTTCAAAGAAATTCAAATTTATTATTGTGAGACTAGCGTAAATTTATAATTTTAATGGAAAGATATTTTTATCAAGACATTTTTAGATGTATTAACAAGTCTTTGACAAGGTAGCAAATAACAGATGAGTATTAGTTATAAGCTGTAGCAAACGATGATAATGATAGAACATTTATTAATTATTATTAAAACGTAATGAGAGAGGAAAACACCTCATTCTAGAAGGCGGGATATTGGTTTTTAAAAATCCGGCAGTCTCCGAGAAAATCCTGGAGAGTTTGGCAACCCGAGACACAATGCACATTTGCGCGACATCTCGCGGGGTTTCGTCCTTCCTCCGTCCCCCAGCTCGTCCCTTTCGTCCTCCTCCCCCTCCTCGGCTCGAGTTGCGGGCGACGCCGACTCCTATAGCGCCCAGCGCCATGAAAAGGAAGTAACTCGAGTGTGTGCGAGATTGTACGCACACGCCTGAGACTGACTCGGCTGAGACTCAAGCGTCGAGAGAGCACGCCACGCGACAGCACTTGTTCTTATGATTTTTTTCCCTGCTTTCATCCCTCTCACCACACGCGTTATTTCGACCGGATGAGAGGACGAAGAAGTTAATAATAAAAGCCGGGCGCGGCTGTCTCGGGGGAAACAGCCCGACGCGTGTATTTGATTAGTTTTGCGTGAACACCTCTTGGTATTACTGGCTTGTATTTACTTCGGCCCTTTCGGTGTTGGCCCTCATCGGAGAATTTTGACTCGTTAACTATTATTATTTATTTTTCACCAAAAATATTACTCAATGTCTGCTAAAATAATCATGCTAGAACTTTCATTCGGCACCAAAATTAGAGTGATGGCATCAGCGGCTTAGCTAGGTGTGGGCGGAGGGGGCGGTCTGACATCGCTTGTGCAACAAAAATTAAATTAAGCTCTTTTTAATAATAAGAAGAGTGAAATGGAGGGAACAGTAATTTCGGCCAGATCAACTGTGTCAACTATTTATTAAGTTTTATATTGTAATTTATTACAAATTACGATGAGGGAAATTTTATATATTCTCTATAGAACAACAAATTACAACCGAAATAAATATGTATGGTATCATAAATGAATTTTCGAAGAAAAAACAAGAAAAATATTATTTTTAAATTTATAATTCAATTTATTAATATAAAAAAAATACATTTTTTCTAAAACAAATTGCCAAATTGTCTTAATTGCTTTTTAATGAATTAATAATTTCCCAAAGGAAGGGTAGCTATTGACAGACCACTCCGGGTGGCTCAGACAGCTACACCGATTGCTAGCATATCGAAGTCGCGTGATTTATCCCGCGCTCATTTTCGCGTAAGCCGTTATAGCCAGACGCCGGGAGCCCCTATCCGCACTCCGCGCTTCGCTAGGCTAATTAAGGATCAAGCTCTCATCGTAGTCGTATTCCCAATCGAACGACACTATAGTTATTTCTATAGTGTTTTTGGTCTTGAAGTTGTGTCAGAATGGGTGACCCTGCGAATGATATACACACCGCCGTTTCCGTCTCTCATTTTGGATCTGATTTTCAAACACATTTCCACAACAAAATTTTTTTCAAGCATGTTAGGCTAGATTAATTAGTCATTATCTCGTAAATTTAGCAACGGTAATATTGCCGAAGTAGATCGAACAGCCCTTAAGTTTTATATTTCTAGCCAAAATGATTTTCGTCCCCGATATTTTTTATGAAGCGGATAAAGTGTGTCCTAAATAAGAAAAGGATTCTCTACCTCTATATTCACGTCTCATTGTTATGTGCTTGTTAACGACAAACCGTCTTCATTCTCTTTTGGTTAGCTTTTAAAATTCTGTCCAGTAAAGAGACACTTAAAAATAGCTTCATCACCGGAATTCCCAAGTCCTGAGATGAATTCTATTGGGATATTTCACGACGTAAACCGACTTCACCGTATAAACGCCACAAATGTGACCGTTTCCGATGTCACAACGATCCCCTTGCTCTGGCCCCACAAGCGTTGCATTACGCGGGTAGCGCGCGTCCTCTCTACGCTATACATTCTTGAAGTTCCTTACCACTCCCACCTCACGTGGAATTACTACCAGGTGAGAGATGGAGGAGATAACAACGGAGATTTTTTTTAAAGGAAAAAATCAGAGCGCGAGGGTGTGCGAAGCTGGGAGGCGGCAGACGCGCGCGACGCGGAAGTCTGGGGGAGTAAGCCGTGGTTTCGTGCGACTCTCTCTTGCAGGCGATGAATAAGTCCTTAATAAAGCGAGACAGCAGCCCCGGCGCCTCGCCTCGTTGTGCCTCATATGTCTCTGAATCCTTAAATGGGGGGCGTGGGTGCTTCAACGCGGCGCGTCCTCCTCGTCAAAACACCTCGCCTCCTCCCTCAAAAGAGTCCGCTGTCGAACGAGGTGTCGAAAAGTGGCAGCGGAGGGAAGGCGCTCGGAGCCACCACGCCTCCTCCTCAGCCCTCGCTCGCAATGAAAGGAATGGAGATGCCATGTCGTTAATTTGTCTCCAACACCGCCCCACGCGAACCGTGTGTGGACTATTATTAATACTGCTCTACCGCTAAGGGTAGGTTTTGATGGAGCGTTTCCATTCCACTTTTCTATCTCGAAATCCCCATGTTCATCATCGAAAACTCTCTTAGGGAGTAGATAAAATACTGCCTAATGACCAGTGAAAGTTATTTTATCTGATATCAGTTATACATTCTGAGGTAATTATCAATCCCTGAAGAAGAGGGAACGGGATAGGAATTTAGGGCAGTGTAAACAGAGGTAGAGAGAAGGTAGGATGATGACATGTGTGTAGGATTTAGTGCATGTAAGTTTTAAGATGATCCCAATAAGGGGTGGTTAGGTTAGGGACTTCCCAATATCCTAAATGTGGACTGGTAGAATACACAAAGATGATGTTGAACTTAGTAGTTTTAATGTTTCCGGGTCATTTCGCGTCAATTCATTTTCAACAATAAGATTTTGACGCCCGCCATCTCGGATTTTGACAAAACACGTTAAGAAGCGAGCCTCAAGAATGGAATAGATTGAAAATTTGGTTGATGTTTGTGAGGGAATAAATATAAAAAAACTACCGGAGCTAACTAAATAAAATTCTGAGTAGTTAATTAAATTATTGAAAGGATATGAAGTATGTACTTAGTTTCGTATACATCCGAAACGGTGGATGTCATTGTGTGGTTGAACTGACATGCAATGACCCCCCAGCGAGATAAACTGCTGCAAAATTCGACTCGAAAGTTAACTCGAGGATTTGAGACTCGAGAATGTTCTAGGAGTAACTGGAGACTATACCGGAGGTTATTTTAAGACGCAGCAGTGATGACAGAGTCTTCTAGCTGTCATTTAACTCCAGTTGCATGAGTGTGCAAAATTCTATGTAAGAAAATCAGCGGGGTGTCAGGTGAAGCCCGTAAAATATACACGACATTTAATTTACCCAGCTTCATCTAGGATGGAATGAATTGTGCGTCTTGTTACGAATAACCTTTTGGCATTTTCTTTCATGATGTACAGCAATAGTATGTCACGTTCCCTGATACTTATATCTTTGTTCCTTGGTGGATCGTTTTTCTAGCTCTGTGGAATCAACTTTTGTCCATACCCTCGAATTGAAGTTTATTTATAGTATCGCATCACCTTTCTTCCTCCCGTGTAACATTGTACTTATCACTTTCCTTCCTTATTCGCTCTTTCGGAGTATTCCGTAGTGTACTTCAACCTATCACCTCGTCTCTCTATTCTTCTATCATCATTTCCTTCCTCCTTTTTTTCTCCTATTCCCTCCAAAAAAACTCTTTTCCTCCCCTCCCCTATGAAGTACTTCTTTGTTTGTCTCCCTTTCCGTCCAACACAACTTATCCATCCTTCACAATCATTACTGAAGCGCCTACTATTTACTCCAATTCCTCAAGAATGGGAGAGGCTCTGGTGTGCTCGATTCCAATTTCTTAGTTGTATTGATTATGTGCAGCAAACACGAAATAAACACAGGATGTGGTAGAATAATTGATAGAAGCTGTCACTGCTGAAAGCCAATGAGTTCTGAAGGAAATCCACCAGATCTGTGGAAAAATTGTTTGTTAATAAAATGTGTGATAAGGTTATTTGAGAGGACAAAGGGGTACTTACAGTATCGGAGAAAGCTAGCAGACGTGAAACTTTCAGAAAGGAGCAGAAGGCATGGGTTTACTTCTGGCTTCTTAGAAATAATTCCGAAAATAAAATGAACGAGTTCGTTTCAGATCTTACTCTTTTATGTTCCTACTCGATGAATTACAATATTTTTCACTATCATAATACCCCTCCACGTACTACTCATGACCATAGCAAATTCACGGATAATGGGTAATTTTCTAAAGCATCTATATGGAACAATGTTACATTAATATTTAACACTCATTTTATTTCCGCGCATAATCAAGACTGGTGTCTTAACACTCCTCAGGCATATATAAATGTGGCAGCTAGTGGAGTGTGCCGTAAATATTGCTAAATGCTTCACTTTTGCATTGACATGCATCTTTTTAAACCTTAATTTATAATGCAACCTTTTTTAAACTATTAACATCTTACCAATGGAGGTGAAGCAAGTTTAAAAATAAATTAGTATTTTCTGCTATATCGGTTGAATGTGGATCCCGACATATATAGCTGAAGCGAAAAATAACGTGGTGAGTGTTGATGTTCGAGAGGAAGGGAATATGCGCAAACCATAATGTGACGCTTATATAACTTGTACGCTGTGGAATATAGACATAAATCATTGAATTCATTCGCGTTTGTAAAACGGTGTAAATTAATGATGTTTCAAAACCATTGCATCCTACCTGATTAAGATTCAAGTCAGTGTAATGTTTTCCGCGTTCTTATTCTAAATTTAGAGAAATTATTATTTATTCCCCATTCTGTTATATCTCTTGGGAAGTGGTAGATATCTGTAGCAAAAATTCGTCTCATATGAACTTCACAATTAGGAAATAGAAAAGAAGAGTAAGTACTTTAAGAGATTCACTTTTAATTTTTCTTTGAAAATTATATCGCATTGGAAATTATAGCAGGTAGTGGAAATCAAGGTATTTGAGAGGGTCACAATTTTTTCTTAAATTATGCTCTTTGTAATAAGGGTATCGGGGAGTATGATGTGTTCAAAAATATTATAATGGCTCTAATGATTTCAATGATGAGGGCGAAATTTTAAAGCTATATTTATGCCTGTTTGCGTACAATACCCAGGCTATTTTCATTTGGGATTAATCGCAAACTGTTTGTGGCTAGACTCAAAAAACTTTTTGCTATTAAACATTTTACCCTGTTCTCGGCACTTTGAAATAGCACTCTTGGCTAGATATTAAAATCCAACTCACGCCACACTTGATGTCTCTCGTTCAATGTTGAAGTGGGCTGCAAAAAAAATTGCACTGCCCGGGAATCGAACCCGGGTCGCAAGAATGGGAATCTTGCATGATACCACTACACCAGCAGTGCCCTATGCTTGGGTTGGATAACCATTTCATTTTATTAAAACATGTTCTAAGATTGAAAAAATATAATAATTTCTTGCGGCTGCCATCTAGCTTCAACTAAACATAGCGTAACCGTTGCCAACAGTATGATCTTTGAAAGTGCAAAAAAGCAGGTTATCTTACCGTTAGTCCGTGGCGTGGAGTGTGTGGCTATTCTGTAGCACGAAGTGCATCAACATTAACGTGTTGTATTAACTGGTGTTTTTCTTCAAGCTTTTGTGATTTTTGAAATGGATTCGGCGTCGGATAATGATGACTGTACTTCTACTTCGTCACAAAAAAGAAAGCCATCATTTAAACCCGCGAAGAAATGATAAAAGAAGTGGTTAGGTTGTAATAAATGATCTATTCTGCAAATCGCTCGCAATGCAAAATAATGAAATTTACTTCGTGACCCTGCGTGATTTCAGATTGGGAGAAAAATGGCACAAGGAGTTTGATGGTTCAATTAAAACTAAGTGGTAAAGTTATAATTTTCATATTTCATTCCTATATTTAATTTTTTTAAATTATGGAATAGGGAAGAGTGGACTCACCACGAGGTACCCACCAAAATTGCCCAAATACTAACGAGAAGAAGCGATTCCCAGAACAACTTTAAATCCCCTTCATGATGTCACGTTATGCAAACACCGGTTTTGTCCTCTTTTTACGCCCAAATTATGAATTATTCAATTACATAAAATTAGTGATGCGTTTCATAATAACTTTACGGCCATACTGCGGCGAACCGCCCCCTGGGGTGTGTGATAGGGAATGTTTAGTTAAGTGTCTGGGAAGCAGGAATGTTTGTGCCTATCAGTTCCGCAGTACATCTCTCTTATTTTATCGATTATATCAGTGTTGCATATATTCTGAGGGTTTAATATACCCCATGTCACCCAAAAACACTAGTGAAATGCTCACAGCGTACTCGAACTGTCTGAGTATAAAAAAGTGAGCAGGGGAAATGGAAGAGTAAAAAGCCTGGGTCAATCAATCCATGGGTTGAATGACTTATGAGGGCATGGTGATGATAAGGAGAAAATTGATGGGGAAGTATCACCAGGAAGGACGAAGGAAAAAATGCCTGTGATAAACAAGGAAAGAGCTAGGGAAAGAGAATATATCAGGGAACTTATGGATTCAGTACGACGTGATGATTTTGACCATTACTTCCGGGAGACGAGCTTTGAATATGCTGTTCATATTTTTTCGTGAACATCCCACGGAAATCATTTTTCTCAAATAACGTCGGCCTCTCCCCCCGTTCTGAATTTCCTGCTCTGTTGCCTCGACCCTCGTCGGCAGGAGTGGGACGACATGGTCGTACTTGCAGCTTAAACAAGGGAAAATTGGACAGGGCGGGGTCGAAATCCGGCGAAAACGCGTTAACGTGCTTCCCTTCGAGTCTCCCTGAGGAGTCAGGGAGTGAGTCTTTTCTGCTCCATCTATCGTGTAAAATTCTAAAAAAAAGACACCTCAAGACCCCTCCATGCCATAAATTTGAATTCATTGCTTTCAAAACTAATAAAGTCTCCAGCACTGGTTTATCTGGATGAGAAAACGTTAAAGTCATCGCGAAAAACGTGCCCCCTAACATAAGTTTATTGTGTCATCGCTGTCTCATATCCAATTTGTGTTCAAATTTTTCTCTTTCAAAAATTCAGTTAGGCGTTTTAATTTATCGCGTATACCTTTCTTGTGAAATTAAGTATTTTTTATACCAATGCTTTTACGACTTCTTTAATGGATTACTACGGAGCTATTTCTTTACCTGCGGATCAAAGGGAAAATTTACTATTTGTCCATTACGGTAGCTAAGGGAAAGTTACTAAAAAATCTTCTGCTTCTACTATTTTGCAATTATATACCCAGTCGAATCAACCTAGGGTTATATTTAAGTAATAGTAGTTAAACCTGCGTATAACAACATCCATAACTTATAATAATTTTTATTTAAGATCCCATGAACTCTTAAATTTCCCTTGGTTTTATTTACAATTTGTGCAAAATTGAGTTTTATTGCTATCGTTTACGATGTTCTTTTTTCTTCTCTTTTAGGTAATCGACATTTTACTGCAACTATTGAATGATGCACTGACGTCCAATGGTGAGTTATTTGCGATTCTTAAGCCTGAATCAGGCCTGATTCTTACCAGGGATCATTTAAGGAACGCTTTTCGCAATCGCTCAAACGATAGGGAGGGGTGATAGCTGATGCCATCATTTTTGTATCACGCGATCATTTGTGTCGTCACTGGGAGCATCATTTCCGCACCTAATATTCTCTTTTCTCAATCGTCAAGATTAGTCACATTATGGATTGAACCATTATTATGACTATTCGTAAACAAGCAGCAATTTTTCTGTAAGTAAAATTAAGCATTGAATGTTATTATCTCCATCGTCTCATGCTCAACCTTGTGGAAGTTCATTTTATCGTAAATGAAAAGGAAAACTTTGTTATATTCCACCAATTTATTCTCAGGTACAACTAGTTTCGACGCAGCGGCGTCATCTTCAGGTTCCTATATTTATGTACCTGAAGATGACGCCGCTGCGTCGAAACTAGTTGTACCTGAGAATAAATTGGTGGAATATAACAAAGTTTTCCTTTTCATTTACCATTGAATGTTATGTTATTAATTACCATTATCCTACTGGTTAACCGACCACGACATTCTCTGTGGTTTTATTAGGCCAAAGGGGTGTTTCACTGCTCTTTCTAGGAGCTATATCCTTTCTCAAAAAAGGTAAACTGTCATGGAACCTAAAATGTAGGTTCATAAACCTTGAAAAGACATGGAAAATTCAACATATTCAGGAGACATTTGTAAAATAGAGGCAACTATATTTCAGCCGTTAAATCTTTTTCTGCATGAAGTTTATTTGCGTATTTAGCATATTATTTACGACAGCGAACTTAGGTCTTTTATGCCTGATTACATATCATTTAGGCTCTAAAACAAGTTTCTAATTATGAAACCAATGCGTACAACCGAGTGGACTAACATCCACGTCAAGTTATTGGTAAACTTTAATTAATACATGTGCATACATATTTATATACATGATCTCGTCTGTGGAACATCTGGTCTTCATTGGAAATTTTATTCGCTTCTCTACTGCACCGAACCGATTAACCAAGGTATTTCTTTTCGCATTCACGTCGTGCGTCGTTATTCCAGGACGAAAAGGTTCCACACTCGCAACTATTTCATTCGGGCTCTTCATCTTTTGAAATATATTATGGTAATGTGTGAATTTTTTATTCTAAAAAGTGGTCCTATTTTCCCTTTTCTATGAGAGCTGTGCTTGATTCCACCATCCATGAGCACGATATATTGCGAGACATTATACATACGTTCCGTGGTTCATGTTCATAATGCTAGTTTGATTGAAATCCACACGTAACGCTACATTCGTTCTTTGCGGCCGTGCACTCTCATTGGATTAGTGACGGATTCACCTACGTCTTCAGGGATGGAAAAAAGGACCAGCTCAAATGATGAAAAACGCGTTAGGATCCCTATCATTGCCGCTATCCCTGAAAGTGATCGCGTGAACGTTCATTTTGAAGATATCATTTGAGCTTTCATTGGAGTCCTGTGAAGGGACGGAAAAAATAACCTTGTGATTCAAGCTTAAATTAATTGTTTTTAAATTTCCATATTTCTGTTGCTGTTTATGCAGAAAAATCAATGGCTTGTAAAGCATAGCAGTTCACTTAAAAATTATGGTTGTTACTATTTAAGTGAATGCTATTGCATCAGGTAAAATTTGATGTAGTGTAAAGTTAAATTATAAGGAAGCAAATGCCTCTTTATATTTTTTGTAATTTTAAAAATAAGTAATACATTACTCCGCTTCGTCGTTATCCTCATTACCAAACTTATGTAGTCCCCCCTCATGTAGAATATATTCCGCAGTATTTAGTCTATATCTATATAGTAATCTGCAAGCCACCTCAAGATTTAGTGGTAGAGGATGAGTTTTCACCATCCAGCACTACACAATATCCTACAAATGTTATTGAAACTACGAGTATCTACGCATTAGCAAAATAAGCCTGCAGGCCCGTTTCAGGATGTGTATTTTTACCAATAATAGTATGCTACCAATTTTATAGAAACTCGAGTTTTAATTTATTTGGCTACTACATTAATTCACAGATATACTAAAGTTAATCAGGAAACTTGCAAGAAACATAGTACCACTTAGCAAATTAAGGCCAATGCATTGGAGCTAAAATCAAATAATTAGCTTCACTCCCATCAAAAAACCTAATTATTAAATCTCAATGGCAACTATTATGATCTCTTATGTCTCGCGAGAAAAATGACCTGTCCATTCTGGCGTCAATTTCCCTAATTTTATGCTCATGATCTAAACTACCGTAATGTGTAGCGCTTTCGTAAAATGTTTTGACGTCATCAGAAAATGGATCTACTTGAAACTTACGTATATTATTGTCTAGATTTTAACTAATAATCTCATAGTGACTCCCATCCTAGTTGTTGCTGTAGGATTGAAACACTAATGAAATTATCAAAACGACCTTTGGCATGACTTGCTGATCTTCGCTGAAAGCATTCTAACTCTACTTTTAAGTCTACCGCCTAAGAAATCCAAATACTGCCATGATATTCCAAATGAGGTCTAACAAGGGAAAACCAACTAGGTTCCCTGACTTTATCATCGCACTTGCCTATTACCCTTTAAATATAGCCCTATTTACGATTAGTTTGACCAGTGATTTCCCTAATATGTTTACCCCACGAGAGACCATGAAATGGTCCAACTCCACGGTATTTAACGGATTCTACACTCTTTATTTTGATGTACTTTAGTTATTAGTAGTAATGGTGAGAGCTGTTCTTTTTCCAGAAATCCATCACTACACTTTTTTCAAATGTTACACCAACCAACATGTATTGTACCACTTTTGGATTGCACCAAGGTCATTCTCTACCACTTGCTTATCATAAGTACCAACTATTTCCCAAAACACTACTTTGTCATCTGCAAATAATAGAACCTTACTGCCTACTACTTCACCGATAACGTTGATACATAAAAGGAACGAAAATGATCTTCTTAGAATTTTCAATTTTTTTTTGCCTAAGACCATTTTATTTTCCAATATTACCTAAATCCCTTTAGACCTTTTGAATTGTATGCCGCCCTACCTACCGTTCAATAGTCCTATTCATCTCCTTATCCGTGCATACCCAACATTCCATCGTCAATCACTCACCCTCTCAGCATATCGTCACTCCTCAGTACTTCCCCCAGGAGTTCTCCTGCCCTCTTCGTATTTTTCTATCTGCTTCTTTGCGATTTATAATTTGACAGAAGCAAAACAGTTGCAGTTTTCCAAAAATAAACGAATGAATACGAATAGTTTCGATGTTGCTTCAACATCTCCAAGTGAAGCTCTTTAAATATAGGTTCAAATATATATTCTATAAAAATGATTTTTTTACTAATTTTTATTGGTTATATTTGAGCCTATATTTTGAAAGCTTCACTTAAAGATGATTTATTGACATCTACACTAGTAGCGTATTAAATCTTTAATTAGTGGGAAACTGCAAGTGTTTAACTTCTGCCGTTATCGAACGGTTCCATCACATCACTCCTGAATCTGTATTTTAGACTCATAATTTGTTTTTTTTACACCCAAATCAATCTTTCTATTTTTCTCGCCTCCATTTTCTCAAAAGCCTGAAGAAAACAATAGAAAATAAAATTAAGGGAGGAAGGAGAAAAAGAGGGAAGGCGGTGGACGGGTCTCATTCTTTTCCCGCTGTTTTTTTTCCCTTCCTTTGATGTTCTCCCCCTCCTCCTGATTCAATTCATTCAGCCGGAAATGAAGAAATGGGAGAAAAAGAAGGTAATGATTACCGGAAAGGAAAAGTACTGATCACGACTCTCGCCCTGAAAACACACTCCCACCCTGCCTTCCCACATTCTTTTTTTCACCTAGATTTCTCCATTCCTTGGGGAAAAGTGACTACATGATGGCAGAACGCTGTAAAAAAAAACAATGCATCAATCCAAAATAGGGTGTAGCTACATGAACTGAAACTTCCGTACCTATAGCCTTGGAGCAATAAATCGCGAAAGAGAAGAAGCTCGAAAAACTGTATTCGATACCTATAAGTAATAAAAATAATCCTCTTGCCATCTCATTATAATTGCAGTTTACTAAAATGGCACTTTGATCAATAGAATAGAATAGACTTTATTCTCCAAAGACCATACAAACATGTGTAGGTATAGGATTCGTCATTTACAAATACAAAAGATATTTTATCCAATAAAAAAATAAAATATGTACACATATTTTAAAACAAATACTGCATTAAACTGCCCAGCGATTTGTATTTATATACAAATATAGGCTAAGTCAAGACAATATTAATACAAGTTATAATTGTTATAATTGCTGCATAAATTCATCAACTGAGTAGAAGATATTTATTTTTAAGTATTGATTGAGTGCGAAATTGAATGCTCTGAATGATTCGCAACTTTTTATTTCAGTTGGTAACTTGTTAAATAGTATAAGGCCCATATTTTTCGGTCCTAGTGCAACATGTCTCGTCCCGACATAAGTTTGGTGTAGGTTTGCAGCACTCCTGGTGTTATAACTGTGATAAAAGTAATTTCGGCTATGACTACAGAGATTCAGTTTAGCACAGGTGATTGCAGCATATACATAGACACATGGAAGAGGCACGATGCAAAGTTTTTTAAAAAGAGGGCGACATGGTACATTGAAGGGTACATTACACATAAGTCGAACAATTCTTTTCTGTATTTTAAATATAACACTAGCCTTTGGTGAAGAACCCCAGAAAAGAATTCTATAGATTAGATGGGAGGTTACATGACCCCCCTTTATCAAATAAAATCGTCTCTAATTAGTGTTATGAGAGATATAAAGTTACTGTTTACTTTGTTCTCTACATTTAAAAAACCAGATTCTTTATTCAGGAAGGTCTCGGAATTTTTGAGCCTCCACAATGATGGAATATTGAAGTCATAAGTCAAGATAAGCTATGAAATCACATATTTTTCGTGGTCGAGTCCTTACTGAATTAATCCCGTTTCACCTTAATCGAGGAGTTTTGAGCAAGAAACGTTGAACAAGACGTTTTGAACGCTTAAAGTTCATTCAAGCCCATTTGAGACGGCTTTTCAATGATTATTGTTCAAGAATACTTTAATCGACTTGAACGGCCTTCCACACTGTCATATAAAGCTTGAATGACTTCTACTGCGGATTCCAAAGAAATCAATGGCTATCCGAAAGAGCTTTGAAAACTAGAGTCAAAATGTGTACGCACGTGCTAGATACAATCGACTGAATATCAATTTTCTTCTAACCACAGTAATTAATTACTACATCGAGAGATGATTGCGGAATGAATATTCCATTCGTTTGCGCAGTTGTCGTTAACATTCTGGTTTTGATTCGAAAGACAAATTCTCGCTTAGTTTGGAACGGGGAATGGCGAAGCCACGCATCATGCTCATAAATTTCTGTTCAACCGCGAACTGCAGACGAGGGATCCCGAGTCATACGCCCACAGCTACCGAGACAAGGTTTGCCTACAAGTCCGAAACATAGAGATGGAAATAATGTTTTGGTAAGAATCTCGGTCAATATTTATCAAAACATTTCATATCCAGAGTTAGGTTTAATTTGTCTTTTGTTTAATGCTTACAGAAAGGCAGCGAATACAAATTTCCTGCTTAGAGATTTGCTGAACGCCGAGGACGCTAACCACCAACCTACGAGCCACCAGAAGCCTACTGGAGAAAACATATGTTGCATTCCTAAATCATGACATGGATTTTTGCAGGCTTTCGTGCTTGTCACCGGTTCTAGTCATTTTTTGGTCAATATATTCTTTATATTCCATCTAAGGAACTTATCTGTAAGAAAAAACGATTATTATTGACGTATATCCAGTCAGACCATATTTGGGAGGAAACTAGTACAGCAATTTCAAATTATCATAAATACTTAGACGGTGTCTCCTTCTCGCCTGGAAAGTCTGTATTCGAAATTTATCCAACAAGTTTTTATTGTGCCAGCATTTGACGCTTCATTAATATTAAGAACGGTGGCAATGATTTGTAGAAATGCAGATTTTACGCCAAAATACGCTAATGAAAACAATCCCAAAATTTTTCCTTGATTTCCTTACGCAACTAGAAATATATTATCGTTAATTTAGACCATAATATACCTCGTACATCTCACATACACCTTTCACAATTTAAACTACCATAGCATTTTCATGTTAAAGAGTCTATATGTTACATTAAACTATTATATTATTTTTTATATTGTAGCATAAAATATGAGGGGCCTACGTACGCAATTTACGCATGTAGGCCATATCTTATGCCCGCAAGTAGGAAATCCAATCCCATTGGGCAATACGCTTCAAGATCATTCAAGAGAAATTAAAATCGTTCAAGACAAGAGGAATTTGACGGCAACTAAGCCCTTCAAGAGCTTTCAAGACAATATTTCCGCCGTCATGACGTTTAAGCTGACATCATATCCATTGGATAAAGCTTGATCAACGAGTCCTGAATGGAATTTGCGGTGAATTTGATGGTGTAAAACGTCCTTGGCCCCTATTCTGCGGGAGTGGGGGTTATAGCGCTTCCAATGGATTTAATATTTTAGGTAATAGCTATGATTAAGCAGTGAGTACATTAGGAATTCTTAAGGAGGATACTACTTCTTTGGATAGGTACCTACTAGCAAAGCTACGATATACTTTTACGCCCTTGGCAAGGATTTGGTTCTAAACCAATCAAATTGACCTGGCGAAGGAATAAATTCCGACCGTGACTCGCGCCCAGAAAACACACTCTCTCTCTGTCATTTTCCCCCCATGGTTCGCCCCTTTTCTCGGGGAAAAGGAATGGAAATGAACGAGAAAGAATGGAAGAAGAAAGAACAAATTAACCAAAAAAAAGATGAGGGGACGCGAGGCAGGAGAAAACCTCCGTTTAGCATTGATAAAAGGAAACCTCCCGGCCAGAAGAAAAAAAAACTCGCGAAGAAATATCATCAAACTTGTAAAAATCCGATTCCGGACCGAAAGAAAAGGGCGGTAGGCGGCGGACAAAGACGCGGCTGTCTGGAGGGGTTGGGGGAATTTTGGTGGGCGGGGGGGAGAGAGGTAGTTTCCCTCTACCTACTCACACTCCCCCCCCACCCTCTACGACCGCAAAGAGTAACGGGGGAGGGTGGGTAGGAATTCTTTTTGTGTGGACGATGTGCAGGAAGGAGGATCAGAGGAGGAGGAAGGAGCAAAGAGTAGGCAAGGGAGGGTTTTCGGGACCTCATCTTCGCTTCCACCCACTCTCTTTTTGGTGAAAAGGTATTTTCCCGCAGTTGTCCACAATCAGAGGGCCATTGAAAAGGAAACTTCCCTTCTCTTCCCTCCTTCATCTCTCCCCTCTTCTCTCTGTCGCCGCATGAGGGAGTTTAAATCATTCATTCAGACGGGTCGCATCTCCTCAGGTGAAGAGGCAAGGAAATAGGTGGTTGGAGGGCAGAGATAGCATTGACGTGGGGTGGGATGATAAGGGAGGAAACGGGTCCGGGAAGCAAGGCCGCCCAATGGTGGTGGAATCTACATTGCACTCTATGAAGCTGCCGCACGGGTATGTGGCAGGGGATGTTACAACACCGTCCGTGAAAGAGGGAGGGAATAGAAAGGGATTAGGAGAGAGAGAAAGGACGAATGTGTATGTTAACCGTTGGTCATCGTGTTTTGCTCAGTTTCCTTCGTATTTGGTGCGTGGAAAGAAAGATTTTTTGTACCTATCAGTTCGACAGTGTATCTCTTATTTTTTGTCGCTTTTAACAGTTACACGCATCTAGTGAAGGTTTAAAGTAATATCCTCTTTTTAAACCAGGTACACTCGCAAGTTGAATTTTTCAAGTCATCTTATTCTAACGCATCAATCGGCTCCCAACCTAGTCCTTTCAGCAGCTGTGTCACTCTCTCTATTTACTCGTAGAATTTATTTGGCGATTGGGGTTGGTTTTCCATAGTATTTTTATTTTGCGTGATAACTCCTTCAGAATATGTCGTCTTGCCCCGTTATATTTTCATTGAAGTTGGTGCGTGGGATTAGGGAATTTTAATACCGACTCTTATGTCATTCATTCTTACATTCTGTTTGCTCGTTAGCTGTTCTTAACAAAGACTTAAAGCCTCCTACGAGATACGAGAATAGGGAAATGAGACGTTTCACCCTGCGCTTACAGGGACATATCTTTCCATGACCTCGGCCTAATAGAGCTAAATCATCAGTGGATCGGGAACTCAATTGGTGCGGTGGTTCGCTTATAGGTTCACTCGTATCCCTGAATCATACCGCAACATATCCTCATATTATGGGCATAACAGAACCAGGGTAGAGAATCCATAAATATAAATGCATTAAAATTGAATAGACATGAAGTACTTCAGTCATTGAGAATAACCTAAACAAATGCTGATGTTCTGAAAGCCCTTACTTGCTAGTGTCTATTTGTAGTAATATTGATGGCGGCTATCTGGGTATAGCATAGATGAACCAATTATTGATGATGAATCATTCAGTTCATTATTTTTTTAGTGAAATCGCTCTGGAACCCCCTGTAGTTTGAGAGATGAAATGGAGGTCTATTTCGCTAAAGGGAAAGGTCGGAAGAAGTAAATGTATTTATCTCCTAGGTTTCTGTGAGATGGAGAATTCTGCAAAGGAACGAAAAAGTTTGTTACCAAATCTAAGAAGGCATTTACAATGACGTGGTAGCCATAGTGTTCGTCGTCTTCATCAGACGCAATGGTAACCATCGCACCTGAAGAAGGCGCTAATACTACGTTGAAACGTTGTAGGCGTAGACGCTAATACGTTGTAATCCTAATTCGATGTTACCAAGGACGGTGCAAATTTATTCTTATATAAGCTCATCATATTGAAGAATTCATGCACATTGTTCAGGAAAATGCGGACGTTATTTTCATCGAATAAAATGCGTCGTTTTTTAATGATTGGCTCCAGAACCTGTGACGAAAGAAGAACTATTTGTGGTTTTTCCACTGTTAAATGTTTATGGCGACCTGTTTAGATGCTGTACATTATTTTCAAGCCCTTTACTAGGGCTTGGCAATGGTGAAAAATCTCGAAACTGGTCGCAATAAACATTTAACAGTGGAAAAACCACAAAGAGTTCTTCCTTCGTCATGTATAAGCTTCTCCACATCAGCCCTGAGACAACAGTATTAACTCCAGATCCCATCGTAATGTTTCAAAGGGCATATTATGTCAATGGAGAGGTCGATGGAGAATACTGGTGTTACAAAGTCAACGAGTCAGAGACGGTGAGTGGTAAGAGTTGCAGAGCCAAGATTCAGAGCTGAAGCGTGCAAGGGGGCGACCGGCAAGTAGAAAGTTAGTTACCGTCACGTCTACTGGCCAAGGCGGAGAAAGGGCATGTTTTTGACAAATATATGAACACAACTAACCGCCGGGACTCTCCGAATTAGCCGAAGGAGTTGAGAAGACGAGAAGAAGGGTTTGCGGCTTCGGCTGTAGGTCCTCTGGAGTCATGATTTCCCACGGGAGACGGAGGTGTGAAGAGGACACGCAATGGGGTTACTCACATATAGCGTACAGGACGTTCTTTCTTCTTGCTCCCCTGCCAAACACCCTTGCTACCTCTTTGTAGTTCAGCAACTAATCCAATTCCAAGTCCTTATTTCCACTTGTCCTCCGCGTCCGACATTTTTGGAGCCTCTCGAGACGTCACCAAAGGGTTGATTGTTGCTCTGAGATCTCGTTATTGTGAGATGCGTGGTGAAGAAATCCTGGGGAGCCAGCAAACTTATGAAGTTAGTGGGGAAGATTCCCGTCCATGGAAACAGTTTCAAACGTATTTAGTGCGTGCGAAGAGAAGCGATGAAATGCAGTGGACGAACTCCACAGTTGGCCATCGCCGACAAACTTCGAAGAGCTGGGGACGGTAGGCGGGTGGCAAGAAGTTGGTTTATCGAACGCGCTATGGTTTTAAAAAAAATCGCATCAACAACCTCGCGACAGGCTCAATGGTGAATACGGGCTGAATTATAGTTTTGTCCTTGCCAATAGGGATTTCAAATTTCCCTGTTGTCGTACCATCTCTAAATAATCCTGAATACGCACTAATGACACATTGAATCATCAAACCACTTTTTCTCATTTGATCCTAAATATATATCTTCATATCCTAATGCCTCGTTACTTGAATTTGGAACCGTGCAGTTTTTCCTAGTAGATTTATTTTTAGGACATCTATCAAAAGGTATTTCCCCCCTGCCACACACACGTGAGGCCATTTAATTTAAGTATTACATAAGACGTTGTGAGGGAGGTTGGATTCTTCTTACATTGTCTTATGTAGGAGCTTGTAGGGGCCAGGACTGCCATCGTTAGTCCAACAAAAATGTTGGACTAACGATGCCAGCCTCTTGCATTCTATGTACCTGCTTACTCTAAGGCCGTTTTAAAAAGTTATCCGTTGGAATGTAAATCTCATCAATCGACGATGAGCATGAGAAGCCGGCTTCATGAACAGGCGATTCGTTCCCGTGTTAGATATTAGCTCTGCCACATTTTAATTCGATTTATGAAAGAAACTTGCATTGTGCAAGAGATTCAGTGTATCATTAACCAATACTTTCATTTCTTCGAATCCAACTAGTGCCTCTTTTAGGTATTCAATGACATGTCATACACCGACCGTATCTCATGTGTATATATGTATGCTGCTTGTAGTTCAGGAAACATTTTGCTTAACTCAACAAGGTAAAAGCAAGGAAATATCGTGTATGTTAACCTTTGGTCCAAACTTTACTGTCTTTTCCTGATATACCTATTGCCTTGACTCATAAGAGGATTGCTTCTTTCTTTTCCAAAAGTTTTCTTAAATATCCCCTTCCTTCTTGGCCCAAAAGTTTTCTTAAATATCCCCTTCCCTTGATTATTCTCTTACCCAAGTTCCTTTTTAGGCTTTTGTTAGCTAGAAAAGTAATAATTAAGTGTAACGAGCCAGCTAACGGTTTGTCATCAAATTATGAATTGATCTTGGGAATTATTTCAGCTGGAAATTTACTGTGAAAATATTTTTGCTAAAAGTCAAGGGGCGTAATGTGGTAACCACTGAGATAGACAATTACATAAAAACTTCTTTCGTTCGCTCTTTGCTTCCTTGAATTGAATTCACTCTGAACTCTCTAGTTAATTATTTTTCATTTAGTTATTTTAATATTGGGAAATTCGCAAAGTTGTTTTTTTTCTATCATGGAGAAATTTCACAAAGTTACCGTTCACATTGTTCATTTTGTTATAAGTATTTTAATATTATTTTGCGACCTGTGATTTTAGGCACAATTTTCTCACTAGTTATCACCTTAGTATATCCATTTTAATGAGTTGAAATCCTATTGTCTAAATTTAACATCATGGCACGGGGAAGAAAGATATTGCAACTGAAGTTTTGTTTTTTGGCTCACTCTTTAGCTCCATATAATTTTTATAATAATGCAATAGAAATTGCAAAGTGGCGTGCAATATGATAATAATAATAATTTTTTTCTTCCCGGAGATATATGTCCATTAATTGTTAAATTAGTGTGTTTTGATGTTCGCATTTTGATGTATGCTTCTCCAGGGCTCTAGCTACCTCTACCTAGCTCTCCTGGCTTCTTCAGGGAGATAGTTCCTTCTGAGTTGATTCAGAAGGAACTCACACGTTTTAAAAAAATAAGTTTGATAAATCCTCGGTAGCAAATAACAATTTTTTTACACTTGTATAATATTTACATTCATTTTCTGTGTTAACAATTAATTCAGGTTATGAACAATATATTTTGGGCCCTAGTAATAAGTAACTTTGTCTATTTCTGCTTTACGTCTAGGTATGGCTACATTATGAGTTATGTGAAAATTAACAATTCGTTTCCATTTCGTGTGGTATGATTTTCCATCAATTAGACCCTGTCACCAAGTCATATACTCTCATAATAATTATTTTAATTAGAAGCATTATGGTCATTCATTTGGAGTTTGACAGAGTAAAAGAAGTTACGTCAAACAAGGGCCGATAAATTATTGTAATTTTAGCTTACAATGCTTTCCATTTAGCTCTCTCACGGGCAGTTTCGTCCTGTCGTTTTTTTTCTCTCGCTTTCCCTCTTCTTTGCCGACGTGATATATTTGATCCGACTTTCCTGGAACGGTGTCTAAGCCCTCGCGCCAAGACCCGATGCTCACTCACATGGAATTGGATATCCTCGAGTGCATACGTCCATTTCCACGAAAAGCCTTCTGACCTGACGCAATCACTTTTGCGAGCGCATGTGATTTTGCCTCGCGTTATCTTCTCTCTCTCTCTCTATCATGTTCGAGACTAGAATTATTCCCTCTCAAAGAGAGAAAATAAGTATTAAAACCTATCGATTCCTCCGCTTCCCTTCTTTGCTAGCCAGACCTACCCCAACATCGTTCATTTTCGGACTACAAAAGATTCCTCGCAGGCTATCACGTGAAACGATGCTCCTTCATCGTCTCCTCATTACTCCCACAGCTCACATGAAAAGTAGCTAATTTGAGAAGCGATCGAGCAAAAAATAAAAACCCCAGAAGAACTTCTTTTTCAAATCCCTACTTTCAATGATTGCCCTACTCGCGAGATGGAGAGAAGATTACCCGCGGGAACTTTTTCGCGTGTCCCGCGCTGTTGTCGATGACGTCTGCCTTCCGTCAGGCAACCTTCTTCATTCATTGTTCGTTTCATGAGATCTAATTTTTTTTTAATTTTAATCCTCTCGCAGGAGAGCCGTCTTGGATCTCTTAAAATTGTCTCGTTTATTTCTCCTCAAGTCGCAACATTTCCCTCTCGTTTTCTCTTTCCCTCGTCTCTGGAAATCCTTGTGTTCGTGCGTGGCGAATGGCATGTCCAAGGGAAACTCATTTCGGGGGAAACTGAATCCGACGCGTGATGTAGTTTGTGGAAATACAAAATGGGAATTCATGAGAAGCAAAAAAAAAAGAAAAAGTAAAAAATGAATTCCGGCATTCCGCATTTCTTTTCTCCTCCTCAGCCCTCGTGTAATATTTTCACTATAGTAATTATGGAAACAAAAAGCGTTCGCCGAGCGCTAATCTGAGTGGAGTGGTAATTTTCTTCCGCGGACTTACGCTTTTGTGCGATCCGACTTTTTTTTATCATCCTCGTGAACACCGATCCTTCGAGCGTGTCGACTCCTCCAGGTGAAAAAAATTACTTAACGACTTTTTCTCATTTTCCATTGAACGCGGGCATCTCTCGGATTCACCTCAGTTCTTGAGCTCTTTTTTTGTTTATTTTTTACAGAAAATTTTATTACGGAAAGTGTGTTAGTCCTGTTCCGTGTGCGATAACAGTCGATGAAATGGCTATTCACGACGTTCTGGGAAAAATCGAAAACATCCTTCTTTCTCTTTCTTTTTGAGAAATCATTGTTCATTTTTTTACGCTGCCGTATCTGGCCATGAATAAATTCCATTCCCTGGGAAAATGTTTTTTTTTAAGTTGAGCTGAGAACGATATTCAACAGTATAATGGCGGATTGCGTTTTGTGTAAGGTGCGAAGACAGCCGTGCAAGCGCTTGCTTGGTTCAACGGTGCATCTTTTCCTGCTCCTCGCCTCCATATTGTTTTATTTTTATTTTCCTTGGTCGCATCACTCGTCGTCTTCCTGTCTTCACAAAATTTTTCAAGAGGAGTGCAAGCAACCAACGCCTTCCAACAATGGCGATACTTTTCCTTGCAGCTTTCCAACCTGCTCCATTACGTGTTTATTTTCATGTCGTAGTGCATAATTAAGGAATGCATTTGAGATTTTAGCACTTCGTCTCTTAAATTGATATGATTTCCTTCCTTGATTTAAGGGATACCAAGTACATGAGGAAGATACCACTGTCAAAGTAATATATTATTTGGGCGGAGGATGAGTCGTAGTTTGTGTGATATCATTTTCATGCAATTCAATGTTGTCTTAAATTTAACTTTCCACTCAAATTTCCTGCACCGAATGTTAGTATTCGCCAATGTATTATTTTTTTATTTCGTCTTCCTGAACATCTAAATTAGGGATACGTTTTAGAAACTCTCCTTGGTAAGCAGAAAACATTAAAAAGTATAACTTAATAATTAATTACTTTGCGTTCAATGCAATATATTTATTACTTAAACTAATTTTGATGGACGGTAGCCTCTTCAGGAAATTAACAGAAGATACTGCAGCATAGCGCAACTAGTTGAATTAGTATACATATTCTGTGGAACGAAAAGTTTTAATTTGAGGTTTCCGTAATTGGCTATTGAATTCCACAAGTTTTCGGCTCCAAGGTTTTACTAGCGGAACATAGTTTTAAACACTAATTTGAATAATATTTTAAAAACCTTTCGTCATTGTTGTTTACCTCTCTAGCATGTACCCAATTCGTGATATTACATCCTATTGCATTAGTTTGTGTTGTGCAAGTAAGTATTCAGCAGTTCTCTTTGTAGCCCATATTAATGTGATAGCCGTGTATGGTTTCTTCTTCTCTCGATTTTGACGGTCTAAGTACCACGAAAAATAACCCAACGCATTCATTTTCGCTTCTTTTTTTCTACTTCTTTTCTTTCTCTTCAGTAGACCTTCATTCTTTTGCTTTGCTTTCTCCTCCTCTCTTCTTTCCAGTTGCTCTTTATATTATTCTTCTCCTTCTTTCGTAAACCCTTGAAGTTGTGTTTGTCGTTATCTACGATACATTTATATGAGTGCTACTTTTGAGTCAGTATTATTCTCTTCATGAAAAGCCCTTTAAGAATTTTAGGAGAGAAGTATTTGTTATTAACTTCAAAGTTAGTATTCATAACCATCGAAAAATCTTAGTATATGCTGGACATTTTCTTTTAACTTAAAACTAATTTTTGTAATTTTGAATAATTTTGAACAAGGAAGGCAACTTATTGGTTACTAGGCTACTCATAGTACAGTCTCGTGTGCATTCCGTCTCATTTTTATTTTACCTTCAATTGGTTTAATTTATAGACTTTATTTCAAATAAAAAGCCGTTGCAAACGATAGCGCTCTCCAGAAATATTTAATAGCATTTTCGTAATACTTTAAATAAAGTCGTGGCCGATGATCCTATTAGTGAATTCTCATTACGATATTTTTGTCAAAACATCATGTTAAAAATACAGTGTAGATGTATCATTATCGTGTAACCATGTAGAAGTATACAATTCTAAAAATATATTTGAACGTAGTTAGTTATAATCACCTGCCTGGCAGAATTCCTTATTAGTTGGCATTCAGTTAAGCCTATTATGGAAAATACAGTTCTAAGGATATAGTTATTTGAACGTAGTTATAATCACCTGCCTGGGAGAATTCCTTATTAGGTGGCATTCAGTTAAGCCTATTATGGGAAAGTTGGAACCATATGGTGCGTTCGAGCAGGAAAATTTTATATCTTTTATGATACGCAGATGGTTTCATTCATAATATCAATAATGCATATTACACGCAGAAAAAAAACGATAGTATCGCTAAAATAGTTATCACAATACCATATATTAAACATGAAGCCACCAATAAAAATGAGATATGCTATATAATCTAACGCTAATTCTGCGCAATAGCCATTTTGGGTGAATTTTTTATTTCAATAGGTATTCCATCAAAAACATTCTGGGCCCGAGGACTGCTGTTCCTGTAATTTCGTCGATTTGAAGAAGTTTTGTATGTTTTCTACATGAAACTACCAAAACCACTTTCCAGTATTGAATCCCTTTTGAACTCATTGTATCTTTTTTCCCTCTTTACTCCGTACGAAATTCCTATCCTTCTTCTCTACATCCCAATACGTCTTACATGTACGTTTGATGCATTCATCGATTTTTCCTATTAGCGTTATTCATTTTTTTACAGAAAAAGTTTCATTTTCGTGGTCCAAGACGACAAATGTTTTTTTCTCCCATTTATGAGTTTTTCCTTGCCATAGTCCGCATTTGACTGCCCTGTTGAATTTTTGTAGTGTCCCACCTGCAGCGCATGTACGCTTATTCAAGATAAATGTCTTCCCACTACTGCATTCTCTCGGTTAAGGTACTTTGAGCGAAAAATCACTTCACCTAGAATTTGATGAATTTTGCCTCATTTTAAAGAAAAAAAACTCTCATCTTTCCAGTGTTATAAAAATATCAACCCCTTGCCGAACTACTTTTCGAGCAATTTGCTTGTAAATATAAGCTGTTTTACATGGGATAGATTATGGCTGAGCGCTCCAGAGGGAGAATATTGAAGGAAATAGGAATTTATAACACCTAGATTTCGTCAAAAAACTAACGGTGTATAGATTGCATATTTTCTCAACTATTTATAAAAAATAATCTATTACTCACCACAGTAACTTTTGCAGAATCGCAAAGAAACCTGCTGTTTTGAAGGGTTTTCAGCCGTTCGGCGGGAAAAAATGAGTCAAGTTAGAGACTTATGTAGCTTTATTTATTTAATTACGGAGATTTTTGGGCATATATAACTATATATTTGCGCCATTAATATAACAATGTTTATTTCGTACTTGTTACAGACGCTGAAGTCAAAGAATAAAATTTGAATATGGTCTTCACTATGACTAGGGATCTATCTCGCTCAAACCACCTTAAACGGCGCGGCGGTGCGAATTCACGGTAAACGACCGTAAGACTCAACACTTTGTCTCTTGCGATGCGAAATCCAGGACTACGCGTGGGATTTGGATATTGAGGGGGGTTCCAACACTGGTTTCCTAACTCTAAGACCCAGCTTCGAGTCCCAGCATTGGTGGATATATTTTCAATTGGACCCCGACCCCTGCTTTAGCACAACGTGGAAAGCACCTCAAGTTGTAGACTTTGTCCATCAGATGGGACGTTAAACCGTGGCGTCTATCTTTAACAGCATTTCAACGCCGGGTTTCTCTCCGCTCTTCCTCCGTTCCCCTGATAATCCTTACCTTACCAACCTACTCACCTCACTTTAATAGTTTGGCAGTTAACTTTGCAAAATTTACTACAAGACATTGTTAATTAATATGCTTCGTATATTCTACATTTTTATTAACAACCCCGACCGATTTCTGCTCTATCGAGAACGAAATTATTGAATGGCTTCATGCCAACATTCCACTCTCCTCTCTATCACGTTCTTGTCCCACTCCTCAGACCAATATTTAGTTTATTTAACCTTGAGTCCGTTTTATCCTCTTCCTCTTAAACATCCATTATCCTCACCTCAAACACTATTTCCCTAAACTGCCCCTTTTTAGATTAACACATTTTCAGTAAAAGCAAAGGAATTTTGACTCTTATTCATGCATTTCGGTCATTCAGATGACCGACGGCAGGGAGAATCGACAGGTAAAAATGCCATTCCCCTTGAGAATGCGGGAATTTCTTAACAATGTCTACTCACCTAATCTCGAAATGACCTCAGTTGTCGGCTCCCTTCTCCTAATAACTAACCTAGGCTGTGTCTGCAGTCCTTAATGATGTCGGAGGTAATTGCTTTCCGTCCCACCGAGTCTGGCGTCACCTGTTTCGGCTGGCCCAGAAGTGGCCAGGGTGAGCGGCGCCGCGGCGGTGAGCAGATCTCCATATTAAGAAGGTTGGCTCGCGACCGTGTGAGTCAAAACCAAAGAGTGACTTTACTTCTTTTGACACGCTTTTACGCTGTTAAACAAAATAATTCTATCTCTTAAAAATGCCTAAGCCATCGAAAAGAAAAAGTAATTCACTAAATAGCCACAGTAATCATGGAAACGAGTTTAAAAAAATACTATTCTCAGCCTGGAAATTGAGTCAAATTAGTGATTATGCTTAAGGTATAAATGAATTTATATTACGTTGACACTGCCAGTAATTATGTAAATATTACAAATTAAAATTAAATTAGAATATTCGTTCGGATCCACTTTAAAATGTCTTTCATTATTACTTTATTCATTTGTAAAATAATCTGGCAACGCCGATGTTATGAAAGTGAAATAAATATCTAGTGATGGAAGGGAAATCCCTCACTTCTTATTTTCTAAAAAAAAAAACATTAAACAGGGTATTTTGGCGTACATTGATGATTTTAGCATTCCAGTAAATCATTGATACCATACATGATATTTAACTTACGTCAATTGCTCGCATAATAAGAAATTAATGTACAAATTTCCCTCACAAACTTCCCATGCGAAGAGGACACTCAAACACGTTCCAATTATATATATCATAATTTACGATTTCTGCGCCAGTGTTTTCCCAAATGATGTAGCCTGACTTGATGTATATAAACAATGATAGTTATCGCGTATAAATAAGACCCTCGGGAACATAATAAAGCTTCTATGCGCCAAAAATAACTCAAATCGGAGGCAAGATTGTAGTGCCATGCCGTGACCACGCCAGAATTAGATAACATAATGTTATGTTTACACTTCATGCATTGAGTAGTTCGTAGACTAGTTGGTAACGTTTTCGACTCAGATTACTAGGTGTGAAGGTTCGGGCCTTAATCGATTATTATTTTTTTAGTCTCAACGTCTTTTTTATGCTCGGGATTTGAAATATTTTCAATAACACTGTCGGAGGGTCTGAACAAAACTTTATTTCTCTAGTTTCGAATATGTTTTAAGGTGAAACTTGTCTCGGCGATTCTAGGCGAATGATACGGGATTCCTCGTCTGCAGTTCGAGAAAGAACTGTTATTAATATGCCTGATCCACGCCTTCGCCATTGCCATACCCGTTTCAAACACTGCTAAAGTGCTAAGATGTTTTTGGAGCCTCTGAATGAAATTCTAGCCCTTCAAGTGCAATGCAAATATAGCAATATGCACTTCATCAATCGTTCTTGCAATCCACCCTTCGCCTTTGGTAATATTTACATATGAAATTAACATTCAAGTAACTGTTGTTCAGTTTTACTTATTCAAGTAAGTTTTAAGTGAGACAACTTATAATTAAACTCGGTGAAAATATATTGGAGGTACCGAGTATTTCAAACAAACCGCGGATTGCAGCGTTGCTAAAGCCCCTTGCCGACTGCAGCGCCATTTTAAACTCATTAACGAGTTTCGTCTGCAATAACTGCAAAATAACGCCAATATCTTAAAAACTAAGATGGGTCAGTCCTTTGTAAGGTTACCATTTTATTCCTCGGAAAAATACACACATAATATCATTTTTTGAAAAAATAACATATGTTTGCGATATGAAAGCAGCCCTTTTTCCAAGGTGACTCCCATTCTGTCCATTAAGCGTATGTAATTTCAATTGAAATTTATGTAAAAAGTAGTGTGGCATGAGGGGTATCTTTTGACTGATATAGATGGAGGATATTTTTTTCCTATTAGTACCCCTAATATGAAAAATATGATATATCTATCATTTCTCGATCCTACCTCCTTCCGCGGGGCTTTGTAAAGTAAGCAAAACGTTTTATTAGACGGCTGTCAAGCATTCCCACTTCTTTTATTCCCCCTCTCCACTCCCTAATCACTCTCGTCCACCCTTCCTACTTCTTCACCTGCGCGGGGATTCATCTACATCAACCTACTACCCTACTACGGTCCCCCGCCTTGCGGCAGCCGGGGTTTGGACGCCAACCAGATGCAACCATGGAAAAGGAAATGAATGTGTAGGGAAAAGGAATTCGGAGAGGGAATTTACGATAGTGAAATGTAATTTGACCTAGTGTCTTAGTTCCTTGCTGTGTTTGTTGCAGTCAGTAATGGTGTGTAGGAAGGAGGAATATTTGTTCCTACATAAGTCCGGCAGTGTACCTCTCTTACTTTGCCGCCTCTTATTACCTCTAGAGACAGAGTGCGTGGTTACAATAAGATTTAATAATTAATTTTTATAACTAAGTATTATAGGGGTTATTAATTTTTAATAGAGTGAGGGGTATTTCTTGTCGCTCTGTCATTCGCGTAATCTGAATTGTTCAAATAACCTTCTTTCCTCGGTTATGTCACACTTCCTGTTGTATTCGTAGCAGTTATTTTTAGCAAAGTGTCTCTCACTTTTTCTTCCGAGGTCGTTCCTACTACTCACCTGAATAATATCTCAAATGATAGTCGTAAACTCATTTCCATCAGGTCAAGTAAATTATGACATTACCTACAGCATTTGCAGCAGCCAATAGCATTTGATCCCATTAACGACCCCACTGTCTTTATATTTTGCGCTCAAAGCATACCCTTAATCTCTCTCTCTACCGCTTCTGGGGATGAAAGATCAGAAATGCAGTCTTGTTCTCCCAATTTTATCGCATAATATGTTTATTTGCACTCCAATATAAGTTTCCGTACTCACTTTGAAAAACTCCTATTTTTTTAATTTATTGTAATGCACGTCCGTGAGGAGGAAGCAGAGGCAATTAGCGTTCATTGTATTGAAGAGGAAATGAGAACGCATAAGAACACAACAAATGAAATGCAGGATGGGAGCGGTTTTTTTTCTCCCACTCTCCCGCCCGCTTTCATTATTTTCGTCAAAGGAGTAAAACAGCATTTTCCAACCCACCCCTCAAAGGAAGACGGGACCCCAGTCACGTGGTGCTGACTGGTGCGCCGAGGCCGAAATAATCCGCCGATTTATTCTTCGCTTCCCGCAAATCGTGCTTTTGTGCGATGAAAGGGTAAAATCCTTCTGGGAAATGAAAGGGATTTTTGTATTTATAAAATTATATTTTGGGAAAATAATGGGCATAGGTGAATGGAGTAACGTAAGTGGCTTTGGTATTAAAATATAAATCATTGTCATGCATCACCTTCCACCCTTTTTACCGAACCCCGTAATTAAATATATTATCTCATCTTTCTGCAAAATGAACTTGCTCGGAATCCAACACAAAAAGACCCAGTGATTACGGCAATCCTTTCGTTCGTCTCATAGTCTCACCTTAGTCACCATAATGACCACCATTAAATTGAGGCTTCTCCGATGGCCTGCTTGCTATATCTTCTCTTTCCCCCTTTGTTTTACAGTGTGAGAACCATTGATAAGAACATTTTTAAGCGGAAATTGAGGCCTGCTGGCTCAAATTATTATTCGGTAGCTTGAGATATAATGCGATAAATATCCTAAATCCTGATATTATGCTTATCTTCATAGACCCAAGGCTCAGTTCAAGGATTACTTTCGTTCAAGAGAAATCATATTTTGAAATCATTGGAAGGTCTCAGAATTGCTATTCTATTTCTATATTTCAGTGAACTTTAAACATTACTCGTATTTAATGCGGCAATATTCACTCACAGTTTTTTTTTCTCCGTTTTTACTCAGTTAAGTGCTTAAAAGTAGGAGAATTGCAACCTAATCTGCACAGGCAGGCATAAATATTGAAAAAAATATTTCATCTTGCTAGAATTTTTTAATGTTTCAGTCGGCCCGTATTTTTTTTATTTTTCATGCTCTCGTCTGCGAACATTATTGCGAAGTGGTATTCAGTATTATTGTTTGATGATCGGCAGTTAATTATTACGATAACGGCCTGCCATGATGGAAACACCGGTTCCCGTTGGATTACCAATGTAAATCATCCTTGAACTCGACTCGAATTCGGAGGGGTGTTTCTACTATTTGTCCAAGTGCTATTGACCCTGTCTGCCGGTGGCAGCCAGTAAGCTCAAAATGGCCTTAGTCATTGAATAAAGACTACGACTTCAGATGAATTCTTTATGGAGTATAAATTTCTATTCCTTTGTCTTCTCAAGGGTGTGCAAATATTTTCAGTGTTTCACTCTATTTTAAGTTGTTTTCACTTTTTTTATTGTAATCGTAGGAAATCGAACCGCAATGAAGGCATATGAAATGTGAATTTGGGTGAAGGGAAAATACCTCACTGAGGACAGTGGAATCTACGAAGTAATTGCAGAAATAAAAATGCGACTATCTAGTCACCACGGTAGTCGTGTTGGTGTGGAGCAAAGACATGAGGACCAACTTTCCTAGCGTCTATTGATTCTTTGCCAAATAAACTCTTCTGGCTAATGTGCAAGAAAAACTCGAAAACACGTGTTGAACCCGTCTTATTTTCCCCGGAAGTTCCATTTGAATATTTTTTCGTGATCGGAAATCTTGCGAGCAATAGAGTATTTGCACACTTTTGGGAAGTGACATCTAAAAAATCTATCGATACTTCAGACACTAAATTTTCATTCCGACACTCGAGAGGCTTTTCGTTAATTTTTTATTAGCTAATAAATTCTAATAAATTATTATTGCGCCGAAACACTGGTCCGCCATGTTTTGTAGGCTCTGACGTCATCTCCCATAGTCGGCCATTTGTTGATTTGGAGATTGTGTGACTGTGTAGTCTTAGCGTGCGACGAAACTTTAGCTATTTATTAGCAAATATCGAAATAACTTCGAAAAGGCAAATACTATTTCACTCTCAACGCACAGCTAGGCTATTTCGCTTCTGCTAATGTGGGAGATGACGTCACACTACGAAAAACCAATGGTTGGGTGTTTAGACCTAGGCAATTTCGATGCTAAAACAATGCATATTAAAAGCTATTTATTAAATTAATTAGTTGGAATTATACCTTGGTATTTCGTACGTGGTATTTCGAAACCAAACACTACTCGCTATAATAAATTTCAACAAAATACCTCACTTACGCAAATACTCTATTTCCGAGGTAGTTGGTAAGAAAGATTAGATTTGGGAGTGCGGGTCTTCATCTACATCTACATACTACCCCGCAAGCCGCCTCAATAGGCTTGTGGCGGGGGGGTGTTAGGACACCAGCCGTTTACACATAAAAAGGACACACTCTAATGAAATTTCGCCTAGCATTTATTATAGTCCCTTATTGTCTTATTGCTAAAGTGGCGAAGTGATGGTGTATTTGCATGTGAAATTAATGAAATTACTACGGGAAATAGCGGAATACCCTCAATGCTGCGTTAACGCCCTTGCGCTTAGAATACATTATGAGCAAGATAGGAAGTATAGAACTGCATGCATTTATACAAAGCATCTTCGGTCGATTTTTAGATCTGTAGAAAATAATTTAAGGGAGCGTGAAAAACTCTTACTATTCTCTGTTAGCGCTTATTTAGTAGCCTGAAGAGCAGGTGATGACAACTCGCATATTATCAGTTAACTCAAGTACGTCACGTCTCCCTTATCTCCGCGCCAGAACTGTTTTTTTTATCCACGTGGTTCCAGCCATTAGCTCTTCCGATTAGATAAACAAGCGGTTCTCCTTCGAGTATCTTCACTATTACGCCCATGGATTGTTGTTCAGCAAATTTCGTATTCACATTCTCACGTAAAAGGTACTACATTGAGAGCATCTTCTGAGACGACAATCGGAGCTTAGGGTGCTTTCCATTTGCTCTGTTGCACTACTCACTTTGCAACACAACTGCGTAAAGTCTGAGTAACTTAAACGAATTCTTTAACTTTTCGAAACATTCAGCAGTCACTATTCTATACCAACAGAATACTACCCACCGGCAGGTTACTGAACGTTTCCCTTGCGCACATCGTTGCATTCATCGTCCTGCGTGTACGCAAAAGTGCGCTGTTGTGTTCCGATTTGAGTTCACTGCAACAACTTGAAGGGAAACCCCCTCTTATTTGCTATAGTTTGCTGACAAATCTTCGTCAAGCTCTCAGTGACAAAGCTGTGGCGGCAAAGAAAACTAAAATATCTCAGGTTCTTGAACGGTGAACACCGGTTAAGTTTCTGACGTAGGTTTTCGCGGCGTTTAGGGTTTGCAGTTAGGGAGGTTTTCGGGTTTCGTCCGCGTTCTCATCGTTCTTGGTGGGGACGCTTCACCCTACTGTGCCGTAGGCGTCTTCATGCCAGACCGAAGTGGCCTGCTTTCAGCCTGACCTGAGGACGCCTACGGCACAGTAGGGTGAAGCGTTCCCAACAAGAACGATGAGAACGCGGACGAAACCCGAAAACCTGCCTAACTGCAAACCGGAAAACCAAATTCAAATGTTTTTACTTTTGTATTTTTACCATTGTTCGTGTTTTTTTCTATTTTCACCGATGATGGATAGGTCGAGTTGTGCCGACCAATCTTTCCTCGAGGTAAGGTCGACCTAAGGAATGTGAAAATTGAGTGATTAGCAATGGTGCTGTCGAAAACGAGCACGAGACAAAAATTACTTTTATGCACGGATACATAGTACACTGCAAGCCGCCTCAAGGGTGTGTTGCATGGGGTGAATTTTTTCCCAACATACGCAACACTATATCCTACACATGTTATTGAAGCTAAGAGTATTAATGTATTACCAACATAGGCGTATTTACGGAGGGGGACGAACGGTACCGGACCCTACCCAGAAGCAACTTTGTTAAGGGTACCAACATTAATTTATAAAAAATTAACTAAATGGGTTCATTTAAATATTCACATCAAAAAAAGCTATAAAATGCAGTTTTGTTATTTTAATTTTCAAAAACTTTTCGAGGTAGGGCCCTCAATTTGGCTGGTCTCAGACCCCCACCTCACCTATAAAAAATATTCCAGACCCCCCCCCCCCCCCCAGAGCCAAATTCTAGATCGCCACTGATTACCAAAGACCTGCCAGGAGGTGAATTTTCACCAACATGCACTACACTAATCGCAACCAAATTTATGGAAACTATGACATTAACGAATTTTGCAACTACGTAAATCCACCGAAGTACAAGAGTTATACATAGAATATGCGAGACTTGTTGTTACTTCTTCGTAGCATATTAAGTATAAATTATTAGAGAGAAAACCAAATTGTATGACGAAGCTTTCCCGGCGAATCTGATGATTGAAAAACTCTCAGATTTTCCACCGGGTAAGGTTCTCTGTTACTTTCAACATTTCGATAGGTCGATGAACGTGTCAACTGTTGAAACGTTGGAAATAATGGAGAACCTTACCCGGTGGAAAACCCAAGAGCTTTTCAACCATTAGTAAATAAAATTATTAGCTGCACTACTTATCGAAAAACCTTATTCTAAGAAAAAAAGGATAATGTTTCCATCCCACTAATTCCTCTCAAATATTTTTTTGAGTTAAAAAAATGCGAACTATTGTTTGTTTCGCAACCGAAGAAGAGCATTCCGTGGGAGATTTTCTGAAAAACGAATATTTTCTAGTCTCGCGATTCTGAGGTTACGAGTTAACTCAGGCGAATGACGTCATCCTAAAGACAAACTTCCTTCATCACGGCAATATAGTGGATGATTTTTTTTATTCGGGCTATGGGAATTATTAGGCTTACCATACCATACGTTTTTGCCGGGACAGTCCCGGTTGGGTCTGTTTTGGGGCCTTATTCAGTAAGGACTCGACACCGTCGAATCTCGGAAAATCCGTGGATGTGACGTCAAAGCCCCCGACAAATCTCAACTATAGAATGGCCCTATTTGAAATTTTAGAGGATGTGACGTCAAAATGTCGTCACTTTCGACGCTCGGAAATTCCGAGAACATACAGAATATATTAGAACACCCACCCGGTTGGTGAATTTTTCCCGTAATGTCTCCGTTCAGTTCCACTGTTCACCGCGCGAATTGAATATTGTATCAAAACTGCATCACGCATCCTCGAAGACTGACTGTTGAGTGTTTATCACTTGGTTGAATGGAAGAACCCCTATGATAAGAAACCGAAATTAACAACGTTATATTTCAACTTTTACCGGGGCTCCCAGAGGAATTACTCTGCGGGGACAAAGGAGGGTTCAGCTACACCACTAGTAACGAGATTCACACTCGGTTCTTCGAGTTTGAACTGAAAAAAGCAGCTGTAGCTGTAATTATTTTATTCTGTAATTTTTATCAAAGAATGAAACAGCTGTACAGCATTAGTTTAACTCTATTTTCAAATTTCCGATTTTGTCCCGGTTTTATTCTCTTCGAAACATTGGCGGCCCCGAGAGGGGGGGGGGCACTTGCCCCACTCCAAAAACCCGGCGTATTTCTTTGAAGTAGACCTTAAATTAAATGCCTAAACTATTTTGTTGCTTTTTTGTTACTGAATTTTTCGTTATTTTACTTTAAAATCCAGTTAAATTTTATGTAAACTAAAATGGTTTTTTAATCCACAAGCTAAATTCGAATGTAAATCAAAATCATTAAGGAATTAGTCGACACTTGGTGGAAATCTAAAGGGGAAATATGCATTTAGTGAAAACTTGCTCTTCTTAAATGGCAAACTTTTACTTCCAAACCACATATAACGCGCCATTTTGCACATAGTTTGTTACGAATTTCCGGGACGAGATCCACAAACCCTCCTTTTCCATACCTCAAGAGCCGCTGCTGCCTCCCCCCCTCCCCTCCAACATCTGGTCTCGATCCCCGCCCCTGCATCGAAACTAGTTATGACCCGATTTTGTGACATCAGAATATGGTAACCTTAGGAGTACCTATACCTAAGGCGCGGTGCGCCGAAATGGAAGGAAATGAAAGGAAGAACGGTAGTGAGTAAGATGGTGGATGTGGAGAGAGAGGTTGGTTGCGGAAGGAGAGGTTGAGGTGTCGTTTATAAGGGAGCGGAGTGCGTCGGACGGCCGAAGAAAAGAGATAAATGCGCTTCTCAGAAAAGCGCTCTTCTCCTTTTCTTGCCGCTTCATCGGAGGAGGAGGAGGAGGACGAAGGAGATCGCGGGCCGTCAAAGAAGATGCGTTCGAGGTGCCCGTGTATAGGAGAGGTTCTTCTCCTTTCCTCGTCGACGCTCTGGGCTGGCAGGAATAGAAGGAGAAGAAGAAGAAGGAAGTAGGAGGAGAGAGAGAGAGAGAAAAAAGGCTTAAAAGTAGGAGGAGAGGGATGGGTGGTTGTCTTTTGTGCTCGTAGAGTGGCGCTGTCAGCTTTACCCTCCGCTTCCACAGCGTTCCATCATCCTGTGCTTCTCCTGTCGGCGTTAGGGGGTGTGCCATCTCTCTTCTCTGCTCGTCCTTTGAGGTGTGGAAGCGTAGGCGGGGGTTTAGGGAGAGTGGGAAGAGGCGTGAAGGTAGGGAAGGCGTCTTGGGGTGGATAAATAACAAAATGGTGATTGATGGGATTGCGAGATCCAGTGGCGGACGCGACACATTTTTCACCCAATTGAAATATAGCGACGCATTTTCGTCTCCTCTCCCTGTTTATTTATTTTACATTTCGTCACCAAGGCGAAGCTTCTTTTTAAGTGCAATGGAAAGTTTACGTGAATTAAATGATAATTGTTATATGGTATCAAAATTTCACTGCCCAGAGGCGTTGACCAAATGCTTTTATCATAAAAAAATATTTATAATATTTGTAGAAAACCTGTTAAAAGTACATGTGATAATGGAGCTGAAAAATATTTATTACACGCAATATTAGCTCATTACCAGGCAATTACTAACTTCTTCACACATAAAAACTTACCGATATGAAGTTTTTTGAAGATATTTTTTTGTTCTTCAATTATTATTTAAAAATTGGAATACGAATGGCCTGAGACTTGGCAACGATGTTGAATGTTTACTTTTGACGCAATAGTAGCTGACATCCTCTTCTCTCGTGCAACTGCTTTTTCTCATCGAAATGTTGTCGCTGTCGTCTTGTTCCCAAATTGATTTGATGTGTTTACCGAATTTTCCAGAGACCATCGCTGTTGTATAATATTATTTATTCTTTTATCTTCCTGGATTAGATAAATAATCAAAAGAAAAAAGGCGAATGCATTGTTGCCGTGTTTCGTTTTCGTATATTAGCATTCGTGATATCGATTCTAGCATTCATGTTTATTTGTCGCTCATTATAATTTAAGCTGTGAATGTATTTTTAACAAAAACATTGTTTTGCCACCCAAAATTGTACAAAGGATTAATGCATCTTCAGTCAGTTATATATTGGAATGGGAAATGGTTAATATTAAAAGTAAAAATATGTGTGCTTTTAATGCTCACTTCTCATGTGTCTAATATTAAAGGACTCCAACTTTGATTGTCCACATTTTTATTATTGGGACTGGAAAAAATTGCTGCGAAGATGTCTTAGATAACTAAGAAGCTGTAAACTCACTTTTGATACGTCACAGCTACTGCGATTAAATTTTAAAAAATTAGACAAAACGTTAATACTAGCTTCAATAGCATATAAAGTAAGCCAATTTAGTTTCTGAACACTACCTCACTTGTGGCCGGTAAGATTTGGAATCTGGACCACTGTGACATGTCAGAATTTGTGTAGCCTCCCAAGATATGAGGGACCGTTCTCACGAATTTCGATCGTCATCTTTTTTCAATCTGTAGATTTGATTAAATAGGTAATCGATTAATTATCAATGCCCTTATAGAGGTAATGGAAAAACCCGTATAGAAAGTTATTCTGGGAGCTAAGACTTTATTAGTACCGTAATTATTTATCAGATAATGCTGAATCGTTACTAGAAAGCGAAGCTGGTGATAAGAGTAGGAAGTCACAAACTGGAGCAAGTAGAACATTTTAATTACTTGGGTAGTACGCTAGAAGAAACAGGACATAGTAGCAAAGACATTAGGAGGAGAATAGCGCTAGCGAAGGGAGCATTCAATAATAGAAGGGAGCTGATGACGGAGACCCTAAGTAAGGATGTAAAAAAGAGGCAGGTGAAGAGCTTCATATGGAGTGTGGCGTTGTTTGGGGCAGAAACGTGGACCTTGAGAAAGGAAGACAAAAATAGGCTGAAGGCTTTCGAGATGTGGGTGTGGAGGAGGATGGAGAAGGTGCGTTGGACGGAGAGGAAGACAAATGAGGAAGTGCTTGACGTGGTGGGCGAGGAGAGGAAACGTATAGATGAGATTAGGGGAAGACAGGGTAGGTGGCTGGAAGGGGTAATGAGGGGCGATGGTTTGCTGAAGGCCGTGATAGAGGGTAGGATGATGGGTAAGCGGGGAAAGGGAAGGAAGAGAATCGGTTTTCTGGACGGGATGAAGAAAGTTAGGACTTATGCTGAGATGAAGAAGGAAATACTAGAGGTAGAAAGGGCACGGCACGTGTAAGAGTTCGTTGAATATTCTCTGACTTTCATCACAACCTACCTCTAACCGGTAGATTACTCTAATGAATGAATTAATGCAGTAATTCATATACCTTTGTAATGCGATGCCATCATAACAGAAGATACCCATTTTAAGTGAAGATATTTTTATTTTCGTTTTACCTGGATCATATGCCACTCAAATAAGTGGCACAATTCGTATCATGAAAACAGCAGTTATTGTAGTCTCGTTGTGGAGGGGAACACATAAACAATAGTATCCGAAGTGTATGACTCATTGACAAAGGAATTGACTCACAGTTTTTCCAACCTATAACTTCTACATCCTCGTGAACTCTTAAGATGGCACGACAGTGAGAACCCAATGCAAGTCATCATTATCTCTTTCAATAATATGTGTCATATAATCTCCATAATCCTTCCAATTTTGTTTTAGGAGGTGTTAGTCGATCAAGACGGTGATATATATCGATTTACCGCAAGTTCTTCCTAATGAATACCAAAAAATCCTCCCTAAAATGCTAATGCGACGAACGACTGGAAATAACTGTCCAGATTTAAGAGTAATAAGATCAGAGAGAGCACATTTTCCTTGCCTTTCATAAGACTACAAAATTCAAGTGTTACGGCCAGTACATTACTGAGTTTATGGCAATATGGCGATTTATGATGCGAAATTTATGATTCAATATGGCGAAAATTTGATGAGGGTGCTAAGTCCTTATAATCTATAAAAATTCATTTTTGTTTTAATCATCATCAGCATTCATCATTCCGAAGGTTGTTGGTTTCAGCCATCTATTTCATTATATTTTCAGCTAAACGCTTAGTATCTTCATATTTCCTCATATTGACGTCCTTTATAATTGTTGTTACCTATATATTCTACCCTTGGTCTACCTAGGTATTTCTTCCTATTCTTTGCTCCTTCGGTCATGAATTTTACTAGGCTGATAGGTATTAGCAATGTTTATTTTAGTGGGTGCCAGTTGCTTTTAAGCAAAATACAAATTAAAAAAGATATGATACAAAATTGAAAATTGCAAATGCAAAATAATAATACAATATAATGCGAAATTCCAAAATTACGAATACAAACATTTAAAAAGATATCATAAAAAATGTCATAGCCCTTAGGTTCAATACAAAACGAAAAAAAACAAATAAATAATTTAAAAAATAATAAAACAAAGGAAATGAGGACATCCCGGGGACTCATAAAGTAATAACTAGATGAATGAAGCAACTCAATGCAATACAATACAATTTCATGAGTATTCTGAAGAAAAAGAAAAAAATGTATATCCTGTACCACAAAGCTCAGATAAGTTAATAAAAATACAAGTGAGATGGTTCATTGATGATACAAATGGCATGGCTCAACACATGGTTAGGCTTAGAAGGTGACGTATGGAATATGAGTCCTCATAGTTATGAAAAATTATATGCTTTCTAGTGTATAACTAGTCTAGTTCTTGCTTGGAAACTTGCCCGAATTAGCCATTTCCAAAGTTTCTTCTTAATCATGAATTCATGACTCGTAATCTTTTAAAAGATTGACCCTTACTCAGGACCTGTCTTGAGGGAAACACATCCGGGAAATCTGCGGACACTGAACAGGCTAGTCGTAAATTGGGTTTTATCAAAAGAGTATTAGGAAAATGCGACGAGAAGGTTAAAGAGCGATGTTATTTTTCACTCGTAAAACCTCACTTGGAGTATACCACTAGCATATGGGACCCTTACGAAGTAGGACTAATCTCTGAAATAGATCGAATACAACGGAGAGCAGCAAGATTTGTAAAAGGTTGTTACGATAAACTTAGCAGTGTTACCGAATTGTTGAAGGAATTGGGGTGGGAATCTCTAACTGATCGAAGGGAGACATACAGGTTAAATCTTTTGCGCAAGTTCGGAGCAGACAGTTTTTTGCCTGACGTTCAACATATACTGCTAGAGCCAACGTACTACGGTAGAAGCGAACACAGGAATAAAATAAAGGAAATTGACTGCCGAACCGATAGATTTAAAATGTCATTTTTCCCACGTACAATAAGGGATCATAATAGTTGCGATAGACCAATCATATGAAACTCCCACCCTCAATAGGTAGAGTAGAATCTTCACTTGTGATTAATAACACAACATCATTACTAACTCTTCACACCGGTCGATTTCTCCGACATTATTTTATTTTGTTCTCTGCATGAAGTAGCATCTCGTAGCATTCATAAATTAACAGTATCAGTAATATTAACCACTAGATGTGTGTATAGAATTGTTCTGCATGTTTGCATGTTCATTTACGTTTCATTTACTCTCCCAGTTTCCGGTTGGACTGCGCACTGTTCTCCTGACTGCTTTTTGGCCTGCGCCTAGCGCCAGGGGGAGCGTGCGAGGTTCTGACTTGTGCTGGGACGAGTGCTGCATGCCTGGTGTGGAATCACCCCGTGCCACACACCCTAGTGGTGGCTTCGGTACTTCGTAGATGTAGATGAAAAGCCAAGAACATTCTATCGCCTGCAAAGGTGTCTTCTTTTTTAGTATGCTCCTTTAATTTAAAAAATATGCTTTTTTGCGACAGTCAAATTTATGCATATGGTCATTTTCTTTTTTCGTCCGTTTTAATCTGAAATGAAAGTTTTGATTAGACTGAAACTTTGGATTACCATTCTCGAGTTGTAATTTCATACCCTAAAAGTTTTTCAATCAACTAAAGAATAGATTTTTTGCATTGTTCTTGCCAATAAAAAAAATTGAGTCACGTTCACAAATTCATATAAATTCATTCAGAATTATATCGACTTATTGTGGAAATATTGTGAATTAAGAATGTTTTTTCCACAGAGTTCCATTGATTTGTTTAATAGTTTTTAGATTAGTAATTGTTCAGATATTAAGCATTCATTGCATAATTATAATTCATCTTTTCAGAATTCTTAAAAGAGTATGTCACCAAATTATACGTGGAAGCAATTAAAACATCTTAATGGTTAAGCAACCTTACCAATCACATTTTTGGTCCCTTTTTAAGTCGTAATTTAAAGGTGTTATTAATATTGGTTAGAAGTGATGCACAAAGTATTCTAATACGTTTTAGTTTTAAAAACTTTTAACTGTCAATATGGGAGTTGGGCATCACTACTATGTAGCCACCAAATTTTTATTGCCAAAATTGTGACATTAAAGTTGAATAAAAATTTGCCTCCTGAGAGAATTGAACTCTCGACCCCTGGTTTACAAGACCAGTGCTCTAACCACTGAGCTAAGGAGGCGACATAGTGCATGTGTGAGAAATGCATGAGGCTATCGATCGTACAAGAGGCCTTGGTTCACGTCATCTGCCGTGACGTCATGTTACGAGGCTTCAAGCTATTCTTATCTTTGCAGGAAATCCTTATGGGACACGTGGTTGACCATACCACACATCGCGACGGTTACGGGTGGACTCGCTGTGCGCTGTGGCACGCGTTTAATCTAATAGTAATTTTCGTTAGCGTCGCTTCGTAGTAGAGGTGTTTCAGGGAGCACGAAACGGTGTACTGACGCAGGAAACATGTTCACTTTCCTCCAGTCCTTTAGATTTGTCCTCGCTTTCTTCAGTAAAGTGAAATCACTACTAGATCATTATTATTATTGTTACATGCATGCTTCTTCCTCATTAGGAATATAAATTTATGGATAAATGGGGAATCTACATCTACAAAATACCCTACAAGCCACCTCAGGGGTGTGTGGCAGGGGGTGGGTATTCATCAACATGCATTACACTATACCCTAAACTTAGTGTAACTACGACTAATTATGCATTAGCATAAATCGCTAATGCTTGTCACGAGGCGAAGCCTCACGAGCATGCACTACTACACTACAGATATTATCACAATGGAGAGGGACCATTAATATATATGTATTTTGAAACTACACAAATGGACAGAGACTCAAGACTTAAGTAGAAAACATGCACAGCGTGCTGTTAGTACCAGCTAATAGATAAGGATTTAAGTATTAGGGATAACTACTACTACTAAGAGCCACACTACCTGACGACATACCTAGATAAAAGTCTCATTGGCAGCTGTTATGGTCCCTTATCGTTTGTGGGAAAAATTACATTTGAAATCTGTGAAAATTGTTCTGCAGTCTAGTTTCCTAATTTTATTCTCATGATCTGATCTACCGTAGTATGTTGGATTTCGTAAAATATTATCAACGTCGTATTTCGTCAGAAAATAGACCGGTTTGGAACTTGCATAATAGATTGAGTCTAAATTTTAATCGACGGTCTGAAAGCGTTTCCCATCCCAGTTGCTGCAAAAGGTCAGTTACACTAACGAGATTATCATAACGGCCGTTAACGTATCTTGCCGATCTTCGCTGCACGCGTTCTAACTCAGTTTCCAAGCCTATCTCATAAGGATCCCAAATACTGGCAGCATATTCCAAGTGGGGTCTAACGAGGGAGAAGTAGCTGATTTCCGTAACTTTATCGTCGCACTAGCCAAGTACTCTTTTAACAAATCCCAATTCACAATTAGCTTGAACGGTAATTTCTTGAATATGTTTAGTCCACGAGAGATCATTAGTCAGTTTAACTTCGAGGTATTTAACCGATTCCACGGTCTCTAATTTGCTGTTGTTTATGCAATATCCAAAAAATCCTCCCTAAAATGCTAATGCGACGAAGGAATGGAAATAACTGTCCAGCTCAGAGAGAGCACATTTTCCTTGCCTTTCATAAGACTACAAAATTCAAGTGTTACGGCCAGTACATTACTGAGTTTATGGCAATATGGCGTTTATGATGCGAAAATTTGACGAGGGTGCCAAGTCCTTATAATCTGTAAAAATTCATTTTTGTTTTAATCATCAATAACATTCATCATTCCGAAGGTTGTTGGTTTCAGCCATCCATTTCATTATATTTTCAGCTTAACGCTGTTAATAGGAGCGTTTTTCCGTTTCCAAAAATTCACATGAATGCTTTTTTTCAGGTTCAGAATCATCCTCTTGCGACACCTAGTGGGTAAAGGTTTATGCAGTACGATGATACAAAGTAAACATGTCTCATAATATAGGAGGAGCTTAAGTGATCCATAAGTTCGCGACCCTTATGTTTGAGGTGCTTCGTAGATGTCAACAAAACCTGGAAATTCTGAAAAAATCTGTTTCAAGGGGCAATCGGCGCGCGTTTGCATTCTCACATTTATCTTAAGTGGACCTATGCAGTATGGAGCAAGTGCCTATACGTGTTACACAAAAAACCGAATCCGGTCACTGGTCGAAATTTCTACCCCATGATGCGATGTGGACAGAACATAACACCCACTACGTGAAGTGGGCATTTGTTGTCTATTATTATCCGAAACGCAATATCCACTTCGCGTTTTGGGGAAAACTTATTTTTCCTTAACGCGTAATAGGTATAACCATTTTACGCGATGACCGAATCAGTGTCATCCACGAACAACGTGCACCACGGCTTCATGCTTTTCGTTGCGACAGGCTCAGCTTCACAGTGAGAAACGCTGTGGTGGCGGAGAGACGGAGTAAGGAGAAGGCAGAAATGTCCCTATATTGCTAGGGGTGGTTGGAGGGGCCGGATCGCCCCAGGCGGCACGTTTTTCGGGCGGTATTTGTGACATAAAACATTTTGTAACTCTATTTTAATAGTAAGGAGAGGAAAACTATCGAATATCACGAGAGTTAAGAATTATGGTTAATAGCTATAGCAATAGCTATTAAGAAATCTTTTTATGCTATTTATGGGACATCAACTTACAAACGAACAACAATCTCATCATTGGTCGTTTACTACAGCCCAACATCCTTTCCTAATCCCTTCCTTTCGTCTAATTCTCGTTCCCCTACCCTCTGGTACTTCTCTTTGCCTACTTTTCTTTATTTGATCCATCTATTTATTTCTTGGCCTTCCTCTCGGGGCTTTTTCCTCCAATTTTCCTTCAATTATATTCTTCGGAAACTCGTTGTGCCTCAGGGAGTGTCCCCATCCACCTTGTTCTTCCTTTCTGTATAGTGTACGATATGTTATTTTCCTCTTCTACTCTTCTATAAACTAAACACAATTATAACAAGCTTTACTAATGTACCTATATTACTAATTCACTAAATTCTGTCTGTCAGTCGCGTCTGTTAGAAGGACTTCTCGGTGGCGTAAGGCAATTGAAAATTTGGCAAAACTAAAGGTTGTGACCTAAAACTGATAGAAAAGTATTAAAAGGCCTGAAAATCATTTCAAAAGGGTTGTTTTTATCACATAATGTTAACTAATCCCATAAGAAAAGCATTGAAGAGGTGCTAGGGCTTATTTTTCACTATTTAAGACTACTTACACTCAAGATAAAGGGTGGAAATTTAAAATATTGGACAGCTGAAAAAAATGGCAAAAAATATAGTTAAAACAGCAAAAAACAATTTAAAGCGGCTTTTTTTACCCCAGATTTGTTGGGTTTTAGCCCCATAAAAAAGAAAAGAACTCTGTGCAGGGGTTTCTATTATTTTTTTCTTTTTTAAATTACTTTCACTCGGTATATTAGCTTCAATATACAAACTGTCAATTTAGGGCGTCTAAAAGATTGCAGTCTTAATACTTTGCATTTGATTTTCCCTTTAAAGCTTTCGGCCTGAAATTTGTGGTTTTGGCACAAAAATGGTAATTTTGTCACCTATTTCAAAAAATTCATAAATAAATTTTTCAAAATTTAGTCATAGAAAGTCATAAATTTTTTTTTTCTCTTGACCACGTCCAATAAGCATTTCCTTGGCAACCACAGCATGGGCTCTAAATGGTAACTAATGCCTAAAGCCTTTATGACTTCGGTTATTTCATCTTTATGAGAATTGAGATTTTAGCATGGGTATAAAATGGTGTTTGCATTTTGCACGTCATTATGGGAATTCTTTTTATCCTATTCAACATTTTTCATTACTTTTCCTTCTCGTTGTATTATCGGGAACCGTCTCCTGGTAATAATAGAAATTCTGTAAACAATAATCTCAAAACACTGTATACGATTATATGTGATTTCGATATGGAAAACCAAGGAAATACAATTTTAATTTTGTATAGACGGGTATAGAGTTTTTTTGTCTTAAACTCAGCTTCAAATCGTGTTTCATGGGTTTGATGCAATATTTTATATCTCCAAAGGAATATTTATTTAGGCGCCAATCGAAGGATCGGCCCAAGTGGCTCAAACTCTAGCTTCGCCACTGCGCGACACACTTAGCCTCATCGGCTGTTGATGGCATCGGCTGTTGCTTCGGTGCTGTGGGAAAACTCTTTCACTCACAGCGCATAGTGGGTATTCGTTTCGGACAATAACCGAATACAAACGCCCACGAAGCATCGCGGGTATTTCGAACTGTCCACATCCCGTCGAGAGTAGACATTTCGGTTATTGACAGAATTCTGTAATCGAGTGTAACAAAAACATGTACGTCCGCTTAGCAAGACAGCAGCGGCCGCGCAGGGTATTTCTGTTGTCACCAATCGTTTATGAGATCGGAAGCGCTTGTTAACGTCGTTAAAATCTTTAAATTAAATTAAAATTTACTTTAGTAAGAACCTTCTTTTTCGCTTCCCTTCAAATTCAATTTTTCCGCCCGTTCGGTATCCCTACTCTATATCGATTGCAATATTTTGCGTGTCGATTATCGCTTCATCATGAGTGGGTGCCACGGTCTAAAATGTGATATTATTTTTTCTGTTAGTTGACCAATAAATTCATCTTCTACAAATGACTTTGGATCAATTCACTATCGCTATTTATACCAATGACTATGGTTCAATTCATTAACGCTATATCGCTGAAATATGCTGCCTAGGTGTCTGGTTTGGTGAATTGGTAGATGGCTCACTCTAATCTAACGGATTTTATTGGTAGTTTCAGGCATTACTTGGTGAAATCGATTCATGTTGGAATGAAAAACTTAACTTTGTGATTTCACATAGATTTTTTATTCACACGAACCGGGTTTCGACATACAACTTCATCTTCAGGTGGATCATCTGATGTGAAATCACAAAGTTAAGTTTTTTGTTCCATTCTAACGGATTTTAACAAATTTTCCATCAGAAGGCAAGTTAAAAAGATAAAAGTATAGTTAATTTATATTTTCTCAAATTTTGCCAAAATATTGTACTCAAATTGTAAGCTGATTCGCTATAAATGTACTGTTGCGAGGAATTTTTGGAGCATAGAAAAGTGCTTCAAATAGGAGTGGGTACCGAACTCATTTTAATGGTGATAATACCTACCAACAGCTTATGGCCTCTTAAACATCGTAATAAAATTTATTAGCCTAAAATTGTTCATTGTGGAAATATAATTCTTCCTAATTTTTTGAACTGGTCTTTATGCTGTAGACATATGTCCGAGAATATTATGATTGTGAACGCAGCCTACCTACCTTTTGTTTATTGTTTTTTAGGTTATAAGCTTGTAATGAGCTTGTAAGTATGGCTTGGTTGAAGCACGTGAAACCCTTACTACGAATAACATTATTGTAGTGGGAGGAAGATAGCAAATATATAAACGAACAACGTGAAAATTGTATTGCTTAAAACTAACGGAAAACACTTTGGGACCCTCGGAAAGACATTGTTTGTGGAAAATCCTCTTCCTTGATATTGCACATGTTAATGAAAGTGCCTCAAACGTATTTATTCTCATGCGATATGCATTGGTCAACACTAAGCATCTCCCATAAAGTGGAGACTACGCGGAAATATCCGACAAAAGCAATTACGGATGAGGGTAACATTTGCAAAGCAACGGGAAACTAATGGTTACGGAATGATGAATTAATATCCAAGGGAGATAAGGGAGAACTTGATAAAAAGCGTAATATTTTATGAAAACCTTATTGCGTTATCAATGAGCTCCTTATCATCGATTTCTATGTGAATGAATTATTAGTTGGCGCAGGGCATAGAAATGGAATTTCCATTATTCTATAACTATTCAACTGAAGCATTATTAACGAAGTTTTATAGACAAGAATATAAGAATAATATCTCAAGAATTAATAACGCCACCTTTTGTTTTAAATTGAGTGGAAGTCTGTGATTATAATGAAAATAGAGGTTTTATCGAGGGATAATAATTACCATATTAAGTCCTCTTATTGCGTTTGCCAACCTGTTGTCCGCGTACTTCATTTGGCGGTTAAGAGATAAGCAAGAAAATCTTTAAAGTGGCGGCAGTGTGGCACATTTCGTTCCATACTGCGAGAGGTTGTACTCCTTGGAATGCTATTTTGGGGGACTGCTATGTGGGAGAATAAATTAAATCCCTATTTTGAGCGACGCTTTTCAGAACTTTAAGAGATAAAGCATTTTTCTTGACTCAAATGTAATTAATTGATTTAGTAGGAAGTAAAAAAAAACTTTCAACGCATTAACGATGAATCGGTCAAAGTTTTAATGCTTTAATTAATACTTAAAGACATTTTAAGAAGAGAAAAAAAGTTAGCAGAGCATGGTTTCGATCCACGGACCTCTGGGTTATGGGCCCAGCACGCTTCCACTGCGCCACTCTGCTAGTCGAGAGAAGAGGCTCAAATTTTAAAACCAGTTTTGAGCGCTACTTGCTGTCCGTTGAAGCACTACACGGTACTCGATTCAGCGATTCCGATGACCTTAAATGTTCTCTTAGTTAGCCGTTGTGGCGTTTTCTCTCTCCTTGAGCGTTAAGCTATCTTTAAAGACCCGAGTGTCTTGAGCTACGGACGTAGGGAGTTGAAGGAAAGGTCCATGACGTGATATGTACGTGATGATGCAATATATCGGTTTGTTACTTCCTCCTTAGCTTTGATTGACGCGTCTTTCGGGATTCGGCCTTGGACCCTCGAGATTGAAAAACTAGTGTATGTGAAGCACATCTTAGTTAGTAGCACTCACTTTTTGAAAGGTATTACAAAGGTAGTATGCAAGAGGGGTGGGGCAAGTGGGTTGAGGTTCCCTTAAAGAGGTTCATGCAAGAGTCCTTTGGTAACTTTGCGTGCTCCTCGATGCTTGACTAAGTTTTACTATGCCTATACCACAGAGTATCATATAAAAATATATGCATATCCCTACTCTGTGCCTATACTCAATAGCCACCGTACCAACTATTTGACTTAGCCTTGGGAATTTTTTCTTAATCTACGTATCCTTTTCCCTTGCGTGAATTTGCCTACCCTGGCATGTCGGCTGCCGATTTTGATTGATTTTCCGGAAGATCGTTCTTTTTATAGCTTTCAATTCTTCGGTCATTCCATGGCTGGTATTATGAACGAGGCAGCGCCTATGCTATTTGTCCAGAATAGCATCGAAGGCTCTTCTTTTCCCGAGAATAGAGTCTCAGATGCTATTTGCGATTCTGAATGTTGAAAATATCACCCGGAAGTTACTATTTCATTTCTAAGGTGCTTTTTGCAAATCTGAACGTCGGATAGCATCCGTGAGGGATGCTTCTTGAAGGCGCCCTTCTGAATTCCGGGTTTTTGGGAAAGCGCCCAAGATTTCCCCTAATTTCCATCTGCGCAACACGACCATGATATTCATTTTCGCGTCCAAGTCTCTTTCTTTTTCACAAGTTCTGTTATGGGAATTCTGATTAATGTTCATTGAAATGTGCTATGTCACTCTATAATGAGTATATTTACCTATTAAATTGAAAAAAATATATATGATAACCACGGGGATAGACGTATCAACATCAATTACTTACGTAGATCATAAAGCTCTCCGTCTTAATTAATGTAGGCGTATTGGTCTGGCTGGACGAGAAGGAAAATTTGGAGACGTGAGCAAAGTTCTTTGAAAATTAGAACATTTGAGCAAAACAATGAAGTTGGCCATTCCATATGATTTTATGCTGTGCATACGACATTTCTCTTCACCCTGCCGATTACAATTTGGAACTGGCATTTCTCGACGACCGCGTTTCTTTTCTCGGCTTCCGTAAAACTCATCTTATTCCTTCTCGCTCTTAAGATTTTCATTGCTTTTTCAGTCTACTTAAGTATATTTTGCCCGTATCGCATACACACATATATTTCTTCCATCATCACATTCCCATTCGGACCAACAAAATTTTCCTTGCTATGCTTCGCCACGAATCACCCAGATTTATTTCCAATAAACCATCACATCATTTTGCTTGTGGTTCTAATATGCTCACGCATGCATTTATCCACTTAATTTCTCGTATATCCAACCTCCATCGAATAATTTGTGAAGTTCAAATGGTTAAGTTATAACCATACACATACATGAAAATGCTACAATTTTTTGAGGTGTGCTGTCAATACAGATAGTATCATTTTGTTCTCTCAGCACGCTGACCGTTATTTGTCAATGTATATCACTATACGTCAATTGAATTTTCTAAGGAAATTTCATTAACAGAAGCAATATCTCAGTCGATGAATGTAACAAAAATATCCGATTATCACTTAAAAACTCCAAATGAAAGAATACTGTGAAGATGTTACTACCCACCGATGAAGATAGAAGGCTAATCACGAAGAAAATTAGTCTGTAGACATAGTATTATTCCTATATATTTACGCTCGTCAACGTTAATGTTATTGTGTACATACAAATAAACGCTATGACAAAGTCAATTAGTCAACGTATGCGCTCTTGGGCAAATTAAGAGATATTAATAGTGCTATGTTTGTTTCATAAGTGTATGCATAATTTAACATGTCTCGTTAACTTAGCCCGTAGCCCAACTAAAGCAGCCCACAAGATTAAACATGTATGATCGAGAAAGAACGGTTAAATATTCTTATAATTTTCTTGCAAACAACTCACATTGATATTTTTCTTTCATAATCGTACACCGTCATCGAAAAAGACAAATTTATGAACATACTACATGCATCACTGTCGAGATGTTACGAAATTTTTACGTTCGCTGATCCTTATGTGTATTATTTTCCCAGTCCTATAATAAGTATAGCCCACAAAGCGTTGAAAAGGGAGGTTTTTTTTTTACTTTATTTATGTATTGTATATATAGTGTAGAACTCTTCTTAATAGAATTAAGAAGAGTTCTACACTAACTATAGCCAACATTTGCGACAAATGAGAGACGTTGATTAACTAAGTCAACCATTTTTGCATCGAAAGTGCATTATATTTATCGTATTCGAAGATAAATGTGAATTAAATTCAGGAAGATAATTTATTGAATACATATTTGCATGCACCCAGACCAACGGCATCCATGGCCAAGGTCGTTCCAGCTGTTTACTAGGAATATAAACATTGCTCGTCATTGGCTGTCTGAATTTTCATAACTGTACTTACTGGAAGGTTTTCATACAGAAAGTGGCGGGACTTGAAATAGCATCTCGAAGCCGATGCCTCGGATATCATATCCAGATTCAGAATCGCGGCGTATGCTATTGTGAAGCGAGGAACAGCATCTTCCTGAAACAGCGCCCTCAGATTCAGAATAGCAGCCCATGAATACGTAGGTACTAGTCTTCGCACGCTCTCTTGTCTTTGTCTTGTATCATTCAGTCATTCATTCCTTCAGAGCCATCACCAAGAACACTGTATATGTACAGTGTTCTTGGACATCACAGTTCCATTTTAAACTGTCAGCCCCCAATCTGAGACATGATTGCCGGTTTTATGTTTTGGAGAGAATGCTTCTCGCTCGTGGCATAGTCTCTCATTTTGTATACCTCAATATGCTTCTCATTAAAAATGCTGAACGAATTCTTTTACAGATCTCCTCCGGGTCGTGAGCCACACCATTGCCATGTACCTAATAGTTCCAAACCCCGATATGTCAGTCAGTTATGACAGTTTGAGGCCTATTCTGAATGAAAATAAGGCCGAGCTACTCGTCAGAATAGCGCGAGAAGTGGCTATTTTCACGATTCTGGAGACCCAGTGGCTATTCGGTATTCTGAACGTTGAAATAGCCACAGGAAGTGGCTATTTTAAAGATGACAATAGCGCGGTGGTTATTCGATATTCTGAACGGCGGATAGCATCGGTCAGGGTCGAAATACGATTTCTCGGCCGTTGATACCAGGCTATTCTCAATAGCCCGACCCCTTTCTCACGGATGGCGGAGAGAGAAAAACGCATTTCTCCTACTTGACAGATTACTATTTCAAGAGAAATGGGTTGATTCGCAGAGTGTGAAGTTTTTATAGATGCGCATACTTGGCATGATAACTGACATGGATTTTGTAGCAATAAATTAGTTTTAACTGGGTGAAAAAGACGTTTAGGCCGGTGTGACGAAAGCGGACATTAAGCTTCAATAGTTTAGACTGTGACTCCGCTATAATAGAAGATATCTCCAAGCATATATGTATGCACAAGTATACGAGGGTTTAATTTAAAACAGCACGCTAAATTTATTCAAACGTCATTCGCCTAGACGAATCTTAATGGTAGACTTAAATAAAAATCAACTCAAACAAGTACAAGTTCACCCCTTGAAAATTGTAAAAAAAATCACGTAAATGGGTTCTCCTTCAGGGAAAATAAAGCATAAAGTTGCCATTACTCACCAAAACCTTAGTTGTTTACGTAATAGCTAATCTTCAACGATTATCAAGGCAGTGAAATTGTTTCTGTGTCATTTCAACGGAGACCGATATTTAGAAGAGAAAACTATCGTCTATCTGCCCTTCAGTTGCGGATTACTTCCCATTATGAATTGAACGTAATATATAATCGCTACTGGCCACAGGATAACATTGTAATATACGATAGAATAATTTCATACTCCGTAATGTAATTTGCCAACACAAAGGCATGTTTACCATCGCTTATTCCTTCTACGAACACTAAAAACATCTTGGTAATAATCTTATAATTTCTCAAGCATATGTACGAACAAGTATACTTGGCTTCAATTATAAAGAACACACCACTTTAGTGTATCGTAATGGCAAACTTGAGTAAAAATCAACTCAAACAAGTCCAATGTCGCCCCGTGAAACATCATGTAAATGGGGTCTTCTTCAGGGGAAATAATTCATAAACTTTACATTGCCCACAAAATCTTCAGGTGTTTACTAAATAGCTAATCCTCTACAATTATAAAGACAGTAAAATTATTTCTGTATCATTTCAACTGAGACCGATATTAACATTTTTCTATACCCATCTCTCGCTTACATTTACCTTCGCGCCAATGCCACTACAAACTTTGGCAACAATCAATGGGAGCTCCCAGGCCATTATTGGCAATTGAATAAGAAATCACAGAGTAGAATAACGTGTATTACAGTAGTGATAGATCTCGACCGAAGGACTACTTGTGGTACTTGCTCGTCAAAACAGCCAGTCACAAAAATACAAATGTCAACATGAGATATACGACTCGCCGATTGTTAATAATGTTCACTACCGTCACGAAATTGGTACAGGGTAAGACGAAACTCCATAGATTATTTAATACTTGGGATCGCAGGTATTATTTACTTAAACAACTTTAAAAATGTAATGTTAAAATCTTATTACAGCAGAAGACTCACATTAGCATTCACCGCTCCGCCATAATATTATCGTAAGTCATTTTATATAATATGTGGAATACATTGCTTCGAGCTTTTAAGTTAAAAGTTGCAGCTTAAATTACATAAAAAATATTATATTTATAATTTTATATATTTAAGAGGTAAAATAATTCATAGATTATATGAGGGAATGAATATTTCATCGAAGCTACAACGCCGGCTTGCTTCTCATTGGCTGCTGAAATTTCAAATTACCGTTCTGAAAATTTTTCATACCGGAAGATGCGAGCAAAGACAACATCATCTTGATCACTAGTTTTCTCGAGCTATATATTGCCCGGCTTCATTCAGAATACGGACATGAGCTATAATGAGGTGTGGAATAGCTCGATCATGGAATAGCGCACCCTGATACAGAATAGGCCTCTTAGTGTGTATTTTCATCGTGTCTCATCGAGTATTATTTTCTGTGTAGCCTTTGATACCCGAATTATATTTTTGGGAGCAGGTATTGTTATGAAATCGGTTTTGCTTGCATGCTTCATTTATATTGATTTTCAGATCTTAATCATCGTCATATCAAAATTGCTGACAGTGGGGTGTGTTACATGAAGCATCAGGTCGCAAAAGTTTAATTTACAATTTGTTTGCATGAATCTCGAAGTCCACTCTTCCCCTCAAAGAATCTCGAAAAAATGCCCACAAGGACCACTTTAAAAGCAAAAGTCGTTCCTTGTGAAAGCTTTCGCTGAGTGATGGCGTTGAAGATGCGTTTCTTACAGGATATTCTCCGCGATGTTCCATGTTGCAGGGATAACAATTTCGCTGGTGTTGCAGTCATCTTCTTTAGGTCAGAAGTTTCATTAATTCAAACTTTAAGTCATATAGATGCTGGTTTTAAGTTAAACTTAACTTTCAACACGTCTTGTATAGGCCTGCCGTTCGATCAGGTGCGCTGTGATCGGTTGATGCAGTTTTCTTTGAGATAGAACGTGCGGCCTTGTCTACTCTTGATACAAAAAACTAACCAAACAATGAAAACAAAAGCTATGCATAGGAACAAATCGTACACGTTACATCCATAAAGTTTCCTCCGTTTCCTATCTTAAGTATATTTCATGTACAACCACACGTTGGTAGGTAAAGGATTTGAAAAATCTCCGTTCCCTCCCTATATGTCCGTATTAATAAAATAATACTTGAAATAATTATTTTTTTTACATCCTGCGCTTTTATGTATGCAACGGTGTCCGGCGAAATGTGGTGGTGCAGCATTTTGACCTTTAAAGAAATTAAATCTTATTCCCGCCTACTTGGACGCCTGGAAAATTGGAAGGTGTTGTACAATAATACTTCCAGTGGGCAAAACTAATTTTTCATTTATTTAAAGTTTAAACTACCGTATGTCTCCGTTCATACTTGCGCTCATCCAATTCCCATCTCCATCCCTTGGGCTTGTGATAGTCTCGCCTTTATCAGAGGCACCCTGCCGCGGGGCTGAATCGAAGGCGGTCACTCCCCCAGGAGGCCATCCCTCGCCCTCTTGCCAAGAGGACACAGACCCCCGTTATTTATCTGCAAGGAGAGAATGGATACCGTCACGGGTGGAGGTCAAACTGCGACGCCTCCAACGGCGCGACCCCCGTAGCTCACATCTCCAAATGTCAACGGAAACGCGTTCTCTCACCACGACCCGGCACACAGAATGCCACGATGGAAGCGGCAGAGCGTAGCGGAGCCCGGGGGAGCGTAGAACCACGACCCAACCCTCGTCCCACCCGTTTCGAGTACCCTGCCCAACTTGATTGCAGTCTCTATCAGTCTCGGACCACATTTTACTACTAAAAAAAAATTCTTTTATCAAGGAAGGCTTAGTCCAACAAGCCGAGGATACGTGCAATAAGAAACATCTATCCACTCAAACCAGAAATTGGGGAGATAAAGGGGAAGGAAAGAAAGATTCGGCGATAAATCTTGGTGCATCTGAAAACAGAGAAAAGCGAGTTGAAACGCGCAGGAAGAATGAAGACCTCTTCAAGGATGAGTAAAAAGAAAAAAAATGTCAGATACAATTAGAAAAATGAGAGTTAGGTTCTTCAAGAATGGATAACAGTAGACTCACAAAACGAATTTTGAATAATGTTTATACGACTAAGAATGGTAACCAGTGTATCCTAGGGACAAAGAGATGCAAGACATGGGGAAAACGGAACGGAAGACGTAATATGGGAATAGAACTAAATTTAGACGATTGATACGAAACTTCAAAGGTTTTGAGAAGAAGGAAAAGAAGATAAATCACACCTGAACGGATGAAAATAGGAGAAAACAAAGCGAAATGAAGGAGAACTATCGGAGAGCAAGAAAAGAAGCGGAAAATATAATCCGAAAATGAATGCGTTGGGCTATTATACGTGGCCTTTAGGCGGCCAAAATGGAGAGAAATACATGGAATACTTATGTGCTAGAATCAACGAAGGCAGAAAACCACAGAATGGTACAAGGGGTTGCACTCAGCAGCACGGGAAAGCATAATACCACCCTTTCCTCTCTCGCCAAATCCACGTGTTCCCAGTCATTAACCTGAGGAACACCGGTTCACCTCACTGTGATGTCTCCGCCAAACCCGTCCCTGTTCCTCATCTCAACATGGGATGCCCACCCCTCTGCCGAAAGGCCTTTCCTCCCCACACCGTAGAAATCCATCGAATCGGACAAAGGAAGTGCTCTTCAAAGCACCAATCGGATCGGCGAGAGGGAGCCGAGGGATGATGAGCCGACCAGGGGTACATCACTCAGGATCTCTCCTGTCCGTGACGTTGAGCACCCGAGCTTTTAATGCCCGCGCGAAAATACCTTCTTTCGCAGCCGGACTTAAACGCACACAATGACCACTCGAACGCATCAGTCACGACCAGATATGCTCGAGTGCCCTTTACACCCACCCACCCTATGAACTGACTCATGGGTGGTGGAGCTGTTTAGGGGAAAGGACGTGTTTCTCGTTCCATATGCGTGCGTCCTATGGAGTGTCCTCTCAGCGGGGTGTTGGTGTGGGGGTGGAATAGCGTTGGAGGACATAGGGGAGGGTTTTGCGTTAGCTGGTGGCGTGGGGTGAGAAGCCAGCGAATGGGGGAAGGGTAACGCCATTATCCTCATACTCCCACTACCCTTTGCTAATTCCTCTGCATCCCCCCCGTATCCCGTGCGGATGTCAGCTGATCTGCTCTTCGTTGAAATGCGTTCCTTAATTGAGTGGTGCGGTAGGCTACTAATTTGTGCGGTCTAGCGATATCATATTTCCAGGGGAACGTTTAACTGAACATTTCAATAGTTTTGGCATTTTTTTTAATATCCAAAGTGTCGCCTATTTGTGTGTGCAAACTCCTCTCGAATCTTCCTTCAGGTGAATGGCTGCAGGCTGACCGACGTTTTGACGCTCTACTATAGCATTATCATCTACATCTACTGAGTAGTCACCAACATGTATTACACTATACCCTAAAGTTAGTGTATCTACGGCTAATGATGCATTAGCATAAATCGCTAATGCTTGTCACGAGGCGAAGCCTCACAAGCATGCACTACAGTATAGATATGCTGAAATTGTTAGAGGGACCGTTAGAATTTATGTATTTTGCAACTACATAAACAGACAGAGATTCGAGAGCTATAGCGAAAACATACTTGGCATGCTGTAAGTACTAGGTAGCGGATAAGGATACAAGTATTAGGGGGAACTACTACTACTAAAAGCTACACTACCTATCGACAAATCTAGTTAAAAGTCTAAAGTTAGTTATCAGGGCAAATTAGGGAATTTGTGCGACTGATTCACCGGGAAAGCCCCAGATTTGTCACCTTTTGGTCTATTTAATCAGTCGTAAGGGGAACTTCTGGTTATCAAGGTAGAAAAAAAGTTTAATCGGAGATGCAACTAACTAGGCCTCCAGTAGAAAATCGTATGTGTCCAGCATTATGGTCAGCTCTTGGAAACCTTATTGTTCCAAGGAAAATAGGAACTATGTATTTTCAACCTGCTCGTTTTTAAGTTTCATTCCGTTAGCTTATGTGTCTATTAATTATTTACACAATCACTGTAAGTTGCCACAGAGGTCTTTTACTTCGGGATATTTAAAAATTAACTAAGGACGAACACGCTAACCATGCCTGAGTGGTAAAATGTCACCCGGGAGTGACTCGAACCCGCGACTCAAGGGTATCTGATATAATCGACCGCAACACGCGGGGATTTGAAAAATGTTTTGGGCCTTATTATGCAAAAGCGCTGCTTATAATGTAGTTAAAAGGTTAGGACACACTTTAAACTGTCTATCATCTATTTGTGATTCCACTCGAGACGTTGAGCATAGTAGCTGGTGGTAAATTTTGTGATAAACTGCGTTCTGATTTTCTCCGACTTGCAATGAACAAAATGCACGCGTCGGCATCTACATCTACATCTACATCTACAAAATACCCTGCAAGCCACCTCAGGGGTGTGTGGCAGGGGGTGAGTATTCACCAACATGCATTACACTATACCCTAAAGTTAGTGTAACTACGACTAATTATGCATTAGCATAAATCGCTAATGCTTGTCATGAGGCGAAGCCTCACAAGCATGCAACACTACACTACAGATGTCATCAAAATGGAGAGTGACCTCAATATACATGCATTCTACAACTACACAGATGGACAGGGACTCAAGACCCATGTAGAAAACATGCTAGGCGTGCTGTTAGTATGTACTAGGTAACAGATAAGGATTCAAGTATTAGGAGTACTACCACTACTAAGAGCTACACTACCTAACGACAAACCTAGATAAAAGTCTCATGGCAGCTATTATGGTCCCTTATCGTTCGTGGGAAAAATGACATCTTAAATCTATCCGTTCTGCAGTCTAGTTCCCTAATTTTACTCTCATGATCTGATCTACCGTAGTATGTCGGATTTCGTAAAATATTATCAACGTCGTCAGAGAATAGACCGGTTTGGAACTTACATAATAGATTTAGTCTAAATTTTAATCGACGGTCTGAAAGCTTTTCCCATCCCAGTTGCTGCAAAAGGTCAGTTACACTAACGAGATTATCATAACGGCCTTTAACATATCTTGCCGATCTTCGCTGCACGCGTTCTAACTCAGTTTCCAAGCCTATCTCATAAGGATCCCAAATACTGGCGGCATATTCTAAGTGGGGTCTAACGAGGGAGAAGTAGCTGATTTCCCTAACTTTATCGTCGCACTTGCCAAGTACTCTTTTAACAAATCCCAATTTACGATTAGCTTGACCGGTAATTTCTCGAATATGTTTACTCCACGATAGATCATTAGTCAGTTTAACTCCGAGGTACTTAACCGATTCTACGGTGTCTAGTTTTATGTTGTTAATGCAATAGCTGTTACAAGGAGCGTTTTTCCGTTTCCAAAAATTTACAACAACGCATTTTTTCAGGTTTAATTCTAGCTGCCACGCATCGCACCACTCTTGTATTGCCTCGAGGTCCTTAGTTAGCGCTTCCTTGTCATTAAAGCTACGAATTTCTCTATACATCACTGCGTCGTCAGCAAATAATCTAAGCTTACTGTCAACTTTGTCACCGATGTCGTTTATGTACAAAAGGAACAGAAGCGGGCCTATGACACTTCCCTGTGGGACACCCGATGTGACTTTTACTTCACTAGAGATAGCGCCATCTAATACAACCCTTTGCACGCGATTACTTAAGAATTCTCTAATCCAGGAAACTACGTCGTCGTCTAAACCGTAGGATTTTAATTTAATGAGTAGCTTAATGTGGGAAACTTTATCAAATGCCTTTTTAAAGTCAAGAAAAATTGCATCAACTGGAGCGTTATGTTCACCCGAGATTAAAATATCGTGAGCATAAAGTGCTAATTGAGTTTCGCAAGATCTTCCCTTTCTGAATCCGTGTTGTGTTTTTGTTAACAAGTTTTCTATATCGAGGTGTCTCATAACTGAACTAACAATTATATGTTCAAGGACTTTGCAAGAGATAGATGTGAGAGATATCGGTCTGTAGTTCGATGGCTGTTCCTTATCACCGCTTTTGAATATGGGAGTGACATTTGCAATTTTCCAGTCCATGGGTACTTCGTGTTCGTTGATGGATTTACTAAATATATTCTGCAAGTAGGGTGCTATTTCACAAGCTAATTCTCTATACACGCGGGCAGGAATTTCTTCAGGACCTGGGGATTTATTTGGACTTATAGATTTTAGCAAGTTTTCTATTCCGTGAGTGCAGATGTCGATAGGCGGCATCTTTTGCTGGAAGTGATCATTTAACTTGAATTGGCAGAATGTGTACAAAATGTGGGGAAAAATGGGAAAAGAAAAGGTAGGAACCCCTGTCATTGCCCGTGTCCCCGAAGATGAATACGCCACATAGCCATCATTTGAGCTGAAAGCCCCGATGTAGTACGTGAAAAATGATCATGTGAATCAGAATATATTACAAGTTATTTTCGTCTAAAATCAACCCAGCTGGCCAAAAGAAGAGGAAAGTGGTTTAGAAGTTACTGAAACAGGGTTGGTACTATTAACTCTACATTTCAAACACCACTGACGTGAGGTAGTGCCACAGCATCATCTTTATGTGCACATTGAATTTTGAAATTCTCATAGTTGCACGGAATGCTCACCTGTGTGGGCAAGTTTGATGTCTATCATTTACTTGCCCTTTGCCTTGTATTGGCATGTACTCCAGAGCAAAAAACATTGAGTGTACCCTTGTTCTTAAGCAGGAGGCAAAAGTTGTGTAAGCGTGGGATACTTAAATATTCGAGCTAAACTACCTGAAAAAATTAATGGCTACCACGGCCGTGATGGCAAATATAACTGTCTAGATCATTTAATAGCGTGCCTAAATGCAGAGTGGAAAACTCAGATTTATCTTTTAGGGTTTTCGGTACGTATCTATACCCCTACATTGGATAAAGCTGGTGGTTTCCGGCGTCATTTTCTGGAATTTTCTGATCATTATGAATGAAAAAGTAATGCTTTGTTTTTCCGCATAAATTTAATAGAGTACGACCATGGTTTTGACTCCACGTCATCTTCAGGTCATCTTACACTGGATCTTGATTCTAATACAGGAATTCATTTCTTAATTTCGCCAGGTCATCTTACACTGGATCTTGATTCTAATACAGGAATTCATTTCTTAATTTCGCAATCATTCAAAGTTTGAATTCCAAACATACACTACGTTTGAATTTCAAACGTAGTATCGTAATTGAAGCGTGTTGGGTTCATCATCCAGAGGTCCTTGAACGCTAATTGCTCTCTGCTATCTATTATAGAATCGGAAAACGCACTATTTATAAAACCGTCGAATCGAAAAGATCGTTAAAACAGTCAACATTTTCATTGGAAAAATTGCTCCCCGTGCATTATTTTTTATGTCTCTTGAACTATTACCAATTTCTTTGAATGCCATGAGTACACAATCTCCTGCTCAGTTGTATTTAATGGTATTTTCTCCGATCTTTGAACGTCGAAAAAATAGACATTTTTTAAAGGCAGACCTTACAGTGCACGTTCATTCGTATCGCACGCGATACACGTGCTAAATGACATGCGCAGATGCTCGTGGCATTTGCGAAATGCAGTGAAGACGTTCATTTCAATTACTTTGTCCTTGTTCCCATGTCTCATTCTCTCAAGTTCCCTTCGTATCCCCCTCAAACATAGACCAATGGGGTAGATGTGATGGGGGCGTCTTTTTGCATCCCTTCTTTATTACGCACCAAGGTAGAAGCGTGAGTGGAGATGGATGTGCTGCAGCACTTACGCACTCTATTCCAGTATCGAAGAGATTGGCCTCTTATAGTGTCAGTCAACAGTAATCAACAGTGCCTGATATTCAGAAAAAAGTAAGAAGTTCCATCTCCTATGAACAAATTATTGCCATCATCATATTTTTATAATTTTGTGTATGATTACTTATTATTTTCATTGTTGTAACTACGCGAATTGCGGATCATATTTTACTAAATAATGGAAGGAAGTGTTGAGTTAGGTGATGGACTCTAATTTGTGAAGTTCCGTTGTGACATAGCAAAATTTCCCAGGGGACCTTTTTTTAATATCAGTGTGAACATTTTCTTCCGTTTTAATTGAAATTTTGTATGGCCTGCGAACGATTGCTGAATCATATCTCTGCGATGAATGCTCAAGTTATCGCTCCTTTTGCTTCAGTATTAAAATGACTCAATTAACATTGAAAGAGAGGCTTTTTTCAAATAGAAAAGTGACGCAGATGGCGGTGGAGAAGTTTCTTTTCCAAGTTATAAAGTAAGGATAAAATCCAAAAAAAACTATTTTCAGTGACAATGTTGTTTTTCTCATAATGATTTTAATTCTCTTAGGAATGATAGTGTATTTCGATTTTCGAAAAATTAAAAATCCTGGATTTCGTAGGTTTGAATGATAAAAGTGAGTGATTAAGTTGTAGTCACCCGCTGATGGTCATACAATTGTGTGAAATTGCGGCCAGTTCAGCGGTTCCTTGAAGAAGTATTATTATGAAGACGCAATCTCCAGCTTTGTTTAACTCTGTGGAATTTGAATGAATTTTTAAAAATCAAAAAAAGTTTGTATTATAAGAAGGTCAGTATTGAAATATTTAAGTAAGAGAAAGTGAAAATAAGTTATTTTAAGATTTAATAATGGAGTGTTTCAAATGTTTCCGCTAGGCTTAGGATGAATCATTTGATTTCGTGGCATTTCACCTCGTGGCTCCATTTCATGGACGATATTTCGCCTGTTATTCTGCAGCCTTTTATAGGTCCGTTTGACGGTCAGCAGGACCTGAAGAAGCATGCAGGATAGCAGGCGACATAATGACCAAGAAATGGATCCACGCGGTGGATATCCAGGAAATCAGAACCATAGTGCTCTCTTAATCATTGCGAACATGATTCTCTTGCTACAAGACGCGTAGAGATGCCGGTGATATCACCGCATGCATACGCGAAATGCATCGACGACACATATTTACAACGAATTAGGAAGCCATCCACGTCCTCCTTGTGTATCTTGAGTTTTCCTTCTTATCCCTCTCTCTTTCTCTCTATGTGGGTATTGGTGTCCTTCTAAATTTCTTTTGTTTACACTCTTGGGGGGTAGATGTAAGATCCTGTTCCTCCTGCATCATCCATCCCGTATCGGCGTGCGGCGTTCACGGACTGCTGGCGAATGGAAGGGATGACGCGACCGCCGCAGTGTCGACGACGGGAATTGATGTTGAAGGGGGTTGAGGAGTGTTGGAATGTCCGGGGGGAGCTATGTGGGAGGTATGAGGGAGGGGGGAGGGTTTGGCGCGGTGAAGAGGAGATGTGTGTTGTGTGTTGCCGGCCGCACACGCTCGATTGTTGACCGCGAAGACAATCGTCGACATCGGGGACAACGAAAAAAACCGCTCGGACATCGACGTGGTTTTGAACGGGAGGGATCCACAATGGAGCGTGGAACAAGGCGAGACGAAAACAGACGTGGAAAAAGCGGGGTATGCGAGGAAGAGGAACCGAGAAAAGGGATTGATTATTGATTGATTCTTTCATATGGCGTCGCTAAACATAATTATGCGATAGTGCGTCGCTGTTTCTCTCTCTCTCCATCTCATATTCTCTCATATAATAATAATAATAATAATGTTTATTGACGTCCATGGAATTACATCAACTATGAACATAGTAAATAGAAATGTTATAATAGAGCTCACAGTAGATTATAATCATATTACAAAAAATAAAGGTTCAAGTAGAGATTTACAAAGACATTGGTTACAATATAACATTTTACTTGGTGTATTGCAATAATAATGTCGGCTGGAAAAACACGATAGTGATAACATGAAACTAAAGATAAGAAAATAAATAGCACATAATCTAAAGATATCATTAGGTAGTATGTAACAATGACTGGGAAATTTTCAATCAAAGTATTACAAACAAAGAGATTTATCTTTTAGGAGTTTGAAAAGCTTTCTCCTGAATATGTTCAAAGACGTAGAGTCTTTGATATTTTTAGGTAGGTTGTTCCTGATATGCGAACCTACAACTGTGACAGATTTCTGATTGGTCGTGGATTGGATTTGGGGTTCACAGAGATAATGGGGATCCATCCTAGTTACAACATTTAGGGATTTTACTCTAATTGGATAAAATGTCAGTAAATAATATCTCCCATATATTTTGGAGTTTGGTAAGCTGGTTGTCCCCCTTATTAATGCTAGGCATTTTTTTTACTTTTTAGACCTATCATGAATATAAAATAGTAATTTGAGACTTGAATTTGAGAATATTTCTTACATTCATGATGAGCAATTAAACATTATACTATTTTCACACTTTTTTAATTTGTCGACCAAGGTTTCAACCCTAAGTGTTATAATCAAGACCTTGACAGTGTGATAAAGTGATACTTTGGTCGGCAAATAACACAAGTGTAAAAATAGTTGGATCTCAGGTTTCCGCGGCGTCTCGAATTATGTTGCTTGGTTTCTGGGATTCCATCGGCTTTGAGTTGTCCATTGTTGAATATAGTTTCGCCAGCCATCCTGCTGGTGCCTTCAGGTCAGAAGTGGAATTGCCCGTTTTTCTTTGGTCCATTTTTATTGGGGATTCGAGAGGCTATTGAAATAGTAAAAAAACACAGAGAACTTAAATAGGGAAGACGGCTACACTCTCTCGAACACTTGGAAGAGAATATGCAAAAAAACCCGGGAACAAGCCATTCAGCCAATAAAATTATCCACCAATCGGGAGCGTTGGCAGACTTGGCAACCCCCCATAAAAATGGGCATTGATACTTCTGACCTGAAGACGCCAGCAGGGTTGCTAGAGAAACTGTAGTCAACATTGGGCAACTCAATGGAATCTCGGAAACCAAGCTAAATAAGTGTAAAAGTAATACAAGTATTAATTGTTCATCACGAGACCTACCATCGCCATATCAAGGCATTTGATTATCGCGTGTGTGTGCTTTTTTGTGATGATGAATAATGTAAAACTATAGCATAAATTAGTTTGTTGTCGTTCCAATCATTTTTGCCAGTTACAATTTTTGACCTCTCATTAATTTTGTGCCTGTTCTATCATTACTTTTAGGGCATAGATTTATTGTAAGAATTGGAGTTTTGGTAATATTGGTAATAACGTCGGGCCGTTGTTACCAGGGTATTCGTAACACTCGCATTAGCGAATGGGAGCGACATTAGACTTTTTACACTTTTACACTACACTTTTACACTACACTTTTAAATTACACTTTAAATCTGTTCGTTCTGCAGTCTATTTCCGTAATTTCAATATCCAAGTTATCACATGGCAGACAGCTCAACGATTCTGAATCGACGAAACTATGCGATTCATTGCTATTATCGTATACGCTAATTATCTGGTGAATGTAGGAGAATTGACTCCCAGAATATTTCTCACGAGGAATCACAAGGGGTGAGAGGTGACAGAAACATCAAAACCTTGCATCGAATTCGTTCACGGAAATCCAATTGATGATAGGACAACATCACGGAAAGAAGTGAACCGGATGACGGGGCTCAATAGGTGACTCCTTTAAGGCAGCGCACCGCGAAAATTCTATCCCATCCCCCCATATCCTTTTGTGTGAAATCACCGAGTCCCTTTATGTCGACGATCCCTCCTGTCCTCCGCTGATCTAATGATGTTTCACGTAAGAGTTCATTCATGTGGTTCCCAGTTCATACTCTTTCCTCTGTAATCGTTCTGCACTAACGGCCAATCTCGAGTACCGTTCACTCGTGACGTAAACCCTTCAACCCTGTGGTTCGGTATCCACTCGCTAATTCTGCCGTGAAACGCTTTTATCTCCGTATCCCTTCCCGATGCGCTCCGCGAGGCCCTTGCGACTTCGGGTTTATCCGAGAGTTCATATTTTCCTACGCAGAATCGAGTCTTCCGTATGGGTGCATTTCCGTATGGTTTCATCCACGTAGTACTCTTGCACGCCAACTCAAAAGGCTTTTGGCGAGTGGGTGAATTTTCACCAACTAATTCTCTACAGTTCTATAGTTAGCACGGAAGTTTCAGAACTATACGGGTGTTGTTGAATGAATGATGCTACTGCGGGCAAGTCTGTGAGATGTGCTGTAATAACTGATAAGCATGTGATAAAAATGGTTTTGCAGCTAAGTAGCCTAGTAGGTTTCCTATCGAAGAATCTATCAATTGACTTCCAGTGGCAGTTATAATGTTCTTTCTCGGTAAAATAGCATCTAAAATAGCGTCAAAATCGAAGAGAAACTACTTCTTTTGACACGCTTTTACGCTGTTTAACAAAATAATCCTCTCTCTTAAAAAATGCCTAAGCCATTGAAAAGAAAATGTAATGCAATAAAGATCCAAAGTAATCATGGAAAAGAGTTTAACAAAATACTTTTCTCAGCCTGAAAATGGAGTCAAAATAGTGATTATGCTTACGGTATAAATGAATTTATATTATCCTGACATTGCCAGTAATTATGTAAATATTACAAATTAAAATTAAAGTAGAATATTCCTTCGGATCCATCTTAAAATGTCTTTCATTATTACTTTATTCATTTGTAAAATAATCTGGCAACGCCGATGTGATGAAAGTGAAATAAATATCTAGTGATGGAAGGAAAATCCCTCACTTCCTATTTTCTAAAAAAAAACATTCAACAGGGTATTTTGGCGTACATTGATGATTTTTAGAGCATTTTAGTAAATCATTGATACCATGCATGATATTTATCTTACGTCAATTACTCGCATAATAAGAAATTAATGTACAAATTTCCCTCACAAACTTCCCATGCGACGAGGACACTCAAACACGTTCCAATTATATATATCATAATTTACGATTTCTGCGCCAGTGTTTTCCCAAATGATGTAGCCTGACTTGATGTATATAAACAATGATAGTTATCGCGTATAAATAAGACCCTCGGGAACATAATAAAGCTTATTATGCGCCAAAATTAACTCAAATCGGAGGCAAGATTGTAGTGCCATGCCGTGGACACGCCCGTATTAGATAAGATAATGCCATGTTTCCCCTTTATGTCTTGAGTTGTTCGTAGACTAGTTGGTAACGTTCTCGAATTAAATCACAAGTTGTGCAGATTTGGGTCTACGTCGATTACTATTTCTTTTAGTCTTAACGTTTTTTTACGCTCGGGATTTGAAATATTTTTAAAAACACTGTCGGAGGGTCTGAACTAAACTTTATTTTTCTCTAGTTTCGAACATGTTTTAAGGTGAAACTTGTCTCGGCGATTCTAGGCGAATGATACGGGATCCCTCGTCTGCAGTTCGAGAAAGAACTGAAATTAATATGCCTGATGCACGCCTTCGCAATTGCCATACCCGTTTCAAGCACTGCTAAGATTTATTTTGGAGCCTCTGAATGAAATGCCAGTGCTTCAAGTGCAATGAAAATATAGCAATATGCGCTTCATCAATCATTATTGCAATCACACCTTCGGTAATATTTACATATGAAATTAACGTTTAAGTAATTATTGTTGAGTTTTACTTATTCAGGTAAGTTTTAAGTGAGAAAACTTATAATTAAACTCGGTGAAAATATGTTGGAGGTACCGAGTATTTCAAACTAACCGCGGATTGCAGCGTTGCTAACGCCTCTGCCGACTGCAGCGCAATTTTAAACTCACTAACTAGTTTCGTCTGCAATAACTACAAAAGAACGCTAATATCTCAAAAACTAAGATGGGTCAGTGTCTTTGTAAGGTTACCATTTTATTTCTCGGAAAAATACCCACACAATATCCGTTTTTTGAAAAAATGACATATTTTTGCGATATAAAAACAGAGCTTTTTCTACTGTGACTCCCATTCTGTCCATTAAGCGTATGTAATTTCAACTGCAATTTATGGAAATGGTAGTGTGGCATAAGGCTCTTAACTGATATAGATGGAGGAAATTTGTTTCCTATTAGTACCCCAAATATGAAAAATATGACATATCTTTCATTTCTCGATCCTCCTCCTTGAGTCATCTGTGTATCCATGGACTCACAGTAGCGCTCACAGTGGTCTACCAATATCATTCACGGAGTTTGTGTTGTCCCCCTTCTTCATGGTGTTCGTCATATGCACCGTTCTCGAGCACGTTTTACATGCATGTGTGGCGAGTGTGCACTTCGCTTGTGTCGAGCGCGGAACACACATGCCTGCCGCTTTCTCTTCACGTCATCTTCCTGTAACACAAGAGGTTTGCCTGGCATGCTTTTTCCCTTGAAGCGATCGTCCTACGTCTCATAAATGGCGAGCCTTTTCCATAATTTATCACAAGCGGGGGTTTTTTTTCTTTTTTAGAGGAGAGGAAGGGTAAGGGGGATGGGTAAGGGTTCCTCGTCTCATTTTTTCCCACCACTTCTCCATCTCTCTCTCATATATTCCCAAAAGGAAGCACTTGTTGGTCCTTTGATCGCAGGATTTCATCTCGAGAATCTTATTACGAAACCGAGTGAGAGAGAGAGATATAGAGAGAGACTGGGAGTTAGAAAGAAAGGAGACCCACACGTTTTTTTGTTTGATACCGTTTCATTCGTCTTCTCCTCTTTCTTACCCTAAAAAAGTTTCCGCGTCAGGCAATTAAAAAAATATACCCCTACCCCCCCCGCGTACCTATTGAGCTCCTCTTCACTTCTCCCGGTTTTAATTACGGGGCAGCGTCTCCGCTGTGTATTATTCCCGCCGGGTTGTTCAAGCCCCAAGAGGACTGTCCGTTTGAGTCGAGCGGTGCATTTGATCCCATACCCCTTTTCCCATAAGGAGGCCCCATTCTTGAAAAAAATGTTGTTTTTTTCGGATCCGTGCTGCTTCTAGAAAAACATGTCCACAAGCGTTTTCTAGTGAGTCAGGCAAGGGGTTGCAGTCCGTGATAAGTTCGTTAGTGGCACAGTGTGAGAGGTATGAAGATAAATCATAAGGAGAAGAAAGTAATAAGTTTTTCTCAAATGGAGTGTTTGCATAAATGGGGGATTGCTATGAAATCCATTCTATATCGTAAACTGTGTTTCCATAATAATATATTTAAATTACCAGCTCTAAATCTTGCCTAGTTTGTTTAATTATCACGATTTATTGAGCATTGTTTTCGCAACGATATATTTACGCCCAACCATTGGCTCGTTGCGTAGTGACGTAATCCCCCTTGCAGCAGACGGGTGAGACTGTGTTATAGCGTGTTGAGGATGTATGAAGTGGAAATATAAGAATTATTCCGACTTTACTGATTCAAAATAGGGAATCATTACGTTTGTAAAGTTAACAGGTATAATCGAGGCTTGATCCAACTATAAACTATGGTTGTTGCATCAACTATCGAGTAATGACTTGGCGGAATGCGGATAATTTTGGGTGAATAGTAAAGAGGGGAATTGTCATTCAGTAATTCATTAGAATTTTCTACCAATATAGTAAAAGTTAGAAAAAATTACCAAAGTTTTAAAAGGCGTAACTGTAAAAGTATATTGTTTCTTATGTTTTTCTTAATTTGATCGACGGCATGTGTACATCTTGTGCCAGGGTAAGGGAAACCGTTTGATGTTTATTATTTTGACATGCGAATTTGTACTCCATGCAGGTTATCTTAAACTGCAAACTACATATATTATTGTTACTCATAATTATTCAATTCAATCACCAAATATCCAATGCCGATCGCTTTTGTAGCAGTTATAAATTTCCTCGTAGGCCAGTATTAACTTTTATAATGGGGTATATTTTCAGCGGTAAATTCATCGCCTAGCAGGTCCGAAGTTCTAAGGTTATCGTCTCTAACCTTGAAAAAATTTATTCCAATTTTATATGAACATTGTGGTGCTCGACAATATGATCGTGTATTGAGTACAAGATAAGTAGTAACCCTCGCTTCATTTTATAATATCAATCTTGATTATTTGAAACTTTTTAACAATCGACACTTGTATTCACGAAAATATCAGTCTCGTTCATCACCACGCTAATCTCAATGGGTGTTTTCTCTTGCTGTCAATGTTTCTCCAAAATTATTATTGATAGTTGTTGAAAATGCTTACTAATCTGAATTCATTAAACTAAAAATCTGGAAAAATAAGAAATTTTCACCTCAAATCTCGGTTATCTGGGCACATTTTCAGCTGGTATTAACAGATAGCAAAACCCAATCTACGAATATGCTCTTAGTTTATAATATTGCGTGCGTCTTAAATGGTGTTGACTACCGGGTGCTTTACTATAATGTACTATTTTTGTGTGCATGATGGCACAGACTAAACTTACTGCGCAAAACTTGACAGTGCCAGGCTTCACTTCGAAAAGTTATTTTTGTTTGTATTCATGATTAAGTAAAATACTAAGTACCAACAAATTTTGTAGAAAAGTATAAAGTATCTTACTTAATCACAAATGGAAATATACTGAGTTTAGTTTAGATTGTGCACACGGGTTTTTAGCTGTCTAAAATGTTGCGTCTGAAGGTTTGGTGGCCGAAAAATATTGCCATCACTGAAATGAAAAAACATTTGGAAAATATTTTAAACATATGAAAACATGGATGAAATTATTTTATAATTCCCGTATTTTTAACAATGATATGAGTTTCTAGATACGGCAACCCCGAGTTGATCATGTATGAGCAAATGAGTTCAGCGTACGTGAGTCTAAGTAGTCAAAATATCGGTTATGGTGATGGAGACGCGGTAAAGTCATCGCCTAGCAGTTCGGAGATCACGATCACGAGAGATCCGAGGGGGTACTTTTTCTTACTTTTCAGTTTGTATAACTATCAATGGATTTTAACGCGCCAATGTCCTGTGTGCTGTGCTCTTTTTGTTTTGTTGTTTTTTACAGGATTGATGAAATTGAATGATTGTATAAGTGCTTCGCAGGCATAACAAACAAAATAATAGCACAGTCTAATAGGCTTAAATCGCTTACATTATCGTTCAATTCATTAAACTCTGGTCCTTCTTTATCGTATTAATTATGCCATGGGTATAATTTGGTACCTGCATGGTGTACTTCGGCACCCTATAGCCTATTGCGCAAAATATTCACCGTTCAAGGCGGAAAAGAACCAGAACGAATGTAAACAAACCCGGTAGCGACTGCCGAGTCAGGGGGATGACGTCACAGCAGTCGCAATATGGCCGCGGTCTGTTTGTGCGCAAGGCTAAAATTGTGATTTTAAATCTCTTATTATTTAAAAAGTAGGCAATGTGCAACAGCTAAATTTTGGATTTAGGGTTTTTATGTTGAAAGTTAACATTTGCCGTTGTTTCCTAAATTTGTGCAAATACTCCATTAAGGAGGGGCGAATAAAAGGTTGGGATGATATAGAAAAGAGCAGGCGAAACAGTGCATGCTCCAGTGTAGAGGAATATGGTTTTATATATGGGAGGAAAATGGTTTTAGTGGTAGGGACAAACAATGAGGAATTACTCTAGCCAAGACATTTTTTTTAAAGAGAATCGGATTGTTTATGGGGTCTCTGAAGAGTTACGTGAAAAAAAATGGTGAAAACTCTTATAACCTTAGAGCTAGTGCTGCTTGGTAATTGCAGAAAGAGGTAAGGCGTAGACTTGAGGCATTTGAGATGTGGGTTTGGAGAAAAGAGATATTGAGCTGGGTAATGAAAAAATGATGAAGACTTTTTTTTGAGCGAAATTAGGACTGTGTAGTACTACCTAACATTTAACTCAGACACCATGCTCTGAGTGGATAAATACCCACCCAGGCGGGATTCGAACCCGCGGCCTTCGGGTTAGTAGGCGAGGACGTTACCCCTCGGCCACCAAGGCCGACCAAGTTGCGAGGAAGACGGATTAGGAAGTGATGGATGTGGTGAGAGATGAGAGGAGTTAGGTGGTGGAGGTTCGGAGAAGGCAGAAAATGTGGATGGAGAACGTGTTTAGAGACGGGGGAATTTTGAAGAGGGTGATAGAGTGAAGAACGCTTGTTAATCGTGGAAGAGGAGAGAAGAAGATAAGGATTTTGAACGACTTTGGAGGAGAGATAGAGAATATAAAGAGATTAAGGGGAAATTGATGGCGAGGAAATGAAAATAAGGTCCTGAAATGGTGAAGTTTGATCAGTGACTTTTCAAAAACCTACTGTCAGGTGCTAAAATATCTATGATAATGATGGTCGGATTATTACTATTAGACGTAGTCTGCTGAGGGGCCTAAGGTTGCCTTAATAAAATATTGCCATCAGCTCTCATATGCCTTGTAAAAATAGCAACTGCGTATTTGTGCTATCTGCTTCTCCAGCTCGGCACATGTCCTACCTCTCTTCATCCCATCTATAAAGCATGTATTTATTCCCTTTTCCCAACACCATCCGTCCTATCACGGAATTCAGCTATTTTAGCAGCCCAATCCACTTTCTTAACCGCCGTAAGGTGATTGTCAGAGAATTTACTTTGTGGAATAGAGACATATAACAAAGGTAAATGTTCGCAATATTCCACACCTTGAAAGAAAAAGACTGGCAATTTTCCACAAGAATATATTCCACAAGAGTATTCTTGTGGAAAATTGCCAGTCCTTTTCTTCCATTAATATATTCCACCAAATCAAGCCTGAAGCAACTACTTTTATTCCACACCTTATTGTAATAATCTCTGCTGGTAATAATCGATGTTACACGCACGTCGTTTTCAGAAAGACTATTCCTTAGACTAGGACATGTTTTTTCAAGAGGACTAGGAACGGAGAGTTTGTTATAAAAAACATGTGTAATGTCACCAAATATTATCTTTGTTGACTTCTCCTAACTCCTCCTACCTTTCCTCCTGCAGCGTCCTCTCTTCACCCTTTATGCCTTTTTCCGTGTGTTCTCCTCATATCCATCCTCTTCCACTCCCTCATCTCAAAACCCGACTCTATACTATCTTCCTCATCCCTCCCTGTCCAGTTGTCTGTTATTTACAATTCTAAACTCCATTTCTGACTTAGCCCGCCTTTTCTTTACATCTAGCTTAATGTCTCTGCCACTACTTCCCTTCCACTTGTCTCTTTGCCTCTTTTGCTAGCGCTATCTCTTCCTAATAAATTTATAGATGTAACTATTTCTCCACATAAATAATCCTTACATTAATATTAATCAATGAAAGAGTAACTTTTGGTACCCTTGAAGGAGGACTTGCGTTAGGGCTATTATCAAATGGGTATTCCCTATGCGCTAAGGCACATATAGGGACATAAATAACCTTTTTAAAAGGAGCTCCAAAGTTCCTTACATTTATCAGTACATAGGTTAGTAACATAGAAGTTATATTATCTCTCAGGTATAAAATATACCTTTTTAAAAATGTATAAAATATTCTCGAAACTTTCTTTAGCAATGAGCCGAGACTACATTTTTTAAATTATAAGCTAAGGTTTTGAATTCACACTAAAACTGGGTAATAAACCTTTAGGTCCTAAATACAGAACAGCATTTTTAAATAACGCAGGGTTTGGCCAGGGTATAAGTATGCGAGTTTTACATAAGATGAAGGGAAATGGAAAATACAGCAATCCCTGCTACAGTGCCCATGTTCCTCCAAGATACTACTCGATTTCTATTTAATAACGTCTATAGACACTTTACTCAAAGAGTAACGTGAGTTGTTAAAAACTAGATCAATTTTATTCAATTGTATTATATCCTTTAGAATCGTTTTTTCCGCTACCCTGTTGCCTAGGTAGCGGCGGTAACGATACAATATAGCCAGATACCATAAAAAGTATACTCCTCAGAAAAGTTTTTCGCTGGAGGTTTGGTGGGGGAAAGCACTATCCACCCCTCCAATGGAATACAAGAACCTCCCCTTGCAATTGTTTATTCGGTCATTTTTTTATCTAAAAGGAAAAAATAATAAAACAAACGGAGGGCTTGTGTTGGGGGGTAGACGGGTGGTGGGAAATAATGTAGAGGAGGAATATGCATGCGTGCGTGATGGCCCGGACCATCGCAACAAGGACGGCTCCTTTTCCCTCTTCACAAACCCATCCCCCAACCCTCACCCTCCACAAAGTGCAAACATCCCCCACCACACACGAAATATCTCCCCCACCCCCTTGCCACACCCCCCCCCCTTGCCATACCCCCGGAAAGAGAGTGCTCGACAACAAGATGGCAAACCTCAAAGGAAGTGGTCCTCCATCTTTTTCGGGCAACTTCTTCCTCTCTTTCTGCCTGCACATCAACTCTTCCTTTTTTATTCATAATTCTCCCCTCCATCGTCCCTTCATCCTCCTCCTCCTGCTATAACGCTGCGAGGCTGACTCGTTTTTACGCTTTATGGCACGAGATGTCGCTTTTTACTCTCGCTCGCGTGTTTACTCACGTCGCCGTTGTGAGAGGATCTTCCTTCTCTCTCTCGTGACTATCCCCGCGCGTCCTGCCCATTCTCCCCTGTACACTACTACCGTATCTCCCCCCTCCCCCTTCCAACCCATTTCCGAGTCGAATCCTCGCAAAGGTGTGTTGCTGGGTGTAAATCATAGCCATGAACTTCCCTACGTGCTGCCAAAGTATTGGAAAAAATGTTGAAGTAAACTTGTACAAAGATAAGAGCACCCTTTAAGTATATTCGTGCCGAATTGTATGCCGCTGGAAAAGCGCTATTTGCCTCATTTACACCAACAGGGTATGCACTTGGATCGTGTTGGTTTAGTGAGGGTTCAGGTTCGAATCCCGGTAGTGGTGGAGATTTTTCTCAGGAAATCCCGATACCCACCTTATTGCAGTGCGCAGTGGTTACGTTGGAGGATGGGATAGTTAAACTGTGGTCCAGTTGACTCCTTTAATTAAGAGAAGACTTATGCCGATGCTAGGCTTTTCTCTTCTCTTCCACCTTCCCTCCAAAACCCTTCCTTTACCCACCCGTCTTGAATGGTGCAAATGACCTCAGCTGTTAGTCACCTCCCTAAATTGTCGAACAACCAGAGTTGGTACCGAAAGTTCTGTGCGGCAATGGATAAATTATGCACTGCACTTATAAACACTATAGAATTTGAAAGGATATTGTGGTAGAAATTCGTATAGATCGGCGAAATTTGCCTGGAACATGACTTCAGAGAGAGGAAAGAAGACTATGTAATAAAGAAAGGTAATCGCGTATGGACATGAGGGTCTGCGCTCGTGACAAGTTAGTACAGGTAACCCTTTTTCCATCTAAACCAGCACTAACCGGAAATCAGGATCATGAGCACGACCGCGAATCGCGGGCGTACCCCGGTGCGGGACCAAAGGGAAATATGAAGAGTCCATTCACCTTTCCCATCATCTGGCATTCCCTTTCTTGGGCTTTCATCTGGTGTTGTTGTTGTTTCTTTGGTTCTTTGTTTTTTCCTTTATCTCCACTTCCTCTCATCTTACTCCATTCCTCCTTCAGTGATGAGGCCCTCGCTCAATTCAAATAAACATTTCGCATTCCTTTCGAAGGAACCGCGGGCCACTTGTGACGGAGCGCAATCCTCTCACTCGTGCGCGTACCGATGCTGCGTTGTTTTTCTCGGCCTCGCCCAATTTTTCCCCCGAACTCAACGATCCTCTGCCCCTATCTTTTTAGAGAGAAAACTTTCCAGAAGACACGATCCAAGTCAGCCTCTCTGTCTTCCTTGCGTCCTCTGTAAGCCTCGCAAAAGAATGGAGCGCTCTTTTCCCTACTCCACGCGAAGTTTCAATGCGCTGATGCATTGGGTTGGGATCCATATGAGTGTCAAAGATTAGACAAAAGTCTTGGGTAACTAGAAATATTCAAAGACTTGGTGCTTTCCTGGCGCACGATGTGAATGAATTCTTCACGGGATTCCCACCAGGTGAGATGTTCAGCCAGAGCCGACGTTTCAATGGCTAACTCTGCCATCTTCCTCAGGGCGTTGGCGCCCTCAACGCCCTGAGGAAGATGGCAGAGTTAGCCATTGAAACGTCGGCTCTGGCTGAACATCTCACCTGGTGGGAATCCCGTGAAGAATTCATTCATAGAAATATTCAGATCACACGAGTTCAAAGCTGACATGGGAGTATAATGTTTAACCCTTGCTATGCATCTGTAGAGCAGAAAAGCCTTAATATTAGAGAAGTGCACTGTCGATCAGATTGTTGGAAGGATACCATTTTCCTGCGCACCAATTACAAATACAGCAGATACAGCGAGGCAATATTATCTCAAAATGCATTCACTTTTCATCTTTTCCCTATTCCAATTACTTTTCCCAATTACATTACCTATTTCACTCATTCATGGTTGGTTTCCTAGCAGATTAAGACGCTCGCGAGCAAAGACCCTTCTTATAACTTGCTACCTGGGATATGACCCGTCATAGGTACCATGAGCCGTCCCAGGCCGCGCATTGTGGTTAGTATATTGATATCAACAGGGAAAAAGATGGTTTTGCTTGATAAGAGATATTGGTGGAAGGATTGCAAAATGGCGGTACGAGGTGAACCAGTGGAATGATTAGATGACTTATTTTGTGTATTTTTCCAAGTGTTCGCAAAAAATATCGAGATTGGTTAAAACTATTAACCAATCTCGATATTAACTTAAAAGACGCTAGTATGCAGTTAGAAAGACGATTTGAGTAGCATAGACGTAGTGCAGCATGCTAATTAGTGAATGTTCCTTCAAGAAAAATAATATGGCAAAACTGGTGTATATCTAGGGGTAGTTCATTTTGATTTTGGAGCTCAACTGGTTATATCACAATGTTTAAACGTCAGGCGCTAATCCGAAGTAAAACGTTACGTCCACTCCCGATGCGGTATCATACCCCATTAACTACGGGTTGCTAGTATACCCAGTTACCATCCTGGTTTCATTTCTAGCCTAGCTAATATTCCCTCCATGTTTATTAACGACTCCTTACCCTTATTTTCAACATGTGAATAATAATATATTTCATGACATGCATCGGTAAATATGATATAAATTATTCGTATTGGGGATAGTGCTCCAGCAAACTCGCCAATCCAAGGTCCAATGAGACGATGCATAAAATAGTTTTATGATATGACAGTAAATGTGAAGAGAGAAGGGGGAGAATGGAAAAGTCATGGGGATATATGCGATGAAAGAAACTCTCGAGCGAAAGAATATAGTGAGTCTCAGATATTGGCGAGAATGTATGAAGCAATAACTTAATATTCTCAGAAGCGAAAGACGCATTGAAGGCTGCGGCAATGTGTGAGTTATTTGAAAAAAAAAATCAATTCTTCTTTTTCTGTAATTCACAATCAAAATATTTTGACACAGCTCAGCTTCAAGGGGACGTCGTTAAGGGTATAATGTGTAAGCATAAGTGCTTTAGTCAAATGAGCCCATTTAGAGTAGAGGTAGCCATTTACCTGGCAGTAATTCCATGTTGTGTCATGTGCCTGATTAACTGTTGGTTGTATATGGAGTATATCCTCTTTCTCTCTCTATCCTCTTTAGTGTTATGAGAGTCTCGGTTATGCCTCTCTGTTTAATGCAGCCAGGATAATTTATATTATATATTGCGTCATGAACTAAGAAAATTTATCCTTGAGACTCTTCAGTTCCGGAACTCGTTTCTGTTAGTCCAGGCTATGAATGTAAAATGAATCTCACAAATCGACGGCGTATGTGATTAAGTTTTTAGTTCAATTTCAGTCCATACTTATTGGCGAAAGATTCTCCCTCACAATCTGAGTTTCTTCCTTTTATGATTCAGATTCGCCCATCTAATTCATCCTTCTTATTCAAGCAAGTAAATATGTTTGATTCCACGTTTTATTTCTCACACCGAACCAGGTTTCGGCATATTATTCCATTCTCAAAGTAACAAGCTTTGGGTGGTTTGCTCTTATATAGCACTAGGAAAGTAGGAGGGGGTAGGGTTGTTAGGAGTTACGGAGAAGGAGTCACTGGCTGTGGGAGAGGGGGGAGGAAAATGACCGTGAAATGCCGACTGGAATGCCGGCGAAACCATTGTTTACCTAGATCAGTTATTCTTGACAGGGGTGAAATTGCACCCATGGGGGCGGAAATTAGATTGGGGGGTGGCAAAAAATAATGCAATTCGTCGCTCTACGCGGTGCAGTTTTTTTCTGCAAGCTGAATGCTAGTGTTGACGCAGTATATAATCACCATGTAATGTGGCGTCATGGAGGTTCTATTCCTGGGCTAAAAGTGTCGTTTCAGACGTTTACTATTTCCCGGTAGCGGCTTTACCATGATAGCTGAAGACTTACAGTGCATTGTTAACTGTTGATAAAGAATCATTTTCTGTTATGAATGGAATGACTTTCTAACTAAGCGGTTGCTTTGTTTTATTAAAAAAAGGTGAAACCTCCCATTTTTTTCATAATATTCTGGGTAGGGCTGGGTGGTTTTACAATATATTGGTTCCAATATCAATATTGTTAAATATTGGGATTCCAAAATCACAATTTTGGAACGGCTAATACCTATACCCAGTATTGGGTATTGGTGGTCGGAAAAACCAATATTTGTCATTGAAATATTGTATATTGAAGAACAAATATTTGCAATTGGAATATTGAATATTGGAATCAGGCGAAGAGCCTGGAACCCGGGATGCTGAAAAGCTAATTTTTTGTGTTAGTAATGTAAAGAACATACATGCCTGTGCCAGCCTGTTTGTTTATTTGAGCAGTAATTTAGTTTCTGCAGCATTTGCTAACCATTGTAAGCCTGATAATTTTACCTGTTTATATTGCAATGTTCAATATTTTCCAATACACAAATATTTCATTTTTTCATTATTTCCAATATAACAATTTTTCCAATATTCCAATATGCCAATATTCAATAGTCCAATAGAGGTTATTGATATTGGTCCATTTTCAATATTTTAAGATATTGGTTATTGATATTGGGATTGCTGATGACATAGGCTAGAATTCGGAATGAGGATTTTCAACATTTTCAAAGCGAACTCTGGTCCTTCGTTAATGCAAAAAAACAACAACTATTGATGCTTTTTCCGTATTTAGGCCATAGTGAAGAAAATAGTTCAAACCTACTTTGCTCTCTGTGCGCCTCATCCGAGGAAGAATGGTGAGCGAGGATGACACTGATATATCAAGTCGCCGACTTCACGGTTTCCCGTGGAACTACCGCCCCACTTGGCGACAACCGTTAAATTTGAGGTGGCTCAGAAGTGTAGACCCACCTTAAGAAAAGCGTGATTTTTTCCTTCAGGGAAAATCTAGAATAGACCTTGAGTTCAAGTGTAAAAAATCCAGGGGCCACCATGAAAATGCAGGACAAGTAGATTCGCATCTCTTCGGTGTGGTAGACACATGCGCTACTCAGCCACTACTTTACCTCCTCGACTCTTTTCATCCTTAGAGAAGGACCTCAAAGCGCCTCCGGATCCCTCTCACTGCAACGTAACGAAAGGGCATAGCTGCGAGATGAAGTGGAAAAAGGGAGCGACCTGAGGGTGGTACTCTCCTCGTGTGTGGAGGGTCAATGGAGGAGAGGCTCTGCCTCGAGGGAAGGGAAAGGTCAAGAAGAAGGAGCAGAAGGAATGGAGAAGGAGAACTGGGAAGAGAGGAGGACCTTACCACTCACGTTTTCAGAGGGAGTGGAAGTGGATGCCGCGAGCCAATGCGAAATTCTGAAGAGCTATAAATACAAAAACAATAGCTCACAAAAACACAGACCTGAATCCGGGAGCGCAAGGAAGGATTCGTCGAGGCGCAAATGACTGTGCGAGGGTAAGCAAAGGGTTGAGAGAGAGAGAGATGAAGGGGCGGCGACATGTAAGAAAACCGTTTGAGGAGCAGTTGGAGGGGGGGGATGCTGGCCCTTGAAAAATATTTCGGGAGTCATGAAAAGTTTAAGGGAGGAATCAAAGGATGCAGGGGGGAAAAGACGGCAGAAGGGCTTTATCAAAGGAAGTGGCGAGGGGCATCGTGGAAAGATTAAAATTAGGTCCTCCTAAAATGCGAAAAAAATGCGCAAAGTGCTGCTGGGTCATTTTTTCTTCCCTCTTCCCTCTTAGTCTCCTTGCATATTTAAAAAGTTGAATTCATATTGCGCGCGCGTACTTGCATGTCCTCATAAAATGTGCTCACGTGAGCATGGATAATGTAAGGGCATTGGATAAACATACTCGGGAAATTACTGGTCAAACTATTAGCAATTAAGAATTCTTTGGGAGGGTAGATACTGGGCAAGTGCAACGATAAGCTAGGGAAATTGGTTACTTCTCCCTTTTGGGCCTCATTTAAAACACGCTTCCAGTTCTTAGGATCCTCATGAGATAGTAAACATACGCTAGTCATACGAGAGCTGGAACGTGTGCAGCGAATATGGGCAAGATATGTAAAAAGCCGTTATTTTATAACCCTGGAGTTAACCTGCACCATCAGCTAGGATGGAGATTACTATCAGACCTTAGGTTAAAATCTAGTCTTTTGAGAGAGTTAGAAGACGACCGAATATTTCTTTTCTGACTACGTCGTACTCATTTCGCAAATCACGATCTACTTTGTGCAGTTTGATTCGGACGGTGAAGTTCGGGAAATTTGTTGTAGATCGAAAAAGTTTAAAATGTTATATCGTTTTCTAAAGATTATATAGCATAATAGCTGCCATTATGGCTTTGTAGCTGCTCGACAGGTATCCTATCTAGCTAGTGAACTTTCTGTATGAAGCTTTTATTACAAGCATGCCAACCAGGGCTAAACTCACGTCTCGCATACTTGATTTACATTCGATATTCTTTTATCTCTTGCATAAATGTATTTTCATGATAAATTAACAACCGTAGTTCCCAAAATTTCTCTACCGTATACTGCTTTGCTTGTTTAGGTGGAAATTCATACCTAACCGTACGCCCTTAATGTGATTTGCAAGGTAGTATGTAGATTTTGCTGTGTAGTCGTATACGGGCACAATCATGCACATGAAGCGACGTCAAAGCCCGGTGAGGAAGAAATATATGGAGTCCCACTCATCGGTCAAGTGGACGAAGAGTGGACGAGAGGCCACCGGAAAAGAAAGACCATACGCTTCCTCTCTTCCGCGTGTCGTTTCTGTTTTGTTTCTCGTTACATCCTTTGTACAGCGGCGCGCGACCGCGGAGGAGGTTTAGCTGAGGGGGTAGGGGAATGTATGCCCTGGGGGTAAAAATATGTGCAAGAACAAATTTCTCTTTCCTCTGCCCCTTAACCTTATCCTTATTAACCCTTACTAACTCCGTGTCCATTGCGTTTTCAACCCCCCATCCTCCTACCGCCGTTATTTGCTTTGAGGAGCGGTGGGGAGGGTTATAGCGAGTGGAGGGGTCTCCGCGGGAAAACGACCGAAAGAAATCAAAGTGCCGTGAAGGTTAAGGGAGGAGACAAGAGAGCGAGTTGAAAATAAAAACGCCAAGGACTCTGAAATTACTCCAGGACTCAGCAGAAAAGAAAATATTATAAATACCCTCTTCCTCACGGTTCCCTCGTTAATTTTAATATTTTTGCATTCGAATCTTTGGAATTTAATATTTTTTTACGAGAGCGGCCGTATTTAAGTACGGCAGTGAAACACGAACAGCAAATTTTTATATTTAAGACGTTTGAGCTCGCTCGGTGAATGGGCGATTCTAAGATATCTCTGGCAAAGAGGTTCCCCATTAAAAATGAACGAGTTTTTCAAGTATAACCTCAGCTTCGTTGATGACCACTGTGGGAAGCTTCTAGGATTCTTGTAACCCATTGAGGCTTGTATGTTGCCTCTTAGAACCTCGAATCTTCAAAGCAACATCATCATTACATCTACTACTTCTCGCTTTGAAGGAACACATCTAATCGAAATAAAGGACTTACCTCCGTAATTATGTACGGAAAACGGCTCCATTGCCGTGACTTCTTTGATGAAAAGATATAGCTATAAAGAATATTTTATCAAGAGGTTTTATACATCTCCCATTCATTCGTGGCTATTAAATTCTCAATATTAAATTTCAGCGGTTCTGTAACTGCTTGTCATTTCTTCTGTGGGGTTTACTTTTGGCTGAGAATCCCGTCATTAATAGATAACGGGTCAGGCAACTGTCACAAGTCAAATAATTATTTCTCAAGTTTAATTGTATCAACGCACACTGAAAATCTAGGCCACCACTATTCAGCTTTCCTTGACAAACTTATTGATTTAAGAGACAGTTTCAGGCCTGCCTTGATGGAATTATTTGATCTTGAATGAACTTGAACAGCAAAACAAAACATGAACAGTAAAAACAATGCAATTCCAAATTTATAGATTTAGAGAAGTTTATGTGTATATTAATTAATTAATTAATAATTTAATTTACACATAAACGTCTGGCGAAGTTCGCAAGACCCCTCGGCAATTGCGGGGGAGACACCCCAATTTTATTACCATCTGCGCGTTCCTAATCCATTATTTATCGTTGAAATTTCATGAAAAAATTGATTTCTACGACCGTAATAAATACTGGCGCATCCAGGAAAATAAAAAGAGGGTTGCTTTGTATGAACCAAAGTTGTGAAACATATGGAGCGTTTGCAATGGCATCACAATGGACATTAGAGCCGATGCGGTAGAAACGGATATTTAAAAATTTACTCTTTCAGTGGGTAAAATTCGGGACATACATGCCATAAAATAAGTATCCTGGCAGCCACCTCACATTGTTTGCCAGGCAGGGGGAAGACGCCATTCTTTACAGTACGAAAGTGCATTAGTGTCACAATGCCGGCGGACAGATAAGGTTTATAAAGCATGGAGAACAAAATTTTTCCATTCTTATGGATGTAAAAATATTAGCAGAGCGTGGTTTCGATTCACGGACCTCTGGGTTATGGGCCCAGCACGCTTCCACTGCGCCACTCTGCTTGTATGGCATTCGAGGAATTCTTAGACTTCTTCTAATGAGTTTTCACTAATTATAAATCCTTAAGTCAGGTTAAATAGTATTAGAATTGGTTAAATATCAGTTAGTATTAATTAAATTAATATTAGTTAAATAGTATTAGTTTAAAGTATAGAGGAAATCTAAGTCCTCTAACTGGAAAATAAACGGTGCTTTATTCTGGACTCCACCCGGAGAATGTCGTGGACGTCACGTTAGAGCCTTGACGAGTCTAAAATTTTAAATGGCATAATTTGAGTTTTTTAGAGGTTGTGACCACAAAATTCCATTGTAGAGGCTCGGAAATTCCGAGGCCTTTCTGGAACAGGATACGAGCAGTATCAAAACCTTGTTGCTGATCGGGAACTGCTTTTCAACCACCCAGTTTTTGAGAACCGATTGACTAGAGATCAGTAGGCATAGGTAATAAATTTGGCAAAAAAATAACTGTAAAAATTAGAAGCATCTGTTTTTTTTTTAATGAAAATGATAATTTTACTTATTAAATTTTTCGTCCCTTCTCCTTAATGGGCCACCCATCGGCAACGATAGGACGAAACTCGGTGCTATAACTGTTAGAGGGTGACCTTGGCCCTAATTCTGATGCTTTCCCGATGTTCAACTTTTCCACCAAAACGTCATTAGTTTCCACCAAAACGTCATAACTTTCCGACACTACGTCACACGTTCCACCTTCCACCAGAGAATCGTTCACTACATCGTTCATCGTTCAATGACTGGTGGAAAGTCAAGCTTCCCTTCCACCCGTCATCCACTTGGAGGAACAGCGCTAGTATCGTGGTGGAAACTTTCCGACGGAAGTAAGCGTGCGGAAGGTAAACATTGTTTTGTTCGCGTTTTCGAGGTAAGTTGGACATCGGCCTAAGTTTGTGACGTTCGGCTCTCCAGAGGGGGGCATTGAGCCGTTCATTTAACGGATCAAGAGTCGTTCAATGAACGAATGGTGGAACTTTCCACCAGTCATTGACTGGTGGAAGATCAGAATCGGGCCCCAGAGGTCCCTGAGGCATTTGGACGACGAACGTTCTCGAGTGTGTCCCTCTACCCTCTTCGCACTGTCTCCTTTGGTTCCTGAACTCCCTCTTGCGCGCCCTATAACGCAATATCTCATTACCCTGCCCTCATCACCGTCATCTGCCGATCCTCCTCGTTGGCAATCACTTTGCCTTTTGCACTCCGTCCTCAACATTGTTTACCCTGTACCTCATTCGCTGTAGGCCTCGTCTTCTTTTTTCATCCCGGTCAAAGAGAGTCAAAGGGTATGCTTCAGGTTGCCAAAGGGGTCTCACATCGGGGAAGGATATTGAGACTTCATGGGGTTGATTTCGTATTTGGCCCCGTCCGATTGCCCCCGGTCAAGATCGCATCCTCCCTACCCGTATCCTCCTTCGCTTTCTTCTCCCTGTTCTTTTTTCCGGAGTCAATGCCTTTCTGCTTGCACCACTCAGCAACCCCTACAGCTCTATCTCTTTGTATCCGTGGCGATGTTCATTCCTCTGTGTGACGCAATCCTGTTCTCGTCCAATTGAGAACCCATCGAAGTTTCCCGTGGTTGCTTTCCAAACACTTCGAATGTGTCAGTGACCGATCCCGCTTTAGTTTAAGTTTTTACTGAAATTATCTCACTGTGTTGCTGCAATGTATCCTGCGAACTCCCTCATTCTGAAGCAGATTTGGTGGCATAATATTAAATATAAAATATTTTACTCCCCATTTTACACGTATATCTCCTATTAGTTTCCTACAGCCGACGATGGCGGAATGACCGCCGAAACGTCCTTATATTATGTACTTTCTTTATGTAGTGTCCTCTCAGTTTATTTTCGCGTGACTGTTTTTAAAACTATCACAAACTAGAAAATTCATACTAATAAAATAAAAAATATGCAAATGCCATGTGTTTCCTGTAAACTTATTGGACAATGCTGGACCGTAAATGTAAAAAGTAGAACTGCTAAATGAGTGTTCAGAGAAATGGGCGAAACAATAAAAAACAACTACAATTATCATAATGAGAAATCCTTTTGTAAGATAATAAATAAAGCTCGCTATCGCAATGTCGAGCTGACAGGTTAAAAATTCTTTTCTTTTCGTGCTCGGTTTGAGTTGATAATGGCTGTTATCGATTGCTAGAAAAGTACATACCATGGTGTGCAGTGTTTTTTAAAAATATGTTAATTATTCTTACTATAGGTAAGTCCTCGTCCTTTAATTTGCAAAGTTAAATGGCATATTCAGCGAATCCCTCTTGTAGACCTTGTGATTTATTGTATGTCTCTTGATGAAATCTCCTACTTGTCTTTGAGGTAGCTGCTAGGGGACATTGATGTCGATGGCTTCCGCAAACGGTAAATACTCTTCGATGTGCATTCGATGATTCGGCCATCAGCTTTGAGCTTTAGTGAAACTGAGTATCATTCAAGTAACCATAGCTTACATCCTCTAATTGACAGCCTGCTCTTAGCTAAAACCGGCAAGTGGTCCTCGGCCCCATCCGAAGAATGAAGTACTGAACTTCAATTGCTCCTCTCATTGCTTCCTAAGTAGCGGTTGGATTGCCATTGATCAATATTCTCTACCGCCTGTATTCGAACCCGGCCCCTACACTTGGGAAGTAAGTAATCGAACCACGGCGATACTTCAGCCAGAAGCTCCTTGTGAGCTTTCCTCGGCTCTCACAGGTATGGCTGGATGGGAAAGAGGGGAATGACATAATTGGCGAGGGAGGTGGATTGGATCTACTCGTTGACGCTGAGGCGGTACTCTAAAGCGGGTATTTCCAATCATGAGGGTTCTCACAAAATATGCAAGTGTTTGGAAACTAGGAACAATATTTGATCAAAGATTTAAAAAAATTACAAAGTAAATTCTCCCGAAAGTTAAAAAAAATAACCTCATGCGAAAAAAAAGTGTAAGTTATTGAATAAATAGTGTGGAAGACTCTCTTTACTTAAGAAAAAAAAAATATTTCTTGAAAAAGTCAGAATTTAATCCCGGAAACTAGAGATTAGTGAGCTTCTGCGCTACATTGGTTCAGTCCATCTTTCAGAAAAAGTGAGGGAGAGAGAAATTAGGACTAGTAGCCGAAAATAGGTACTCTTTTCTTTTCCTTCGCAGTAGTCGTAACGACAGTATAACCATGGAAAATCACCCGATAAATTTAAAGCCAACGTAATTACACACTGTGTACAAACACTTTTTCTTTCAAAACTACGCAAAAATGGCTACATACACGTATTGCTCTACGTGTCACCGCTTGGGCTTGTGGCGCGGGGTATTGGGACATCGTCTACAAAGAAGTTATGGAATAGGAAAACGAAATTGGGAGAGGGAAGAACTAAAAGCAAGATGTGTTTTGACGGGAAAGTGTCTCGTTATGTTTTTGCGGTAGTCATTTGAAGTGCGTTGGGTGAAGGAATAATTAAACCAATCTATTTTACCGCGTGGGGAATCTCTCTTCTTTTGTCGATTCTGTCAGTTCTGTGCATGCAGAGTGGCGGTTATATGATAGCTGTTTCCCAACAACGCAAGTGGAGCAGATACATTGGATAAAGTTAAAAAAGGAAGATGTGGATGGGAAAGGCAAACAGGGCTCCTTTATTTTAAAGAAGTCCGTTGTCTCTTCATTCCCAGTTCTGTTTCCCTCTACTTTACTCTCCTTCTTCTCTCTCCCCCCTTAACAATTCCACCTCCGACTCCCAACCAACTCTTCCACCTCCATCTCGTCAGTATATACCTCCCGCTTTGAGAGAGTTCTTTCACATTTACCTCCGTACCTTATCTTTTTTTTGTCAATTTCCCTTCAAAGACCTTTTGTGCTTTTCTTTGAGACATCACCGGTTCAGTCCTTTGTGCGTGCACCAGCGATGGAGTACGTTCGTGCGCTTCGTAAAGGTTTATTTTTATTTTAATGTTGTTTTTTGTTTTTCGCGGATGAGGATGAGTGAAGGCTTGAGGGGAATATGAAAAAGAGAGTCTTAATACGTCTTCTTCTGCGCTCCGGGACTAATACACCCTTCTCCTACCCTTACTCTCCTTAGGAAAATTGGTACAGAGATGCACGGGATGCGTATCTCATTAACACATGATTAATTAAAAATGGAAATTACGACAAAGGGAATGGGATCATCTACCAAGCCGGCTACGCGCATATTCACGATGAGTACGGGAATGCGAATGCACCGCCCCATAATGAGGCACTGTAAAGCCTGAGGGCGTTGACTTGCAGATCTGTTATGCCAAATAAAAATTGATAATCAGCGAATAATAAGCCACTTTGCAATCGTGGAGTTTCGCGTCTATGCCGTCCGTGAGTGCGGAACATCAATTCAAAAACTACATCTGCGGCACGTTTTGTACTTTTTCTATTGGAATGTTCGGGGGGCGTGGTCACCCAGTAGGTAGGGAGCTTGAGCTACCGCAGGATCACAGATGCAATAGCCGCGGACTTGGATTTTTTATTATTTAGGTGCTAGTGAGTGTAAAATTTTATGTTTTGGTACGGAAACGCGCGCTAATATTGCAGTCCTGTATAAAAAATCAAAATGTTTAATGGCATAATTATGCGTTCCAACGGATATGGAATCATCTGGAAAATGAAAACCAATTTCAATCATTAAGATCGTAGTTTCACACGCTGCCGAACTTATTATTGGATACCGAAATCCTTGTGTATTCCGAGTCGTTTTTCCTGACGAAAGTTTCATAGCTTTTTCAGTCTTAGTTCTGTCCAGTTACCGAAAATTATTTCCTCCATAGAAAGTGTCTGGCATTTTTCATATCATTATATCATATCATTATTTATGCCTAACAGTCGTCACTCAAAGAATAACCGACGCGGTAGAAACTCGCAACAAATTAGGACAATCGCTGCATAATTGAATGTTGCCGCCATAACCGTAATTCGTATTACATAACCGTATGGATCTAAAAATTCAATTATATTTTAGTTTCATCTTTGTAAATGTGAAAATGCATGTTTAGGCGTATGTTCTATATCATTGTACGCGATGGGTACTTGATGAAGGTACTTGACGATAAATGAAAAATCCAAAACGTCAAGATTGTGATTTTATGACAAAAAAGACTCTCAAACAGAACCGTTCCACATGGCGTTCAAAGGCTGACTGCCTGCCCACGGCACCGGAACACGTGGGACAGTCACACAAATTGACTTATTTCTCCAACTCAAATTTGACTTCCTCATTACAACAGAATAACGTGGTGGGAATTCGAACTAGATTACAAAGACTTCAAACAATCATCGTTTCAATTTTTGGAATCACACTCTAAAATAAAGTCACGGAGTACTGAGGATGAAACTTTGCAGTCATTAGTGAGATGGCTCTTCATGAGATGGTTGCTCTTTGATGTACCCTAGCTGTTTTAGGATGGTCAGTAGCAAATAACTGTCATTGCTTCTCCTCGCATGTGCTGATCCTTCATCCGTTCCGTTTTTACACCCGTAACTTTAACCGTTTCTGCATCCTTCATCCTCTTTGACTTTTCATTTTCAGAAAGTTATCCTCGCTTAAGTGTTCTTAGGTTCTCCTGAGAGCCTACTCCTAGAACAGTTTTTTTTCCAGTTTTTTATATTTTTGTGGCGTATTTTACGCTACAAAAATACAATAAAGATAGCGGCAGTTATGGAAGAGCGTCTTGCGGTGGACGGAGGTGGTTTATTTTTTGAAACGTGCTCGCACTTCAGATTTCGACCTCGTCAATCGTGCCGGAATGTTATATGTGATTGATTTTTACCGTTTATTCACAAGTATTCTATTTGCACATACGGAAGTCGTCCACAGCAATTCCTTTTATTGTAATAACATTGTTCAGTTCTTCGGACGCACCATGACTCTAGAAATACTCTGGCTAGTGGTGTCTGTTTGTACCAAATGCGTTTTACTTGGAGCTGATTATTATTTTTACTATGGTGATCTAACAGTTAAGGCGGATTTAAATTGAAGAGAGTAATAATTCTCTATATTTTTACATGTGCAGGTCCCTATTCCCTTACGATTTGCTTCTTAATGTCAGCATACGCCCTACCTCTACATCCCGCCCATAAAGTCTATCCTCTTTCTTCCCCTTCCCCGCTTACCATCCCAACTTCTTCCGCTCTATCACGGAATGAGGAAGTATTTGATATGGTAGGTGAGGAGAGAAAACTTATGTAGGAGATTAGGAGAAGATAGGGTTGGTGGTTGGAGCTGATAGCCGTGCTTGAATGAGAAAGTGACAATCCAGTTCATGGCCTGTTCGTTTCTCTAGTTTCATCTAATTCTTTTTTAAACTATTTCTTTACTCCGGGCGTTATTGGAGGTTGTGATTCATCTTCAAAACTTACCGAGCTCCGTACCTCTCTGGTGTACCTACTCAATAGGTGGTGTTATCTACATAACAAATTATTATATTTCTCAATTGGTTTCCATTTATACTCGACCTTGACTATGACTATCATTAGGTCTATTGCCAATATTTACCAGTGCCTCTTTGAAGTGAACAAATATTAATTGAAGGATATCTGTATAATACCTCAACAAAAAACTTCGCTAATAATCTCATGATTTGTCCACTGTGCACCGCTCGACATCACTGCGCCATCAGTACATCTACAAAATACCCTGCAAGCCACCTCAGCGGTGTGTGGCAGGGGGTGAGTAATCACCAACATGCATTACACTATACCCTAGAGTTAGTGTAACTACGACTAATTATGCATTAGCATAAATTGCTAATGCTTGTCACGAGGCGAAGCCTCACAAGCATGCACTGCTACACTACAGATGTCATCACAATGGAGAGGGACCGTCAATATACATGCATTATACAACTACACAGATGGACAGAGACTCAAGACCCATGCAGAAAACATGCTAGGCGTGCTGTTAGTATGTACTAGGTAACAGATAAGGATTCAAGTATTAGGAGTACTACTACTACTAAGAGCTACACTACCTAACGACAAACCTAGATAAAAGTCTCATTGTCAGTAATGTAACTCATTTCAAATAAAAATGACAATCGGAGGTTAAAGTGATATGGTGTGCATTGTTGTGCTCCCTCAATAAAGGCGAAAAAAAGTTTTAAACATTCTATTGCATTATTGATGACATTCGAATCTCATGATTCGAGGATTCATTTGAAATATTGTAATATGCTTCGTATGCAAGAACATAATATAATATGTTCGTGCGATACGAAGACTGCAATGATTGTCAATGGCATACATCCAGTACAAGCGTAACTATTTTACATTTTCTCGTCATAATCGTATTGTTTTCAATTTCACGAGTGTCAATAATAATATTTGTTGCCTCCATAAAGGCTTTCCCATGAAAAGATCGTCTCCACAGTACATTTGAATAGAATTTTCTATAGCCATTTGGTTTTTTAATTTGCATCTCTAATTGCGGCTCATCCTCGTATCAATGGTGGCGTTTCGATGGACCTCGTGTCTCCCGCCCCTATTTCGCGTGTGTCGTTCATTATATTTCCGGGGTGATTAAAATTTTCCGATACGCAGGCCATCCATTTCAAGTGTCATTGCCGGGAAAACCGGGGACTCACATGCCGAGAGGCATGGAGAATAAATATGTGCACGACCCGGCCAGTTTTTGGGCGACATGACCCGTGTTGGAGAGGATCCTTCGTCTCTCTTTCAACCCGGGAGGAGTAAGGTCTTCCTTCTGTTTCCATTCGCCTGGCGTGGATACGTTTGACTGATGAATAGTCTCCGCCAGCATGTCGTTGTTTGCCTCCCGCTGTTTTTGACGAACTTCAAAAGGGAAGGACATTGGCAGTTACAACGGTAGAGGAAGTTATGAAGCTCATTAATTCTCGGGGATCGCGAAGCGTATTGGAGTGGCTTTGGATGGGGGAATTGAAGTGGATGTTATTTTGAGTCGGCTGGAGCCAAGGGATTTCTTTCTTCACGGGAGGAACACCACTGATCTCGGCCTTTTCCACGTGCGCCTTTTTAACCTCATATAGTTGTTTCAACTGATTTTTATTTCCTCTTCCTATATCCTTATTCCTTGCGGCTTCAAAGCCCTACTCTCGTGGGTTATCAAACAAAGGTTTTATGCCCCCAGAAAATGTAAAAAAAATAATTTTTGCTCATACCATTATGCGTGCGTGCGTCCGCTTACCATCGTTTTTTTTAGAGGATTAATTACTTTTCCGGGCGATCATTACTACTGTGATACTTTGACCACCGTCGCGCGTCTTATTTTCTGTTCCGTGCATCATAGTACATGAAAAGAATGAAAGAGAGCGAGCAGTTCGTGTTTGAAATGTGTGTCAATGAAAATCCTCCGCAACTGGGACAAGGCATTCAAGGTACACTCATACAAAGATTCAACTTTGAAGTAAAAAAAGTGAACTCCCGCTTTTCAGTTTTTCTCTGCACGTGCTTGCAGATCTCCTGGTTTTGGTGTACGTCTGTAATCGTGGTTATTCGCTTTGAACTTTTTTAATGGTGACCTGAAATTGTATGCCATTCAAAGGCTGCACCTTCGTTGCAATTGAAGACCTCCGTGAAATTCCATGCGCAGTATTAAGGCAAAAATAGTCATTTTTAAAATACCAAAACCGTGGTACGGAATGTGTTTTAATGCTTTTAAGCTATGTTGCATTATATTGTTTTGTATTTCGCAATTGTTGAGACGCAGATGTATTCTTTCACTTAGTCTCGATACAAAATGTTGAAAAAAAGGCTACATTGGATAAATTGCTCTTTGCATGTATTTTGAAAGTTTTTCTCTAGTAGTGTAATAGGTTCAAAAGCATGAAATCGATTTTCCCGTAGATGATCGGTCACGAAACGAAGTGGGCGCATAGATGGGTTATTCTGTCGACTTATCCGCAATTCTTTTTTGAGCTCTCCCCACTCATGTCAGTGAAGAATGAAGCAGAAATATAGATGGTTAATTTTGTCGACTTCTCCGAAATTCTAACTAGGGCACTCCCCACCCAATGAAATCACCGATTCTTGGTGCTGCAAAGGCTCATCAAAAATCCAATGAACTTGGATTAAGTTTTGAATGAGGAACAGTCACGCCGAGCAAATGATGGGCGTTGAGAAGGAAAAAATATCCAACGAACAGGAGAGTATTACGTTTTACCTCGTTAGCATAATCATTCCCTGTTCAACTTAAGTGAAATTCTCCTTCAATTTGCAAAAGGGACTCCTCGGATTTTCGCGACTACTGATACGATCACCAGGGTTTCGGAAGATGATTTCGGACAACCAAAGTAGGTGATTCCGCGCCTGTCTTGTGGATTTAGTCCAAAAGGACACCTCCTTTCCGCAGAGTGTAGGCTCGAGTAAAAATTTACTTGCCTCTGAGACGACGAGCAGTAGGAGCAAAAGGAAAAGATAATCATCCCGAGGCAACGACCTCGCTCCCTTGGAATACAAAGCTGAAGGAGATGCCATTTCGACTGCAGACTCCGCTCCCGAAATTCCGACGTTAATCGAAGTGAATTAGAGTGTGCAAATTGCTATGTGCGTCACGAGCCAAGGAGGTTTGGGTCTTAAGGACAGGAGCTATTCTAGAACTATGTTTGAGAGACGTTCTCCTTACGGAATTGGCAGCAATCAGAATTGCAAGGACTCAAAATGTGACGTCCGATTTCATTTCACCATTCCAACTTCTCGTTCCAACTCTCGTACGTTCCTTGGTCAAATGAGAGAAAAAAATGCCTTACTCGAATTATTCCCGCTCCGGGAAAGCTAATTCAGTCATGCCACCGAACGAGAAAAGCCCGTCAGTCTCTTTTTCTTAAAAACCTCGTAAACGATGGAATTGTGCTAAAAATATCGTCGCTAAATTTTATTTAGAATGATAATTTTATACTTTAAATGTAATTCTAAATATTTTCCGTGACAATTCATGGTAATATAGTAAATAATGAAAAAATCTCTTTATATAGTAATTATAAGGGTATTATTTTATATTGATAACCGACCTAGGTTTCAAATGACTAATTGCCATTATAGGGGTGGGGGACATAAGAATCACGAGATTTTATGTTCCTACATTGTCATTGTGTCATAGGTATGCATGCGTATATATATATACGCACGACAATGCCCGGGAGATGTTTCACAAAGAGGAATTTTCATTATTTCGAAGAGATTTTTCAATAATAATGACGAAGTTCCTTGAAGTTACATGTGATATCCTTTTGGTGACATTGTTAATTTTTTTAACTGACGTATTGGAGGTTAGTGATTACAATCAGAGGGAGCCATTAGTAGCATATCAGGTGGAAGGAATCAATTTTAATATAAGGGATTATTGAAAAAAGCCTTCCATGATGAAATGTGGCATACACTGGGATAGGTACCGTTCAAGTACAATGTACGTTTAGGTAAAGGGATTATTTTAAGTTTAGATACGGTAAAAATAGAAATAGTGGGAGAATCTCAACAGCTTACCCTGTCTTATTGTAATGTAAGTTAGATGAATATTTACTTGCGTATTTTTGAACGCAAGCCGCGAAATAATATTTGTATACCGCTGATCGTGTATAACTCAATTCTAGAGGAAGTGCTAGTAAATTGGGAGTGTCAGAATGAGTACAGGTACTCGGGAAACTGAAAAGGAATTGAGCGAAATGCCTGAAACCTCGCAGTATAGGGTTATGTTTTACTTCTCATCATGCTTCTTATTACCCTGAGGCCGACGGTGAAGTTCATGCCTCCCAAGATATCCGTGAAAAGCAAGCAGCGAGCACCATTCCTCCACTTCAAGGTTTTCCTATTTCGATGACGCTAATACTTGGTGACAAATGTGTCTCGCCTAATTTTACATACCGCGAGAGTTGGAATGGGAATATCAGGGTAACGCCCTCCCGTGACAATATTGAGGAATTTCGAGTTGTAATCCTAAGCTTTTCGTATCGTATTTTGTGTTTTTTTTAAGTGAGCACGTTTCTGAAATCAGCGGCTCTAGGGTACTAATCGACTTCACACAGGGAAAACTTTTCGCGAGTTTTCAACCAACCAAAGTTAACCACCAAACTAGAGTTCCTTGAAAGAAACTTTAATCCTCATGTCTCAGCCATCCAAAGAGTCCTCAAAGAAATGAATGACATGTTTTGAAAGTATTGGAGGAATTAACACGTCGCAGTTCACTGGAAATCCACCCGGTCATTTTTGCTGGCTCATCGATCTGTTCAGTTGTCCTGGTAACAACAAGAATTGACGAAAAGATGTAGTTTTGAAATCCCCCGAATGATTACTGACGTTCATTACCCTGTACCTTGGGGTAAGACGTTACTTAAATATTTTATATTTTTGTTAATTTTTTAACGCATTTATGAAAAAATAACCACATCCATTCCATGAAATAAACGTTTATTTTTGTTAATTTTTTAACGCATTTATGAACAAAATAACCACATCCATTCCATGAAACAAACGTTTAACTCTTGACTTAAATGATGATCGAGCGCAATTTAACAGAATTAGCATATCTGCAGCTGATTTTATAAAATGTTTTATTGAACATTTTATCGCGAACATCATGCATTGGAATTTTTAAATGCATGTCAATCGTATTGATGAAGATGATTGGTGTTACTACAATTAAGTTCTTTAAAAAGAATTTCATTCTTCACCTTCATCGAGTGTTATATGCAAATGTATTCCGGATTTTTAACTGTCTTTAAATTTTACTTAAATCATGTTCAAAAGAGAGGGAAAAATTTGCTGTTCTACATAAAATATTTTATTACACGACCCAAGTTTCACCGCTGTGCAGCATCTTCAAGTGACATTACAAATATCAGTTGGTATTTATACCTGTACAAAAGGGGACAGTGAAATGCACTTTTTTCTTCGGATCTCCGTTGGGTGTGGCTTAAATTACGGGCACCCAGTCTATAAACATTAGACAAAAAGATTTTTTTCAATATTCCATTTTTTCACCGCTCCGTATTTCGTTTGAAATTTTAGGCGTTTTCAGGCAGGCAACCCGCACAACGCCAAACATTGATTATCCCTTTTTTGCATTAGTGAATCCATGCAGGTGACCATCCGACTACTGTGACTGAAATAGGTAAGTAAATATGGCAAAGAATTGTTATCTCTTGATTAACATGTTTCCATACTCATTATAGCTCGATCTCCAAGCTTGTGTACAGTTCTTCGCCCACTCTATTGATATTGATAGTGATTTTGGTAGATATATAAATACGTGAAAAAAAATCACAATCCTATCAGAAATACAAATACAAGTCTGCGGTGCGAATAGATTCTTTGTGTCTCAGCTGCTTTGCAGTGTTCGTTAATACTTTCAGCAATCACGTACGGTCTTCTCTAAGCGCGTGTGCTCTTCAGAGTAACATAAAGGCGACAGATGGAGTGAAGTATCTAGGAGTTACGATAACTTCAAACCTATCGTGGGAAACACATATATGAATATTTTTGGCAGAGCTCTGAAGAAGCTAGGATTCGTCGAGCGTATTGTGGGAAGATTTTCGGATGAAAAAGTAAAAGAGAGGTGCTATTTCGCACTCGTCCGGCCACACCTTGAATATGCAGCGAGAATATGGGATCCGGTGCTGAAAGACTTAATCCGAGAACTTAATAAAATACAAAGGAAAGCTGCGTGATTCGTCAAAAACTCCTACGGGCGTACTGACAGCGTTACACAGATATTAAACGAATTAGGCTGGGAGCCGCTAGAGACTCGGAGGCTGCGCGCTAGGCTTAGATTGCTCGAGCAATTGAGAATAGATATCTTTAAGAGCGACACGGAGAACATCATATTAGAACCCCACTATATATTTCCAGGTCCGACAGAAACGATAAATTAAGAGAGATATTTTACGGAACGGATAGGTATGGGAATTCGTTTTTCCCCCGAACAATAAGGGACTATAATAAATGCTAGGCGTAATTTCATTAGAGCGTTTCCTTATTATATGTAAATGGCTGGTGTCCTAACACCCCCCGCCACACGACTATTGAGGTGGCTTGCGGGGTAGTATGTAGATGTTGATGAAAGTAGCTACAATTCATGGATGTTTAACGAAAATACCAGGCAAGATCACCTCAATATTTTGAATTAGATAAATTTATTTCAATTTTTTTGACCTGCGACCACTTCGAGCCTTCCTAGGAGCTCGTGGTGCGTAACTCGTTCGTAAGTAGAGACCTCGTGTAAGTACAATAAACCTTTCACATCGAAAAATGCCCGAAACCACCAGTGGGAGTTTTATGGCTGTTGCCGGCCTCAGTATGCGTAAGCGGTAACCAGTAGTCACACCAAGTGTTACTTAGAATTCGGTTGGATTGATTTTTTTGGCTTAGAAACGCCCAAAACGCGATTTAAAGTTAAATGTACCTTAGCTGGTGCTCCGAAGGAGTTTAGCGGTTTACAGCTGCCTACAGAAAAATATGTTTTAAGATATTACTGTTGGCATCCCATAGGCTGAGGGAAAAATATATATGGACTTAATAGACCCAAGCCCGTGAAAATTCAGACCAAAACGGACTCATAATGTGCATTAAAATCAAGGCAAATCGGACCAAATCTGCATTATTATGCAAAATTATGCATTTTATTCTTAAATGCTTTGTCTGGTTTGTGTGTTATAGGTTATATTATCGGCGAAAATTGAAAGAAACAATGTAGTTGCAAATATGAACAATTTCATTAATAAATTGTATATTAAATTGAATACACGAATGTCGCGCGGCTTGACCGTCAATGCAAACAAACAACAATCCTGTCGATGCCTGTTGAGGCGGGCGAGCCGGCCGCGGGCGGTTTGGAATGGTGAGGTAAGGTGGCAAGGGAGGGGGGGAAGACGCAGCCAGGCAAGCGCGCTGCGGGGCAGAGACGAGTGCCGAGCACCACAGCCACACCGGAGGAGCGTGAAGCCAGACAAAGCAGGCGAACAAAGCAGCAGTGCCTGGCCGCGGCACGCATATTCAAGCTTCGCAGTGCTGTGCCCGCTGCTTCAGTGTAAATTGTAGTAAAACTTTTGCCAAAATATGTACCCTGCTCCAAAATATAGACCAATTTAAACCTAAATTTGGAATATCGACCAATATAGACCATAAGCAAAAATATTGACATTTTATATTTTCTATATACCATGTGGGATGCCTGCGTTACTGGTTTGTGCACTACCAAATGAAAGATAGGCATACCTTCCTCAATACACCGGCGTTAGAGGTGAGGAAGCGGGTGACGTGCCGTATGGAAGAAATATAGAGGTCAGCGTCTATTCCCACGATTGATAAGCACTTAATTAATGAACGCATTGAGAGACAAATAAGGGTACTTCAGGTAGTGAAGAAAAATACAGGAGGTGAGAAAAACAAAGGTAATTTCTAAAAGAAACTGAAACATTAACTCCAGATATGAAGTCATTCTTAAACGTTGCAGCATGAAAGTGCTGTGATTATTTGGAACTGTGGCTGTAGAGCACAGCACACAAGATACCTTACCTTAGAGAAAACGTTTTTGATAGACTAACAATCGACTCGCCTCGCAGTTATAGGAAAAATAGACAAGGGTGAAACAGTACATTTGCAGGGTCTTAAGGAGAGCAAGCGTCATGAAGCAAAGCTTAAAATAGAAATGGCATCTCACTCAACTACACAACAGCTACTGAACACAGACCTACACTTTCATTAGAGAAGTTTCCCTGTCACACTCAAACTGTGGAGCGAATGGTGACGTCAGTCACCGAAGCAGCTTTCCAAGTTTGCGGCTTCAACAGCAAGGAAGGTTTCATCTGGTCTACGATAACATCGCGCAACGCAATGCCGATATTTTAGACCAAGAAGCTGCACCATGCTATAGAGACATAAGCATGCCTTTGGGTGGGTTGGTAGGGTATGACGTAGAGATACAGCCACCACCTCGTGATGAGTTCTGGGTCATCCTACTAATGAGAGTAGGGCGGGCAAAGAGCTGTAAACACGCTTCATGAATACAAGCTTGGTGATCGAATTATAATGAGTCTGGAATCATGTTAATCAACAGATAAAGTTCTTTGCCATATTTACTTACCTACTTGAGGCACAGCTGTCTGATGGTCACCTACAAGGGCTTCACGAAAGCAAAAAAGGGGTAAAAAACGATAAGTGTTGTGCGGGTTGCCTACCTGAAAACGCCTAAAATTTCAAACGAAATCCGGTGCGGTGAAAAGTTGGAATATTGAAAAAATTCTTTTTGTCTAATGTTTCTAATGCGCCCGTAATTTCCATCGCACCCATCGGAGATCCAAAGAAAAAAGTGCATTTCGCTGTTCCCTTACTGTACAAGTAAGGGGAGGGGGTGAGGGAAATACCTAATCTGAACCTTGCTACCTAAAACCTAGCTGCCTAAAAACCTAATCGGAATTTATAAGAAAGCTAATCGGTATTTCCCTCACCTTCTCCCCTTACTTGTACAGGTATAAATACCAACTGATATTTGTGATGTCACCTGAAGATGCTGCACAACAGCAAAATGTGGGTCGTGCAATTAAATATTTTATCTGGAATAGCAGAGTTTTTTTCCCTCTCTTTTCAAAATGGAAAGATTTCACAAAGTAAAGCCTGAGACCCTCTCCTTTTACTTAAATCACACTAACATTTCCGTCGTAATTTTTATTTTCTTGCGGTGCTTATCTTATGCCCTTTTTGGTGCTAACGCAATCAGAGACAGTGTGCATGATTTTCACATCCAATTTTGATTCGGAACTTTGTCTTCCGTGATGGTTTCTGTTTGCATAATCAAGCGTTAAGCTAAATCTAACATCGCCGCCTCGCGCTTGAGTTCCATTAATGTTAACACGCATTTTGAGAATTTTGCCGAGAAGATAATCCCATTTTTTATTTTGACGTCGTCCCGGGTCTATTCTCATCCATTTTGGCACATTTTGGGTGGAAAATTGCTCACTCTAGTCTCCGGAAACTCGTGGCCATTCCCTCGAAAACACCCTCGCACCTCGTCGCATATTCTAGTCTCTCTCCTCTCTCCGCTAAGACCTGTGCTGGAAGTGACTGAGTGAGGGGCGCCTGTTCGTCTTAATTGTCTTACACTCCCAAGGGAAGGAGGGAGAGAGAGAGAGGGCGAGCTGGAATAATAAAGTAGTTACGAGCAGATAAGAGGTTACGAAAGCAAGGCATTCCCCTTCCTCAACTCCTTGAGCCCGAGCGATATAATGGCATTACTCCATTCAGTACTACAAGACCCGCTTAACCTTAACGTAAATGGATTGCAGAATAATTTGTGTTCTTTGCAATTTAATGCGAGACGAATGAGTGGGTCTTTGCACGCGAAATACTCGTTTTCTCAAATTCTCTCGAAGTAACGCTATGGTGTGCTCTTTTGTCAAATCAAATTGATGTGTAACTTCAAATTAAAATTATTGTACACATTTTGTGTGAAAATATTTCGTAAAATATCGCTCTCATAAAATTTAACCATTAAATGTACTAATAATAAACTGTTGGTCAAGTTTTGAGAATTTCGGTTTTAATACGAGTATTCTATTAGCTAACCATACGATAACCTCTTTGCTCCATATTCATAATTTAGCTGCAAGCTACATTACTTTTTCCCTATTATATATGATCATAGAAGATTTTTGAGGCTCAATACGTTTGAAGATTATCATGCATAAATGGCAACTTGTGAAAGCTCACGTGAAGAGGAAGCATACATAGAGGAACTTGAAAATATATTTCTTTTTCACTTATAGCCGAATTTATAAATATTCCACCAATACCATCTCCAGTGCAGAGTATCTAGAAGGTCTAGGTACCGATACAGCGACAAATTAATTGGTAATCTTTCATCATAAACGAAAGTAGCAAAACGAGAGGAGTTCCTAATGCTTCATCAAAACCAATCCAGACCACAAGGACACAACATAATAGTTTTTTCACTGAATTCCCGTAATTTTTCATAATTTTTAGTACTGCTATTTTAACTGAAGACTAGGTCGGTTTCTTTTCGAATAAAAATGAACTGTATACATCAGTAGTTTCTCAAAGTTAACGATGGATTGCTTCGGCTGGTGTACTGCATCATACCAGCCTGTACGGTACAGTTGTGCATGTACGACAGCCATTTTTTAATGCACTACCGCAGAAAGACTTAGGAAATAAGCTATCTTTGGAAAGCTGTATGCACTGATACCACATTATCTACTGCAGGTAATTCGTATAGAATATGATGACGTCACTTATGTTTTTCTTCTAGTTATCGTTTTAATGTATATTTATTCATCGTCTGGATGCGAAATATTTAAAGTTTTAGGTTGTTCTAATGGTGCCTGCATTCTAATAGAGAGGGACTTGACGGTCAATCCTTTATATATCATCGCATGCCGTCAACACATTTATGAACTTGTCCATAAAGCAGTGTATCATGCATCGGTGGAACTTTTCTCTCGACGAGACGGACCCCTTTTCATGCTTTTTAAGATACAATGGCCTAAAATCTATAACCAATTTGAGACCGGACTTACGGATCCCTAAATTTTGCTTGCTTTGATTGGCAAAGCTGAGACAATAGCTCGGTACCTATCTACTATGTGAAATAGGAGTACCTGTTACATATTTATTCATTATATTACGAGCGGTTATCTTTATAATATTGCAATTTTAATCTTCATTTTTTAATAATCTCAAAATATCCTCTATATTTTGTTGTCTATGCTCCCAGAATATGTTGGAAATATTTGGAGTAAAGGGAGGGTATTTTGAGGTTGACCCTCTGGGACCTTCTCGGAGGGCCTCGAGGAATACACAAGGTTTCTTTTTCAAATCTTCGACTACGGGAAATGTTGAAGTTGAAAGAGCAGTTGTCCTACACTCAAGCTTATTAAACAACTGAAAAAGATGAGACGTGCAAGCAGTACTGTTATCTGGTTACTGATGGTTACACATAAAGCATCCTGGTGGAAATAAATCTGCTGTAAAATCTCCATATTGACTTTTTGGGATTATTTAGTTAATTTTGATTGTTCGGTTAATGCAATTGATATTTAAGATAATTTTGTAGTACGCATTATTCAATTCAATCTGTGTATTTACTAGATGGAAAACCTGAAGGATAATGAGTAAGTTAAAGAAATACCGGCCAAAGTTAACGAACACAGAAATGTGTCATGCGTGTAACCTAGCCACCAGGCAACGAAAATTATTTTTATAACCATTATTTAGGTAATGATAATGGTTTTGTAATGATAACTTAGCCTTTCATTATGTGCATAATAGAATGATATACATTACACAGGGAAACCATGTCGATATTTACAATTTGTATTGGATTATTAAGAAAAATCCATTTTTCACTTAAAAATCGCGTTTGGCACCCTTGAGGCACGGGTTGCCGAGGGTTGATTGACTCCAAATTTCGTTTACGTTACATTTGCCTCAAAATGAAAAAAAAGCTTCATGGCCTATCGAAGTCGAGAAAAACTAAAAACCTGGAAATTTTGACCAACCCTGATGCACGCCTAAAGGCCGCCACACACCGAATGCTATACTAAGCGCGCTATCAGCTTTCGCAACGTGTCTTAAGATCTCGTAAAGTGATTTCCCGCTGTCCGTTCACACCAAATGCGAGCCATGCGAACCGATGCGAACTTCCCTAGCGCTATATCGCAAGGGATCGCTCGGCCGGCAATTTCCTCTTCGGTTAGCTTTCATGGCGCATGCGCAGTATCTATTGCGGTTAATGAGCGCTTTCGTCTCGCCAGCTCAAATAAATTTTTAACCTACTTACAGCAGAGCAATTTCAACTAAATTACGTACATTATTTCTGCACGCTATGCGCACTGTATAAAATCATTCATCATTGCAATTACGTCAATTTTAACGGAATAGTCAAGTGCCAAACCTCAGAAGTGCGTTTTACGCTGTCCGCCATCTTGCTACATAGCACGGCATGGTTAGTCTCTGGTGTGTGCGCGCACATTGCGGACGTCCGTTGCAAGAACAGTTCCCACGCTTAGCATAGCATTCGGTGTGTGGCGGCCTTAAGAGTGGGCCTACGTGGTCGTAAGCGATTTATATCACATTTTAATAGTTTTGGCCCTGCTTCACTTGTACTTAGCAAATCGCGAACAGGGTGAGTAAACAGTCAATTAGTTTAGTTAAGCAAAATAGGCAAATTAATTCGAAATAAATTCCATTCAAGTTATTATTCTAAAGAAAACTATGAAAGCCGAGGTCACAAATCAAGACAAAATTTGAATTTCATTAAAATCTTCAAATGGTATTTATTCCCGACCTGTTTTTATTTTTGGTGCAAATGTCACGAGTTTAGGTCAAATAATATATTTTTTTTAACTTTTTCCGATGTTTCGGATTTTTATTTATCCATCTTCAGGGCTATAAACAAATGATACATGATATTAACTGTTTGACAATTCTTTTTTATTACGTAATGGTTAATTTACAGTCATTAAATATAAAAATACATAGACATTCAAGATTGTTAGCTTTTAAGTTTGGTGCTGTTTTTATTTACAAATTAAAATTGTTATTACATTTGCACCATATTAAAATCTTCATTTCAATGCTCTCAAGTTACGGAAAACCTAAAGCGTGAAAACGTGTGCGGGTTACGTCCTTCAAGGATACTTCTCAAGTATTCTCAAGCGATGGAGGATGTTTTTTTCTGCTGTCATTTTAAGTCAAAGTTTGATCAATTGGTCTCAAACATGTATTAAAGAAATTGAATTCAGTCTAATGAAAAAATCTAATTGTTTAAACAAATAGGAAGTTATAAATATCAGGACTGTTTAAATCGTTTTCAGTAAAATTCAGACAAGGAAAAGCCTTCAGATGAGCTGTGAAAATACTGAATAGTGCACCAAGATTAAAGCCTCATCAAGTTCTTTAAGGTTCTATGAAGAATTAATTTAAAGTTGTCAATGTTACTGCCTTAATCAATCAATTAAGGATAGATTCCTTGAATGTAGCCCCTTGCGGGAATTACGAGTAAAGTTTTTCGGGGAATCGAAACAAATTAAGTAAATGACCATGTTTCTTAAGCAAGCAACATTGCTGTTCTATGTCTGAAGTGAACGCTTGTGAAAATGATTGAAGGATTTGCTCAAGTGTAGAGGGCTCAAAATTTCCTTTGTCGTGTCATATATTTTTTAATGATTTGAACGCCGAATTGCATCAGAGGTGCGTAAGATGTTTAATAAATTTTTTTGTGATCCAGTAAAACTACTTTTGCTTTCATGACCATGGTTATAAATACAGTTTATACAGCATCTTTTGAGTTACCCGCTCAATTCAATGCGATTTCGCTTTCAAGGGAAACCCATCTCTTCCGCAGCGAACTCGTGGAGCCATCTCTTGCTTTTCGGCTACACTACTGGAGTCTTCTCGGCATTTCTCTCATGGAAGTAAATATATTTAGTGTATAATGCTTACAATATTGATTTAGCTTCCGAATATACTCTGCGCAGAGAGATCTTACTGTAAAATACCAGTGGAGTTCATCATTGGCAGAATTATGATCGCTCAAACTTTTGTATATGTTAATCTAATTTAATGAAAAGTTTATTATCGAATTTATGTCGGGTAAAAGTTAACTTTACCTTATATTTTGGAAATACATTTGCTGAAAATGCCAAGAATTAATAGTAGCTGGATAAATTTTAAACACGTAATTTATAGTGGAGGAAGTAAATCCTTATCTAATATAAAAATGAAAAGATATAACACCCTACGGCCTTAGTTTTCTGTACGTATTATGATTTTATTTTATTTACTGAACAGAGAGGCAAGTGAGATTAACTGTTTTACCAAACTATGCCTCAAGCCTGGAAGTAAAGGTAGACATAATCGTTTTAACTCAAATAATTGATAAAGGTATTCGTAGCGGCCGATACTTAGTGGAATTCCACTGTAAGAAAAAGAATAAATGCACAACACAGTCCTGATGATTCTGCATTGCAGTGAATCATGTCGACTCGATAAATAAAATTTCTCCAGTGGAATTTTGCAAATCATTTATTCTTTTTCCTCATATAATGGAGTTGATCCTCCAGAATTACAAGGGTCGAGGAATGACTGACACCTAATGGCCCCTGTCGTTCTTGGATTTATTCCATTCCTGTAGCACTGTGTTAAAAGGTGTACATGTCGCTTAACTAGAATTAGTATAAGCTGAATTTTCATCTTCTTATCATCTGGTCGCGGATGTTGTATTTTTGTAACGAATTTATTCATTCTCTATGAAAACGAATCTATAGGATGGGAATGGAATGACATTGCTATTAATGCTACCTATTCTTTTTCTATCATTTTGCCCTCTTATAGGTATTTTCCTTTTCTCTCTTTCAATGCTACAAATATATTATTCGGGCTCTTTCTGTCCCTTATACGTGTACAATGTACCGCAATGTTACGGAATCTTCCCCAGGAGATTATCCTCTCTCTCTTTTAATATTCAAAGCTTGAAGTTCCGTAAATTGTAAAATTCTGAAAAATATGGCACTGGGTCAATAATTAATTACTATAACCGACTGCTGACCAGCACACAAAATGAGATAGAAAAACATTTGTTTGATTTCTTGAAGATTTTCTTGGAAGTTTTTGTTTTAAATTCGTCGAAATGGTTTAAGCAGGAATCTCGATTTAAAGTATTGGTTTATTATTAATACTGGTGAATGTAGTAGATAACTGCGGGTATGGTAATGCATTCTGATTAATGCATACGAAATCATGCCTTATGAAGACGGAGTTTCTAGATTCTATTTTCCTCGACGAGACGTCGACGTCTATTTTCTAGACGAGATTCTATTTTCGTCATCCAACTAGGGTTTTGGCTTGTTTATCTAGAGGCTCATGTGTTTAATTTTCCGCATCTGCAAGCATTGGTTGTTTTGGATAGCTTCATATCGTAGTTTCGTGAATCATCCATGCAAATAGCTCTTCCAATATTACATTTCCAACCATCCCATTCCCTGATCTCCCGTGAGTTTGAACTCATTCGTGATGAAAATGTAAACTCCGAGAATTTGTCCACTAAAATCTTAGGATTGGTTTTTAGTATTCGCTTTCACCATAGCATGTCGGACCGGATGTGGGTTGGTAGGTAATGATGCACTCAAAGGACTTGTGAAAGTATTTCTCTCGTGATCCACTCGCTGCATTCCTTGCCCGGGTTGAAGTTATCAGGTGAGCCGTGTATTTACTCTTCTCTTGCCCTGTTGATGGGCTCTGACGCCAGTTTTTCAGCATTGCTATATTTCATGGCCTGCGTCATCACCAACATTTATTAATTACGAATAATTTGTTTTTCTGCCGCTCTCCTGTCCACTCTTCACCGTTTCATTTCTTCGTGAGCCGACACTTTCAATTCCCTCAATTTCGTTTTTGTGATTCCATCCTTGGTCATCCTCAATTCTTCCAAAATCCTCCCATTTTTTATTTTTTTATTATTTAATTACCACCGAAAACAGCACTTATGTTGGCCTTAACATAAGTAAGGTAGTAACAATCAGTAGTGGACAAGCTCAAACAACCATTTCCTGAGAAGTGAAAAATCCTCCCCAGGCGGGATTCGAACCCGCGACCTTTGGGTTAGCAGGCGAGGACGTTACCCCGCCGCCACCAAGGCCGACAAGGCCACCGAGGCCATTTATTTTTCCTTCCAGTTATGTAAACACGAGAATGTTGTGTCTCTGACTGTTTCCAGTAAATTTGTCACTTATACCTAGGATAATTCTATACAAGAAACATATATTCTCGTTGACCTTCATCTTTCATCGATTATAAACCACATCTCCATTGCTTCCAACCTTCTTTTCTTGTCCTGCAGTCATCATCCAAACCTCACTGCCATTTAAGAGCATGATCGAAATCTGTTTTAAGAAAAAGTTTCCCCACTTCCAAGCTTGTGTTGCTGTCTTTTAGAAGACTTCTTGGCTTGTGATTCTCTCTCGCAATTAACTTTGAAAACAAGTGCGAGCTTGATAGTTCCGCCCGATTTGTCTTCCTAGAACTTTTTGTTATTTCCAGAGTAAGGCACAGTTGTTGATCGATTCTTTCCGATTTTTCTAAAACACTAGGTTTGAGATATTTTCCATTTTGAACCGATACATTTTCTACACATTGGCTAGAGCAGTCATAATTTTTTTCAGCTCGAATGCGGAAGTGGCAGTTTTGAGCATTTTCATCCATTCTTCATGATATTTCTCTCGCATTTGTCTTATTGCCGAAAGCTAAATCATCATCTGAGTAATCTACCGGTTGAAGGTAGGTTATGATAAAAGTCAGAGAAAATCCAACAGACTCTTACGCGTGCAGTGCCCTATCTACCCCAGTATTTCTTTCTTCATCCCGTCCGTTAAACCTATTCTCTTTCTCGCCCTTCCCCTCTTGCCCAACATCCTTCCCTCTATCAAGGCCTTCAGCAAACCATCGCCCCTCATTACCCCTTCCAGCCACCTACCCTGTCTTCCCCTATCTCATCTATAAGTTTCCTCTCCTCGCCCACCATGTCAAGCACTTCCTGATTTGTCTTCCTTTCCGTCCAACGCACCTTCTCCATCCTCCTCCACACCCACATTTCAAACGCCTTCAGCCTATTTTCGTCTTCTTTTCTCAAGGTCCACGTTTCTGCCCCACACAACGCCACACTCCATATCAAGCTCTTTACCAGCCTCTTTTTTACATCCTTACTTAAAGTCCTCGTCATCAGCTCCCTTCTATTATTGAACGCTTCCTTCGCAAGTGCTTTTCTCCTCCTAATGTCTTTGCTACTATGCCCTGTATCTTCCAGCGTACTACCCAAGTAATTAAATTGTTCCACTTTCTCCAGTTTGTGTCCTCCTACTTTTATGACCGGCCTCGCTTTCTTTGCCTTAGAGAATCTCATTACTATTGTTTTCTTATGATTAACCTTCATAATTAAAGCTAAATAGGGAAAAATAACTTTCTTTTAATAAAATGTGGAACCCAGTGGAACAGATTTTAGTGATAGAGTACCAATCGCCGGTGGAGGCGGGGCTAAGTCATCGCATGCTCATCAGGAGGTCGCGGGTTCGAGTACCGCCTGGGTGGGATTAGTCGCCATCCAGGACATGGGTGTATTGGGTGCGAGCTATTTAAAGGCCTGTGAGTTGGATGTTTTCGGGGCTGTTGAAAGATAAATTGTTAATGATACATCTTTTTACTAATATGGCATCCTTACGAATAATATGTTCTTCTGTCTGCGTTGTTAAGAATATTTTTCGTTTCGATTTTTTTTTTTCAGAAATGTTGTATGAGTCCCCGGGTAGAGACCCGTATCTTAAGGCCCAGTTTCTGTTTCCTCTTGTAGTGAATATTCTGGTTTACCCTTAGCTACTGCGTCTTTTTGCTGTATTACTAAGGTAAAGTATGTTTGTGTTGATGCTGAAATAATGCGAAAATTACAAAACATAAGTCAGTGAAAGGGAAATATCTTTGACTTGCTACATCGGAGCTGGTACTTTTCCTTACCCTGCGTTAATAATGGTTTATGCCTACGCCTCTCTTAAGAGTTTTATTCTTGGTGAAGGTCTTTTTGAGAACTTTTTTGGGAACTCTATTTTATTCCGACTAGGGTGCATTCCGTATTCACTCTGCCTAGGTAGGGATGAGATGATTTTTGAGAAATTAAATAAAATAAATTTAGCCGAGTCGATAGCTTCAAAATCACAATTTTGGATGGGGACTATTTACGTTCGTTAGAGTAATTTATCTGAGGAAATCGCATCCGTCATCGATAAGTCGTCCGATGATCACATTATCTTTGCTCGATGAGTGTTCTTTCCACCTTTTTGTTACATACTATCGTCTACCTCTTTAATTACAAGCTCAACGACCCGAGAATTCTGAAAGGGCATCAACCCTTGATTACCTTGTATGTTTTACATGTGATATGTTTTCATCGAACCACCGAGGTTTTAACATTTTGCTGGATTTGGCATTCATTTTATGACTGCCTACTTTCTGAACGTGTTGCAATAATTGATCGTTTTTAACAAAAATGACGCATGGATACGTTAGAATAATGTTATTTTTCCCGTTTTCTTTGTACTTGTGGAGTAATTTCTTCCAAATTCTCTTGTACAATGTGGACAAAGAAGCAGTGAAATTGAGAATTATGTAGACTTGAACAGGTGGAGAACATTCGTTATCAGTAGTAACCACGTTAAGACTATGTCATAAATTTAATTTCCCTGTGGAATCTCCTTAACTACTATTATGTCTTTAGTCAAAATATCCATTTCAGTATCCGCATCCGCTTGGATTATTTCAATGGGCGACCTACAACTAATATATTCACGCTGGAAAAGAGTGTATGCCTTCGGATGAAACTCTATACTCCCTATCCGCCGTCTTTGAGCGTCGTGGGAATTTTTCTTTCCCGTTCTGGCCTCACTTCTTCAGTGTTTTCATTGTATTATTGAAACTAAACCATTTTTCTTTCGATAGTTGCAGTAATTTGCTAATCACACCATAGGTGGGTAATTCTATTGCCGCCATAGTTTTTTTAGAATAACAAGGGGGAACTGGGGTCGAATCTCAGTCCTGGGAAATTATTTTTTCACTGTGGATTTTACATTCCTCCCTAGCGGTTAACTCCCATTGAAGTTGAAATCGTTGACGTCAAGTTTTGACGCAACAAATCACTCGTATTTTTGAACCAGAAATATTTTCTTAAAAAAGTTGTTTCCCGAATAAATTCTTGTCTTATACATTTAAGATTATAGCTTTACCTATTAGATTTTTTAAATGTTGTATGTTCCCTATTGAGTTTGTATTCATTGTTTCCTATTGAGACTGTATGAAAAAAGGCTAAGTATTGATGAATTTAAAAGATTGGAATATAGATACCCTCGAAGGGCTTTGGAAACAAGACCAAAGGGAAGAAGATTAAAGTGTGAGGACAACGTTAGGAGAAATATAGAAAGTAGAGCAGAAGGAGGGCCAAAGTAAGAGAGATGGCCCTGGACAGGGCTAGTTGGTGTGTTATTTGCCAAACCTCGATAATCAAAGGGTAGAAGAGGATCAACTAAGTAATTAAGCAAGAAAATAGATGATTATACGCATGAAACGTTGGAGATAAAACTCACTTAGATCGTGAAATAATAGGCAGGACTGTCCAAGGAACTACCGTTCATAGGGATAGGTTAAGGAATGAGTGGGTCATGAAACAAATGTGGTTCGGATGCTCCAGTAATGGACATTGTTTTTACCATGCTGAGAGAATAGATATGAGTCGAATATCGAGAGAGATATGTTAGAGTGGAGTGAATGGTTGTGGTAGATAGAGGTAGACCAAGAAAGTCATGAGTGAAAGTGGTGGAAGAGATCCTTAGAGAAGGAACATTAGGAGTCTTAAGAACAGTATTGGGTGTGTATGAAGCACTGTATGAGGGTAACTAAAGCAAAAAGAGGCATGCTAGGATAGGACAGTACGGAAGATACAGTTCCGGCGTAATTCGGTGGAAATCTTTGATATTAAACATAATGAAATTACTTGTCTATTTCAATACTTGTTTATTTCAACCGACCATAGTTTCGGCACGTAGTGCCATTTTCAAGGTGCCATTTTACCTTGAAAATGGCACTACGTGCCGAAACCATGGTCGGTTGAAATAAACAAGTGTTGAAATAGACAAGTAATTTCATAATGTTGAATAGGAAAGTATGGAAGAAATTAATAATGCAGAGCAGCTTTAGAAACCAATCACTGGGAATTGTACTTTTTTGACTGTGCCTACCCCGAAAGGGAACGACGTGATGGGTATTTATGTATGTATCCCTGTGATGGTGGTGGTGAAGTTCTTCTCGAAACCTTTCTTAATGCGTCGCCTCGTGGACTCTTCAAACGGTGAGATGTCGAGCAACATTTTCATGCCGGGAAAGGAGTGGAGACCAAAGGTCGAATACACCAACTCAACAGAAGAGCATCGAGGGGGTTATTTCTCTCTCTCCACAATTTGGCCTCTCGCCGCCGAGTCCCGTCCTTCCACAACAGACGACATCCCCTTTTCCCTTCCAATCTGTCCTCGCCTCCTTTTCCTTCCTCGCATCCCAAACGAACGAACCTCCCGGACTCTCTCTCGCACACGCGCTTCCATCCCACGTTCTCTCTTCGGCACGAACTTCCTGGCGTTTCCCCGTTTTCCTTCTAGACGGTCGAAGAGGGCGGACGGAGAGAGTGGTAGGATGAGGAGGGGAGATTTGGGGCGACGGGTCCTAGACAGCTTGGCGGGGAAAGGGTCTGAAGTGTTTTGGGGGGGGGGGAGCGGAAGTGAATGCCGGGAAGGACGAGGAAGCGGACGGGGATGTTGGCTGCTGCGTCGGAGCGGTCCGGAGGGGGATGCTGTGCGGGGGAGGGGAGGTGGGGGGACTGAGGGAGGGAGGTTGAAAGAGAGATATTCGTATTCCTCGCGCCTTTCTCCCCTGAAAAGAGGACCGGCGGCGTGTAGGGGTGTACGGCATTCAGATTTAAATATCGCATACCGATATAAACTTTGTATCGCCTTTGACGCAATGCATCGCTTTTTTTGAAATGCCACAATACATCGAATCTCATCGGACACCGTATGATATCGCTTTACATCGGATATCGCCTGATAACGCATATGCCTCATTCCTGGTTTATCGAATGATATCGCAACACATTACGAATCCCAAGGAAGCGTATTATTTCGCGTTGAAGCGTATGGTTTCGCATTAAACAGCATAGATGTTGCATGGAATCGCATTCATGGTGTTCAACCGAACATTGAATTGCATTGATATAGTCGCATATCTCATTTTATTGCATATCGCATTGTTCGGAAGAACAACATCTCGTTGCGATGACACCAGGCATATCAAATTCGAGTTTCGATATATCGCACACCCTGACTGCACTGTAACCCAGCTGCCGAACCTTCTCCATGGCACTCCCTCCGGATGAATATTTTTTCTCTTTTTATAAATTCGGCTCAGATCTTTTTGGCTGGCGGCCAAAGCTCCTCCTTTTTTACTTGTAAGGTATCACATCCACTTTTGGGAGATATGTGGTGAAATATTCGTGCTTTTATCTCACCTTGGAAGGTCGCTTTTTGCAATAGGATTTTATTTCCTGTCGGGCTTATTGCAATTTCCCATTTATTTTTGACAGTATACAAGATTCCTCTGCCCACCTTAAAGCCCTCTTCCAACCTCCATCCCCGTTTCTATTCTCCATTGTCTCTTTCCCTTTAAGAAAGGTCATTGAGGAAGATACCTGCTCTGGTTTTGAGACTGTATTGGAGAGCGTATTAAAAGAATTTCCCATGCATAAAACTATATAATATTAGTGCTCGCGACGTATAATCCTTTCTGAACCATAGTGTCTGAATGATAATAGTATGTTGAGGGGTTCCAAAAGCCTTCCAATGGGAATAATTGTGTCCAGATATTTTCTCAGTGAGAAATTATTGCTTTATGTAGAAAGGAGACTCAAAAGTATTTTAAATACGGGATCCTGTATCATGCTACAGGATATACCTTTTTTCACTGTTTCATGAAGACGTCCATTGAGGACATGGAGTTCTTTATTCTCTCACTTTAAGTTTTTATTCCCTATGCTCTGTCATTCACTTGGTTGGTAGGGCTTTACTAAATTTTTGTTTTAGTTAATTCCAATGAATATAAAATATGAGATGGTATTTCACTCATGATAGTTGTTTCTGTGCCCTTATGACATTCATCTGAATATATAACTTTAATATTTTGTACGATATTAGTAAATTACGTCAGATTAAGAGTAATTTAATCTTAATTGTGGAAGAAAAAGACTGGCAATTTTCCACAAGAATATAGTTTTAATCGACCGGTTTCGGGGTACAACACTATCATCAGGTGCTGATGGTGTTGTCAACACCACCTGATGATGGTGTTGTACACCGAAACCGGTCGATTAAAACTATATTCTTGTGGAAAATTGCCAGTCTTTTTCTTTCATGATGTTATTCCACAAAATCAAGCCTGAAACAACAACTTTTAATCTTAATTATTGTTATATTATTTTTTTTGTCATGAGGATGCACCAAACTTATCGAAAGACTCGTTCACTGGAATAGTATTTTAGAGGAATAGGTAGGTTATTAACATGTTTTGAGAGAATTGATTCAGCTGATTTCCGAATTCATATAATATGAATTTGAATGGCGGATCTGGAGAATTTTTTCCTGGAATTTGTCATGCAGTGGTGTGCTTGAATCTAAAGTTTTCCGTTCGCCTTTATAATAGCCAATTATTCTACCGTAGGCTTAGTATAATCTCTCTTTTAATCCTAACGAAATGCTTCCATTCAATGCGTAAGATCGTGGTTGCCATCTTTAGCAACAAAGAAGGTCTTCGCCTAGAATCTGTATGCACCAGCGATTAATAAATATCCATTGATCAAGTTGAGGATGTCTGGTTTCGTATTAAAATTTTATACTAAGGTCTGGAAGCTGTACTAATGAGATCAATTCGATGTAAATCAAAGAGCCTATGTTCTGCTAAGGAGGATCTCTTTTATCTTTAGAAGAGTCTTTTCGGAAATCAAATGATTATTCGCCACTCCGACACCCAATTAGTTTCAATTGGGAATGGCTCTTTTTTTCCTTTTTTTTGAATAGCTCAATTAGCCATCGCGTGAATACCATTGTGTCCTCAATTTACCTTCACCAATCTCTACACCACAGCTTAATGCGGATTTACGCAAATAATGACGTGCTTCGAGATCAGGTAATTCTCGATCCAGTTCTCAGTTAGGTAATAAAGCTATCGCGTTAATGAAATTTTTTATTTGTAATTGCCAAAGGAATCCTCCATTTGCATGCTATTATAATTTTATAGTGGTAGGTATAGGCATTTATAGTGGAGCTTTGCCACGCAAAGATTTAATGATGAACTCTCGTGATGCATTATCCGCGTTCTTTGACTGTACGATCTATGCTTGTCCAGACTTAATAGGACTCCTGCTGGTATTAGTGCATCAACCTAATTAAGAAATTTAAAATACGTTTCTAATCCACCAATTCCAGTCATAATAACCCTTATCTCTGATTTAAGCCGTAGCATCTTCCGGCATCATGCTCGAATGACATTGCTGAAATGGTTTTAAGGCGAATACAATGACCACGTCTTTGCATCTTATTATAGTTTTTTTATCGAGTATGCTGTTACGGTTGCATTAAACGATTTAGAAATATTTCCGAGGCGTTGATACAGTGTTTCAACTAGAGAAATGATTAGTTATTTCTTGGATATAGATCACAGAAGGAAAATCTGCTCTACTGGAATACAATTTAACACGAAAATTAGTATTTACATAGGGCAGTAAGAGTGAATTTTTCGTTTTTTAAATCTTTGCTTATGTTTTTTTTCCCAAAATATTCTTGCATTATCATACTCGCAATTTGAATATTACGAAACTTGATGCCCCGCTTGAATTTGAAATCGTAAAAATACATTCATGCAGGAGTTTGCCTAAGGCACATAAATAAAATTCTCACGACGGTGAAATTCTTCAATTACGGGATCTTAAGCACTTCGTGGTGCCGTTTAAATGCTCACATATGTGAATCCGAAGCCCATGGGAGTCCATTCGTGGTTTTCAATGACTATTTCAGTGTTTTCTATGTTTTTAGAACATTTATATTCTCTAAATGGTTCCTTTCGATGATGCTCGCAGTCTTGGGATAAAATGTGTACCGGTGGGCGATGGTTATCTCAATGGGCTTGTAAATACGATGATAAATATGGCTTGGAGTAGATCGTTTCAAGGGCTCACATTCCACTCGCGTTTTTATGATTTTTGAAGAGTTTATATCATTTTCTTAAACCGATCATTTTTTAACCATAGCCTAACCGTAAAATTGAAAACCAAAATATTATTTTTTGTGTAGAATGACTAAATTTCACCGTAGTAAAAAATGCGTCACAACTCAATAACTTCTTTGGCGAATTAAATTTCTTTTTTTATGGCAATGGTAAAAATGGTAAAAAATGGTAATGGTAAAAAACGAGAGTAACCTCGAATATTTGTATATATTACTATTTTTAGAGTGGTGGCAAAGAAATTAAAAGGTAAATGCGTGTAACGTTTTTACTTATTGGTAATTTTAGATGAAACACATCGTTATTTAATATTTTTAGCCCATCCAAACACACCATAAATTGTGGAATGCCATTAAAATGAAAGATAAATTTGAATGCATGATTATCCAGTCATTACTCTCAAATCTACATCTACACACTACCCTGCGAGCCGCCGCATGGGCGTGTGGCAGGAGGTGTTAGGACACCAGCTGCGTAAAGGAGAATTTCATGGATTATTATAATTAAAAAGCTTTATAAGATAATTAGCAAGCCTTGGGCCTGTTACAACATTACCTTTGTGTCTCACGACTCGTATCCAAGGAGTGATCTCCTATTTGCGAATTAGTCATCGAAGGCTTCATATTGTTTACAATAACAAGCATTCGTTACTTTTTGAACACCAATTGCTGGTCATGAACGTGATTCATGTAACTTCGCTTAAGGTAGTTTGAGCGAAAAATCACTTCACTTAGAATTTAATGAATTTGGCCTCATTTTAAAGAAACAACTCTCATCTTTCCAATTATATAAAAATATCAACCCCTTGCCGAACTACTTTTCGAGCAATTTGCCTGAAAAGGTAAGCTGTTTTACATGGGATAGATTATGACTGTGCGCTCCAGATGGAGAATATTGAAGGAAATAGGCATTTATAACACCTAGATTTCGTCAAAAAACAAACGGTGTATAGATTGCATGTTCTGTCAACTATTTATAAAAAATAATCTATACTCACCACAGTAAATTTTACAGAATCACAAAAAAACCTGCTGTTTTGAAGGGTTTTCAGCCGTTCGGCGGGAAGAAATGAGTCAAGTTAGAGACTTATGTAGCTTTATTTATTTAATTACTGAGATTTTTGGGCATATATAACTATATATTTGCGCCATTAATACAACAATATTTATTTCGTACTTCTTACAGACGCTGAAATCAAAGAATAAAATTTGAATATGGTCTCCAATATGACTAGGGATCTATCTCGCTCAAACCACCTTAAGTTGTAAATATTGTCGATACCGGTTCTTGGCCAGCCACAGAGTTGGCTTTAGATTTTGATTCATTATCAGTTTGCTAAATGACAACACAATGAAGGTAACCCGAGTGAGCTGTATCACCATCGTCAGCAACGTGCGTAGGCATTATCTTTACCTGTCACGAATGCGTCTCAGCTTCCCATCCGGAAAGAGAATAAGAAATGGAATTCCACGCACTTTCGCTCAAATGTGGGATTTATAAAAAAGAGGTTATGCCATTTTACTTTTGACCCGTTTGTGATCACACACGCCACAGAATCCGAAAGAAGGACTTCCTCCTCCTCTCCCTCTTTCCTGCAGTTTCCTTCAATATCGCCGCCGTAGCAAGGGCGCCACTTATAGGCTCCTCCTGTCCCCCTCGTTTACCCCATAAAGCGTCGCCATACCGACCGACCGACGCTGTCTCTCCTCCTTCCCAGTTGCTCCCCAAAAACTTCAAACACAATTATTCCCTCAGACGTCGCTCTCCCATCTTCTCCCCCCACCCCCTTCACGTTCCACTCTCTCACCCATTGAGGTACATACCTCTATGCTCTCACCACGATGCTATGCTCGTACTCTACCCTCCAATTGCGATGTTGTAATGAATCGACTGAGATTCGCTATATGACAGAGGTACTGTAATGCGTTATCAATCATCAAAGAAGGCTTCACACATGGAAGTTTCTTCTATGACAGTAGCCTTATATAAGTCGCTTGCAAGGGACTCTTCGATGTGTGAGCACGTGATTTCTATGGCAGCAGGTGTCGATAGTGGTAGTAATTGACCAGTTTGCACTTGTACAGATAATAGACTTCCTTCTATTTTGCCTGCTAATAGCATTTCGATTCTGCGATAAAATCGCTTCGTTTCCGGTGAAATCCTGTTCATATGACTGGGAGTGGGGATTTAAAATATGTAAACAGCGTATAAGTTTGCTGGAGTAGGACTTTTTACATATATTTTAATATTAAATTGTACTTGGTAATGTTTTCAACGTTAAATCGAATACAAAGGTAGTACTTATGACTGTTCTTGTATTGAATTACAAGAAGTACAGCAATTCTTATGCTTGATACGCATTTTTAAAAATTTCACATATTTTATGAAATTTATACAAATTTATAAAATCCACGAATGCCTGTGAACCTTGAACAGTGCGATTTAGAAATGCATCTGTTGTTGAAATCAGACGATTTCCGAAATTTCCATGAGCACTTTTTATTTACTATTCCGTTTTCATTTATTTAGGAAAGGAACCGGAAGTTATGTGTGAGCAGAACGACGCCCTGCAAGCAGCGATACAATTCGAGACATCGCTACACTCGCTATTTACATATAAGTCAACTCCCACGTGCGAACTTCAACTTCAGGGTGCTGCGATGTATCGCCTTGCGATGAAATGCGATGCTATGCCAAAAGTGATACAATGCGATAAATATGCGATGAATTGCGATGCATCAAAACTTTTGCGAAGCAATATCGCAATTCGGTGTTGACGTATGAACGCCACGAAACCCACCCTCTTCACCTCCTACCCCGCCGTCTCCTTCCTGTGACCATTCGCCGACGCAGCCGTAGCCATGGCAACCTCAGTGCGTAGCTTCCTTAGTGTGCCCACGGAATAAGGTGGTACGTTCTGCTAGAGGAAGTCTGCCAGAGGGGAGGAAGTTGGGGAAGAAATTTGGTGTGGGGTGGGTCATGAGGCAAGCGAGGGGTTGGAACAGAATTTTCTCTCGAGTCTGAAGAGTTCTCCCTGGAATCTTTACCAGATATTGGGATAGGCTGTTTTTCCTCCCCAGCCAACTTGGCTTAGGGCTCTTAATTCGAACACCTGGTACGTTTCGCTTGTGCTCCTGTATGTTTCCAAGGCAACGGCCTGCCACGATTGTGTCTACGTTTCCTTTGCAGCCACCCAAGTTAAGCTCGTTGGGCTTTGCTCGAATTTGGAGGGATGATCCTCTTGTTCGTCCGAGTGCTGTTTCCCCTGTCTACAGGTGGCATACAGGTTGTGTGTAGTAACATTAGTCGTCGAAGCACGTTAAAGCAAAATACCACTTATGTACTATAACTTATGTTATCCAAAAAAGACGGCGAAAATGAAGAAAATTAAATAATTCCATGCTGTAATGAAAGAGTAGCTTTGCATCCCAATGTTATTCCATCATTTCGGTTCGTTCTAGTGTAGTAATTATGTCAGTGGCGCGTTATCTTTTTGTGCCTGGCTTGCGTCATCTCAAGGCTTAACGCACTCCGTGGTCGTGTTCTTCTTGAAGTTCTATCGTTGTCTTTCCGGGAACGGTATTTTACGGTCGGAATTAAACAATAAGCTCTTCCATTTAATTTGGTGTTCTGAATTCCTGGGCCCTATTATGAGGAATTATTTCTAAAGAGTAAAAGTGGAGTTCTCATTGGCATAAAATCCCAAATATCTTTTTTACTTGGTAGAAATGTATTCCTGTGGCTGATGTTTTAGATTTATTCCTTCAAACAGAGTGATGTTGGGTACCTCATTTTTATCAAGCTGGAAATTTATGTGGGTGACTTTACATACTTTGAGTGCTATTTCCCCTCATTTCTTTATCGTTGGAAGTATCTGTATGGATTGTCCCGAAGTTCACCTTGAGAAAATTATAATTCCCGACCCAAAAATACTATAAAACCAAAAAATGCAAAGAAAAACGTTTTGTGTGAACTTCCATATTAGTTTTATGTCAGACGTTTTTCCCTAAAGATAAATTTTCCCTACACTAGTTCATTGCAAAAGGATGCTATAACTATTTTTTGGAAATTGTAGTGAAGAGGTGATTTTTATCTGTTTAGAATGGTCTGTTTGATTTTTTTCTACAGAAAAATTGCCACTATAAGTCAGATTACTCTATTTGCAATTTTTTCTTTCTTTTGCAGGTGAGTTAATTTGAAAATGGTGGGGATCGTCAAAGGAAAAGGCACTCTCATTACAAAATGAAACGTAAGTGATTCCAGCGTATCTTATTCTTAAAAATGGGTACATCGCCTGCGTTTTAGCTTCCGTACAGTAGCTAGAATTGAATGATAAATATTTTACGGAAATGGAGATTTTAAAAAGCTACCATTTTCATGACAAATGAACAATATCCTTGGTTGATTATATTTTTTAGGAAAATCTGTTTCGAAACTCCGACAAACGCCAATTGACGTGTTATTCATGCTCTCTATTGCCGATGTGTTGTTGTTTAACAGCGTTTCTGAAGACGTTACATCGGACAAGCCATGTCCGAATACTGTTTTTGAGAAATTACTATTATAAGTGATTGCCTGCTTAGACCATTCCCCAAATCGTTAACTATTTTTTGCGCTCCATAGATGGAAGGAATTGTTGTGATGAGGGGAGTGGCGATTGGATATCGCACGCATGACTTTGCGTGGCCTGGTCGCTCTTTGAACCAATGTTTCATTACCGGGTACCCCCAACTCCCTTTCAATAATCAACCCTTGAACCCGCTGAAAAGGTTTATTAGGCAAGCGCATAGTCCAAGGAAGCAGTCCCTACCTATCCTCGACTGCCGTCGACTCCACTCCTGGTCGCGGCCCAGTCGGCTTCTCATCAAGACTGCCGTCCTGGCCAGCCTCAGCCAGTGAGTATGGTATTAACTCTGGTTATGATACTGGTTATCTATTAATAGGGGAATTAAAAATATGTTCCTACCAAGTACTTAATAATTCCCCTTCATGTCAAGACGATAATAAACGACGAACATTTTGACTAGAATGGCCCCTGATTTTCTCATCACCCCCCAACACAGAACGACAACTTATGAAAAATCTTTCTCTGTGGTCGGAGCACGATTATGGAGCAGTGTTCCAAAGGATGTGAAGGATTGTGTCTCTTTGTCTGTTTTTAAGCAAAGATTTTTTCGCTATATACAAACCCTCGAAAGTGTATAACTTCTGTTGTTATTTCTTCTCTTTTATATTCTCATGTTATTTTCACTATAATGTATCCGCCCATCCCTATATTTTCCCCATATAAATTTTTGCTATTTGTCTATTATGAGATCTATTGTATTGTATAACCCCATTATGTTCTTAAAGGACAATGTCCAAGAACAATAAATAAATAATAATAATAATAATAATATCTGTAGATGAGATCCTCAGTGCGTCCATTAATCATTATCATCCAGTCAAGAAAGGAAATTTGCGGGGAAAATATTCAGATGAAATATTATCTAATTGGACAGTTTTACTCCGGAAAATAACTTATAAAATATCGCGCGAAATCACGGAGGAGAATATGGGGATACTAATAATAAAAATAAAGATGTTTTATTGCGGCAATTAAATTTCTCTAATGGGTTGGAGTGGATGGGATATCAGACCCTTCCCCTTTGTAATATCGAGGAATGATGGGCGCTGCAATGCGGAGTTATGGCGCTTATCATTTCTCTCTCTATTCTCATAAAAACACTCGTCTTCACTTGTTCCCCCTCCATCCCTGGAACGAACGCGCTCTGATATTCGCTCGAGGGAGGGAAACAATTGAATACAAAAGTCCCTTAGATGGAGAGGCAGTCTTAAATATATCCAGTGGGCTCCTTTGGCGAAGGAAATGCGAAAATTTTCGCGTAGTAGTCGTACACATTGATAGGGCCTGTCGGATGGAGGCTTTTGGAGAAAGGAGAGGGCCTATCGTCTGCTTTATAAATCCCCCGTGAAGGTTATCCTGCACAATATACGCTAGTATTCAATTCATTGAATTTATCTAGAAAAACCATCTGTTTTACTAATACAGGACATCTTGACGAGACTACTTGTGCATACTAATTAAGAGTGAAAGATGGAAGTTGAGTTAATTGGTCAATTTGCTCGATTTTTTGGGATCTGAATTCGAATCCTAGTCCAGGCAAATGATATTTTTACTCTAGAATAGGTACCACTTTCGTGTGTCACCTAGCGGGTTACTTCCGCTCAAGTTCAATGTCTTCATTCTTTCTTATACTGTTAAGCTAAAGCACCTTTTAAGTGAAAATAATGTTTGGAAGAAAGGGAGGGAAAAACCAAAGAGGAGGGCAGAAGTTAAAAACGTATTGTTGAATTTGAAAGATGTGAACATAAAAGATGAAATATGTATTGAGGAAGGTGAACGGTGAGTGAGTTGGAATGAGTTATTTAAGAAGGAGAACGGTGTGGACACTTTTGTCTAACTCTGATAATTAGATATTTTTATATTTCATGCTTTACGGTTTAACTTTATTAATTCTTTCTGTGATGTGTAACTGTGCTTATTTCATACCTGATTTTATCAATGTTATTTGGTTAATTATCAAGTTCACAATCCCTAGTCCATTCTCGAGGCTTGCCAAAAATACGTTGCTGCTCTTTTGCAAACTTCAGTCAGACCCTGTTCAGCCTACTTATATATCACCCAGCGCATGGAAATACATTTTCATCTTCGGTTACTTGTCAGGAGTGAACGTCATCAATGAACTTTTAATTCATTTCAAATCAAATCGATCCAACTCCTCCGTTGCTCGTGGCATTTCTAAGAATATAAATTGGAAACCTAAGTTTTAAAGGACTTCCAGGCTTCGGTTTCGTTCTCATCATTTAAGAAATAAGTTATTTGGTTGTATGCCCAATGCCGTCCCCAATCTTTAAACTTTCTTCTAGAACACTCAAAAGTCCTTAAACCACTCAGACAAATGAGCACGAAACCACTGATATGAAATGCGACGAATGAGGTAGCTTGACAGGAAACTTAACCCTTGTAATGGATTTCAGAATAAAATCCAAGTGGTGAAGAAAGGTTTGATAGAAATGTTGCTCAAGAGAAACTTTTCATTCGCCCGTCCGCTCCCAGACTTTGACAAGTTAAGCACACCTCTGCTGTGTTTATTCGTGATTAATCCCCGTTGTAATTAATCCCGCTGGGGCTCGAAAATCTTCGCTAGTCAAAATGTGATTCGTGGAAAGGGGGGCGAATTGAAATGCACGGAAGCGTGCAGGGGAGGTGAAGGTGTGAGGGTGTGTGTGTGCGTGGAAGAAGGTGGTGTTGGAGGTGACTCGGTGGAACTTCGTGCTCGGGGTGGGCCGAGGGGTGGTTGACTCTTTGAAACTGATTAAATTTTCGAAGAAGTTGGAGGGAAGCGGGTGGAGGAGCGTGGAGGAAAAGGGTTATAGAGTGCACCAGGGAAAGGGTGGAAAAAGGGTTTCAGGACGAAGGGATTGAAGGCGGAGAAGTGCGAGACGGCGATGGCTGCAGAGAAGGCGTTTTAAGAGAGGAGAGCGAGGGGTATTGAAGGACAAAACACTTTTCCCAAGAACTAATCCACACCTCTATCGGATTCCTTAACTGTGTTTTGACTCATTGCCAGCCAGATAATATTTTCATCTTACATCATTTATAGCTAATTGTTTTGACTGCTTTCTTCATCTAAGTTCTACACTGTTACCATATTGCCATTTCATGAATTATACATTAATTTTTCCCACTTTCACTAATTACAATTCTTGCAATTCAAAACCGGTGTTCATCAATGAATAATCCGTGGGCATATATATTGGTAGCACGATGTTTTGCTGGCAATATATGGGGTCGAATGAAGTTGCTCTAAAAATGTCAATCACGCTCTTAGCTCCAGCTTTTGAGAGACCTGGCATTTGAAACCCTGGGGTTTTGCATGAAAGTGTTCGAGATAGTTTGTACCTGGATGAAAAAGTTGTCACGTGGTGAAATCACGAAAGGTTCTAGACTTATGCTTTAAATGTGCTCGTTATAACGATATCTGTGAATCTTCCCGAGCGGTTTTAAACGCAAAGGGCTACACCACCCTGAATAACCACGGCATAATTATGCACTGACTTTTATGATAGAAGGTTGGGATTAATGCATGGTATTAAAGAAATAGAATATGGCATTGATTTAAATGCTCGCTATTCTCTCACATCAATCACTGTCGCAAAAACATTGAGTATGACCCACCCACAAAACCTCACTACTATCTTTCTTTCCTTTCGCAGTATTTAATTATTTCATCAATAATTCATTATTAATACGTGATATCTTAAAAGTTTCTTTCCTGCACCGTCCTGATAAGCTCGATGTATGTACATAATGAAGGTACAGATGAATTTCTTGCCTCTTTTTTTTTACTTATGCACGCACGCGCTGAGAGTTTGGGGAGTGAGCATGGAAGTCGTGCAAGGATCGCGAAGGATGCTGGGTGTGTGGAAGGGAAGGAGATCGGGTTGAGAGTGGCACGTTGCGGTCCCGAAGCTCTAGGGTTGCGGGGAAAGGGTCGTAGTGGACGTTGGAAAGGAAATGAGGATTCAAGGTAACGCACGAGGAGGATCCAGGAAGGATCTGAAACGGACGAAGCCCGAATGGTTATGCATGCCTTCCGGGGAAAGGATTGGGGTTCCCGAGAAAGACAGCTAATGGAAAGGTTATCTAAATGAAGAGGAATGTTTTGTTCGTGCGTGAACGTCGTTCTTGCTCTGGGTGTTCCAGTGGTCCATCTTGAGAGAGGATATGAAATCAAAGATGCGTGCTGGAATGAAACGAATGCAAAAATCCTGGAATTATTCCCATAATTGTGCTGATATTCATTTGACTCCCTGCGTTGCAGTACGTGCGGCAGATTGCGTAATTATTTTGAAGCAGAAAAAAATAACCTTCAAATCTTAAATAAATGGGGACACTTTAGTGACATCATGACAAATTATTATGTGGTAGGCTAATTGATAGCCACTAGGAAATTAACAAACCTTTTATCGATCCATACGACGTTACAAGAAATTGTAGATTACTGATCTGTAAATCTGAAGAGGAAGAATGTTTAACTTTTTCGGAAAATTACTTCGATTGTGCTAAATGTGAAATTGCTTCCCGTTAATTAACTATGGGGGACAACGTATTTTTTATATTATTCTTTTCCATTTTTTCATAGGAGGGTATGAACTTGGTATTCTTTACCTAATGTATAATTACTGACTGGCTGGAGAGAAACTCGGGTTTTAAAAACTTTAAAAAGAAAATTTTAAATCGGGTTTTCCTGTTAACACTATCACATATTTTTCTGTGACTTTGGCATCTCATTTCACAGCTTATGTAACATATTCCATTTTAACTTCGAATGACTAAATTATTCTCAATTTGATGTTCTTGTACATATTTATGAGTGCAATATATTCAATCAATTCATCTTATCGAATTGGAATGAACAAACTTAATTTTTTCGAGATTTTCATTTTAAACGTTGATAGAATTCAACGCCTACGCGTTATTCTAAAGAAGACGACTTCACTGCCAAATTTTAGTATTCTCACTCAACTCTAATTGTAAGTCATATAATAGGCATGACAGACAAAGAATAAGTTTTAAGGCTGGTAAGCCAACGATTCACGAAAACATTTTGCTGCAATATAATTCTTTTGTCTTAATTTTCTCATAGTCCTTAAAATGAGTTTCAGTATTTTTTTTGGTAGATTTGCGTTCAATACTTAAATATTTTTTTTTACAAAAAAATGAGTTTAAGTCTCTTTGGTGGGAAAGGATATATGTACTTACATTTGAAGTGACTATGCGGCGAAGATAATATTGTATCTTGATTATAGGTAACTCTCGATTGCTTTCATACTTTAATAAAAATATTGTTTCGTCTCTGAAGAACTCTGCATTTTTTTGTATCATGATACTTGAAGAAAGCGTTATACATTCATACTTTCATACATTCATACACTCCAGCCTGCAGACAAATGTCCCGCATTCAAGTTGATCGACAGTGCTGATATTCGGGCTATTCTGTTGGAGCGGCTGAGGTTCTTTCTTGCAGTCTTTAATATTCAATATTCAAAACTTTTATTTTGTAATTAGAATCGAGATCTGAGTGCAACACACGTGCTTCTTAGCGTAGATTGTGAAACATTTGTTTCTCATTTGATGCGTCATGAAATTTAAGGCTTATGAATTAGTTCCAATTTTTGTCATGATTCTCAATCAGTGACAACGACCAATCTCTGCCATTCATGGTCTTTGCTATTTTCTCTGGTATTGGGCGGCAATCGTGATCCAAATTTTGAACTTAATCGAAATCTTTCGGCTTATACCTTGATAGAAATTAAAATAGGAATGAGTGATGTAAAAGTGATCGAAATCTGGTCAATGCATACACATCAACGCAAGAAATCGCTGATGACGGATTTAAATTGCGACGGCTGCGATATTCTGTATGAGTTTCCTTTGAATTTGAAGAATTTCCCAACTCGCAATAGTTTGGCAAGAAGAAAAAACCAGCTAACGTGCATTTTCAGTTTGTTTCGCGAAAAATTGGGCCAGCTGCATCGCCAATGATTCCCCGTTTCACTTATGCTCTGCCATTCATCCCCTTCCTCCCTTGGCTCAACTTCTCCCATCGATTCACGAATGAGTTACGACCACTCTCCTTTAGCTAATAAACTCCTTGGTAGTGGTGGTCCCAGAGGAGAGAAAACTGGAGAGCTAATTCCAGGATTAACGAGAAAAAAAAGTCGCTTGACTCGTTGAGTTAAAATGAAAATCCATAAAGAATTTCGAAAAAAAAAAATTGCCGGCAAAACATTTCGACCCCCAAAGCTCTTTTAAAAACTGGCGGTGCCTAATTCACGCAAAACTCTCTCTCACTCACACTTCTCATCTCTCCCCCCCCCTCCCCTGCGTTCCATGATTTTATTTTTTTTCCAAAAATATCATTCGCTCCTCACGGTCTCGTGGTCTCGCCAGGCAGTCGTCGTGACACTGAGCCGACTGCGGTTGGGTACTCACGCTCCAGCGGTTACAGGAGAGGAATTCCGAATGTTTAAGGGACGGCGGTTGCAAGGCACTCACAGTGAAGGGGGCAGGGCCCGGGATTAAAAGGAAAGAGTGGTGGGGAAGAGGCTGTGCGGTGTGGGGCAGGGAAGGAATGGGGAAAGCCCCTCACGTTTGCCCCCCACACTTCCGACCCTGTACCCCACCCCCTATCCAACCAAAAACCCTTCCCACAAGACCCTCGGTCATTTCAGCCTCTCGACCGTGTCTTGCCGCCCACACCTTTCCAAACTCTTGGTCTGACTGATTTCCAGACCAGTTTTCCTTGTGAATTCGAAAGCTCTTTCTGCATGCCTGTAGAAAATCCACCTACTTTGATTGCATTTTCTTCAGCCACCTGAGCCCAAGTAGAACTTCAGAGATGAGTGCAAGTGACCTTATTACAAGTAGAAACAGTTAAATTCACCCCGCTACTCTTCTTCGGGAAAATCCTGTTTTAGTTCTTTGCAGTTCGATTTTAATCAGTATATTCTGTTCGATAAAATTCATTTTTTTATGTTGTATTCTCACCCAAGACTCCAGAGCGACCTTGCCATTCTTTTCAATGAATATTAAGATGCCCGAAAGAACAAATATGTGTTTTCATAAATTAAAATTTTGATGGTCATTGATATCATGCTGAGTAAGCAGCAATATCGTTTATTCGTTTTGAAGATGTAACCATAATTATATAAGAAGTTAAAACCCTTCTGCAACATTAGATGATCCAAGATTTTACTTATTTGCACACCAATTTGGATGTCAAAGTTGTTGACAATATTGGCAAAGCACCATTTACGTACTTTTCAAATGTCGTAGTATCCAATCCATGCATTTTTAAGAACTTCTCAATCCTTCTCTCATATCACATTATCTTGTCCCTAGCAATCATCTGGTTGCGATACCGTCAACCTTATTTAGTTGACATTAAGGCTTATTTCGGCAAATCTCGACCCCTCAAGGCTACCTAAAATTATGTGCAGACTGCCGTATTCTGAGCTAGATCAGAAAATGAATCGGGTGCCAAAATGATCGGTTAATTAAGCCGCTGACCACATTAGGTATATATCGGTGTCAGTTTAGTACCCTTTCATGTATATCTCCCATCTAGAATAATTGCACTTTAATAAAATATTCTGAAAATTTTATCCTGAGGATATGTACTACTACTGTACTGAATTTGATTTTGATAAAAAATATTTTGCCATTTGTGTCAGCATGGGCAAATGTTTCTTAGGCAGCAACATTTGATACGCCTATCACTCGCGGGACATTTGAATGCGCTTATTAAACACGTATCAGTTTATCTCCATGGTTTCAGACTCAATCTTGTGGAAGTTCATTTTAAACATTGAAAAAGAAAAGTTTGTTTTATAACAAAACAAAGTTTTATTTTCATTATTTACGTATCAGCTTATTTGAATATTTGTTTGAAGATGCATCAAGGAAGCTGGAACGTGAAATGGTTTATCCTATTGTTCAGATGTGCTGTGAATATTTATGTACGTTATGTACGTCGTGTTGCCCTTTCTGTTTCGATATTTCCACAAATCACACTTGTAAGTACGCAGATTTGAGGGGAAGAAGAGATGGAGGTGTCATACGGTGGAAAAACTTTGATGTCATAGCAACTAGGCAATTTTGCGAGAAACGTGCATGCATGCGACGTGTGTCTCTCCATGAGTTCAAGTTATAACCAAATTATGAAAACAACTCTTCTTGAATTTTGGTATTTAGCTATTTATTACAATTTTTCAAGTAAAAGCTGTTATCAAGATCAGAATGGTGCTAGTCGGCCACTCTGGCTGCTCGAAAAGTCGACATAAATGTACTTTCAACAAGTGAGCATTTCTAATGCCTTCCTATTGCTTTTCAATAGCTCAGGCATTCTTTCATTCAGTGCTGTGTTTTTCTGCTGTTTTATTGCCTGATGGGATTTCTCACTTGCCTGGGCTCTCTTTGGCGCGAGCTGGCACCCTGAAGCTCAAGCATAATGCACGTAAAGGATAAGTTATCTAATAGTCGCGGCCCTTACCTGCACATAATTCTCGTCCCAATTGCGTGCCTAAACATTACCTATGCAGTATACTCCTCTCTAATCCCTACCTTTATCCAAATCCTCTACTTCCGTTGGACCAATCCCACAGACCACCCCTTTATAATTCCAACCATCCTCTCACGCAAATCCTCTTCAAACACCGATGCCCTACTCTTTCTCCGGAAGCTGCTCTCTTGCTCGTGGTAATATTTCGGAGGGATAAAAAGGGCATCGAAACGCTGCGATAACCCTTCAATTGGTCGATTCCACGAACGGTTGCCTATAGCACCTTCTAATGTATACGCTAGAATCTTGCAAAATGTCAGCTCAATTGGTTCAATAGTTTTTGAGGAGTTGCGTAGCTAACATGCATACAGACATCACTCCATTTTTATATATGTATTTATATATTAGTATGATTATTAGGATTAGGGTCTAAGTCTCGATGAATTTTATATCTTCAGGTAAAGATGATGCAATACCGTAGGTCGTAATAATTTTATGTAATTAGAAACTCTCTAATCATTGGCTAATATAGAGGATTTAATCACAACAAAATTGGACATGATTCGTTTATTCAGTACGTGGTTCTTCCCTGCAACATCTATCATTGATTAAACTACTGATTTTTATTTGTAAATGTGTACAGCTATATTTTTGTACAGCGTGGGAGAAGGTAAGAGAAATTACTTGTTAGAAGTGGAGATACAGTGAGGCATACATATGTTGCTATGCGTGTAGGGATTAGGCGAAGGTGGACTTAATATTTGTCAGTGGAGATTTGGGCGGGAACTGCCCTAGAGCCTACCAATATTGGTTGGTGTGGGTACCATTCATGATGATACTCATGCTCATAAATATTGCTCATGAGCTCGCATAAATTGTTTTCATTTTAATGAAAAAATTAGCTTATATATTCACTTTCCATTATCTTAACCAATATTTGTTTAGAGATTTTTAGAACATGAATGGCGAGGTCGATTTTCAACTCTTAAACCGTTGAAAACTTATTGTCATTATTTTCTGATGATTAACTTGTCTGCCTACCTTCAGTCGCTTAGAAGACGGTTTAGTCACCCAAAAAGCTGCGATGTACCCTTCATTTTAACTAATTGTGTGCCTGTCTGCTAACTTTCACCACCCAAACCTTATTGGTCTACGGTCGGTTTTATCTCTGAAGGTGACGCTCAGCAACTACTAAATGAAGCAGCAGTGCGTGAAATGCCACGTCAGGATGGCTGGGCTAGTTCCTTATCCAGTGCTGATTATGGTGTTCCAGAAATATTTGACACCAATAATGCCTACTGCCATCTATCGTGGATTTCATAAGTGGTGATGGTTCTTGTTCGGAATATGCATCTAGAGTTCATCTCTATGCTCTGAGTATGGGTGACGGTTGAAGAGTCAGCAAAATCTGTACTAGATTTACTGTGAAATGTTTGTAGTTCATACTATTCAGTTCTGGAATACTGGTGTAAGCCTTCCATATATCTGAAATTGTCGTGGTATGAGGTTTGATGCATGCTTTTATAGTCTCATTCGACGTTTCTTTTTCCTGTCAGGTACCCCGTAAAAACAATCCTTGGTCTCCCGGCAAATGCCGCCGAAACCCCAGTGCTGACAGTGGACAACACTCGTCCACGGTTGTATTTTCTCTTTGAAAATAAAGATTCGAATATTTCGACAGTCATTCCTGGCCCACCGGTCTTATTTGGATTCTTCAAAATGCCTGAAGCCTCTTAAATAATTTTTCCTGTTTGTTTTGGCTTCAGATCCTTAATTTAATTCCTTTTCACAGAGTTTAACCGTAGCGTCATCTTATGACCAATAGTAAATGAAAAAATATAGTCTCCTCAAATAATAGTTCTGTGTTTTCAATCCACGTTCCTTTTCGAAGAGGAATTTTCACTCCATTGACTTCATTGTTTACAAAGTTTCCATGGTCTCGCGTAAACAAAACACCAACAAGATTATGTAAAATTAGCGGGCTTCACAAGTGGTCTAATAAGTATCGTGGTGATTTATTAACGCATGTATCCACTTAAATATATGTACAAAAAAGTTCTGTGTGTACATACCTAAAAAATATCATATCGGGACATCATCATCGTCATCATCAACAGTCTTCAATCTACAGACTGGTTTGCTGAAGCTCTCCCCTACACTCTCCTCCTTCCCCCCAACGCCAATCGCTTCAACATAATTATTCACTTTGACATCCTTCATAATTTTACCTGATGCATTCCACTCTTGGTCTTCCTCTATAATAATTCTATGCGCTTATTTACCCTTGCAAATCTGTTTTCAACGCATTGTTACATCCCAGAATGTGTCCCATATGATTGCTTCTTTTACTTTTCAAGGCTTTCATTCTTCTTCTTCTATTGAATAACACATTTGAGGGTGCGATAAATCACTTCTGGATATGCCTTTTTTGATTCAATTTTTTTTCAAGGCTTTTGTTAAACGTTTTTCTCTCCCACTCTTCATAGAACTTCTTTATTGGGGATTTTCTCGATCAATTTGCTCTTCATCGTTCTTCACTTTCACCGCATTTCCATCGCTTCCAACCCTCTGGCATAGCGAGACGCTACTCGCAAATGAGACGAGATACACTTGCCTCAGTCTCTGTATGAGTAATTTCCAATCATTGCATTGTTCCTCTTTTTATCAGTGAGTGATCGTTCTGATATGTTATGCATCGATATTTTGTTTATTTGTATTTGCATTCACACATATGCCAGGATATGATCGGTTGATAAATTTTTTAATTTATTAATTAATTTAAAGGGAGAGAATTGGACCACCAATTCCCTCCCACTCCGTCTTCCCTTGAAAGGGTAGAGCGGAGTTCCTCTTTATTGTTTTAATTACAATAATATTTGGGGTACCTATTATTAAACCCCCAATTTTCTACATTATACTTTTTTTAACAATTGGTTCATATTTTTCTAGTGTATTTTTCTAGTCGGTTGATAAAAAGAAACACGGAATTTTCGTTTCTCAAACAATATTTATTTATTCCTCAACATTAAGTCTGTCCCCTTCTGATATCATACTCCTCTGCCAGGGCTTATTTCAACCTTCGAAGCAATTCTGGAATGCAATTTTCGGTGTAGCTTTTAGCTCCTTCACCTATTTGGCCTTTAGCTCCTCATTGTTGGAAAGACGTCTTTTCGTAGTTTATTTGCCATTGGGAAAGGGAAGATTTCGCAGGGGTGATGTCCGGTGAAGACGGAGGCTGAGGCATTATAACAGTGTATTTCTGGCCAAATATTCACGAGCAAACAGTGGAGCAAATATCATTGTACTTCCTTATGCAAATGGCCAGGTAGTACTCATCATTGACCTTACGACCCTGTGTCAAGAATTCATGGTGCACTATGCCGTTGAAATTGAAGAAAATAGTGAGCATGTATTCCGCGTCTTTTTTATCGAACCTCGTGTAGGTATGCCCATACGCACGCCCATGTATTCATGTATGTGAGCGCATTTGGACTTTCCGGGTGGCAGCTGTTGAAGAGATGGTGGGAGATGTGGGAGCAGGATCGGAGAGCGTACGCCAACCAGACATGGTACCCAATTAGCCCTTTTAGTATTTCGGTTGATGGCAAGAGCGATAAAAAGTGGTATTTGTATGTGTCATGAATGGGTTAGCGGTTTGGATTGGAAGTGGATGGCGTGGAGATGGGTTCGGGAAAGGGGTTTTAACGAGTGTGGGGGGGGGGGCGAGGAGAGGATTTGTTGAAATGGGTGGTGGGAGTTGGGGGTGGCAGTTAGGGTGCGCGTGAGATTTAAAGCCCGTGGAATCCCCAAAGAGGGTCTCTGTCCTGTTCATTCTGGTGTTGCGATGGAGAGGGTAGGTATATTGAATAACGCGTTGGCACGCGAAAAAGTTACATAATGCAATCCGAGCTATAATCCCTTCAACTATAATCACATTCGTTGGATGAGAGAGACGTATAGCTATCTAATTCCTACTGTATATTCCTGATGCTAGCCGACATTTGATGAAATATGAGTGACCTCACGAATTCCAATGGGCCAAATTATTTCTAATTGCAATTATTCTTTCTTAACCAACTGGTTACTGACGTGTTAGAACGCTCATGGTTCCTGGCAGAAATCTCCTGTGTCCTATTTCGGAAACTTTTTTAGTACTCCTGATAAGATCTGGATGCTGGCAATTATATGGTCTGTACGTCTTTGTTTGAAACTACCGAACTAAAGAACTACCCAATGGGCTACAACATCGCACACCGTTTGGACTTAGGGAAAACATGGCACTGGTGATACTGATTAACCCTTAAAAATACTTAGTCTCCTTAATTTCACTACAGTTACGCTTACTTCTGGGTTATACAGGGCCTCATATTATCCGTGTCTTTTTGTGATATATTTATTTTTCTTTTATATGAAAATTGCACAATTCTTATAGTTTCTTCGACCCGAGGAGGTATCTGTCTTAATTCATTAAACCGATCCTCGATTTAAACGAAATTGTTCAATGAAATCAATGTTATGCTTAAATCCTTCTGTTACCTTCGTTTGCAGTAAATACGTAAAAATGTGGAAAGTAAAAAGGAAATAAAATAAATGACTCCGCGTACCTATGCTAATATTTTATATCTGATCTCTGGATATTCATTTATTTTACCTCAAATACGAGTCGTGTAATTAGAACGGTATTGAAAAAAATACTTCTCTAATAAATTCATTATCATAATGAATAGTTGAATAATTCGGTACTGGAAAATAATTTGATGCTACTATTAAATAATTTGATCTTAAAAAGTTGGTATAATTACTTTTTGATAAACTATAGGTATTCCACCAAATGGATGAAATAAATGAATCAAATGAACGTCCACCTTGAACGAAATCTGCCGAATTTTTTTTCAAGTCTACTCTAACGGTTTCAACACAAACATGTTAACTTTTCCAGTGCTAGATCCCTATTCACTTGGAAATTTCATTTTAATTTTTCGGGTCTCATTTTTTCGAGACTTACATCAAAAAGGGGTTGACCCAGGTTTGACCTTTCGAATATTTTAAAGGTTAAAACTTCGATCGCTTTCACTGATAAATTATGATATTGGGCGATTATTATTTTCATGATGTGTTTATATTGGGCGCTGGACTCGGGCTTATCGCGTGCATGCAGCTCGCAGTTTTATTTTTTTCCGTGTCCATTTCACTCACGCACGCTATTCCCGTTCTAAATGTTCCCGATGTTTTGGAGAGGAGGAAGTTATCGCTCCGGGCGAGGGGTTTTCTCATTTCCCACGAGAGGCCCTCGTAAACACCCGCGTTTTCATTCGAAACCGTTAATGTCCCTGCGGCCGCGAAACTATGGACGCGTCATGCTTTTGATCCCTTTCGGTGGTGAACGACAACTCTCCGCTCGCCCGCTCGTCCTCCGTCCAACTCTTGATGTGAATTCATTTCTGATTGAGACGGTCTACACCCGACATAATCGCCCTCGCGTTGTTACCCTTAGAACCTGTTGAGCAACGCCGCTCTATCTCCACCATATCACTTCCTGCTCTATACTCCCTGCTCAACCGAAATTTTGCATTCGATCACTTTTCATGTTGAAACTCGTTAGGTGTATGTTTGGATACTAAATTACTGCAGGAAGGTCACCGTATCAATAAAAAAAAGATATTTCAGATCCTCGTCATCCAAAAGGTTGTAAAATAATTATTTTTTATCTGCACTGATGTCGTCTCTTGGTGCATTCATGAAAAAAATAATTTTGCCTTGTACCCTGGAAACTTTTATCGGCTATAGATTGTTATTTTTACAATTTTTCGGCAATTTTTATAGTGGGTTCCGAATTTAGGTATATTGCGGTAAGTGATTTTTCTGAAGGAGAAACGTGTACATTGAGGGTGAAAACTTCCAATTGCAGTTTGATATATCCTCAGCTCATAGTGACGTGATTTTTTTAAAAATTGTATCTACATCTACATCTACAAAATACCCTGCAAGCCACCTCAGGGGTGTGTGGCAGGGGGTGAGTATTCACCAACATGCATTACACTATACCCTAAAGTTAGTGTAACTACGACTAATTATGCATTAGCATAAATCGCTAATGCTTGTCATGAGGCGAAGCCTCACAAGCATGCAACACTACACTACAGATGTCATAAAAATGGAGAGTGACCTCAATATACATGCATTCTACAACTACACAGATGGACAGGGACTCAAGACCCATGTAGAAAACATGCTAGGCGTGCTGTTAGTATGTACTGTATGATAAATAACTAGAAGCTTTAGGAATTACCAGATGATAATGAGGTATCCTGGACAGGGAATAGAAACCTAGGCCTTCGGCTTTCGGTCTCAAAGCTCTAACCGCTACACGAACATCGATTCCCAGTGACGAAGACAATATTTAGAGAATAATCTCTGAAACTACCTTTCTTAGGCAATTCGTTGCATCGAAGATGAAAATCGTAAGACATTGTCGTGCATCAAGGAAGTCAAAATCCAAGAGGAGATAGTGTTAGAATATTTTAATTAGCGGGCGATTTAGAAAAGTGGAAATGCATTTGAAGGAGAACAGCGGTATCGTAAGAAGCGTTCAACAATATGAGAGAGCTGCAGACGAGGACCTTGAGTAAGGATGTAAAGAAGAGGCTGACGAAGAGTTCAATACAGAGTAAAGCGTGTATGGTACAGAAATGGGAACTCTGAGGAAGGGAGATGAGAATAGACTTCAAGCGTTTGAGATGTGGGTGTGGAGGAGGATGGAAAAGATGGTGGATGGAAAGGAAGACAAACTATTGGCGCTTGGCATGGTGGGTGAGAGAGGAAAATTCTGATGGATATTTGGAGGAGGCAGAGTAGTTGGTTGGAAGAGGTAATGAGGGTCCGTGAAGAAGGGAGGGTGTTGGTTAAGCGGGGAAGGAAGAGGATTGGTTTTATGGACAGATTGAGGATAGGTAGGACGTATGCAGAAATGAATAAATAAATTGTGTAGGTAGATTGAGATGAGTTTAATTAATTTGCTGCAAAAATCCTGAGGATATATACTATTTTCCATTTGAACCTACCTTAACTAGTAGATAGCTTTGATAATAAAAACATTATAAGAAAAAGGGAAACTTATGTTGTTTATATAATTTTTATCCTTAATTAATCAATGATAAATTTTGTGAAACCTAGAGTTTCAGCAATGTTTTCTTTTACTAATGTATGTGGGTTTTTTTAACTGAGCCTCAAAGATCAGATTCTCTTCTCCCGTCGAGAGGAAGCAACGATTTCCCTGCGGACCGAAGTATGCCTTGTTGAGTGAGAAGGTTGAACTTGCGGTGACCACGGTTTGACAGACAAGGGAAAGCGTGGAGGAAAAATAATGCGGGACCAATGAAACGGCGGTCCAGACCACCTTCGTCCCCACCGTCAATTCCCCAAAGGTTGGCGCCCCTGCCTTCCTCTTAAAACGAGGGTTAGGCAGGGTAAGAGATAGGGGGCGTCGGCGGCTGCGATGGTTCAGGGGCGGCCCCTTTATAAAGTGGTGTGAGGGGACAGGGCATGGGCGAAACCGCCCCTGGTTGCCTAGGTTACGGGAGAGGCGTCATTGGTATAGAATGGCGGCGGGAGAAAGACAGAGGGGGGGATATGGGTGGGGGTGGTTTGGGAGTCCGACGTTAGGGGGAGTGTAACACTGTAATGCCCCGTTCACATTACCCCTACGTACCGGCCATCGTACGTATATACCAACGTAATCGCAAAACGACGCATGAACGGGCATTCGTATGCACTATCGTAAATTTTAGTTCCTAACACTACAGACTTATCATAGTAAGCGCTGGCGTCGGGGTCTAAGCCGTAAAAGGTGAAGTACGATAACAGTGGTCATGATAATGGCGACTTTATAAGATAGAATTTGGAACTTACAGAGGTCTCTCTTGCACAAAACTATTTAGACGCATTGCACTCACGCCGATGCCCTAAGAGATTAAAATGGCTCCCAGGCGGGACTCGGACCCGCGACCCCAGGCTTAGCGGATGAGGACAATTATTTACTGCGGCCGGCGGAGTAAATAATCAAATAAAGCAAACAAAAAAGGAAAAGGTTTAAGTGTTGTCGTATAAAGAAGCAGAGAGGAGTGTTATTTGCTTTTTGAAAAACTCGAATTTGCTGAACACCGCTGGGATACGACACTTCTAATTTCGTTTTTAAGTAGTAGCTTGCTTTTCACTTGCTCATTTCCAATTCAGAAGAGGGTGGCGCACAGTCCTGATGGCAACCCAAGAAAGGAATAACACCGAATTGAGGAAGTTCGGCATTAGCAAACAATCAAAAGCAAAGCAATTAGATTTGTCCGGGTTTCAGACCAGGATCACACAGTCGGTCATGTGTGATAGCTAGTCACACCACTAAGGCATCTTAAGTGAAAAGGAGTGATAGCATTAGTTTCGCATACCCTTTCCCCAGAATTTTCTTTTCTATGTGACTAATCACAAACGTGGTGAATGGCATAATATTGCATTTCGACCAATTTTGATGTCAGTTAAGTATAATCGACGTATTTACGGTCGGAAATTTTTGTAGCTCCAAATGAAGAATATTCCCTTCTAGTGAGACTGGGACTTTTTTCAGAATGAATGCGATGGAGATGCGTGAACATTGATGTTGAAAACATTCACATGTTCTTTCATATTGTTTCGGATATTGGTAACATGTTCCTTTTTTTCACATCACGGGTAATCAGAGGATGATCAAGAAATCGGAAAACTCTTAGCAATATATAGAGCATATACCATCAGTTCATCTGGAAAAATTCAGTGAATTCTTGAGTTTTTACTTTATTTTACAAAAGATTGAATGGGATTGCTCAATGCTGGCACCATCAAGTTCATTTGATGGACTATTCTTTTTCACTTATTGTGCCCCGTTTCCATTACTAACATTCATATTATGGTAACTACCTGCGTAATGCTAGAATTGGAAACGCTCTATCTACGATCTAAATAATGATTCGAGCATTTTAAATCATCTTAATAGTGCTGAGCTAATGAGGTAAGTCGCCTACAGCGGTAACGTTTTTGTAATTGGAACCATTGGAACGCAAGTAAGGTAGAAATCTGAGTAAAAAAGAATTATGGGAAAACAGTTGAAACACGAAAAGCGTTTGGGAATCCCCAAGGAGGTTAGAAAAGAAATGGAGGCGACATACCACTTGATTCTTGAAGCTAATTTCGCCATTGCAATCGGCAGAGTTCCTCTGGCTTACGTGTCCGGCGGTCGCGTTCGATTTTCGTCAAATCTAAGTTAAAAACCACAGACAAGGCGATGTTTTGTGACTGGTTTGCCAACACCTACTCGGCACAAAATACTTCCCAAGCACCCCTATTCTTGCTTCACTTTCACCCATGAGTGTTCACGGTCATGTCCCCTCCATTTCATTTTAACCTTCTTGGGAATCCCGGCTTTGTGAGTGTTGGCGTGCTTATCATTCAGAAACGTGGTAACGACGTGTCTATATTTGAAATAATTACTCCGAAATTGAGCAGTGATGTTATTCCTTAACCCGTGGTGCACGCTTACAACATTCATAGGTCTTCACTTCGGTACTATGTGAGAATTCGTGCGCCTTTTAATATCATTCGTCGATTTTATTTTGAACTGGAATGTTTGTAATCGCTACGTCACGAAACGAGCGAGTTACTAGGGTGAAACGTAGCTAATTGGAACGCAGATAGGTTATGAGACCGAAAATAACCATGGTAGAATGCTAGGATTGGAAACGAGGAACTCAAGAGAAAATAACGGTTTCCTGCCAGGAATTTGAATTCCTTGCCGCGTATTAAGGTCAAACATGCGACGAAAATGGTTCATTTATGTAGAATTTCGTCACTTAGATATTAGGCCGAGCGAAACCGGATAGCACTCGCCAGTGAAAAGTTTATAATTCAGTGAGGGTGACTCAGCCGTGGATGTCCCGCTGCGGAGCAAACCCTTAGCCCCTTTATCCCACCTTTCTCATATGCTGTCCTCTCCAGGCACCATGAATATTCACAAGAGAGTGCCACCAAGTTTTACTACCCGTCTATCATCATCATAAGTCGTTCAATTCTAGGATTGATTGACTGCAGCCCTCCAATCTACCCTGTCCCTAGCTAGCTCCTTTGTTCCCTTGTAGCTTTTCTGTTTCATATCCCGTTTTAGCTCGCCTACGTATTTGTCTCTCGGTCTTCTTGTGAGACATATCCTTATATGTCCCCCTCCATTGTGAATCTCATATACATTATGTGTGTATATACATTATTATTATACCTTTAAACGCATAGCGTGCCTGAAAAGTCCCTTTAAATGTTTTCGCTGCATGACGTGAGTGCCCAAAACATCCCGGCTCCGGGCTAGCGTCGATTTAAATCCGGCAGCGAGGTAAAAACACCGGGATCCGGCGGATGAAGGTTAATATAATAATATGTGTAAAACTGATTATGTCAGGCCTGACATCCTGGAAATGATGGATGTCCATGTTGAGAGAAACCATCTTTGTAATATCAACAAACCTTGGGGAAAAGCACAGCAAAAGTTTGTGGAAATTTCAAAGTTGTTTCTTTTCAACATTAAAAATACCTATGTATATCAATATCATAGTTACACCCTATCATTTGTGTATTTTCCGCAGTGACTATGGTTTTACTCGAGAAGTAATGTGATTGCGAGTCGATTGGTTACGTTGGTACCTGCGATGGTAGTGTGAACCGAGGGGCATGCGAGGGGGCGCCAACTATGTCTAAGGGGTGTGAGTAGGGACGTGCAGGGGTATTGTGAGGGTGAGAGAGGAGAGATGGATGACTTTTTGCGAGAGGGTGGGGGGTGAAGGTGTGAGGGGATGGGAGGGTTTCTAGGCTGTGTGTAAGGGTGGGGGGGGGGGTTGAAATGAGGCAGGCTGTGTTGGAAGTTGGGGGTTCGGGATGCGATGTAGATTGGGGGCTGGGATGAGGGGGGGGGGGGTTGGAATTCAAGTTGGGGGAGGAGCTCTGGGAGGTAATGATGCCATGGAGAGCGCCAGGGTGAGAAGAAATTGTTCGGGTCCCGGAGAATTTTGGGGCACGAGGATTGGGTTTGGGTGTTATATGCGGTGGGGATCGGTTATGGATAACGGGCCTACACCCCCTTGTGTGTTGGGAGGACCGCGGGGGATACCTGCGGGGTGCGAATGCCGGGGTGGGCTGGGAACCGTCAGACAATTAGTTTCTTGAACATGATGCGATAGGGTCGTCGAGGTCAGCCAATGGTCAGCGCAGAATGTAGGGCCACAAATGAGAAACGAAAGTGAGAACGTTGAAATGAGAGACATGCAAGAAAAGGCAATATGTATCTGAAACTTGATAATTGCTTCTGGTGGGTTTCAAATGAAAGTAACACAGGTATAATATCGCCTTAGAACCGCAGAATGAAATCCAAGAATCAGGGCAACGGCCTTATACGATTGGAACATCGTTTCCCGCTCGATCAACGAAGTTGAGCATAGTTGGGCACAGCAAAATTTGGAGGGTGAACTTCCGATATGTCCGAATTCTGATGCCCCTGTCTGCAAGTTGCAGACAATAAAAGCAAAATGACCTTAGCCGTCGAGGCACGTTAAACTGAAGTATTGATACTACCAGTCCTAGAATGAATAATTCAGCAACAGAAAACGCATCTGTGTTACCTAACTGCTTTGTTTGAGGTGTGGTAGAGGGTATTATGCAATGCGGTTGAACTATTACACAAAATAAAACTTTCTATAAAGCTATATTTTAAAGTATTACTAGTCTTTGAAAAGAAAATTATGTGGGTTTAAAATATATGACATTGAACTTTAAAAAGGGAAATATCTTGGGAAAAACGTAGTCTTCTGCCCCCATCGAGTAACATTTCACTTTCTGTGCCCACCATACCTTATCCTGGGATAACCGAGAGTGACCTGGGATAACTACGTTTTGCTTGTCTCGGTTTGTTTTATTTTTATTTTCATATGAATTTGAAGGTATCACATGGCTGTATCCAAAATGAAGTCACATTATTCTTGATAAAAAATATATATCCACGGAAAAATACACCAACCGAACCTCATTGTATCACAATTAATGGAAAAGTGATACTTACTTTACTTTACTTTACGCGATCAGGCCCAGAGGACCGCGCGATGATACAACTAAGGCCTTCCATTCTCTTCTGTCCTCTGCTATGTTCCGCCAGTTCGGCCAGGTTTCTAGCTGTTGCAAGTCTTCCCTTACTCCATCTATCCATCTCTTGCGAGGTCTCCCCACTGGTCTCCTTCCTTCTATTGTCATATCCATAGCCATCTTAGGAAATCTTTCGCCATGGAAAAGTGATAAATAAAAGGAATCAGAGGAGAAATGTAACTATATTTTGCGCTAGTCAATGTCTTTACACATAGATAGAGAGATAGACATAGACTGGAAGGACAGAAGACTAATAAAGCAGATGTACATCCATCAGAAAGCTGCGGTAATAATTGGGGACGAGGAAACAAAGGAAACCACAATAGGAAGGGGAGTTAGGCACGGTTGCTGTCTGTCACCATTCCTCTTTAACTTGTATGCTGACGAACTGCTGGAAGAAGCTTTAGAAGACATCGGGGGATAAAAGTCGGAGGTGATGGAATAAAATCCATCAAATATGCTGATGACCAGGCTATAATAGCAGAGAATGAAGAGGAATTTCAGAAAATGATGTAAAGAATTAGGAAGAAGAGTGAAGACTACGGAATCAGTATAAACAGAAATAAAACTAAGGTAATGAGAATAGCGAAGACAGAATAAATATACTTATGGCTGGAGGAAGAAAAATTAAAACAAGTAAGCTCTTTAAAGTACCTGGGAAGTATAGTTACACAGAATGGCAACTGTACTGAAGAAATTAAAAGCAGAATAGGGCAAGGAAAAGTAGCATTTAGCAAGATTAAGGAACTGGTGACAGCAAGGAACATCAAGATGGATATTAGGAAAAGATTTGCAAAATGCTTTATATGGAGCATTATGTTGTATGGATGCGAAACGTGGACGTTGAAGAAGAGAGAAGAAAAGTACTTAGAAAGCTTTGAAATGTGGTTATGGCGACGAATAGAGAAGATTGGATGGAAAGATAAGATCAAGAATGAAGAAGTGCTAAGGAGGATTGGAGAAGAAAGAAGTATACTGAGAGAAATTAAAAAGAGAAAGGCAAAATGGATTGGACATATTTTAAGGAATAACGCCCTACATAAATTAATAATAGAAGGGAAAATAGAAGGGAAGAGAGGAAGAGGAAGGAGGAGGCACGGAATGCTGAGGGATATAAAAGAAGGAAGGAATTTTGCGGAGATGAAGACAGAGGCCCAGGACAGAATGCTGTGGAGACAACGCTACCGTTGAAACCTGTCTACAGAAAGTGGCACCAATGATGATGATGATGATGATGAATGTCTTTGAAATTTTCTCAGGTTATCCTATTATATTTCTTAGGTTAGGTATTCTGCTTAAAAAATATCCGGAAAAAGTCACGAGTACATCACCAAAGAAGAGAAAAATATCTTTATTTTAACGTGAGACATATTATTGTAAATTACGGTATCTGGGGGGGGGAGGTAAAATTTATCTCAACTATCAAAGAAGGGAGTATGGGTTGGTCCAATTCATGCTACATTTTTACATGCTAAGTGATGAGCATTGAAGCGGATCTAACATTGAAAGCAACTGAGGACACACGCCTAAGTCACGATTGTGTCGTGAGAGCGGATCTGAACACCTCCCGTACTCCGAAACCTTTGCTCCCCCGTTACCCAATATGACCGGTGAGTTTCCTTTTTGCTTCCCTTTACGAGGAAGTTGTGTGGACTGGAAGCACAATAATCTTGCGGAGAGGAGTTGGGAATGGTGCAGGGTGTGGGAGCTGGCACAGGGAGCCACGTATGAAATTGATAGGGTGGGCCGGACGCCTCCGCGTTGGTGGCAGGGCCAAAATTGAGAGGGGTGTGATGGGTTGGGGTTACTGGTTACTAGGGACGGACGAGCATGGTGACATTTGGACCCTTGAGAAAGACGAATGCAAGGGGAGGACAGGGTGTCCTTTTCTCTTACACGACACATGAACTCGCACGCATTCATTTTGATTCTTGCTTTAATTCTCCCAGTAATTTGATTTGCATCCCTGTCTTTTCAGCCAAATCAAGGTAGATGAGCTCTACGGCCTCTATAGATAAACCAGATATTACGGCCTCTATAGATATTTCTCCAATGGCCGTAAAATATATGCACCACTCGCCAAAAAAATCAAACACTTACTGTGTTGGTTTCCATTCCCGCAAACCAACACAGTAAGTGTTTGATTTTTTTGGCGAGTGGTGCATATATTTTACGGCCATTGGAGAAATATCTTTTCAGCCAAGTTGCTTCGTTCATTTGAGGTGCGACTGAGTGATTCCAATACATTCCGTTTTTGTAAGTTACGCTAAGCCTTGATTCATAAAAATGAATATAAGTTTTATGCTCTTTTAACATAAATTTGGGTTTTGGTAAATCTTAATTCATAGCAATAGATTTAGTATAAGTTTTATATACCCTCCTCTATGTAGGCCACTCACCTCCTATATTGACTTGTCATCAAATATGAAATTCAATCATTGTGGGATTTACAATAGAGTAGTAGTTATATAGTATAGATATACGCCACCAGAATCTAGATCCTTGTTCTTTCTTTTTATTCTTTGGATGAGTTCATGGACGCAAAAAAATTTTTATGTAAATTTTTGCCAGGGTATGGAGACATTATAAGTATTCTCTGAATTAATGTTAGCCTAATGCTTTACCGATAGGAATCAAGCGATCTAATACCAGCGTATTTATTTCATTTTTCACTGGTGCCACCCTTGTTGCTCATATTACCATTACTCGCTCAATGTTTGATGATGAAGAACTCGCTAGTTTCATATTTTCTGGTGTATAAAACTGGTATTATGATTATAGATTTTTTGCGACGTGGTTTTTAGATCATTTAGCTCCAAAAAAAGCTGTATTTTCTTGAGTACGTAATTGGGATGACGTGTAGCGACCGTCGGGTCCTTCTGTTCTCTTTCATTCATTTTTTAATCTCTTTCCTTTATCTTTTCCCCTCTCTCTGAACTAATTGGAGTGAGATTTATTGTTACACACCTAATGAATTTATGCTGAGTAATATGTTATCAAATAGGCCATTATGCATGAAGCCGTATTAACCGAGGCAATTAATTCCTCTTGCGTACACAGAATGAGATTCTATGTATCTAGGACCCAAAGAATTTTTTGAGCGATTAAAATTTCACGAGATTGTAGTTTTCAGAAAAATCAAAACATTTCAGAAATTAAGAATTTGTGATTGCAAGAAACAAAGCCTGAACTCAAGGTTTGGCAAAGTTATGAGTAAATGTTAGATTAAGGATAAAAAGTCTTTCATTGCGTGTTATCTAGAATAAGGCTCCTATAGGATTCGAAGCGTATTGATTATGGTATGATTTGACGCTTTTTGTGGGGATAAAAAAATATTCATTCTGGTATCTGGCGAAATATTTCGCTCATTTAAAATGGCAAATGAGTGCATAGGTCTTCACAAAAACCAAGAGCTTATTTCCGTATCCATGGAAGCAATTGCAATAAAAAATTAATGATGGTTAATCGCTTAACGTTTTTGAATTTATGTGTTTAAAAATATTATTCATGTAAGCATTACATCTAACATTGATGATGACCTACCGGAAAACATTCCGAACCAGAAAGTCGGCTGAAGTCGGTGCTTGAAAGTTGTGAAATTTAAGGCAGTATTTTTTCGATTCCCTTGTTTATTTCAAGTCGATTCCCGCAAATTCGGTCACGGATCGATTCCCGCAAATGGTCGGACAGCGAATGTATGCATTAGGGAATTTGATTACGACGGAAGGATCCTCAAGTTCTCAGCAGCACGGTTACGGAGTTGGTTTGCTTCACTTTTTTTGTCGGAATAAAGTCGAAAGCAATCGCAAATTCCTTCCTTTTTTTCTCTTTCTCTCTCTCTCTCCGCGTTTCTCCCTCGATAAATATTTGATCTGCTACTGCGCTGGAGACCAAATGATGGACTGGCTCGAGGGGAAGGGAGTTCTGCCAGCTTTTTCGGTGGATATCGAGGGTGGAAGGTGTCAGTAAAGAGGGAGTGGGGAGAAGTATAGGTGTGGGAGACCACGAGCTTCCGCGCGGGAAGGAATTCCCGTCCGTTCCCGAGATTGGTCACGGGAGTTCTCATTGCCGAATCCCGACAAAAGTTGGTCGGGCAATTGGAAAATTACACCTTGAATCCAATAACTATAATATTAATAAAAGCATTCTGGGACTTTGATTTGTGGAATTGTTTAGTTGATAAAAACAAAGAGAAACACTTGTTAAGGCGGTTTCACCGTGAAAGGGCTTAAATGTCATTTTATTCATATTCTGGCTACTTAGAGAAAAATGTGTCCTTCATTTGATGTAAACATTAAATTCATACCTTTCCACGCTATTATTTCCCCAAAGTGAACTTGAAATTACATGGTGATAAATTCGAGAATGGCTGAATAATGGGCAAAAATAGTGTTTTTCTGCCCAATATAAATGTCATTTTCACCATTAAAAAAAACTGTCGTATGAAGCGAATTATCCCAGATAAATAAGTAGTCATTGAATTTATGCCCAATCTGCCCTTCTTATTTTTTTGAATTATTAATAAATTTATGCAATAATTGTAGTAAAAAAAAGTTCAATTTAATTGAAATGGCGCTGGATTCGGCTCAAATGACTGGAAAAGATGTTCATTAAAATATATTTGTCGACTTATCATTACATTTTGCGCCTAAATTTTGTTCTCTAATGGGTAAAGCATGTCATCAGTCAAAGAATTACGTTTTAATTGATGTAAAAAATAGGTTTGAAATCAGTAATGGTTTTGACTCACACAGTCATAGTAGGACCTCCTAAATAGTATTTATACACACTTAACTATAGTCATTATCTCTACAGCTAATTGCCATTCTTTAGTAGTCAAGTATCCATCAAGTAGTCGCTTATCCGTTGAAACCATGCCCGGTAAATAAAAGTTATATCACAGAGTAATATCTAACTCTATGGTTATGTGTAAATAAATGCCATTGACGAGTGCTTCCTTTTTGTTTTTAACAATTAAAGTATTGCTCATGTTTTTGGAAAACTTTTAATATTCCTAATAGAAAAAAAGCCAGAATAATGATGTTTTATCAGAGCCGAAGTGACCTTGCTTGCATCCCGGACTAGAGATGCAATCGTCATGAAATACCGATCGACATCTATTTAGGAACGTCTGACTCGTCGTACAACATTTTCCGTTGACCTTCCGTTGGGAGTATCTCCGTTCCTCTGAATTATTGCACACGCTTGGCGTCGTTGGCGCTTTTTCTCTGAATTGGCATTAATTATTTTCCAAATGGTGAAACGCTAATAAAAAATGAACCATACCTACGCATACTGTCAACCTACACCTACATACCCACCACGCCGTTCGGGGTAGTAATAGTCGGAAGAGCTTAATTCTCAGCGTCAAGACCTCTGGCGTTGATTTTAACAATTTCCTCCATACCCCTTAAAAATCTGCTTTGCTCCTGCTACATTTTCGCATTGATTCGTACACGTTCTCTTGTTCTAAAACTCCTAAGTATCTTTTTCACCACATTCACCACTGACATTCTCTGTCTACCCCTCTCTCTCTCTCTCTCTCTCAACATGGCCAAACGTAATGAAACTCTCCTTTTCATATATGTCCATTGCTGGAGCATCCATTCCAATTTCTCTCATCCATTTCCAACCCTATCCCTTCTACTTTTGCCACAAGTACTTCTCAGATAACTCGTATCCACTGGATTTAGCCTACGCTTGTGTTTATCCTGACTCACCCTAGTTTCACTGCCATACATTTAAGTGAGTAAAAGAAAGAATTAAAACATTCAATGCGGAGCACGTCAATAGACGTGCTCCTGGCTACACCGACTGACGGAGCACGTCAATTGACGTGGTCGTTCCATTCCGAAGCCCTTTAAATTTTTTAAAGCCGATTTTGACGACTTTCATGAAAATCGGGTCCGCATTGAATGTGTTAAAGAAAAATGAATTAAACACAACAATACCGGAAAGCGTCTTTGGTTATTGATATCCGGAGCTGAGAAAATCTCAAAACCAATAAATCGTTCTTTGCCGCTGTCACCATGAATATATGTGTGAATAATACATGAAAATTAAATTTAAAAATCCGTTGTCTCAGGCGTGACTTGGAATTTGCTTAGCATTGTGAATGAGAAGCAGAAACTTTGCAACTCCTCATGTGTTTATTAGAAACTACCTAAATTTCGACGTTGTACATCATTATCAGGTGATGACGTGCAACGTCGAAACCTAGGTCGTTTCTAATAAATACATGTGGAATTACAAAGTTACTGCTTCTCATTCAAAAATATATAAAAATATTACGGGAATTCTTGGGAAATACGATTTACCGATCTCGGCTCCCGAGGGTACCAAAATGTCGGGAATTTGGAAACCATATTACCGGCTACTTCGTGAAAAGCTGGCGTTGGGAAATAAAAAGAATTCTCTGTGTGGGTTCCCACACACGTATCCCGAGATGCCGAGTAGGGAGGAGGGGTATGGGTTGTGCTGTGTGTGTGTAAAGGAGGGAGTAATACGGACAAGGGTCTCAGGATGGACGTGTGTGCATTACGCTTGTTCTGGACCGAAGGGACGATCGCATTCCCCGCTCTGCCCCTGCCTCTCTCTTCCCACTTGACCGCAAAGCGGGAACACTGTTGAGTTTTAGCGCCCGTCCGAGGTGGGTCCACACCCCGCCCGAAAGCAAACTTCGGAGACGCGTCCCCACCATTGGAAGCACGCCCCGTAGCTTTTTCCGCAGTCCTCTCTAAGAGTCTCTCTCCCTCTCTCAAGGGCATCGGCCGACTGCTCTTGCCGGGATGGTAATGGAATTGAGTAGAAAAAAAACGGACCATCTCGTGATCGAATTAAGGGATAGTCGGCTTGGAGACGCGTCGCACGAGAGATGTTATCCTTCTGGGTTATTCTAATTCATTTTCCCTACGGTACCTACATCCTCTACTCTCTAAATTTAAGTCAAGTCTGACCCGGGAAAATTCAGTCATCTTTCTCTTTAACCTGCATTTTGGATTTACGAGCAAACGCAGAAAATAAATTAATCCCAAATCCAATGTGTTGTTTGAAGTTAAGCTTTATGACTTCCTTCTTTTGCGTAATTTTCTTTTAGATTCAACGATATCACTTAAGGATACTTCTTCACTTTAGGATAAGGATACTTAACACTTCACTAAAGGATAAAAATTAGTAAGTTTTTCGGTTTTTCTCTTATTGTAATTTCGTAGATTATTGTACATACAGTTTTAAAGTTCATGAGCAGTATTTTACTGCTCCAAAAGTGACTACTGAGATTCTTCATTCCTACTTTAGTCTTGCTGAGTTCTTGTGGTGCACGTAAATAACATGATTGGCGTCCGTATTTATAGAGCGAGTGGTGAATTTAGTCTCGAGAGCTAAGTGTTTGGCTTGTACCTTTACGACACGCATTCGATAATCTGGTATGTGAATCAATCGATGTAATAGCATTATATGGCAGAGATGTCATAGCATAAAATAAGGGAACACGGCTGTCAATAGCCGAGCAACAATAGCTCTTGTCAAGATTGAAAAATAAGGTCGTCATGGTCATGAAATAGATGAGAGATGGGAAAAATATTGCGTTGCACGATAGATAGACCCCATCTTTCTATTTCATCATTGGTTCTTTTATTTGATTTTTCTTAAGGTACATACATTCATTACTATCCGTTTGGAAACTCAAATGAGTCAACTCTAACCGAAGAGAAACAATTAATACGAGAAAATACCATCGTTATCCGTTAAAGCTTTGGTGTGTTAAGTCATCATTTGCTATTCCTGGGGTCGCGTGTGTGAGTCCCACCTCAGTAGCTTTTTTTCACCATTCTGGATCATGGGAGTTTGTTTTAGTGAGTGAAGAGTGAAATATAAGAGAGAACTACAAATTCTTAATTTCGTTCTCATTAAAGGTGACGTAATCCTTATTGTTAAAAGAAATTGCAGTGTACTTTGGTTTGGAACAAATTTTTTCTAATCGATTGAAAAATTCATGAGGATAGTTTTACGTAGAAATACTTTATAGTTTAGCAACGCAAAATAAAACGCGTAGGTAAGCATTAAGTTAGAAAAAAAATATTTTTCAATTTTCGTGGATTTCTTGAATGATTCCTAAATATATTTTTTGGATAAATTCAGTTAGTTTGCTAATGTCAATTTTTATGTCATTGGATTCATCTGAGCTATAAATGCAATTAAAAATATAATTTAATAAATAATTTATAATATAATAATAAAGCCACTTTCTTTGTGTTTCTTTTCAAGCAAAACTGATGCCTTTGCCTTACTTGAAGTGGATTGTCCTTCCAGAGATGAAAATGGAGATTTCTGGATAGTAACACATTTAATAAATCTATCATATAGTAAATAAGGGTGTTGAGTAAGTATAATTCTTTTCTCAATGCAGCAAGGGCGAGCGAGTAAAGTGGCATTGTTTGGCTTTGTAATGCCTGAACATAATAAGAGTGAAAATAGTCTCACTATGTAGCTCGGGGTTCTGAGTAAATGACGATCCCCAGCGATGCTCATTGCCGTGATTTCGATTCATTAAATTTAAATACCCTTTTATACGTTATTTGACACTACCAGTGTCAATACCCAGGGACGTGTCAAGTTCAGCAGAAATTTATTTTAAGAATTTTCTCCGAAAATGTAATTTTCTGGTCCCCAGAGGTCCGAGGTCTAAGTGTTATAAGCTGGACTATCCATCTAGCTACTTATCATTTCATTTGGCAGAATGCCTATTATTGCGTCACGCTCTAGGATGCGGCCCAGGCGGCCGAAGTCAATGAATCCTCATGAGCGTTCACAAACGTTTCCTGACCATGTCACCGACATTATCGCGGTTAAATTACCAGTGAATTTATGCGACTTATTCGCACGAATGCAAATGGAACGGAGCCCTCGTGCCCCCGTGGCAGATGGGATGGGATAGGATGGGACGTAAATAAATATTACGACGAGTAACTCGTGCCCAGGGTTCATAAGAAACGCTCATCTGTCCCTTTCCCCCACTTTTCCCTTGGATAGAGTAATTTCTCATTCCTTCCAAATACTCCCCTTCCCAACACGTGACCCGCTATCCTCGCACCCCCCTGCCACTTCTCAGTCCCTTTCGGTGTGCTGGATCCCCTAGCTAGGGTTTTGCGATGCATATTCGGGTTTCAGTATCGAAATCGCGATATTATTTTCCGTACTTGAGAGGGGGTTAGAGAAAGGAAATAGAAAAGTAGTATTTCATCTATATACAAAAGTAGTCTGTGAAGGACGTTTCGGGCTTGTAGACCCTTCTTCACACTTCTGCTGAAGAGGGGCCTACAAGCCCCTAGCCCATCCATGCAAGACTTTACTTTTCTATTTCCTTTCCCCCACCCCCTGTTAAGTATCCTTTATTTTTGTGGACAATTGGCGAACTTTCCTTTGTGTGACCGCATTTTTGTTATGATCACAGTTGGTACATAGGTATATGATTTACTACTGCCGAAATCAGACAAAAAGCGGGTTTACTACGTCTCTCCTTTGCTCCTCTTCTATGGTGTGAACCAAAGCACAGAACGGATTGAAATGCAAAACTTAGGAAGCAGCAGGCATGGAATGACAACTCATTAAATGCCTAATGGCTCATTACTTAGCCCCTAGCTTTATGTCAAACGCCTCGCATTCTAATTAATTTCTTTGCAAATCATCACTTTTAGATCACATATTGCATTGCATTGCTCCCCTAATGGCATATATTTGGTACGTCAGATGATATCGCAAAGCGTTACATCGGTTGGCCCGATGGCTCAGTATCGCAGTGCGATATTTGGTGAATGTCGTCAAAACCCCCGCTGAAATACGGTTTAAATTAAGATGGCTTGGTGATGCAACTGGCCAACACACCTGACAGCTAATTGGAAGCTCCGGGTTCGAATCCCAGTCAAGTTAAATGATTTTTTCATGGCGAATTCCACCTTCTTTGGCGTATGTCGTATATTGTGCTCGATTCATCGTGATTCCACGCAGACTTGTCGCCACACGCTCGCTCTGAAACTGAATAAGAAACATTGCGTCGAAAATTAAGTTCATAATATTTTTTCGTCATTAAATGCGTGAGTATTCCTGTCGGAATTAGAGAGAAAATATGTGGCATGATTTTAAGTTTGTTTGAAAATATGTGTTATGTGTAATGGTTTAGTTGGTGAATGCTACTATTATCGAAGATTGGAGCAATGAATGGCTGAAAATTATTGGTAATTACATCTGCTGATGTAACGTGACCGAAAATACTTGGAACAGTGTCTGATTGATGCCTTTCAAAACCGATGGGTAAAGCTGGTGGATTTCTTTCCAGTAGCGATGCCCCCCTAACACTGATGTTCTAAATGCTAAATAATTTTTTGAGTTTCTCATGATTGGATTGCTACTTCAATACTTTCCCGGCTCGTGCCATTGAAGTTACTTCTCTTACAGTTATAAATCTCACCTCCCATAATAGTATAATCTATGTATAGTCCGGTGGCGGCGGGATTAAGTCCTCGCCTTCTAATCCGAGGGTCATGGGTTTGAGTTCCTCCTGGGTTAGTCTTACCCCGCCCAAGGCATTGGTGTTACTGTCAAGTTCTAGTGGTTCGTCCCTTGAAAAAACCTGATGAAAAGTCAATGGCTTATCGGGATCGCAGGGCCATACGGACCACCGGAATCGTCCCGGAAAGCAAAAATAAATATATGTATCTCACGATATATTGCGGAGCTCAGTAGCTCAATATCGCGATGCAACATCTTTTGAATATCGAAAGACGCAGTTGATGCTTCGAACAGTACTACTAGCGCCGCCCCTCCCTTTACCTTCTCATTCTTCCCCCTCCCATACCCAACTCTTCAATCTTCTGCCCAATCTCGCGAGCAAACACCCTTCGTCCCTGGACCCTCCCAGAATATCCTCACCCCCCATCCCAAGCCTCCCCCCCTCTGGGACCCTTGGGAGGAGATTACCCCCAGAAGGAGCACACGTTCAAACAGAAGCGGGCCGACGCCTCTCCTCCGCCCGCCTGCCACCACGGGAGAATACGCCCGTCTCACACAAATCTTCACGATTCCAGGCCACCACGTTGGTCCGGAGGACCACCCCACTCTTCCCATTTCCCTCTCCTCGGATATTTTCCCTTCCTGCTCTCCTGCCCTCCATAGTCGACCGCACCTCCGACCCTCCTCTTCCCTTACGAAGGCGATTCAGTGCCCTGCGGGGTGTGGGATGCGGTTTCCCTCCCCTAGGGCGTAAATATGCGACTTCCATTTTGTGATTTGCGCGCAGCGGTTACCTTCCCGAAGCACTTACCGTTAGTTACTCCGAAAATGGTGGGTTTTCATCGGTCCTCCCTCCAATCCAAATCCCCTTGTCCTTTTGGTTGCTGGAATATTATCTCAAGTTCTGCTTACTCGGTGGTGCAATATTACAACGAAGGGGGGATTGGCCGTGGATTAAATTTATTCCCTTCGTTCGACAAACGCCTTGGGTAAATCAGATATGCGCAATCTCTAATGCGAGTATTAACAGCACCAGCATAGTATCGGTTAGCGTAGATTTTGATGGACTTCATTTAATCAGTTTTTCCATCATAAATCATCTCTCTCCGCGCCATCTAGCTCAGTATTATTCATATGCCAATCCTTATCTCTCCTCATCAAGTCTTCCCCACAGAGAAATTATTATTGAATATCAGAGAAAAAATTATAATTTTAGGGCTTGTCTATCTACAGTGGAGATTTAGGGTAAAAAATAAACATTTTAATGGCACAGCCACTTTGAAATAAGTATTATTCTAACGGAAACCCGAGTATGTGAAATGTCATGTTCTGTAAACGAAGCAATTTAACTACCAGGGAAAATAAAGAATTGACAATACTTTTTTGAAAAATCAAATGTAATTTTTTTTGACAGATCAATGAATGCCAGAATATCAACCCTACATTATTCAAAGAACTGCGGAACTGGTCGCGCAGTAACTTTAACGGAGTCACCCGCTAGTGGTCACACAATTGTGTGAAATTCACAGTGAAAAAATCATTCGCCTGGACTGGGATTCGAACCCAGACCCCCCCCGATATCGTTTGAAATGAAAGTGATTAAATTCACAGTGAGGGTAGCTTAACTGGTAGAGCAGTCGGCGCGAAACCGGGGGGTCTGGGTTCGAATCCCTGTCCAGGCGAATGATTTTTTTCACTGTGAATTTCACACAATTGTGGAACTCTACATTAGTTAATGTGTAATACTTCTAAGTTTTTTTTAAATCTGTCGTTTTATATCAGTCTAACTATAGAATAATGATGATCCGTCTTAAGTATAATGCACAAATGAGAAGAATACGATCTAATTACTTTAAAAACGCAGGAAATATCTGTTGCTATCCCACTTTCTTATGCCACTTTCGCACAGGGCTCGTTCTAAGGTTACAAAGAGTGTTCTTTGAAAACCAAATAGCTCACACATGTATATCCATCTCCGGTGACGGCTGCACCACCAAAAATTGTTTTCACAGGTCTCCACTGCCGGTTGTGACGCTGAAAGCAATTAAGGTATTAGTTCCACGGAGGTGGCCTGTGCGTATTCCAAAATCCGGAACCGCAGACCGCGTGTGATTTCTCTCGAACGCACGCTCCGTCCTCATAACGACGTCAACGTTGGTTGTGGAATCCTCAAATCCCTTCAGCCTGTCTCTCTACTACTCTTTTTCCCGTCAAATCCTTGCCGAACGCCTTGCCGAACCTTATGAAATCGCATCCATTATTCATTTTCTTTGGCATACACCCAATCCTTCGCTCCACAACCTTCGGTCGCGTCTTTCATCGTGGAAAAACCTATTCCCGCGTGTCACACCTCAGCATCCAGCCTTTTAATGACTTTGTAAGCACTCACCTATGTTTTCCAGAAACCCATACATCGCTGAACGAAACTTCAACGGAGACGCCTGCTCCGAATCTATGGTTCCATTCCATGAGAATGATATTGGTCATCACGAGCACTTTTTTCCTAATCGAATATTTTATCCATCCACTTCCTTGTGAATGACAAATTCTATGCCTACGAAATCTTGATATGATGAATAGAATGGGGCACATAATTCATCCTTCCACATGGCAAGGTTTCTTTCAGCGAATATTATTTTGTGTTTCAACGAAATATCCTGCTGTAATATATGATATTTTTCTACGATAGCGTGGATAGTATTCAGGATAGATTTTATTGATACAGATTTTGTATTCGGTAAAAAGAGACGTGCGAACCGTTTAATGTCATAATATTTCCTAATGTTAAATTTAGCTATTACTTTCCCACTCTGTTATGTTAATTATCGTCTTGTATCAATTCTATGTCACATTTCCGGCTCTAAAATATTTTGAATGCGGTGTTCTATCAAGTTCAGAATGGCTCAAGATACCCTAACACAATCATTCGAAGTTCAGCAGAACATTTTGGAATAGGGGATGATTCATTGGTGCATTTCCGCTTCCAAAATGTTGTTCACAGCTGAACGAGGTCGATTTCATTGGTATTGTGACGTCGGGATCCCTCGAAATAATAGAAACCTTCTTAAAAAACTCAGTTGGGCATTGCCCCTTTTTATTACACGTCTCTTTCTCTTCAAACTTTTTCAACAATCCCCTCCTTTTTCAACCATACATAGCAACGTTCTTCAAACAAAAACAATAAACAACCTAAAACATCAACCCATCGAAACATACATTAACATACAAATTAATACTATCAAAAACAAAACAACGAACGAAAGTAAATACATAAAACCAAATAAAACAAATAAAAATGGAGCTTGACAAGGCACGACGTTACAGTATCATTCAACGCAAAATATTGGTAAACATATCTTATAAACAAGCATATAGTTTGATGCCATTACAATTTCAATGCGGTTTATCGCTTTATTGATTGAGACTTCCTACGTTTATGCGATGCTCATCAGTACCTATTGAGGTTTTTGCTTGAATTTTTCATGGAATTAAATAATTTTTTATAAAACGTGGGATTTCAGAATCATGTGATGTTTTCAATGAAAAAATAATGTTTGCGTGGTCTTCCAATAATTTATTGATAATTAACTCCCTTTTATGAAAGTTTTTAATCGAACTGGTACGTAGCATCTAAAATTGATATCCATTGGCAATATTTTTAATGATGAAGCGCATTGAGCTGTGGTATGACTAGTGATCTTATAAGATAGACGGCTGCGGAAGATGGGCATGTATGAGCAGTTATAGGTATACTATTTGCTAGATAAGCAGTAGTAGGGTAGGCGACCGACAACTGGGGTTATTGACGAAATGAATAATAGGTGAGTTGCTGGAAAAAGTATAACTTTAGATATGAAAGAAGGGCGGAGAGAGACTCGTCGTCGACACTATCCCACTCTTTACGAAAGGTGCTTCTAAGGCAGTGGTTCTCAACCATTTTGATACCAAGGCACACAAGAGGTGTTTGGAAATGCAGACGTTACACCAGTGAACAAAACCCGTGATTTGTTATGTTTAATTGCCAGCAGTTTGACAGCTACTGATTTTAAACATCTATTGTTTGTAAACAAAAATAACAAAATTGAAAAGTATCTAATAGTTAAATAATTTCATTCATTATTGATCTTTTATGATCTTTTTATGAGCGATGTGTCACACTAGGCCGAGGCTTGCGGCACACCAGTGTGTCGCAGCACACAGGTTGAGAATCACTGTTCTAAAGGGTTCTATAGTTGAGCGTCCTATTCGATTGATGGTTATAGCTAAGCTTAAAGTTCTCCCCACGTGGCATCTTAGTAAGAGTTCGGGGTCCAATAAAAAAGTCTCTTTGTATCATCCGTGATTCGAACACGAGGCCCAGGGATGAAAGAGAATACCACTCCTTGCCGTTTTCTTTCGCAGTCTTCTAGCTTGGAATAAAAGTTATCCCCGTTCGGGTCAACTCTTGCTTGTTTAAAACTGCACTCGTACCAAGAGCTCACAATCTTTTCCTCGAAAAAATATAAAGAGAATCAAACTGGTACGAGAACAGGTATCAAGTTCCTCCGGAATCGTCCAAGGAAACGTGGACTCTGATAAAAGAAGCCGAGAAAATGCTGCAGGCGTTCAAGACGTGGGTGTGGAGGAAGATGGAGAAGGTTTAGTGCGGTGCGGTTTAGAAGGTGTGGTGAACGGAAAGGAAGACAAATGAGGAAGTAGTTGGTATGTTTCGTTAGGAAAAGAAACTTCTGGATGATATTAGGATGAGGCTAAGTAAGTGGTTGACCATTTAAACCTACCTTAACTGGTAGATTAAGTTAATAATAATAGCTAATGAGATGTGTTTTTTTTATTTCCCCTGGAAATTTCGGTGAGTACGGGCCCATATATAAAATCTTAAATACTTTTTATTAAATAAGAAAAGTAAAAGAAGCTCATTTTTTTACGAAATAATGTGACTTTCTGACTCAGTAATTCAACCCGAAGGTTGGTTTGGATAGTTGAGGGTAAGGCTCACCCAGGACTAAGCCACAGGCGTGTGAATTTCACACATTCAGGGTAGGGGGGCCAGTTCCTTTCCCTGGGCCACCTCGCACTCCCGAGGATTTTTTTGTTCGGGGGCGTCCAAAGGCTTCACCCGTATTTTAACCCGGGACCCTTCGATCAGTAGCCGAGTACTCTACCCACTTGGCCACCTGATTTACGAAATAATGTACATACGAAGTCCATTTTTGAGTTAACCTAACAAATCAGGAAAAGATATTTCGTTTGACACAAAAATAAGTGCACCAGCACATCGCAGTCACGAGATGCTCGGTGCGGATATTTTACCGCAAGATCATGGTCGAATTCAAGTTGTATAACCGATAAAACGAGACTAGTAATTTCAATTATCTCAGGAATCATGAATTTGTGATTTTATAGTTATAGTCATCCAAAAATAGAAATTTGAAAATTTCCTATGGAGACTCCCATCGCTGTTAACTCTCTCACCTTCGAAATTCTCTTTTTGCCCATTTGTCTCTTTCTCCTTCTCCATTCCCAGTTTTCCCGCTGTCCGCGTTGATCCCCCCCTCTCTCTCTCTCTCTCTTTCTCTCTCTTTCTCTCTCTACTCCCATGGCAACCTCCCCAGCATCCCTTCGCCGCTGGACCAACACCGCAACATCACCCGCGCACTCCAAATTTCATCTCATTTGAGCCGTCGCACAGTGGTCCGAAATCGGAAAAAGCCGGACAAAAGTCCAAAATGGCTTTTTTTGAGATAGAGACTTGAAACTTAGCGCAAATACTCATAAATGATTACTGATTATAGATTTATAAGCCATTTTACATTAATACGACCCGTTGCTGAGATACAGTAGCCCAAACATGACCAATTTTTCAAAAACACGCGCGATCTTGTTTTTCATCGAAAATCTTTGAATTTAAGCAGGTGGTGTTGCGTTGGTATGATTTTGATGGAATAAAAAACGCAATATTCCTTTGACCTGGTGCTTTGCCTATATTGTCCATGACTTTTGAAGATTTTGGCTCTCATCTGTCTGGTTTTGCAACGCAAAATGGCGTACCCGTTTTTAACGTGAAATTTGACATAAAGTAGACATTATCTTTCGTTTACGAAATATATAACTCGGGAAATTTACATCACAGTGTAAAGTAGAGATTTCTTAAGAATACTAAGCAGAAATCTTGGAAAAAAGTTTGCGACGAAGGAAATGAGAGCGATTTTTCGATCGCGCGTCAAGGCAGAGCTACACGACGCAGGACCCTGCGGCTCGGTAACTGCGGTCGATTTTTCAAGTTTTTTGAAACTTTATTCTTGAAAATCGTCATTTAAAGCACGGAGCGTAGTCAGTGTTGACCTAAAACACTGTACTGAGGATATTACCAGGATTATAGATCGATCGAATAACCATATAACGCATTACTCTAGTGAAGATGCTAGGGACTGGATATTTGTCGGAACCATCCCACGTATAAGAAATATGCTTCGGGTATGAAGTAGGGTTAAAAGATTAAGTCGGCATGCTAAAGAGAGAGAAATAAACTGTTTCCGGGAAAGGCAACAACGGCAACAACCGATACTCTTTTTCCCTTTCCACCCTCGCCGAGGTGGGTCGCGCGGAAAGGGGCGTTTTATGACGACGCACAGCCTTTGACGGTATTTAACGGATTCTTCCACAAGGGTTTTTCCTTTCCCAGGCAGAAATGCATGTCAACTTGCAGTTTTATTTTGGAATCGGTAAAGAAGTGTCGTGCTTGTTGTTCTAGTGTCGTGTCGTGCTGTAGTGTAATTCTCAAGTTCGTGTTGCCCAGTGATTTGATGCGGGCTTTAATGAATTCCCACTAGCTATTCCCGGAGTTGGACAGCGCAGTGATTTTCCTGCTTGAATTTTTGCTAGGTGAGTGTTTTTTAATATTTCCATTTCAAAGATTAGTGTGTTTGCGTACTACTTCAATGAAAGCGTTAAATTAATTATCGATTTTTACTGTTGTTTTCGCCTCTCATAAATCATGGCAGTTATGATTTTGATGCGTGTTCTCTTTACATATTTATAATTTTCAAATCACCGCACAGGGTTTTGAGCGTTTTCTAACGTAGGAATGGATTCAAACCAAATTACTCGTTTTGAGTTACATAATATAATATTAGAAATGAAGGGAAAGACATCAGGTGAGAAAAAAATACACTTGCTGGATTTTTATCGCGGAGATTAAATGTAGAGAGCTATGAGGATGCTCTTGATGGTCTCCGTGAATTACTTCGGTTGTGATTCTGGCATTATTACGAAAAAATGTGGAAACAATGTAGCCGGAATAATGAAATATTTTTAGTGCGATGTGAGGCATGGCTCGCAGAGTCAATTATTTTCCCTGAAGTTGTCCGTCAATAATTTCCTGGTACTTCAAAGGCAACTAGTATGTATTATATTTAAGTATGTTTTGAACTTATAAAGAAAATTATATTTCTGAATATCTATACTTATTCTATATCTTATACATTGTTTACACTATTCTATATCATACAATTATTACTTTATTACGTTCTTTGGAGCGGCCCGAGAAAGATTTTACTTCTTCGTGTGACCGATCTAAAAGAAGGAAAGTTCAAAATATTAAAAGTTGTTCCTCAGTAGCTGAGCTGGCATTAGCAACCTCTCTTGGTTTAAGGGAGGAAGGAGATATTGCAGCCGCACAGTTAATTACGGAAGTAACGACAACTACTCCCACTAGAGCTAAGAGAGTGCTTAGGCTTACTAAGTGGAGGAAGAGTGATGAGGTGCAGAAAGATATGTCTCCAGAGGAGACTTTATCTTTGATCATCACCATTGGACTGACTAAAAATCAGTACAATGTATTAAGACGCTCCGCTCGTACTTAAGGACATTCCTTGTACCCCAGCTATGCACGAAGTGTTAACAGCAAAAAGTGCTGCATACCCAGAAGCAATACGCATCACAGAAAACGTATGCGAAGTGAATCTACAGGCTCTATTTCGGAGTTAGAGACATTCACATTATAAACAGTGTTGGGAACAGGCGGATTCTTCCGATTAATATTTATTTATGAGCTCCCTGGTGCTACTTCGTTTGCTGAATGACGAAAATGGTATGAGTTTAGAGGCATTTCAAATTGCATATCTTACTTACTACGAATTAATCTGACTGTAGTAAAATTGAGTACTTAATTCCATGTCTGCTGTTTTAGGTGAAATAATCTGGAAAAATCCTCGTCCATCATCAACCAGATTTTGCCGGCCTATTGGCCTCCGGTGACTGAAGGAAACCAAGGAAGTTGCTATTGAGAAAAGTATTTATATTCAAAGGCAGATTGACGGGCTGAAAAATTGGAACAATGGAAATTACTCAGTCATTTTTAGCTTGCTGCTAACCATTATAAATGGAAAAGTAAGCAAATTCATATTTCTATTGTGATAGACAAGAATATGGTAGTGCTAATGGATTAAAAAAATTAAATTACGATTATTTTAGGCATGCAACGCATTAACTGACTATCCGAGTATGAGGTGCTACATCTGCGAAGCTACAGCTATGGAGATGAATGATTTGAAGGCAATGAGGAATCGACCTGCAGATGTGACTAAATATTCTTTTGGATTGTCAACCTTGCATTGCTACATCCGGTTTTTTGAATGTGTGCTACACATATCGTACAGACTAGAGTTCAAAAAGTGGTAGGCAAGAAAGAATACAAACAAGCTGGAATCTGGTTCAATGGTGAAAATGCCTTTGAATTACGAACAAAATTCTTTAAGGGCCCGAGGAAATCTCAAAAACTGCTTATACAGACAAAAATAAGAATTCAGATGGCTTTTAGAGATAGGATGGGGTTGATTGTTGATGTTCCAAGGCCTAGATCAGGTAACACGAATGACGGTGACACGGCAAGGCGTCTCTTAGATTCCCCAGACTTGGCCACTGATTTGACAGGTAATTGAGTATACGTGCACTGTAATACCAAATCATATGTAAACTTCACGCATGTGTTTTGAATCCGTTAAATACCGTCAAAGGCTGTGCGTCGTCATAAAACGCCCCTTTCCGCGCGACCCACCTCGGCGAGGGTGGAAAGGGAAAAAGAGTATCGGTTGTTGCCGTTGTTGCCTTTCCCGGAAACAGTTTATTTCTCTCTCTTTAGCATGCCGACTTAATCTTTTAACCCTACTTCATACCCGAAGCATATTTCTTATACGTGGGATGGTTCCGACAAATATCCAGTCCCTAGCATCTTCACTAGAGTAATGCGTTATATGGTTATTCGATCGATCTATAATCCTGGTAATATCCTCAGTACAGTGTTTTAGGTCAACACTGACTACGCTCCGTGCTTTAAATGACGATTTTCAAGAATAAAGTTTCAAAAAACTTGAAAAATCGACCGCAGTTACCGAGCCGCAGGGTCCTGCGTCGTGTAGCTCTGCCTTGACGCGCGATCGAAAAATCGCTCTCATTTCCTTCGTCGCAAACTTTTTTCCAAGATTTCTGCTTAGTATTCTTAAGAAATCTCTACTTTACACTGTGATGTAAATTTCCCGAGTTATATATTTCGTAAACGAAAGATAATGTCTACTTTATGTCAAATTTCACGTTAAAAACGGGTACGCCATTTTGCGTTGCAAAACCAGACAGATGAGAGCCAAAATCTTCAAAAGTCATGGACAATATAGGCAAAGCACCAGGTCAAAGGAATATTGCGTTTTTTATTCCATCAAAATCATACCAACGCAACACCACCTGCTTAAATTCAAAGATTTTCGATGAAAAACAAGATCGCGCGTGTTTTTGAAAAATTGGTCATGTTTGGGCTACTGTATCTCAGCAACGGGTCGTATTAATGTAAAATGGCTTATAAATCTATAATCAGTAATCATTTATGAGTATTTGCGCTAAGTTTCAAGTCTCTATCTCAAAAAAAGCCATTTTGGACTTTTGTCCGGCTTTTTCCGATTTCGGACCACTGTGCGTCGTCTCTCCTTCATTTAGATCGTCTGGTATCCTCCTTTTAAGCCCTCATCCCGAAAATGTTCCCGTCTGAAAGGTCCAGCGTTCGCTGCTAAGGGTCCTCGCCTAATCTGAAAATCTTCGGTTGAATGTTGAAAAGGGGATTAGCCGTGCGGCCTATAGTAGGGACTCGAGGGGTATATCTTGGCATAACCGGACTTCCCGTAGCGTATGCTTTTTGGTTGCGTCCCAAATACTCGTCACCGTTTGCTCTGCGTGAGTTAAGTTTGCTGAGGAGTTACTCATCTTTGAATGAATGGCGTAACAGTTCGCACTACTGAGAGATGATCATTTGCAAAGTGTTTAGCTGTTGCGTGAACCGTCGCAAACGCTATCAATGAAACTTTATTAACGTTCTGTGACGTTTAAATAGTTTTTAAGCGGCAGCGGCATCGCGTTTCCTTTCACGTTTTTTTTCATTAAATTCGCGATATGCCGCAAAATCGTGAGAGGGGGTTAAATAAAAGGAGTTAAATTTGACCGTATCTGGCGTTACGTAGTGGAACAGCATTTCAGTAATTAAATTAAACTGCAGGAGTTGCACTGTCCACTTATATTTAATTTACAATAATACACAACACGTGTTTTAACGCTTAGAGCGTAATCATCAGGTATGCCTAGTGCGTTTTAACGCTTTAAGCGTTTAAACACGCATAGTGTATTATTGTATGTACAATAAATATAAGGGGACAGTACAACTGATGCAGTTTAATTTAATTAATAAAACGAGTTGGCCCTTATGTATCACGGTTAGTTCGTTGCTCGTGTTTGGACAAAGTTTTTGATTGTTGTGAATTGAGTATTCGTTGGTTTTTTACAGCCTTTATTTCTTCTTTCTTCCTTTCCTCCTGTTCAGAATTCCTGATCCCGACATTTTCCATCTCTCAATTCTCCCTCCCCTTCATAATTCTCGGTGGTGACACTCGGTGCTTGAGAGCACAGTTATGCTGAGCGAATTACGGGAAACCCGATAAATTAATCTACAATACTATTACCTTTCCCCTTCTACTCTGAAGACAGACGGAAACCCCTTCCTATTTGTCCCATATCTTCCTATTTTCACCTGCACTGTCTTCCAACAGTTTTATGGTATCCGGTCCTCGACCGAAATGTTCGACAAAGAGGAGACAGCATCATATCTTTTGAGAACTACTATATTTAGGAGTAGGTCATATCTTCTGGTCTGACTTGGTGGAAATCTTTTATGTTGTTGGAACCGGAAGGAACAAAAACACGAAAATTCCAAGTTAAAAATTTGTTTTAATTAACATGATTTCACTGTGGCACAGAAAAATCATTTGACATTTTTCGTGAAATTAACGGTTCAATGTGGAATCTCAATGTTTTTGTTCTCTGTATTCCTTTATTCTCGTATTGAGAAATTGTTAAAAATAATATCCTTCCAATACTCCCCTGTGCTGCCCATTGGTAGATATTATATGAAACTAACTTCCAATGAACTGGCACCTAATGGTGCTGAAGTTCCACGAAGCGTTTGTCGTGATAAGTAAACCTAGATGGGTAAATTTCTCCGAACCTTGAAAAGTATAAAGATAGATGTTATTTTACTTGCTAATTTTTATCCTTTTTACTCGCGATGGAGGCTTTCCGAAGAGTAGCGCCCTAGGCCGCCATTTCCTTGAGAAATAACATAATTGTCCTAGTCAGAATTTGGAGAAAGCGAAAAAAGCAACTGGTTGATTGCGGATCTGTGCAACGTTTTCAGAGCAGAGATGTCGACTAAAATTCAGTTTGTCCGACTCTCTATGTATATTATTGTTTTTTGCTTAAGAATCAGGCTCCATATTTTTTCCATTTTGTACATATTTTGTTGTAACAGGAGATGATTTCGAGATTCATTATGATTGTGTTGACAATTCATTAGCAATAAATACCATCTGGCTTTCTCCCTTCGAAGGAAACAATTAGGCACCTAACTAGCGAATACCTCAAGTGAGGTTTATATAGGTACTTCTCTTGCTTAAGTTCTCCAATTAATGTTCGTGTCCTTAATGCTCTCCAAGCCTTAATTTTTTTCAAATATGGCCTTATTTGCTTCATCCAAAGTTTCCTCTGATGCTATTCTCGTTCCACTAAAACTGTATTAAACTTGTCAAATTACGTTTTAAAATTCGATGTGTTGGTATATGTCCTTTTTTCTTTTCCATTAACTATACTACTTCCTTTTTTTACCCATCTAATTTCTTTGTTTTTCACGTCTTTCAGCTTTTATAATTCTTCACACACCAGCTCAGAATTTCCAAGGCTCACTGTCTTCTTTGCACAGCTCAAGTGGTTTCGGCAGGGACCATCCTGTCCTAATAAACGGCTGGAGTAGTGGTGTAGCAAATTAGACGCCCTCTTATGCCGCAAGTTAAGGGGCTCCAAAATCATCAGGGGTGTGCTTGCGAAACCTAGGATATGGTGGCAAATTTTTATCGGGAGCAGTTAACCAGGCGAAGGTGCCTCCTGGACGTTCTTGATTTACTGTTATCGTAATTATAATGGGAAAATACAAAGCTGGGTAGGGACACCACAAACCTAAAGTTCTAGGCAAGATACTTATTTGAGGTTATGTATTCTGAACTTTGTCCATTACAATAGAGCAGCTGAGGCCTTCATCAACCTCCCAATACCCAATATTGCCCACGTATTGAATATTCTATAGAAGTATATAATCATGGAATATAGAAAATTTATCTTATAATATCTGTGGTTCTAAAAAAAACAATCAGTCCTACGGTGATTGCTTTTTTGTGAAGTTGCTTCTGTCGTGGTGTTGTTTTCTTCTCGTGAAGCACTTCTTGTGAACTGCATAGGACTTTTCACGTTTACCATTCTCAATATTTGTTGAAATAAATGAATTTTTCAGCCACTTGAGTGATTTATATCTAATTTAAAACGCTCCTTACAAAACATGCTTCGTTTGTTGCCGTCGATTATAATCGTTGGCGTTTCTCCGTGCACTACGTCACTTAGTTAACTAATCAAACTAGTCAATTATATTTATATTGAGTAAATATGTTTTTACCAATACCCAACCGCCTCACATCAATTTGCTAATAACTTTCACCGACATTTACAGTATTAGGGTTAAAACGCCTTTCCTCTCTCTAGCTACAATAAATGCGGATCTCAGATTTGCGAAATAATCTGAGCAATTGCGCAAATGTGCCTCCAATTGCGCTAAGGACCGGTTGTTCCGACACGGCAATGTTGAGCACCGCTTCCTCATCATTCGTCGCACATCTATCGAAGCAAATTCCAATTAATACCGGGAATGCATTTCTACAAAACAAAATATAATTTACACTCTTAAAATCTTTTTGCGATGTCAGAAGATATGCTTGTGACACTGTGTCTGTGTTGTGGCATGTCAAGAAAACGTGAAAGAAAAGAGGAATGATGGAAAAGTGGATTGATGTAACAGTATAATGTAATGTAATTTGTTAGTATAGTACCAGTGCTATGCTGCATTTTTTATAGTTGATATTGTATATGTATGTTATCTTGAATGATATGCTGGTGTTACATGCGGTTAACAGGAGGAGAAGATTTATATATAAATCGAAACGTTGGTGATAGGTGCATAAGTTATTGCAATAAATAGACCAAGCCCTCAAATAATTACAACTACGCTAATTTAAATTGTGGTCGAAAAACTGATACGATACATTGTATTTTTATTGGGCTCTTAATATCCTTCCTAGAATTTTGCCAGCATAAATCTGTGGTAAGATGGCTAAATATGATGTCATGTTTTGAAAAGTTTACAGGAGAGCAGTTTTAAAGTTTACTAGGCTCTGAAAAATCAGAATGTCAAAGTTTAGGTCTTAGCTTTTTGTAAGAGACGAAAATTTACAAAACGGTTGTTATCATAATTTTTTTAACTTTCCAAATCCAACGGTACTATCCCAACGAATCCAACTTTATGCGCAACTCAATTTCGCAACAAAAAAAAACGGAAATATATTCAGTCATCTTACCACAGAAATATCTCAAGTAACATTTTTACGCATCGTTCGGCCGCTGTCTCAGAACAAGGTAACGAAATTGTTCGACTGGCGCGGCGGGAAGAGCCGTGGATGAAATGCAACGCTCCCACTGATCGTGGCGCCACCGTGCAGGGGATCCTCCCCTCCCCCTAAAGGATAAATGGGGGGGGAGTACGTTGAGGGGAAGGTTACACGAAATAAGGGTTTCACGAAGGAGGGGTTTTACCGGATGGTGTCGGCGGCGGCAGGCGTATCTGCCACTGTTGGTGCGAGTGTCCGCCGCCGCCGGGGAAGGGTAGCGAGCGCCCCAAGGCTCCGCCGCCCCCACCGACTTAATGAGAGTTTTAAGTAAATAGCGGCGTGGGTGGGGGTGGATTGGGGGTGGTCGGCGATTGCCGACGCCTCCTATATGTGTGCGGAAGTACTTTGCGACGTGCGGGGACGCAATGGTTTTGGGAGTTTGGAGCCGCTAGAGGGGGCGGAAGGGAGGAACGAAATAGGATCAAGCGAGCAGAGCTGCCAAACTCGCGTGTTGTCCCACTCGGTCTCGGATCGGTCTTCCTCCCTTCCCTCCCTTCCCTTCCCCCCCTCCCTGAAGCGGTCCAATCAAATGCCTACGAATGGAGCTGGGTCACCCGCGAGATAAGGCCTTTGCTCGTCGCTCCGTGACGTCGCAGAATGAAGTGTGCTGCAAGGCACTACGGAAGCTGTGGTCGGGCGTATTTAAGGGACAGGTTGGCTCTGCAGAATTGGTTTCGCTGGGTTGCGTGAATTTCGCTCTTTGTGCCACGTAATTAGTGCTGCTAAGAACTATTATTGAGCCTGGTGGATAACTTAACCGATGCAATGTAAAAAAATAGGGACGCTGAGTTACACGGACTTACTTCTTTGTACTCATAATTAACACACTCCAGATTTTGAAATTATTTATTTTTCAGACCGGAAAATTCACCGGCAGGAAAGAAGAATGAATGGTTTTTGAATGCCGTTCGATGTAGCTGCACATGAAAGTTTTCCTGATCTTGAGAATCGACACTTGTTGCAAATAACATTTTGTAAAAGTTTAATTTCCATGTCATCATTCAGCATGAAGCAGCTCCAATAAAGTGTTGGTTCTCTATATCCTCGTTATGAGCTGTCAGGTCGTAGTGCAAAATTTGAGATGAATGGAATCATTCTCCTGGACTGGGAATTGAAACCAAATCTACCGAATTTTTGGTGAGTGGTGTAGCCAATTAGCCTATCCTGGCATCTTCTTTCATTGTGGATTTCGTACCTTAGAGTGCATCTCCTGAGTGTATGACTTAGCTGAAGTTATTTATCATATCTAGTACCGTAGTTATTTTAACAAATCGCAATGAAGGGTTAGAACGACCGCGTCACATGTTACGTGACTTCACGGGTTGTGGGAAACATCTGCGTACAGCAATTCATTTTTTCCCGAATGAAAGGAGAGCGAGCTCATTTGAGCGCTTAAATTGTGGTTGTGAAGTATCGGAGGAAACCCGATAATAATTTTCAATATGCCTCTTTATTCTCCATCACATTATTCCTTGGACGAAGGGATCCAAATATTCCCCCACCCCGATACCAATCGCTAATAGGTATCTTGTAGATAATTTGGGCGTAGGGAGTTTCTGTGTTCACCACAGTAAACCAATTTCCTTTATATTGCTTTCTTAAATTAATACTCAAGTTTGAATTTTGGTATTTTTTTAAATTATTTTTTTACTTATTTTATTTTATACTAAGAGCTGCAGTTTATTTTACAAAAAAATTGCAAATTACAAACTTTAATTTGTAAAATATATTATCTAATCCTTTTTTTGTAATCTATGACACAAATTAAATTAAACAAAAATACATCATCACATACAAAATAGTATTGGTACCATTATATATTTATAATCTGATAATATGACACAAAACATTTAAACAAGGTACATCTATATATACAATATAGTGCCTATTGGTAACAGTAGTAGTATCGGTAATAGTCTTTCATCAATAATGAAGAAACTTTAGAGAAAAGAAATAATAGTACAATTGAGGTCCTGCTAATTGTAAGCCAAAGTGACTTGTCAGCAGGTTCCTTTTGTTGACCCTTTTTTGTTCTGTGCAGCTTTTGAACAATTTGGACAATTTTAACCTATCAGCCACCCTTTTAGTGATTTTTTCTTCTTTTAGTGATTTTATCTTTTCAATAAGAATAATAATAGAACTTTTTATGAAATAGATTTATTCAGCCAACGTGATAGAGATAGGTTAAAGGGGTAACTTCAAATTACCTGCTTGGAATCGATTCTGAAGCATTACACTGACGTAACGTAACTGAATAATTTGGGTCGTCATACTTACGCGGTACCATGCGATAGGGTCTTATGGCCATCGGCGGTGAAATGAGAAGGTCGAGAACATTCCTTAATACTCCGAACAAATGAGTCGAACAGGTCAGAGTTGAGGCTCTAATTCATAATTATAATTTTTGCGATTTGATTGTGATTTGTGATTTGAAACTGCTGCCTCTGAATGGACCTCCATGCTCACCACATCATTTAACATTGCTTCTTATGATTAAATATAAAGGAATAGGTTTTTGACTGTTGACTTGACATGTGAAACTTGTAGACCATCTTTCTCGGGCATTTGGCGATACTTTATGTTTATACTTTGAATAATAAATCTGCCTCTGAATGGACATCCATGCTCTCCACATCATTTAACATTGCGTCTTAACATATGATGAAATGTAAAGGAATAGATTTTTGACTGTTGGCTTGACATGTGAAACTTGTAGACCATCTTTCTCGGGCAATGGCGATACTTTATGTTTATACTTTGAATAATAAATCTAAAACAGCCAGGTTTACCTTAACTTTGGAATTTTAACTTTTTATAAGACACTTAAAGAGAGACAAAAAATAAAAAAATGAGCAACAACAATGTAAAGCAAAATTTAACGAGTAAATTGACAAGTAGAAAAAGCCGCGGGAACATCTAAATAACTGAATCCAAAGCGCAGAGAGAATATTTTGGGTTAGTTTTATTTGCGAATGATGCTTATATAATTTTCCAGTGGTTCTTTGGCGAGAGAATGTTTTCTCCAACGATCAGCGAATGGCGTTTTTGTACGAATGGGCTGCGATGGCAGGACAGTAGTCGCATTCTTTTTTATTCCAGTGATGCGAATTCCATAAACACCGGGTCGCGTCACTATCCGTCGATGAGCACCTACAAGAGGAGGGTAAAGGAACGAAACGTCCCATGAATCGGGGAATAAAATGGCTAATTTGGCAACCCTGAGCCGGGTGATGGGGAGAGGTTTTGGGAGTGGCGAAATTGGGAATGGATGGGTAGGGTGGGGGGGAGAGAGCGGGAGGAATGGGACTCATAATGGGAGCCAGTTTGTGGAGGTGGCAGGGGGTGACAGAGCGGAAAGGGAAACGAAGTAGGAGGGTCCTGAGAGAAGGTGAAGAATACAAGCGCCCTCCGCCGGCGCAAGGAATTCACAATTACAGAGGTTCAAGCACTTTAATGGGCTTTGCTAATTGATTTAGGACGATGAGGCGCTGTTGATGAAAAATTATCGCGGCGATTTACATGCAAATTCGACGTATACTCTTTCGTTCTTTCTTTGTTTTTTTTAATAGGAACGTCGTTATTCATGTTTTCCCCGGGAATGCAAACTGATGCGCGCGCTTAACTCTTGCTTGCTTATTTCATTTACTTTTTTCTTTCTTTCGAAGATGAGACGTTTCATGAGACAATACTTTGAAATTCCATTTTCATGGAAGTATAGCGGCATTCGTGTTAATTAGTCGTGAAAGTTTTATATAAAGAGGTCTTTGCTGTTCAATTTAGTCTCCTCAAGGTTAGTTTAAAATTCCTGTTGAAAGATTATGAAAAATGAATCAAGAGCATAATGATATTGCCCGAAAAATTAGACTAATGAGTGTCAGGTAAAAAGGAAACTAATTGTCCTTTTTTCTCAGCTTAATTTCTATAACTGGTGCAGCAATTTTGGCATGAAGTTCCGCCGTCATAATTAACTTTTTAGCAGTAACAGTGGAACTGGGTAACAAAAATTTATTTAAATTATACTTTGAAGGAGGACCACAGAGCTGCATGTTGGCATGTTCTCTTGAATCTTCTTATTCTTTGCATATCTTACTCCATTGATACTCCATTACTGAGTAAAATATGTTGAGATTTAGTAGGCTATAAGAGATAGGTGTATAAGATTTGTCCAGAAATGTACTACTGGTTATCTCTTGTCGTTTTTTTATTTTGGAGTTTGCCGTTCACTCTGGCTAAAATTTACAAATGGATTGATAGGGAATTGGCTTTTCTCTAGGGCCGAGATGCTTTTATGTCATTTTATAGTAAATCCTGCAATATTTCAGTTATTCTACCTGCCTTGCGTGTACAAGTATAATTCTCCAGCTTGTGTTTTGGAATCATTACTAACGAGAATGCTCCACACATGTGTATTGTTCTTTATTTATCTAACGATCATGATATCCCAAAATATACGTATCATGGTTCTGCAGTAGTGCCTCATAGTTTTGGTTTTAGTCAATAACTAAATACAGAGACTAATAATTAATTTATATAAGGAGAAGCTAACGTATTTTCATATCAAAAGCACTGCTCTTGTGGTTCCGCATTTGGGATTTATTTCCTCTGCCCTCTCGTCAAGAGTACGATGTCTACTCGGCAATAGATAAGACACGAAAATGAGAGACGTGAAGAAATAAAGGAGGGAGACCCTGCGTCACGGATGACTCAACTGTTTAATTCTTCCTACGTGGAAAAGGTTTTGAGAGGGGGATAGTTAAAAACAAAGAATAATGACCTCTTGTGGAAAACCTTTGCTCCTCTTCCTTCGTCCCTCATCGTCTTCCTTGCTTCCTTCTTTTCATCGTCTCTCTTCATATCCCTCGTGCAGTCTTCAGAAGTTAAGAGAATAAAGGTCTTAAGGCTTTCTCGTCGGGGGGGAGGGATGCGCTAGTACTCTCTCAAGTCCTCCTTGAGTCACTCCTCCTCCTTACTCCTCTTGTCACTCCTTGTGATGGGCAGCAATTTTTTTCCTTTGGCAACAGTACTCCCTTCAAAGAAATCATTTATATCTCGATTTATTTTACTAATCATAAAGTTTTAATCAATAATACAGAATATGGACTCCAATAGTTCATCCTGAATTATTTTTCTCAGAATTAAGGTGATTCCACCGTAAAATGACTTAAATGTCATGTCACTTTATTCAATGTCTGCCTACTTGTAGAAAAAGTTGTCCTCTATCTGATATGAACAACAAAATAATACCTTTCCACGCTATTTTATTCTATAATTGAACTTGAAATTACATGGTGTTCAATGGGGGAATGAGAGAAACACGGGGAAAAATAGTATTTTTCCATTAAATACAAATGGCATTTTCGTGGAAAAATGTCTCTTAAGGCCTGGTTACACGGTACATTAGAATGTACAAGAAAATGTGCGAATGTCTGAATGTCAGAATGAACACGAAAATTCACCGTGTAACCACACGAAAATGTACGATTGTATGAATGTCTGAACAGAAAATAGAACCGGTTCTAATTTCGTTCAGACAATCTTACAAGTTGACCTTATTACAGAGACACCTGGTGGCAGACGACGCAAATGACACATTCACATTTTCACAAGCCAATTGACAAGTAAATGTGTCGTATCCATGGCAAAAAAATTGGTTTAAATTTCGCATCTACGGTTTAAAATGAGGAAAAACAAACGAAAACGCATAATGCGCATCTAAAAATGTACGAAAACCTATTCATTGATCTTGTCCATCAGAATGTACAAGAATCTGTACATGAAAACATTCACAAAAATGTACAGAAACTTGTACATTCTCATGTACCGTGTAACCAGGCCTTAGAAGGAAATAATTCAGAGAAATTGAATAAAAATAAAATACAGGAATCTTACCACCTTATTTTTCTAGTTATTGAAGAATTAATGCCGTAATTGAAGTCAAAATGCGGTAATTCGTAGGAAATGGCGCTGCAGTCGGCTCCTTTGGCTGGAAAAAAGTGCTCATTTAAAATACATTCGTGGAATAATCTGCAAATTTTGTACCTTATTTTTGGTTTTCTATAGGTAATGCATTGCATCAGTGAAAGTAGGATTTTTCTGACAAAATATCAAAAATGTGGAATTTAGTATTTGTTTTGACTCACACAGTCAAAAAAAAGTTTGAATGCATTTTTTCTTAGCATTAATTAAAACGTATATGAATAGCCGGCAGTAATACCAGGACGATAACAGCTACAGAGCAGAAAAAGATTGAAAGTAATGGGAATGTGGTGTTAGCGAATAATGATGAAGGTCATATGAGCAAAGATCAAATTTGTATAATGAAAAATCTGGGAATAAAAAGTGACAAATTTAATGGATATAATTTGATGACGCAATAGCCTATTGAAAGCAATAATGGAAGGAGAAATGAGTGGAAAAATTACAGTTCTGTAATTATTCCCGTTATCTTCAGGAAGACCTAGAATGGAATGCATCAGATCAATTATGAAGGATGCCAGGGGGTAGAATTATGTAGGAATGAAGTGGTTATGGCGGAGAGGACAGCGAAGTGGAGAGCTGCACCAAAGCAATCTTCGGATTGATGACTCCTGAAAGATGACGTATTATTCATTTGAAAAATGTAAATTTGATAAATTCGATTTTCTTTCCGAAACTCCCGTCGCTAGTCCCCCCCACCCACCCCTTAACACATCTCCTCCGGGTCGCCGTGACGCGGTTGGCGACCCTGAGACCCGACGTCGTCACCCTGCGCGTCGGTCGCGTTGTCGCCAGCATCCACTCGGGGAGTCCCCATGGCAAGAGAGTCAGAGGGAATGAGAGAGAGAAAGAGGGAGTAGTACCCGCGGTGGAAAATGAAAAAAGAGAGAAAAAAAGAACTCAAGTTTCCTTCCCCCCCTCCCCCCTTTTCCCCCCTATCCCCCCACTCACATTTCATTTTTCCACCACTCAAGTCAGAGGACTCCAAACCTTCCCCCCCATTGCAAACTACTTTTATTGTTTATTATTTGCTTTTTTGTCCTTTTGATGTTTCGCCGCTCTCCCTCCTCCCCCGGAAGGTTTTTTTCAAGGGTTTCTTCTCCCTCACTCCCCCCATCTTCTTCCTCCTCCCTCCCCTTACTTTCCCCCCTCATATCCTTATCGTAAGAGGTGGGGGCGGTGCGAAGGGTGCGAGGGGACTGCGTTTTGGTGGGGAGAAAAATAGATGGGAAGTTCTGTTACCCTAGGGTGTGTGTGTATGTGTGTGAGAGAGAGAGGTGGAGGATCTCATGACAGCAATCGTCGCGCCACTACTACATCCCCCATTCGTAGCTGAATGTTCCAGCGGCTCTCATCTCGAGTGGTAAGGGGGGGCCGTGATAATGCTTCCATCCCTAGCTGAAATTACACCGTTTTGGAGGGGTGTGAAGGTGAATCTACGCGCTAGTGGCCATCCAATGAGAAATAGTGCGTATGTTTACTGGTGACCTTGCAATGAAAGAAAATAAGGTAGATCATGTGGGAAAATCTACCAAAAAAATCGGTTAAAAAAGCAAGTGGATGATTGAGCCCTATTGCTCATTATACGAATGTATAAACTGGTGAATAGTATATTGAGGAAGACGAATGATATAATTTAAGTGGATTCCGGATGCTTTAATATCAATGACCACAACCAAAGAGATCATTTTCTTTATTAAAAAAATAGACATGACCATTCATGTTATAACAATGGATCCTATGCTACTAAGCGGTTCTCGTCTGGTATCTACGCGTAACCCGTGGGTTACGTGCTTGGTGGTTGAGGGGTACACATATTAAGTTCAGTAGTGATGGAATTAACTGTAAAGAAGCAGTTGGGATGTAATTAAATACATCTGACCGTATGGTGTACACTTTTTAGAAATGAGTGGCTTAGGGGTATGCAAATCGGAAAAAGGTTGGAAATCGCTGTGTTGAAAGATCTGAATGTACCCTACTAAACTGTCAAATATTCTAGCAAAGAACCTTTATGAGGAAACATTCGTTTCAAGTGTTTAAAAGCATATTTTCCTGATTAGGGTGAATGAATATAACAACTGTGGCAAAGAGCCAAAAGCTGATATGTCCAAAATCAAAACTTTACAGGGTGAACATTTTAAGTTTTGGTTGAATTACCGTATGATGATATGTCATGTTTGGACAAAGTGAATTAGAGAGCCAAAGTGATTGGCATTATGTATAGTAGCATGTGAGCTTTTGATCATTAAAAAATATCGCATTAAACATCATATATCAATCAACACTTTAAAAATGCATATTTTGGACATCAGATTTTGGCTTTTTGCCACAGCAATAAGAGGAGGGTAACCTCCTTTGCTAGTGGGTGGTGTAGGTCCTGTGGGGCAAGCCAAAAAACCCGTGATATGACTCAGCATTGAAATAAATGAAGATCGAGCCTACCAATGAATTATTTGAATATCAAATGAATCTGATTACTCGCTGAACGAATTTGGAAACATCTTTTTGGATTTAAGGAAAACGAATATTTTGAATGTGAATGTTTCCTGGAATATTTTGGACCGTTGTTTACCTATTGTTCAGTCACCAAAGACAATTACCGTACACGTGGTACTGAGGTGAGCGTTGATATTCGTATGGGCTACGGAACTTCGTGCCTCGGAAGTATGTGATTGCAATACCGCCGATCCACTTAACGCCTCTCTTTGAAAGCTGTTATTAGGATTTGTCGAGAATGTGGGGTATAGAATTTTTTATTAGATTAAAATATAAGGTTGTATGTTATGTAACATCCAGGTAGTACTATCCGTTAATGTTTTTATTTGAACCAAAGCGTTTCAACGCTTATGCGTCGTCATCTTCTGACCTGACTGATGTCAATTGAGGAGTAATAAGTTGTAGAGTAGATTTCAGAAGAAAACCAATTATCTACTTCTCGTCAACTAATATTCCGTTTTTAGATTGCATAGATATTCATTAAAAGTCATGAGTGAATATTTGCCGTTCCAGAAAAATTTAAGTGAAGATATACGTACTTGAACTTTCCCGCCTCGATCATCTCGAGAGTTAGAAATGGTGAAGCGGACTTCTTCGAAATACTTCGAAATCTGCCGAAAATACGCCTGCTTGGAGTGTCGTGGGTTTTAAGGGTTGCGAATCTAGCGAATGAAATTTCACGGAGCAGGTAGAGCGTTCCTACAAAGTTGGGAAGGGAAGGTGAATAGGATTATGCATAGGAAACGAAGGAGATGACGTAATCCAGTCACGATATTGCTAGTTCAATTCATATTCTTCTGTGTGTGTGTGGTCAACGCTGACGGGATTGTTGGAGAGAATAATAAAGAGAAGACATTCTCTATGTCAGTAATCAAAGTAATTATGAATATAAAGTTGAAACTGGAGTTTTATTGCACGTTATTGGGTTCATGTTCTCTAAACTGTCATGATCATTCACGAATCCTGTCGATTAGCGCAAATTAATTTGCCGTTTTGAAAATTTCCTCTGTGGCCTTTCGACAACTCACTAAACAAACATGGGAACGTTAGAGTAATTGTAACGTTGGCGGTCCATTCGTTGTAGTGACAAGGCTAAGCGCTTCGATGTTCATTTTTCCACACCTCGAAATGTGGACTACACATTAATAAAGGGAAATATTAGTTATTTTGTTGCTAAAGCTCTTTCTGAAATGGTTCAAAAAGTAAAAAAGGACAACGTAAGATTTGACGCTGAAGATTTCTATTAATAAATCTCGTGACAGCTATTTGTAGGATGAAGACAGAGATTGCAATTTTCCACTGGATAATTGATTTATTGCGACCTAGGTTTCGATGTATGTACTATATCATCACCAGGGGTACGACATCATAATCACCATCGTCACCAGATGATGATGTGGTACCTACATCGAAATCTTTTACCCAGTGAAAAATTGCAGTTCCTGTCTTCATTATGCTGAAATTACTGATCACTCCTGATACTTCTTTTTTGAGCTAGTTGTAGGAATACGTTTGTGTGGGAGATGTGACATAATTTTGTCGAGGAAGACAGCTGTCAGTTCTGTTGTTTGTGGTGTTGAGTTCTAGGAAAAGAGAATTCCTCTTAATTAACCTCTCTATTCTGTTGATATTTCAACCCTAGTATATGACCGTATGGTGTGCCACTTGGTAATAGCGTAGTATGTTGAAGCTAGTCATGAAATTAAGCTATTACTTGCGGAAAACTGCAGCATGTGTTTTTACCTCCATCATGGAACAATTCCACCCCTTTATTCCTGAATTGTTCCTTTTTTCCCGTAAGGTCATTTTCTTGTACATATAAAATAGGTTTAATGTTAACTGAGAATCCTTTACTGCATTGAGCCAACGAAATTGATTTTGTCTCCCTTGTTTCTGATAAATTTAAATAAATATATATCGTATTAGAAAAAAAATATAATCAATCCATATTGCCAATGCATACGTTGCTGTTTAATTAGAAGAATTGATTTTGAAGAGATTGATACTCTTCTTACCTTATCATGACAAACCAACCTTGTGATCGATTAAAATGAGATTGCACGACGGACTTGTTCATAGTTATTGAATGATTCCAGGGATTCTATGGAAGATAAAAATAGTCATCTAAGAGAATATTCAGGTGATTTTGGCATTTTATGAGGCTGTGAAATATGTGAATCTTGTGGAATGAAGTCATGAACTTTCTGTAAACGATCGGTTGAAGTGTAATAATGTGATAACGATTGCTTGAAGTGTAATATTGCTCAGCCGAATGCTAATGTCCTTGAAATTTTTTTTACTGGTATTAATTGTGATACAATTTTTTCGCAACAACACAACAGTTTACACGTGCACTGAATTTATTTGTGAAGGAGATATCGCTAGGTATCTAGCAGTATGAATATTCGCTATTCCCGAAGTCGGATTATGACCATAAAGCCAGGTTATTTTTTATTTGCATTGTATCGATCATATTTCTACCTCCTTTCATCGTTGATGATCCTTTGTGCGAGTTCTTGTGGGAAATCCTGAAGTACCCCTCTGCATAATGATAATTAGGTCATCAGTTATAAGAGATATAGCTGCTGAACGTTTTTATTTTCGGTATTTATGCCTATAAATTGTTCTCCGGCTGATATTTAATGAAAAACGTATGAGATCGCATTATTAAATAATGAATACGGGTTTTTAAGGAGAAATATAGTTTTTGACTTATTGCAAAATAAAATTATTTTTACCGTCTTGACAAATGGAATTTAGGGGAATTCACGTGAAAAAATTAGGCTGCATATTATTGTAGTTTTGTAAATTCATGTCCATCCACTTAGTGTGAATATTATTAACGCGGTTCTCGTGAGTAGTGAATTCTGGCAAAATTTCATGAGCATTGAAGCAGTGCATTTTCTAATAGTGGAAGCAAAACAGTAATTAATACCAACGCTTTTTGCGTTATCATATTATTATGCCTGTTAATTTAATCGAATAATTGGGAAGTAAGAGTGAAAGAAACTATGTATTTCTACAAATTAGTGTTGGAGATCGCTTACTATATTCACGTGTCAATGCTACTATTTTTTGGTGTTGTACGATTGAAGAAATACGTCGAGAAAAGAGATCTGAGTAGCGCGGAAGATCCACCACTCGCTAATTATTATTCGAAACAAAGCCAATTAGTTTCGTTTCGTCTTGATTAACCTCAGCTTAAAATAGGAATCCTCAGATATACGACTTCCCATTCATTCCACTTTTTTTCAAAAATGAAAATAAAAAGCGAACAACTCCCTCGGAATCTCTTTGGGGGTGGGATGAGATGGGAGGAGCGATCTTTTCTCTTTACGTCAAGTTTGCCATCGGGGCTTCGTTATCCCTTCGTTTGCACAAGATCAATTCCAATCAAACTCCCTTCTGGAAAACTTGCCATTTTTTCGCCTTTGAGAAGTCAAGCGCCTATCCCCCTCTGCCATCTCTCTCTCTCCGGGGAAACTAAGCACTCTGCCTACCTTCCCTTTTCATTTTTATCAGTCAACCGTTGTTGAAGGGTTAGAAAACTCATCCCTGAAATATTGACGCTACCGCATTGCTCAGGGATATTTAAGGAGCGGAATTGTTTTATGTGTTTCTACGAAATAACCGAGAAGGAAATTATCTGCGAGGAAGTATAAGGAGGTTGATTGAAGCTTTGGCGGTAGTGTGTTTGGTGGCCGATTTTACTGAATCTCTTGGCGTATACCACATATTTTCATTTACAAGACTTTTCGCCAGAGCAGTTGTACTGCATTGAAACTAATTACAAATGTTCGGCCTTTATTATGCATAGTTTTATATTATATTGTATTTTCCTTCTTAATGATTGTATCCTTAAATGTTTGCCTATCTTTGCTCAATGTAAATTACTAATATTAAGTGTGAGACATCTTGTATATTTTTCTACAGGTGAAATATTTCTTGTATTTCACCGAATCACGGAACCGTAAATTATCCCAAGGTTTGATGCGCATTAAGAAATAATCACGTTGTGTTTACATATATTTAATTTCCGTATTTGAAGACCTAATTGTTAACTGAGTGCAGCTAGGAAAAATCGTAAATGTTAACATCTCATCAACAGACGTAGATCATGGAAATAGAAATATTTTTTTTCCCTAAACAATTTTGTATTAATTTTGAAATTTAATACTTAAGCGATAGAATGCCTTCTCGTTATAAGTGAAAAATTAGTTACATGCACTTATTTGTCCATTTCCGTTGGTGAGGAAAGCATCAGCCATAGTGGTCTTATCTGAGGATTGAAATAAAAACTTGGAAACTCTGATACATATGGTACTTTAATTTCACCATTAGCTGTCAGCACTGCAAGATAATGCTGAAAAAAATATCGTTTAAAAAATAATGATAAAAAATTAAATGCATGAAAAATAATCGGCATGTTTTAGGTAGAATGTTCAATGTGATATTCTTAGATTAGATTTGATTTATCAATGATATTTTAGTCATTGTTAACGGTTTATTTTAATGTTCACAGACAGATTATTATGCATTACTTGATGACTTTAATTACTGTGAAATTTTGGGAAAACGCCATGTTATAACCATGTCTTATATAGTACTATATTCGCTGGCTCGTCTACGACTTTTCGTAGCAGAATCTGATGCTGTGAGATAATAAAGACGAACTTTTACCGTTCATCGGTTTTAGTAGTTAGGATCGTTATTATAGGCTGCTAAAAATCCTTAGTTGCACAGGGCAATTGCCACGGACATTCGGCCGAGACGTGTTGGTGGCTAAGTGGGAAGCCTATTCATGTAGGCCAATAAACTATCGCACCTCGGTGGTATGTGACTATAATGTCAAAGATTGACCAAGCGTAGCTATTTGTATTGTATAATGAGGCGGACCAGGCTGGACGACTGGTTGCCGTTCCGATGTTTTCTTACTTATAGAACTCATCACAGCAAACGCTAGAGATTATACGTTGTTTCGCGTTCCGTTTTCACCCCTTAGCCTATGTATGACTCTGGGGCCGTAAGCTCCCCCTTTCCCTTACCCTTTTTCACCTATCCTTTTTTTCCTCCTATTCCCCGCAGCCTTCCGTTCCCCGTTCATGAGCGAAAGCTCGCATACCGGGTGGAGGGTGGTGCCCTGCGCGGAAGACCCACTTATCCACTGTATAATGAGGATTTTTCAATAATGTGACGTCAAAACTTCTTCATCGTCAAGGTTTAAAATATGTGCCCTAAGAGCCCTGGCCGGTGACGGTCAAGATATTATAAATGCTGCTGGGGAGCGGAGAGAAATTCGAATGTGGCGGCAAAACTGTATGAAGGACGTCATGAGTTGTAATGGCATGCTGAGGAGGCTGATGGAGGTGAGAATGTCGGATACGCGTGGAAAAGATAAGGAATTTATACATCTACATACTACACCGCAAGCCGCCTCAATAGGCGTGTGGCGGGGGTTTAGGACGACAGCCGTTTACATATAAAAAGGAAACGCTCTAATGAAATTACGCCTAGCATTTATTGAAGTCCCTTATTGTTCGGGGGAAAAACGAATTCCCATACCTATCCTTTCGGCAAAATATCTCTCTTAATTTATCGTTTTTGTCGGACCTTGAAATATAGTGGGGTTCTAATATGATGTTCTCCGTGTCGCTCTTAAAGATATCTATTCTTAATTGTTCAAGCAGTCTAAGCCTAGCGCGCAGCCTCCGAGTCTCCAGCGGCTCCCAGCCTAATTCGTTTAACATCTGTATAACGCTGTCTGTACGCCCGTAGCAGTTTTTGACGAATCGCGCAGCTTTCCTTTGTATTTTATTAAGTTCCCGGATTAAGTCTTTCTGCACCGGATCCCATATGCTCGCTGTATATTCAAGGTGTGGCCGGACGATTGCGAAATAGCACATCTCTTTTACTTTTTCATCCGAAAATCTTCCCACAATATACTTGACGAATCCTAGCTTCTTCAGAGCTCTGCCACAAATAATTTTATATGTGTTTCCCACGATAGGTCCGAAGTTATCGTAACTCCTAGATACTTCACTTCATCTGTCGCCTTTATGTTAACACCATCCACAGCATATACATGGGAATAGTTGGACGACCTCCACAAGAATTGTACCGCCGTGCATTTGCTCAGATTAAGTTCGAGTCCCCACTCTTGGCTCCTTGGCTTATATGGTATGAAGGGAGACAGAAGTTGTGAGGAGCTGGAAAAGGATTAAATATTTGAATAGTGGCTAGTTTGGATATAAAGATGCACTTTGTCGAGTAATTAGAGTCAAGACTGTTCAAAGATTACTCGTATTTATTTGGAAGAGCACATATGGTGGTGAACTGTAAAACATAATAATAGATGAATGCATGCATCTTGCACTTTCGTCGTTCACAGTGACTTAAAAAAATGGCTCGTGTACTAACACTAAAACAGCGAATTGTCATTCATTGGAAATATGAATAACAGTATAATATAGTACATGGACAATATTAAGGCTGTTCTCTAATTCACCAATTCATGAGAAGGAGAAATTTTTCGTGGTTGAAGTGCTACACCCCACGCCAGACATGCATTTGCTTACTCGCAAGGTATAAGGTATAGGGGGGACACGACACCTCGAAGGGTGACAAACGTGAGACAAGGAGGAAGAGGAGGGAAGTCGCAATGTCGAGGCAGGAAGGGACTCAGATGAAGGAGTAGGAAGCGGAGGAGAGTAACGCCGAGGTTTGAGATGAACAGGTCGGGAGAAGGGGTTCTTTACCAATAGGGGGGAGGCATCACAAAGGTCATTCTCCCTTCTTGTAAACCCTTAACTCCCCTCTCTTCTACTCATCGTGTGCCCTGCAACGCTTTCCTCTTAACTTATCCCCGTATCAACGCCACTTTGATAATAATAACGCAATAGACGTGCAACTCGATCGGGTCAAGAAAAGGAAGTATGGAAATGTACTTTTTATTTTCATCATGATTGACTCTCTAAAGTTCCTCAAAGTTACGCCTGATTCCCTCAATTTCATTCACCAGAAATTTACCTGCCATTCCGTGGCAGATCTATTCAGAAACGAGCGGCACTAAAAAAATGAAGTCAATATTAGTTCCTAAACCTTGGACTGCGAAACACAGATTGATAAATGCCCAACCAGGCGATGACAGCATAGAGGGGTTAGGGGGTGGAAATGGCTTGCATCCCTTCTTGCTTAAGAGTCATGAAATAAACAGGCCTTCGAACATGGGATGTCGGCGCGAACATGTAGGCATGTGAGTGGTGTGAGAGCGGAGGGAGGAGGATGTGAAGGGACGACAGAGGGTACGAGTGGCTGAGGGAGGGAATAGGGGAGGAAAAAGGGGATAAACGGAGAGGGGAAACAGATCGGCGGAAGGGGTTAAAAGGGTTCGCGGTGGATTCGGCCAAAGGCGCGGAGGGATGAGATGAAGTGGGGAACCAGGGGCGGGTTGGGGAGAGAGGGGCAGTGATCTCTTGCGCCTTCACAAAGGGAATAATTAGCCGGCGCCTCAAAATACAAAAAAAATAAAAGATGAAAAATAGTTTCCTCGAGACCTTCAATCTTCCACTCTTTCATTTTTTTTAACTCGCCGTGTGAGAGGCCCGAGTGGGGGCGGTAAGTCGGGGGGGAGGGAGAGGGAGGGATGGGGGCAAGCGCCAAAGGGGCTGAATGAAGGGGTCGAGGAAGTGAGGAGTGGTGGGGAGAGGGAAGTTTAGGGCAAAGGGTTGCAGGGCACAGGACGAATTGAAGAGTGGGGGGGGTGAGGGTACACAGGAGAGGAGAGTGACCTTTGTAAAGCCCCCCAATTGGAAAAGCACCCCTTTCCCCTCCTTGTCCTTCCCGATCAGTTCACCTCAAACCTCAGCAGCCTGCTCTCTCCTCCGCACTTCCTCCAACATCTGAGAGTCTCTTCCTGCCTCGACATTGACTTCCTAACTCTTCCTCCCCGCCTCACAATTGTCAAGCTTCGAGGTGTGGTTTCCACGTATCTTTCTACGTTACACCCCACGAGTCCTAGAGCACGTCTGGCGTTAGATGTAGCTCTAAAACTGGGGAGAGATTCCTTTCATCTTGATTTGGTGAATAAGACAACAACTCTAATTGCTCAGGTACTCTTTTCTAGCAGTATTCATGTTTTTGTTCATAATCTTGCTTGTCCCAGGTCTAAGAGTGATGGGAAGAGTCATGTCTCATTCACATTTCTAGGAAATTAGTTCAATCTTCTCCCAGTAGTGAATGTATATTCAATGTTTTTATTTTACAGACTATTTAATTTTCTCTCTTATCCCACTCACGGCCCACGCGTTTCCGCCAACACTCTACGTTCGAAGGCCTGTTTATTTCATGCATTTTAAGAAAGGCATTCAGCGCACGCGCAACCCCTACCCCTTTCCCTTTGCTGTCATTGGTTGGTATTTGGTGACGTTAACATACCACCAAACTGTCAGATTTTTAGGACTAAGAGTGGCTGAATTACAAGGGCTGTCATTTCTTATAAAACTCCGCGTCCTTCAGTTTTTCCTTGATAAAAATGATAACTTTTGGTAGATGACACTGCAGTCCAACTTTTCTAGATGCTCCTTTCCTGTAGAGCATTCATTTTAGTGGTGATTCTTTTTTCATTGATCATAGATATTCCTGGCCCCAGCTGAAGCATGAAAGGTAACTGTTTTTCTTGCGATACCCTTACAATAACTTGGTTTAGTCCAGTTTTACTTATTTTCTGAGAAGCACTGACTCTTGGAGGATTGGATGAGAGCTGAAATTTCATAGTTACTAAATATGTACTCTCTCCTGGAGCTATTATATCTTTTGCGTAAATAATCACGTACGTTCCAGGCGCCGGAGTAGTCGGGAAGGGACGTGCCTCCGTAGACATTTCCTGGAGATTTTGAGACAGGATATCTGATTTTAATGAATTTTGTGCGACTGGATTTTGAGTATAATGCTTTTTTTTTATTTAATACTCTGTGTTATTCAGATTTTTTCGATGATTAGGACAGGTACTTTTTGTGAATAAGACGACAACCCTATATATATTGAAAAAAATTTTTTTTATTATTAGTATTTTATCCTAAGTAGCCTAATTTTTAGGCCCTCTATTCTAGTGACATTTTTTTAAATAATCATGCGACACATTTTTTTTAATAATCATGCTGACTCCTGAGTAGTCAGGAAGGATCTTGCCATCGCTAGAAAATTTGGGCAATTTATTTCCTGAGAGGAGTTGATTGCTGCCGCAATATCATATTATAGATAATTTCATTTTCTCCTCTCCACACACTGCTTGCGTGTTTCCGTCAGCATCACATATTTTAGGGATTGTTTTATTCATGACTTCTAAGCCAGATTCTCCTTGGAGTAGAATCCATCCAGCTCTAGATGCTGGGATGTAATTCTTAACGGACTGAAATTAGTTTTATCTGCATAATGGCGGCCACGTAAATGTGAATCAGAACCCGAACTTCCGCTCGAGATCCAAACCTGATTTTCCTGAATTTATTTTGGTCGTGATATAAGTTTTTCAAGTGTCAAACCATTCGACTTTCCAGAATCCGATGTAATGGCTGTTTTGAAAAAGATGAAGGTTGGAATAAAGTTAGTCAAGTTGTAGAAGTAAAGCGCGTGAATTGTTATGCGTATTCGGTGGGAGTATAACGCGTTATTTTTTTCATCGTTCATCCAAAACTACCTTACTCAGTGTAACACTCGTAGTAACAAACGAATACCAACATCGAAATCCATCCACCCGCCTTCTTGTTCAGCTGCTTCCAACCTCCTTATAATTGTGCCTGGCGCCGTCCTCCATTCCCTTTGAACCTCATAAGGACCCTCAAATCCTCCTCATTTCTTCAAGTTGCAATATGAAAAAAACGGAGGGTAAAGCATCCCTTCTCCCGCATTCGCTTTGTGCGTCCTCTACCCCTATACTTACTCTCGTTCTCCTCGACCACTCTTGCACGAAGCCAGAAAGCAATTCTGTATGAGATTTAGCGGCACGCATGCAAAGGGAAGTGGAAGAGATGAGAATTATATGTATAGCGCACGCTCCATCTAGTCCCTTGGAATTTCCCCCGGTCCATCACAAGCGGAATCTCATCTTCTCAAATCTCAAAGCAAGACGGACACATTCGCATCTTGGAAGCGTCCCGGTAGGTTTTGTCTTTGATCGTTCGGTGGAGCGTAGGAAATCAAGCTTCGAAGAGATGAGTGGAATTCATCCTCTTCCCCAGTTCCCTATTCAGTACGGTTGCAAAAAAATAATATCATTAAGGTTATATTGCCGAAGAATGGAAGTACGTATAAAATAAACAATATTCTTGAAATAGGCGTGACGATACGCGGCGGCAATTTTTACTGTTGCCATTCATGATAATATAGCAATTTTCATGCATTTTTTAATACTTACGAGGATTAATTTGGCACCAAAATATCCGTTCCTTATTTTGTCAAATGCTAGTCGGATTTAACTTGAAACTTCAAGATGTTATCCCTCCCTACGGTTCGAATAATGGCACTGATCTGTCAATGACTAGCCAAATATATTACAAATATTAACTTTATATATATACAGGGTGATTCAAAAAGAATACCACAACTTCGAAAATCTGTATTTAATCAAAGAAACATGATGGAGCCTTGGGTAATTAATCAATTTTAAGAGTACTTGATAAAGTTTTTTTTAAGTAGTGCTAACAAAGTTTTTTCAGTAGAAAACAAGTTCATAGATGGTCAATACGACCTCCTCCAGACACTCGAGTTACATGAACTCGATACTCGAACTCGTTCCACACTCTCTGTAGCATCTCCGGCGTAAAAGTTTGGATAGCTGAAGTTATTCCTTCTTTTAGTTCCTCAATGTTAGCTGGTAGAGGTGGTCGAAACACCATGTCTCTAACATACCCCGATTGAAAAAAATCACAGGGGGTGAGGTCAGGGCTTCTTGGAGGCCAGTGATGAAGTGCTCTGTCACGAGTTGCCTGGCGGCCGATCCATCGCTGTGGGTAGCTTTTGTTCAAATAGGCACGGACAGATAAGTGCCAATGGGGTGGTGCCCCATCCTGCTGGAATATGAATTGACGTGCTTCTTCTTCGAGTTGAGGGAACAGCCAATTCTGCAACATTTCCAGATAGGTTTGCCCAGTTACAGTTGCACCCTCGAACCAAAAAGGACCAAAAACTTTATTGGCTGAAATGGCACAGAAAACGTTCACCTTAGGTGAATCACGTTCATGCTGAATTGTTTCCCGCGGATTCTCAGTGCCCCATATACGGGCATTGTGCCGAATGACTTTCCCGTTTGTATGAAATGTAGCTTCATCGCTAAACACTAGCTTCGAAATGAACAAGTCATCTGTTTCCATTTGCTCAAGGACAAACTCGCAGAACTCGATTCTTTTCACCTTGTTAGCTTCAGATAGAGATTGAACCAATTGCAGGCGATAAGGTTTCATCACTAAAAACTTCAGAGCTTCCTTAAATCGACAACAGAAAGCGCTTAGCTCTCCTGATCCTCTTTGCAGAGTTCTCAATGTTCAAAGTTGTGGTATTCTTTTTGAATCACCCTGTATATATATATACAATTACGTATCAATATTATTTGAAGTAACGGTAATTGTGAGAGAGAGTGACTCATCGTATTTTTTCGAAATTTTTTTTCTGATGGCTTTCAATACGATCTACAACTATAAAAAATATATTTTTTTCGGCGCGCTGATGCGAAATTTTTCAGCGCGCTGCAAGGAAATTGATATGAAAGGAAAATATTTCGCTTCTACCATTTATCCCATTGAAAACGTTTTCTAACTTTAAAACGATAACTAGTTTCTATGCTCGAAATATGGAAACTTGCACCGATTTTCCCCCACTCACTGGGTGATTAGGGACATTTCCTTAAGAATTCAGCCCTCCAGCTTCCTAAAAAATGCCCAGGATTTTGTATTTAAGAGATCTGACTTCCTCTGACGTTTTTCCATCTCGTGTCGTTCAGAAGTTGGTTTTCGGGCGAAATTACAATCAACGTTTTCTGACGTGGTGGAAGCGGAGTTAGAGTTCGCGAAGTTAGTTGATTATCGACGGCGCCGTTAACGTCCGGTTATAGTAATAGGATCAACTGCATAAAAAATAGCAAACTTCGATTACGCTACCGTCCTTTTCCGTCACGACAGAAAGCGTTGATCGTAATCCCACCCTTACTCTTCATCAAGCGAACGCGTTTACAGCGGGAGATATAGCGGGCGTGAAATACATAAGTTCAGTAAAGAATAAAATTATTCGTTTCAGGCGTGATGTGGTGGAATATCATAATTTAAGATAATTGGCAATTTTCTTTAATAATACGGTGAAGAAGTTCCTGTTCAAAATTAATTTTTGTCATCTTATCCATATCGGGATTTACTTGATCTTTATTTTCGACTGTTTATGTGTGTTATCAGTGAATGCAATATTTTATAAATGGCACATGTAGGTGAATTTATCATGACTTTCAGCTCACGTTTTCCAAAGTCAACCTTATTTTAAAAAGCCCCAAAGCAATTCTCCGCACGGTGTTATAGGCCCAAGTTTGACTCTACGAAATCCAGAATTTCACTTCAAGCATTGTTGTCATTCATTATTCTACACTTGAATACATTCAAGTTAGTCAGTTTGTCTGATATGCTTCTAGTTAAAGCTGGGATGATTAATACATTGCATACATGTTTTCCTGAAAATTTCTTATTACCTCAAAAATAATTTAGTTTCCACTAGTAGTCGTGAACTCGGTACCCTCAGGCAGAACTTTTCCTGTTATTATTCGCCTTCGAAATTATAATTCTTTACATATTCATACAAAGTAAGCCGTCGCTGTGGAAATTCTAGCGTGAATGAGGAACTTAGTTTCAAGTCTCAATGCGCATCTTAAAACGATGCATAATAAATCCCTTCTAATTTATTCTTTCCTTTTAATAAGATTAAGATGAAGTAATTTCTAAGGAATCCCAAACCCTGGCTCTCCCCGTGAGAAAAAGACACTAACTATACGTGTAACATTCCACACTATTCCTTATTGTCTTCGATCACTGTTGTAGGTTTTCTTGAAAATGCCTCCAGAACTATAACTTAACACATCCCATGTTCTTGCAGAAACTTCTGTCTTCCTAACGAACTGCGGTTATCACAAGTTAAGGCTCATATGAGTCATAATTCCAGGCAAGTAGCGAGTAATTTGTTAAAACATCTGGTAAAACAAAATACCTCTCTTACTCGGCGCTTAAAATCCAATTTCGCAAAGTCTCTGCTCGTAGCCACACGCCTATCGTCGTCCTCCTAAAAACTTTCCGAGACGAGAGGCCTGGGTGCGGGGAATATTGGGATAATCCCCTTCTTTTTCTCCAAGTCCCCACCTAATAAAACCGCCTCCCTTCCTTCCGCCTCTTCCTACCTTCTTAACTCTCGCCTCCATTCTTTACCGCGTTGTCGCCTACTCCACCCATTTTCCATCCGACGCCACATCTCAACCCTTACTTCCTTCGTCTCCGCCTTCCCATCCTCCCTTAACCTTCGACCTCTTCCTTATCCCCTCTCCCACACATCCCTCCTCCCCTTTCATATCCTACTCCGACCCCACCCCCTCATCCCTTCTGCAGCGTTAAAATGCTAATAAGCCGGCGACTGCCGAAAAAGTTTTTAATTAGCGTAGATCTCCAAGAGGGGAGGAGGAGGTATAGGTATGGAGCGCGGCCTTAGCAGAAGTATGGGAGGCAATGGGGGATTGAATTTATGTGGGGGAGGTGTTTTAAGGGAATGCGGGTGGAAGGTGCAGATAGTGGCACAGTGGCTGCATTCACGTTTTTAATCCCAACCCTGCCCACTTCCATCGAGTCACTAATCACTAATAATAAGAAGTACCTACTGAACTCCGCCTTTCCCTCCAAAAGGTCTTCGCTGCACAGGGATGGTGTATTTCGCTGGTGGCAGAGGGGTGCGCAGAATGTCACGGACGTGTTTAGTTTTATGGAAGATGCGGAGAGAAGGCTGGGGGTGGGGGGGTGCGAGGATTGGAAGTGGAAAAGTATTTACGTCCGAAAGTCATATTGGCCATAAAGATGGAATGGTTGGTGCAATGCTCGATGGGAAGTCGCCTGTAAACAAATACCCCCAACTAGAACTACGTATATCTTGTGATGCGCATTCATCCGCTGAGACGGTTTCTTGTGAATGCATCCAACCGTTCTCAAAACCATCAATTACCTGTCAATCTGTCAAATGCTTTTGCGCGAGTTGTGAGTTTACAATTTCAATTTTTTCCTTAGTTTTATCTTAATTACTTTTGGCAGCGGCCACGATGGAAACTCCAGTTTCCGCTCGATCACCGATCGTTGAGCTCGGCTGGATATCAAACTAGTGAGCGTATAGTTCGGTCCCGATACCCTTCACCCTGCCTACACGTAGCAGATTTTCTTCTTCTACTCGTAATTACTTTCTCGAATTCTGTCCCCTTTCCTAAATTTGAGGCTCGTGGATACTGCACCAGAAAAGACGTTTTCAGGCTGCCGTGGGTTTTTATTGCCACGGTCGTATGCTACTAAATAAAACATCCTGTTGTCGTAACTAGGCTCTTAAAAAAATGAAGCAATTGAGAAAATATTCACTAAAACTAGACAATTTTGAACGAAGCAGTATTTGGTAGTGAAGAGTGAGACGAAAAGCAAGTAACGTATGCCTCATGCAATAATTCATCTTCTTTAAATTAAGTCATTTTTACAGAATCTTGGTTTCATAGAATGTTTATAATCATACCAACCATGGAGGATGTCATATACCATACAAGGCGAGGTGCCTTGCAGATATTCTGTTCCCGCCAGGGACCAGCAGTCCGCCCGAATCGCCTCCCCTCCACCACCTCTACTGCTCCATTGCAAAATTCTTAATCATTAGGGTGGATTTTCGTTTTTGTTTTCGAAAGGTATCCACTCTCTTAACTTTCGAGTTCCAGGAATAGCATTTAAGAACCGTCATGCCACCAAATCCCGCAATTCTTAATTGTTTCTTCGCGCTAGTTTCAAAATTAAAATTCACACAGGGATCTTAGTGTGTTTTCTTTCCCGCGAGAAACTTGCAATTTTCATACGGGAAAGTAGTGTGTGCGGGAACACATAATTATTCTCCTTCTCAGAAGCTACCCGTACTAGCTGAAATTCCATAGGGCCAATTTAGTTTTACGCCATACCTTCGAGCCTAGCGAGTGACTCAAACACTTTCTAAAACATGCAATACTTCAGGCTTTCGCGGCGACTGAAACTGATGAATTCTTCTCGGGCTTCCCACCGGGTTAGGGTCTTCATGTTGGCTGACTTTCCGACAGGAGATTTTCCTGTCATCTTCAAAGCTGTGGAGTCTTGAAGATGACAGAAAAATCTCCTGCCGAAACGTCAAAAGTTCATTTAAACTGCATTTATTTGGGTGTGTTTTCGCTGTGCTGATGTTAGACGAGCGCATTGAAATTTCCATACTTCGATTGAAATACTGAATTTTATGCTATTAAAATTGATGCTGAGTAACCCAACGTATGTTATCAAAACGCTTATCTCGAGGAGTTTGTATTCATTCGGTCCCATTCATTTTGTATTTATCGCTTTTATTTTCGTGAAGCACGGAATGACTTTATAGTGGTGCTTAATTAAGTAGAACCCAAATGGGCAGGTTCGCCATGCCGGACAAAGAAACCATCACCTACTTACGCGGAGTTCAGAGTCTAGGAATATTTTTCCGCGTTTAATTTTCTTTGACTACGAATTATTCGTCCTGGACTCAAAGGAAGCTATTGGGTGGTGAATGTAGGAAGAAAGGGACGAGGCCTCACGATGTAATGCTCAATACTATTCATACAGACTTGTTAACCAACAAAGAATGACGCGCTCGGGAGATACGGTTGAATTCTGTGTAACTGGTACCCCAATTATAACTCTTTCGACGAACTGCTTCTACATTACCACCGAGTTGAAAATACCTAGTTCACCACCCCTTTTTCTCACTCAATCAGTCTTTCAGTTCAAATATTTTTGATAGCCTATGAAATTTACTCGGAAAATCAAATTCCCACTCCATACTCATGAGATAAAATGTATCAAAATTATTTAAAGCTTTTTCCTGCGTTAACTAATCTGAGGAGTGGCGTAACCTTTTAACTGATGATATTTCTGAAATTTTTGTCAAAATTTAACTGCTAATTTCATGGCCGCGTCTACGAAAATCCATGCTGCCCCCATAGATGTGATTTTCTGGTGGGTTTGCTTTCCATTGAATATAGGTGAGAGTAATGAGAATAAAAATTAGTAACCGCAGAGAATAAAGGGAAATTAAAGTTCAAAAAGCGATACTACAAATGTGAAGTAAAGTCATATATTTTTTGTAGTACCTGAAAAAAGGTTACAGGAGTAAGGACAATACGAAGCCCGCAAAGGGAAAACTTTTCTAATTCCATAATTCTTTTTTCCAAATTTTCCGCGCGTCGCCTTCGAAATTTTCCACATTATACTGGCAGATCGATTGATTATTTTTCAACATTAACGCCGCTATGGAAAAATCCGTATCTGGTTAAGCTCAAAAGTACTCCAATCAATTGTTAGAGTATTACATGGTGAAATAAGCACGTAGGATAGGCTTCGTGAGAATTTCATTGGCTACCAGAATCTATAATTAAATGAGCAAAACTGTATGTTTTCGAAGTTTCATTTTCCTCGTGACGAGCGGTTTCTGCTATTACGCCAGCATCATTACAAGGCAGATTGTACCTGATGATATTTCACAAAGTTCAATCTCCATCGTGTGATTATATTTTGTATTGTACCTGATGATGACGTGTAACTACCGAAACTTGTCCTCTTGGAGAAAATAAAACTGTGGGAAAACAAAGTTGTGTTCATATAGTTATGGAAATATTCCACGCAGTTCGATCTTCATCGGTTGATTTTACCAGAATCTCTTTACAAATGTTAGAAGATGTTAATGCCAGCTTTCACCTCAATGAATTGGTAGAGTACTAAGTTCTGAAAAGCTTCATGTATAAGGTATATACACTTAGGATGAGCCTCGTGAGAAGAATCGTATCGAGTACCTGGATCTCCTTACGTTTTCATGAATACAGTAATGTCAACAAGGCATTAGAGCCGGCGCCTCCCGAAGCGGCGGAAGCACTCTCGAGCGAACTTTTACCCCGGCAGTTAGTCCACGTCGTCGTGGGCTATCCATCCTCCGATATTCCCACCAGACTGGAGCCACGAAACTCCGAACTTGATTGAAGGGAAGGGCAGTGTGAGAGCTGGTAGGAGGAGGAGGTGGGCGCGGGATGATGGAAGGGTTTTGATGACGTCATCCTCGAAAGTGATTTATGGAACTCGTGAAGGAGTCCCTTGCCTTCTCTCCCTCTCTCCTCCATCCTTTCTCTCCCCATTTACTTCCTCGCCTCTGTCGTTTCCTTCCCCATTATCTCCCTCCCTCATTTTCTCTCCTCTTCTCGTCCTTACCCTCCTCCTCCCTCCTCAATCTATCTCCTTTTCTTCCCCTACCTCAGTTTACCGTTTAATTTCTCCTTATCTCTTCAAAACATTTTCATCCTCCTCCCCCAAAAGCGGACGTCTTATTGGAATTCCATGAAGCGCCCTGAGAATAAAAAAAGAGAACGTAGCAAGTTTTTTGTGGGGGAGGGAGGAAATTAGCATTTTGTGTCATAATTTATGCCGCCCAGAGATCGCTGCATCTTGGGCTAGGAAACCGAAGCACGTTTCGCAGATGAATTTACGTGTTACATGTCCTCAAACAATTTTGCTTGGGGTTCGCCTCGAAGCGTATATCCTGCCCGATCATTAATTTCACTACCTCTGGTGAGGGAACTTTTTAAGAGTTTAATATCAATCCCGGTCTTGAGTTTCCAAGTATTTAAGGAATTGGAAGAATAATGCACGTAGATTCTTGTGGGGGTTAACCCTCCACAGCATGCATGCCAGTCACCACGCGTGTTTGAATGCGGGCACCAATCAATGAAGCACCATTTCATGGATGTTGTGCGTCGAATGATGGCATATCCTCATCATATATGCGCTTGGAGGCCTGAAGTGCATAATTCTTTATCGAAAACCTAGTTTCTTGCTTATGAAAAATAATCTGAATCACCCCTATATTCTAAATGGCATATTTTATTTATGGCCTCTCTTGTTCGTCATGCATGTAATCCATTGCTATTTAGACTTTATTCTTGTTACATTTCGACGTTTCACATGATATATTTCATCCATATTCTGCCAAGCGCTGGTAATCTCTCCACACTTCCTTTGTTTATATCCGGATCAATGTCCTTGCTTTCGTATCCTCTTCCTCGTTTTCTCACCATAGGATGACCAGAATTTTTTTTATATATAAATCCCCTCCGAAGAATCCTAATGGATTTGGGCTTATCAGGACGTCGGCTCCAGCTGTGTCAATCCACGTCACAGCCCTTTCACCGAAGAAACGAGAGTGGCTGGGCCCAGGAGCCTTTCACATTGGAACCCTCCCTGCATAGCCCACATGGTGATTGCATTTTTTTAGATCGTTAGCAACGTGTATAGGAAGCCAGGCGAGATTAAGTCAGATTCATCTCACTCAAGTGCACGTCTCGAATACTTTTTCTGCCTTTTTCGGCCGGGATATACGGTAACCTTTCATAAAAACCTGTGCATTTTTTAAAATGGGAAGCCGATTTTAGTGTTTTCCTATCATTTCACGTGGATTCTGGCTGGGTAATTACACGATCAACTAGCAACATGCTTTTCTGCTAATACGCTTGGGAGTATTTCGATCATCAATCACCATTTTTCTCTCCGGTCCTCGGACATAATTTTTTTACGTTGCGGTTAATCGCCACCTTCATTAACATTTTATCTTGCTGTCAAATTTTGACAGCCATCGTTATTAAATTTCAAATATCTTCAGGGAAACTGCCGCGTTTAAATGTGATAGGAATCTATGCTGGCAGTCAGTTGAGTTACCTTAAATTATCGTTTAAAACTAATCGTTACTGTACCACCTTCCATTAACAAAGATGAATATTCTATGTATAACTGTGCAGTCATTTCTCTCGCTTATGTTATCAATGAGAAATACGAAAAAAACTACGAAACCGAGAAAACTACGAATATTCAAGCGCTTAACTTTTATTAACAGTCCTTGTTAACTATTAAGTCCCCTTTTTTGGCGTCATAAGGTGCAAATTCATAGAGTGTATAAACGTACGAAGTATTTTATTTTTATTGAGAAAACTTACTATCAAAACTTCTACGAAGTGAAGCCAATAACAGTAGAGTTTATGAAACTTGTGTTAAAAACGCCTAAGACAACGAATGTTAGTTAGGATGAATCAGATTTCTACATTTTCAAATTAAATGAAAAGTAAATGTTACCTATCCAAGGCGTCGTCCCCTGAAACCCCTGCTGTGCGTTCCCTTGCACGGCAAAAAGTTTAGGACCTCGCCCTGCCCTCCCTCTCTCTCTCTTCTGTGGAGAGAAAAAAAATATTCATGAAGACCTCTCGTTTACATTTCCGTGCTTCTTCTGTTTTCCTACCTCGAGCATCCCTGAGCCGGGAGCGGCGCCTTGTGATCTTCCCCGCGTGCACATCCCTTTTTATTTGTTTCGTACTTCATTTTTTTTAATTGCACCCCTTTGTCGTCACGCGCCCCCAAACCCCTTTCTTCTTTACGGCGTCCCTTTCCCTCGACTCCAGTCAGTCTTCATCCCCCCCCACCCACCACCACTTCTCCTTCACGAGATGATCTCACGAAATTATTTTTTTTTCTTCTTCTTCTCCTTCTCCTCTACCTACCCTTTCCCAACACATATCCTCCACTCTCTGCACTCCCCGCCTACTCCTCAAACACACGCGAACACAAAACTGCACTGCTGCCTCCCCTCGGTGTCAGCCGAAAGGAACCCGTCTGTGCTTGTAGAAGCACGCGGGGCGCAACTCGAGAGCGCTCACCGCCGCTCTTCTTTTATTCTCTCTCTCGTCTCTTACGCCGTTTTTAGTGACTCCCCCTTCCTTTATATTTCTTTCCGTCGTCTTCCTCTTCACATTTATCCCTCTCCTTACCCTTTTTCCTTTCGCTTCCGCCACCAACCTCACATCGCGTTTCATCACGTTCCACTTCTTCTTATTGCTTCTCCACTTCCGTCAGCCACTGGTACACATTTTTTTTACTGACTCCGTAAGTTCGTTGCTGCGATTCACGCGTTAGACATGGAAATGTTATCTCGCACATGAGACAAACCGGTTCTTCAGGAACACAGAGTACAAGTTCAAGTCATTGCAAGTCATTCGCGTGCCTGCTTAATTTTCTCCTCTTGTGACTGTTTGTTACTTTATTAACCGGAGGCTTTACCACTTGTGAAATTGTGCGCAATTATCAAGAGTGTTAAAAAAAATGGTATCGTGCAAGTATTGTTATGTGTAAGGTTTTTCCATCTGGTAAAGTAATGAGTGACAACAACTTAATAATAGTGCAAGACTATCATATGCAGTTAACTTTAAACGCTTTTTAAAGTAAAAAAGAGTAGCTTGTGTGTATCCATGATGAATCATTAGGCCCGTCGTGTTAGTCCCAGGTAGATATTATATTCAAATTAAAGTAATAATTTTGTGAGGATTCATCAGCTCCTGTACAACTGATGCTCGGCTTTATTCGGTACAATTTTGATTACAGTTCAAACATTTTAGTTTCCAAACTTTTCGACTATGAGCGTCTTTGTGTCAAAATTGAAGATTTATCCAGCCGTGATTCAAAACGTGTCAGTTTTTTTTTCTACTGCTGGAAGTTAATGTCATGTAATGTTAAAACTCGTTCCCAATATTATCCCGAGTATACTTCAGGTTTCGAATATGTTATTACTTTGAAAGTCTAGCACTAAGTAGTATGATGAAGTCCAATGTCTTTTTTCTACTTATGCCGCTCTTAGATAAGCTCTAACGACTATCAGGCGTGTTATCAATATATACTCAAATATAAATATTGAGCTCAATTACATCTTGTTCCATATAAATCAATGGTTTCCCATCATTTGGTTCTGATTCTTCACTTTTTCGATTTTATAAATAATTACACATGGTGAAAACCGTACATCCCTTGTGAAGTATTTTTTCTTCCATTTTTTGCTTCGAAATTACATTCCTCGTCTGAAATTATAATTTTTCCTTTCCTTTTTCTTAAGGTTTCGAAATGTATTGTTAATGAAACTGACACCTTTACTGTAAATTATTTTTTTATATATAAATGTTTTTTTTACTAAAAATTACAAATTTCACAATTTACATCGTAAAATATATGATATTATCACTTTTTAAAATAATTAATGACACAAAAAAAGTAATCAAAATAACATCAACATATACAAAACAGTTTTCTTTCCATGATATTTTTTATAAACGAAATTTTGAACAAGGATCATCAATGTATAAAAAATAGAATTGGATAGCAGTTTTAATATAGGATAATAGTCTTTCATCAATAATGAAAAAAGTTGGAGAAAAAAATAATAGTGCAGTTGAGGTCCTGCTAAGCCAAAGCGGCTTGTCAGCAGGTGCCTTTAGTTAAATGATATTTTTTTGATGTGTAGCGTTTTGGACAATTAAGAACTCAACAATGTTAGCTTATGAGCCACACTTTTAGTGATTTTTTAAGAACAGATATGCTATTAATATCATGCATTGACATAGGTGTAAGTCTTTTAACAACCCAGGGACTACATGTGCCAAAGACCTCTTGCCATGGAGGTTAAAATACTTACGTACAGACAACCTATTTATTCGACGTAGTTGCATGTCAGTATTATTCACACACACACACATTCTTTTTAACCACGTTATTATTGTCTTTTTATGGTCCCAGATTGAGCTGTGATGCTAACTGAACTAAGGCTCTTCATGTTCTCCTGTTATTATTTATAAAATGGTGCTCATATCATTTTCGACGTGCACTTTATCTTAGTTTCTTACATAAATGGAGTTTTGTGTGCTCAAATGTGTAAAATTCGGCATGGAAATCATTAGTGGAAATAAGTCCCCGTGAAGTCGAGCTACCCTCAACACATTTGTGTCCGCAGGGAAGCGTCATAGAATAAGGATGGGTCATCTTCCGATACAGCATTAATTTCCGTAGGTGGTGACACACAAATCAAACAGATTTGCGAGTCACCATAATAATAAGCATAACCAAATGAATCCTGATAATAGCCACCTTGTCTCGTGCGTTAGAACTTGAAAAACTCAGGGTCTGTGTTTTCACTCAGTATATTTTTTAATTGAAGAAATTTGCTTTTGTGTATTGAGGAGAAGCATTTAGCCAGCCACCATGCTATCTACCCTTGAATGGTATTTTATATTTCGAAATCAGCTCCGCTAAGTGAAAATGGCCAACAGGATTTCTCTTACGCTAATATAAATCAATGTTGCTTTACAAAAATCTGTACAGTAGCAGGTTTTCCAACTCAAGAATAATTTACCAATTTTGAGGATACAGAGACTAGCCACGGTATTTACATTTACGGAGTCATCCGCAAGTGCACATAGGTGCGATATTCCACAGGGGAAAAATCATCCTGGTCAAGGCGAATGACTTTTCCTCTGTGGAATATCGCACTCAAGAATAATTGTTGTCTTGAAAACGGAATCATGTCCCAAAGTTGCTATGTCTTTCTCAAAAGTTTAATCACGTAGTCTAACAATCGAAATATGTTCGCTTCTCAGATTTGTTGGCCAGTTTTTGTGTTATAGTAATGCTTAATAGTGCTTTTAACATCCTTGCATCACTAGGTTCATTCTCCGGAAGCTTACAAAAAAGCATTGCAATTACCTCTCAAGAAATATCGAGGCACACTGCACTTGAAGTTCCGGTCAATATTTTTGGTCAAAGAGTCGACGTAGAACGTCAACTTTTTGAGAATCATGTGATGACATATGTATATAGGTGCGTAATTATAGACACAATTACGAAATAAAGTGGTCGTGATTATTTGATAGGTTTGTTTTGGGCATGAGTTTGTGAACTCGAGCAGTTGTTCAATTCACGGGATGTATTTTTGATGGCGCATCTGCTTTCCCAGGTATCTGTACATTCGCATGCCTCGTGTAAACATGCTTACCCCTCTGAAAACATGAAAACATGAAAAACGAAAAATTGTGTCTACATTCCCGAAGACGAAGGTCTTTTTTTTTTTGCTAATTCTAGTATATTTTGATGCCGTTCCGGAAAAGTCGGTCTCCAACTGACAGCACTCCGCTGCCGTTGCAGACGGCGCTCCGAAGTGAACTTTGAAGAACCAGTACACCCTTGAGGAATAGGAATTGCTTTTGGGCGTCAAAAGCGTCGGTGTAGAGAGGGAAAGGGAGTGAAAGTAAGGCGAAAGAAGTTATGTTAGGCGTGGTGGAGGTAGTGAAAAAGTTTAATGAAGAAAAGTTGGTGGATAGAGTAATTATTGGAGGAGGATTAGATAATTCTGCTGTGGACCCAGCTTCCACCACACATGAATTTCAAACGGCTTAGGCCCCGGTCACCGTCCATCCCTTATATGCGTCAACGACCAATATGTCCGCCGGCGCACGTGTTAGGATGGTACAGCCCTTGAGGGCCCGTCGGCCATATTCAGAAGTGATGGAATGTAGGTCCATGTCACTCCTTGTGACCGTACATTTATTATATATTGCAACTACATTTGCACCAACTCAGGGTGCAGTCTGAACATAACGCCATTGCCCTTTTCGAGCGAATACAAGGCGGCTTGTTTATCCACATTCATATTTACAGTATCTAAATTTAAATCATTGAGTAAATGAACAGTTTCTAGTAAGCCATGCAAAGCGGCGAACATTCCTTGGCTGTTTATATGCCAGTCAGCAGGAATTGGAAATTTGCAGCAGCAGCTTCACTTCTTTGGTGAAAACATCCATATCCTGGACTTGTTGCCACCAAGTGTCTGCCGAAGACTTGTGAGACCAGGAGCGTTGGCAGCCGGAGTATCCAGCATATCCAGGCTAGATGCCCGGCTGTTTTGGGTTGATCTTGTTTTCATAGGCGAGGTATTAGGGGTATAACATGTTTAACACGGTTCACTGATTTCTTTGTTGACTTTAGGGAAAGGTTTTCTGTGTTAATTAGTATGTCTAGGTACTGAAAGCCTATTTTGGAGATAGAATGCTAGGAATGAGAGGAAGGAAGTAGAGAGGGGTAGGTATATTTGTATTTCAAAAATAGGTATGAAGTGTTCTGGCGAAGGCTTCCGCGGGGCTTCTATAGTTGCTGATGTAGGACTTTCGATGTTTTCCCACGCTGATTCGTACATGTTCCCATAAACATCTTCGGGTTGAAGTGATTTCTCAGAATGTATGATTTCAGTCTTTCCCAGCGAATAATGTTGATGAGTTCTTCTCGGGTTTCCCACTGGGTTAGGCTTTCCATGATTGCCGAGCTGGGCTCATCCAGAGCCTTGCCAATGGCAGGAAAGTCTCCTGTCGAAACGTCGGCATTCATGGAAAGCCTAACCCAGTGGGAAACCCGAGAAGAACTCATCAGATTTGTGTGAAATATTGCGACAATAGACTGTTGAGCTGCTCCCTTAGTTATGCTTGGATTGACTCGTTTTTCGCGGTCTTATTTAAAAATAAAATATACTTCGAAACACGAACCTGTCAGAGCTCCCCTTCAAAGATTCAATTATAAATTAGATCCAACATTTCCCGGTAACCACTTCGTCTTTAAAGATGCTCCCTGGAACGGGTATAAAACTGTCGTCGTCAATGAAGGACCAACGTGGAAAAGCGCTAAAATCCCCACATCAACACGTAGGAAGCATTGGGTGGCTGAAAAGAGAGATGGTGTCAAAAAAATGGTGCGACCATATAAAGGGAAATATGAGGGTAGCAATGATCAAAGCCTACCCAACCGGTATAACTCCGAATCATAGAAATAATTTGTCCTTGCATTCGCTAGATACTTCTAGCTTGTGCCCTGAGATAATGAAAGCACATCCATGTGTGCATATATGTAAATACCTACACAAAATCATGATTTTGCCAATAGGCGTTGAGAATTCAATTTACCCGAGTGTTTGGGAAGGGTGTACTCGGGAATCTGCGCGAATCATTGTGGTATTGCGGTATGATTTTGAAACTGCATCCGTTCTTGCATTTATATGTGCTAACGCATGCATTTCGTGTATTTAAAAAAATGCTTTGAGAAACAGCTGTATACCACTGATGCGATGCCGACACTCTTTTAGTCCTCTTACTTCGACAAAACACGCCCCGACATCCCGTCCGTAGTTTTCGTGAGTTCCTCTGCTGATGCCGGGGGACAGGAATCAAAGATGGATCAACAACCTGTGCGTGCATGAAGGGGACACGCTCAACATCCCTCCTTTTTAAACCCATTCCCCGCCCCTGAGTTCCCCTTCCGTCTCCACTCTCCCACCCCTTCGACAGACTTCAAAGCCCTCCTCCTCCTCCTTCAACCCCCATTGGGTCGTCCGGATGATTTTTTGAGTCTGAAACAAGCGCTCGAGGCTCTGAATGAAAGGAAACGACCGCGGCGACGGAAGGTGACTCCGGAACGTTATATTCTCACGAGGACAGGCTCTCTCTCTCTTTCACTTCGCTCCCTCGTTGTCCACCTCCTCCTACTCCTCCCCCGCTTCTATCTTCCACTCCACGAAGCGAGCCGCAGGGGTTGTGCGGGGTTAGTGGGGGAGAGAGAAGGACCCATGGCAGATGAAATAATAATGACCGTATTCTTATTTTTCTTTCCCGTCTCAAACTCAGCGCACCGTGGCCGCCTCTGCTGCCCTCTCACGTCAGAGGGCAGTGGTGGAGCGTAGATGGCTAGCGGTCAATGACGACCGCGACGTCGGGCATTCTCGTTTTCGAAGGAAAGAAAAAGATAAATAAGTCATTTTGTGGGGGTGGCGAATGAATGCAACCCTCTCTTCTCCCCTTGGACGACGTGGATAGCATCGAAATGTTTGATGCGCAATGCAAGGGAAGGTTTTTCGGGGAAGTTTTCTCTTTTGAGGATTTGAAGAACGGAGAGGGATGGACCTCGAAAATCGGATCGAGAGAAGCAACGAGTGACGACTTTTTTGGACCAGATCAACTACTTATTTCATAATTTTTTTCGTACAAAGATTTCAGGATTCTCAGTTCAGAAAGAGGGATTTATCTGAAAAAATATTTCGTTCTTGGCCTACCCAAAAATATTCTAATTGATACGGAAATAAGTAAAGGCTATTTGTGGTATTTTATGATTATTGATAGTGAAAAAATGTATCAGTAATAATATTTATCAGTTAAACTACTTTTCGCGTCATTTCGGTAAAATATTTTCCGAAATTTTGGTTCAATATTTATTCTCAAGACGCTTTATGTTTTCAAAACTCACGATTCACTAATGGTATAGGCCTATTTATTTCAGTTTTTCTTGGGGAAAGGACAAAATTTTCTCGTGAACATCGATTTTCGTTAATTATACAAATGATATAATAGCTTAACGATATCCTCCAATATTCGTAAACCCTTTAAAAGTGAAATAGTGTTACTCCAAATTTTTATTTCTCACTCATTAGCAGTATTGTGCATTTTACAATTTTATATTAAAATTGGAAACTCAGGACAAAACAATTTCCCTATCCTACCCTACCTTACATTACTCCACATGCCTCATCTTTATTATAATTATTAAGTTATTAACACAAATCATGTTACAACAAAGAAAGTGCTTCGCGTTTTGGTAAGAGTGTGTTAAATATAGTGACAGAATGACACTCTTATATTACTTAAATCTTTAATAGTGTTTGAATGATTTAATGACAGAATGAAACTCCTTATGAACAGAATGAAACAAAAATTTTAATGCTTTTATAGAATATTAAGGAATCAATCAGACCATGACTTTGACCGATAGGATCGTGAAAATCTCTCATGTTCCTGATTTGAATAAATTTTCCAGAACTTTGAAAATTGCACAATTTGAGGAAACCATGATCGGTGAAATTCTAAAAATTTATTTTAAAGCAATTGCATGAAAACTCCAATGTGACATTGTGTTGATAAAAAAACTCACTAACTGACGACAGAGGCTCTATCCTACAAGAATAGATATATATTCGAGTGATTCAATTTGCCATTTCGTCATCTAGCGTCTCTGTCGTGAAAATACAAGATAATTTAATTGTTCATGAACTTTCGTAGCTGATTTTTCAGGACGAATTTATCCCGGGAGGAATTTTTCAGAGTGACATTTCGAGTGTCGAGGTGACTCCGCACGATTCTCTCATTTTCGTGGCGTAAAGTTTGTCTTGACGGCGAGGAAACCCTTCGCACTGGTCGCTTCCTTTCTCGTGGCTTCTCTCTTTCCTACTCCGTACAAACCTCCCGTGCTCTTTTATGCACGTGCATTCACCGAGGGCTTCACGGCGTCTTCCCATAATGCCCTCCTGTCCTTTACCTTTTCCTCCTCAAGGCTTGGCGATGAAAGACAAGAGGGTTCTTATCTCGGCATTCAAATCTAAAGGAATCTTGTGGCGACGGATTTGACGGGTGATAACGAGTGTGGAGATCAGAGGCGATCACACAGGCGGTACGCCCGGAGTGGTCAGCCTCGGCCCCTCGTCTGGCGCCCTCTTTCCTGTGGTGAACTTTTCCTTCTTTCTTGTATCAGGCAAGCCCTCGATGGAAGGGCACTGCCCTGTGTGGCGTCGTGTACAGTGCAGTGTACAGTGTCGAGCACAATGAAATATTTTTTCCTGATGTAGAAATTCTATGTGAAAAACCAAAGAAATTGGAATTACTGACTTTTTCTTGTGTATCCCTGAGCATCACAACACACGGTCGTGGACCTTGAGCATCGCGATACAGGGCTTCTCGAAAGTTTAGTACTTAAAACTTTCTGAAATCGGTAAATTTAGTAATATGTTCTATCTGTATAGTATATATACCCAATTCTCTGCAAGTAGATATGTGAGTTGCAGCACCGGTGATTATCATCGTTTAAGATTTCTGATAAATTGTAAAATTTTGTCATCCTTTGCTGTTAAATAGTGTTTCTTGTTCCAGTAGTTGAGCAAGTTTTTAAAATGAAATGGCAAGGGTGATAAATCTCTAGAACAGACAAGAGGGACAAAGTAAGACCTGTCTTTAGATAGGTTTGAGAAAATATCTGCGTACCATTCATGACACTACAATAAAACAAAGGGACAAAATATTCTATCAGAACTCACTCTTCGTCTTTTCTCTCTCCCAATTCCTTTTCTCTGTTCTCTCTTCTTCATGGACGGTGTCTCCTAACAACCCCTGCCTCGCGGGGTGGTCGGTAGAGATACTTTCTAGGACTTAAAAAGAAACTGGCATAAGGCGTTTCGTTTGGAAAATGATGTACAAGCTCATTCGGTTTGGTTGACTCATTTGTCCTTCATTTACAGGTGCAAGAGCTTCGAGACGGCGAAACGAGGCGAAATCTGCAGGATCCCGGGGTGCTCCGTGGGTCCGTCTGTCCCTGGGTCTCCTACGCCAATCCGACTGACACACCTGTCGTGCGAGGATACATTCCGTCACTTCATCCTATACGTCTACACGGGAAAGGTTAGTGAAAACTCATTCTCATGTCATCTATATTATTATGGGCACATTTGGTCAAGTACCGTTAGAATAACACAGAGCTTTGAGCTCTTGACCAAAGATCCCGGGGTCCAATTCGGTTGAGGCCCCCAGGCTCACCCAGCAAAACCTGTGTTGTTTTCCTGAAGCTTGATTTCTCTGAGAAACCACAGGTGGTACAGGGGAAGGAATGGCTTCCTCTGCCTAAGGACTTAGTTCTTGGGGGAGCGATAGCCACAAAGATCTAACCGGATTTCCAAGTTTTGTATTCGGTTCAGTAGTTCAGTAACTAAAAGTTTCGGAATAGGCGTCTGATGTTGTGCCTTACTTACTCATTTGTTCCAGCATCTGCCTTCTTATAGTCACAACATCAATATTTATAAATTTAACTGTCAGTCCGCCATTAAGGAAGTAATAATTCTGCTCCGTTGTCGCACAAAATATAAAAAAAGGATTCCTTAAGAAATTGTCGTCATTTATTAGCAACATGAACCAGATCATATTTGAAAAAGCTCACTTTAAATTGTTCATTCCCACTTGGAATCCTTCCGTGGCTCTTGGTGGAACTCAAGACTCTACCCTTCAGTAAATTGCTTATGGGTAGATGTGTGAATTCACAATTTAATTTTGTAATACCCTCTTAAACACTACATTTAAAGATCACATCATCCCAAATTTTCCAATTAATCACATTAATAACTCCTCCTTTCCGATCTTAACTCCTTAATCTTTAGAAAAATACGATTGAAGGGTCATTGTAAGGTCTATAGTTCACATTAATTTTTTCGTCTTTTAGCCAACAAGTTTATATTACCGTCCTTGAGCTGACTGGTATTTTTATACCACATTACATGCTATATTATTCATAGTGTTAAGTACCTAACAAGTCTTAGCATGATGAACCCCTCTGCTTATTTTTTAATCTAATTCTAATCAGAACCCCCTAAATCTCTATACAATAGCATAACAAGCATGAAAAGTGATATTCTGATAAATTTTGTGGATAAAAATCTAATAGGCGTATACCTAGGCTTATCTAGAAATTTCAAGAGCCCTCACTCATGAGTATGTTTTGCAAGAAACATGGATCGTGTCTGATCCAGGCATATAGCGTTGAACATTCCTTGAAATCTAGCCAAATATCTGGACAGTAGTGAATTATTTGACGTCGTCAATTAACGTGCTGGTAACTTCTTTTACTTTCAAAGTTTGAGGGACAAGATCGACAATTATTTGCTAATCTGTTGATTCTTTTTAGGTTATTGGGATTTTCAGAAACTCTTTGCTATATTTGAAGAGAGAATAAGTTCTTTTGTTCAGGCTGGTTAGTTATTGGATAGGCGTTTGATAGCTGTGGTCATTAGCGTCATCATATATTTGTTGGTAGGTTGGGTAAGAGAAGGATTGTTTTTATAGTGCTGGAAGGTTGGAGAGAAACCCGGCGTCGGTAGGCGAGTATTTTGCGTGAAAATTTCCATAGGACGTTCGCATTGGTTGGCTGAAAGATTAATTGGGATGTTAACAGTGACCTGAGGTAATTTGCACCATTGAGGGCCGAGGAATAAGTTGGTAAGGTAATAATTATATCCAGAGTGGAAGAAAGGTATAAAAACTTTTGACGTCGGTATCCACCAACTCTAAACAGAAGGCACCGCCATGAAGTCCTTTAACATCCCATCCGACGTACGGAGGTCTACTACATTTGAAGTACTCTCCGCCATCGGGCTGAGTCAACGGCATCGGGCCGAGACGACGGCACCGGGAAGAGACGGACTGGCACCGTGTGAAATATACCAAGCGCGACGAGAAGGCAGCCTTGATTTTTATTTTTATTTCAATGAATATAAACTTTTTAATTTATTTAATAAAAACACTTTTACGCTGAAATTGTTTAGGAAACCATTAAAATGGAGAAGTGAAAGAAAAAACTAAAATGGACAATGTTAACCCATTCAATGCGGATGCCTTGAATTCAAGGCATCGATCCCGTTACTTTTCTCGGTTTTCCCTAGTTCCCAAGCGTCAGGAGCTGACACTTGCAACTTCCTTCTGCATCTTAGTCTTGCTCTAGGCACACGTAGATGAGTTTCGTTCTTTGCTGGATGTTTTTTCGTTTTATATAAATAAACGAAAAAAAACCCTTCAGCGTGGGAATAAATTTCATGTCAACTAGTCAGCATTTAATGGGTTGGGTTGGGTTGAAAATTATCAATTTTAAAATGAAGCAAACGTTCATTAAGAACTATAGAACATTGACCATTGAAATGTGTATAATACCAAAATTATATATGCACTTTTAATGAGAGGTAAATTTTAAGGAACCCTCAATGTGTAGAATATGGATTTTTAAAAAATAAATTGGGAGAGGTTCCTAAGGATCCCTCCCCTTTCTTCTTCTTCTTCTGAAGTGCTCTCCACATGGCACTCAAATAGGGATCGGTATTCCGCTGAAAAATCACTCCCACTATTGTGATTCGAACCCAGGCCCTCGAGATGGGAAGTCGTTAATCTAACTACTACATCAACTCGGTACCCTTCCTTTCCTTTGATCCGCACGTAAATACTAAGGGACGAAGGACAGCTAATTGCTCCACTCTGCTAGGACCGCTAAAATAGGGCTCAGGGTTCCACTAAAATTATTTCTCCCACTACCTTGATTCAAACCAGTATGTAATAGTAATCAATTTGAATAGTAAACCAGTACTCCAGCCTCCGCGTACAACCTAATACCTTCCCTTCCTCTTTAGGTGCTCCTAAATACTAAGGGCGTACGGACTCAAAGTGTTCTTTTCTTTGCGCCCAAGTAGGGATAAGTATTCCACCGTAATATCTCATAAAGTACCGTGATTCGAACCTGGACCCCCAAAATGGAAATCCAGTACTGTAGCCACCACGCCAACCCTTCTCCCTTCAAACCAGACCTAAGCACTTAGAGACAGAATAGTGTTTTCGAAATGCTCTACTCATAGCACCCAAGTGGGGATCTTAAAGTGGGGTTTCTTTGAGGCCATTTATACATCCCCTATAAGGTCTATAGTTTACATTTCATTATATACACACCTACCTGATCTCACTTTCAACTTGTTATTCATGGAAATTTTCAAATAAAAATGAGAGTAGAAGGCTTAAGTTAGAATAAGTACAGCAATATTGTTATTTGTGGAGCATAGTTTACAAGTACGCACAAATGGTTTTAAAGGAATAGTTGCGTTGGAAGAGAACGAATGAGAGGGTAAATGCGGCAAGAAAAGGTTAAGTGAGTACGGCTCTGATGTGGAGCATTGCGCCATAGAGGTGAGAAACTTGGATCCAGAGAAAGAGGACGAGAAGACATCTAAGGCCCTCAAGATGCGAGTGTGGAGGAAAATGGAGAGAATACGGTGAACATAAGAGGAATACGAAGAAGACCTTCGCATTGTAGAAGAATAAAGGAATTTGCTTGGAGAAAGGAAGCAATGGTGAAAAAGGAATGCAGCGAGAATGTGCTCCGTCATCAATAATTTTAAAGTTTTACATCGAAAAAAGCGATGAATACAGCAAAGGGAAATTTAAAAACAGGAACACAGGTGCACGAAGGTAAAATCAGCTGCTGGCGTAACAATTCTGGGGGAGAAGAAAGAAGATGTGATGTGAATGCTAAATTGCGTGGAAAAAAACATAAAGAAATACAACATGAAGGGTGATTTAAAGAAACCCACAATAATAGGTAGTTTGTGAATGAAATCCGGAAGACAAAAATCATCGTAAGAATTGGGCAACAAAAACTGCTGCGAGTGGAATAATTTCGCTTTCTGGGCAGAAGAATCATTGGGTGATGGAAGAAGTAAGAAAGATATATTGTGAGCTGAAAGCCTAGAAGGCCACAGTCAAAAGTACCGGGGCGTCATGAAGCGTTGCCGAACAGTGGATGATCGAGCCATCTCTCGACAGATTTCCAAACTCTGGGCGCGTTTCCTGTTGCTCGTCGTCGCCTGGATTATTGGCGTTCCTTCTGCCGCCGCCGCCGACGGCAGAAGTTACTGACCTCAGTTGGAGATTGGGGATGGTCCGGGCGCAGAGGCTCGCGATAGTACGAGACAAGAGGGAGGCTGAGGGAGGGAATGGGGGAAAAAAGGAAGGGAAGAGTTCTCTTTGAGTCTGGTCATGACCTCAAGCACAACAAGTAGCTCATGCATTGAATGGAAATGGACAATCCACCGGCTTCCAACACACTTCTTAAAGGCCGCGGAATGCCCAAGGCAAGATTCCTTGGGGATAGTGTAGACTTTTATCCCTTTAATTCATCCCCTATTTTTCTGACGGAAAAAGTTGGAAATTTCAAACCTGTTCTTTGGTTATGGCATTGGCTATTATTGAGTTGTTGCTTAGTTGCTCTCTTGGGGAGGTGACCGATGATGATGAGGCCATTTTTGCTGTTAAGGATATAGTATCGGTGGAGAGTGGAAGCAGAATGGAGAGAAACCCGGCGTCAGCATTGAAATATTCGAAACGAAATATGTATGCCATAAAGTTCGCAGTTTGACGTCTCATTCAAGCATCACATGTACTACACTCAAATTACTACCGCCTTAGCTCCCATATAGGACTCGAGATTTCTCTGAAAAATTACCATCGCCTCCGGAATTTGAACCCGCGTCCTCGGAATGATAAGCCAATTCTATAGCCGCCACAGCGACCCGATCCCCCTTCTGATTTGTTTTTCATGGAATATCTCGGTTGTGCATAAATGAGAGTAAGAAGACATAAGTTAAAATGGTTTCATACATTTTATTGCCCAGGGATCATATTGGACCGAAATGGGCGTATCAGAAAAAAATGTTTGCAGCAAGCGAGAAGTTCATTGTAATGGTTCTACCGTAAAATTACTTAAATATCATTAGATTTATATCTGGTAACGTGTCCCCTATTTGGAATGAACAACACAATCATACATTTTAACGCAATTTTTTTCTCAAATTGTCCCTGAAATAACATAGTGTTAAATATAAAATTGGGTGGAAAGTGGGAAAATGGTATTTTTCTGCTTGGTTTAATTGCCATTTTTGCGGGAAAAAACTGTTTATAACAAGTGAAAATTGGATTAAAATAAAATTATGCATTTAATAAAAATAAAACGAGTTGACTTACATTTTATTATTTCAGTTATTAGCAAATTACAACAATTAGTGAAGTCAAAACGTGGTATTTCAATAGAAATCACGCTGTAGTCGGCTCATATGAATATAGAAGTGATAATTAAAAATATATTCATAGAATTATCTGTATATCCATTTTTAATTTTAAAAAACTTCGTACTTGTCCACACTTTATTTAAAAACTGCGACCGGTTTCCCCTTAATAAGGCATAATCTGGCACATTCTGAAGTTTGTGAAGTGACCCAGAAGAAGCCTTATTGAGGTGAAACCGGTCGCAGTTTTTAAATATATTGTGGCAAAGGGCGAAGTATTTTATTCAAAATTCCACGAACTCAGGCCTGAAACAATTTTTAAAAGATTATATGTATATATTGTACCGTATTATGTAATTTGGTTGGTAGTTTTTTTTTGGAGTGATCCTACTCTAAATTAATACATTGCTAATGCAATTTAACTTTTCCAAACGAGAAAACTATCCATGTAACAATATCATAGCTAATGATAATTTCCTCCCTCGAACGTCCCTTTCTGCTGAGTGTTCTGTCAATGTTTTTAAAAGATGAGGATATGGAAGTGCAATATTCTCCAAACAAAGATTTCAATTGCATGAACAGTTATTGGCAAATCAGTATTATATTAGTCGTCGTCATGGATATTCTACTGAATAGGGATGTCCAGGCCCATTCTCTGCATAGCTCCCCACCCCAATTTGGTCCATCCTGAGAGATCTTGCCATGAATCACCACACATTCTATATTTTATTTCTCCTTACTAAACTCTTCGTATATTTTCTCATCTCATCCAGCATCCCCATTCTTTTCGTTGCTTCTACCATCGTACTTTCTTCCATAGCATCATACATTCATGTGATACAGACTTAAATTACATGATTAATACCAGGAATTCTGGACATGTTTTACAAAAAATATGCCCAGTAACATGGCGAAACCAGCAGGTGACTGCTTACTTATCCAGCGGGCGGTGCTAAATCCTGTTATACACGTACAACAGTCCAATATGAACTCCACTGCGGCACACCTCTCCCTCTCAGTATGAAATGAGTAATCAGAAGCAATTACTTCATGAAATGTCTACTGCAGCAGTTCTCTACCTGTGTAATTCATACTTACGAGTGGTAAGCACTTGGTGGTTTATGGGTGAGCAAAAAATTGAATAATGGCAGAAATGTGGCAAATGTACACCATACTGCAAGGGGTTCCGCTGTATGGGGGGTACTTAGTAGAAAATAGTTTACTAAGATGCATGCTAGTCGAAATAGGTTGAGAATCCTTCATCTAAGGGAAAGCCTATTTAATGATATGTATTTTATCGTTTGGCTAAGAAAGAAGGGGAAGACTTTTTCATTCTTAATGTTTATTAATTCCATACTCATACGTAACTTTGTGGTGAAAATCGTTCTCTTGTGAAGTAATGACTTTTTTATCAAGGGTAATTCTTTTGGACAAAAATAGGATTATTACAAAAAATATTTGGAGGATAACTGCTTAAGGAAATAGGGCTCACATACAAGAGAACTTCACATAAGTAATGACAGGAAAACATGGTAAAGATGCTAAAAAAAGTCTTATATGCAGCCTGAGTTGGCAAGGAGGAATTGGAGTTGTGGCAGTGACGCTTTGACCTTGGGGAGAGAGGATGAAAAAGATGGGAGACGTTTTAGTTGTTGTTGTGAAGCAGAATGTAAAAAGGACGATGAACTTCAATGGCTCAATTGAAAAGAGAAATTGTGTAAAGAAGCTCTGACATACTAGAGGTATACTCATATATATGTATTTCTCATTTAGAAAAGACCTCTTAGGAAGCATTAAGGAAAACTCTAGCTTTAAAATATTCTGGATTCGAGTTCACCCTGGAGAACTTCAGGTGGCACAATAAACAAATATGCCATCCCTCCCAAACTTCCACTGTTTAACTATCTCACGTGACATAATACTTTAATTTTAATCTTTTCTGTGATGATTTGTTGGTATACTTTACATAAGGATGTGTCAAAATATCCAGATTTTTGTTTTTTTTTTTTCAAATTGAATTTAATAATAATAATAATCCACCACAACAATTAAGACAATGAAATAAATCTACTGCCACTTTTTGCCAAGGATAGGTAGGAAATTGGTCTTTCACAAAGTGTTCTTTAGGATTTGTCTTTTCCTCAATACAATTTCGTCAATTTCTAATTAGATCCTCTATTTGAATGCTAAGACCAATCCACCACACAGACATTTGAGCACGGCGGCGACATTTGACTATGCCTTGGTGTCCTGAATGAATAAATTCAAGAACTTCTTTTTGTAAATCCAGGGGAATCACAATTCTAGACCCCTTAAGTAAGAGATTTTCTCAAATTGAGAACCCGTTTCTTAACTGATAAGAGTTTCAAGTAGTTTACTTTTCTCTGGCCAACCCTCATTACTATACTTTACTTAATAAAAGTTTACAAACACAATCCTTTTCTTGGGAGACTTTGATCTGGTCTAGATAGGCATCTTTAACAGGCAAACTAGATAGGACAGAATGAACAAAGGCTTCTACTTCTGCACTTAATTCATTCCCCTTCTCTTGAGATTGAATTTGGCATCTTGGCATTGATTCAGCAATGTGCAAATTTTTCCCAGGAACATATTCTACTTTATAATCTTAACGTATTAATCTTAGTCTAAACCTTTGAAGTCTAGGAGTGAGCTGATCCAATTCTTTGGACTGTAGGATTTGAACTAAAGGTTTATGATCAGTCTCTAAAATTACTGAAAGACCCATTACATACTCAGAGAACTTCTCGACTGCCCATGTCAAAGTTAAGGCTTCTTGTTCAATTTGAGTATCTTTTTTTGTGATTGACATAGTACGAGACACATAAGCTACAATTTCACGGTCATTTGATTCATTCACCTGAAAAAGACAGCTTCATATACCATATGAGCTTGCATCTGCACTAACCACAATTTTCTTAGCAGGATCCAAATAATTAAGAGTTTGAACAGTAGAGAGCAATACTTTAATCTTTTCAAATTACTCTTTTTGTATTCCCCCAAAAAAATGGCACATCCTTTTTTAGAAGCATAGAAAGAGGAGCAAGTATCTGTGATCTGTTTTCAACGAATCTAGAAGCAATATTAACCATACCCAAAAACCTTTGAAGCTCTGTTTTATTACTAGGCTCAGGAAACAGTAATTACTTTTACTCGATCAGGATCAATGGAGATCCCCTGATCAGACAAGATATGTCCAATAGGCCCGATCATGAGGAGGTCGATATCGAAATTCGATGTTCGACGTACGGGAAAATGTAGCCCGTCCTTCCAGATGAACAACGGGAAAAAATAATTTTTTTCGGACAATATCCGCCGGGGCCGTTTATAATAAGAGTAGGCAACCCGCAACACACGCTCTGATATTCCCACTTTAAAGCCATTTCAGAGACTCTGGTGCTGTTTCTTCGGATCGTTATGAGTGATATGGCTCGCCTAGATGCTGAGGTAGCCCCAACAGGTCAGCGGGTCACGTGGTACGCCATTAGTGCTGTTATTAAGGTAAGAAATTAGTCAATATCTTCAAAAATGCGTTGTGAGGTAAAATCGTAATTATTTGTGTGTGTGGTACAGTTACTTCGTCCAATTATTTCCCCCCTCTTCCCTCACCTTCCCTCTTCCCTCACCTTCCCCCTTCCCCCACCCGGCTCGTTGAAGAAAAATTCGTTTTCGTAGCAACTGGGCTGGATGCTAGAATTGTTTGTTATCTCGAAATGGTTTGCAGAAACGCGTAATTAACGTCGCATTTTTAGGAGACTGGCGGCGATGTAGTCTCATGGATGTTGAGTCGAGGCCTGTCGGGCCTGTCGGCCGGCGACAGAGCGACAGTCTGCCGCCCGGCCGGCACAGTCAGCAGGGAGGGGATGGAAGGGGGGACGAGGTGAGGGTAAGGGAAGGGCCGAAGCGACCGAAGCGCTCCTCGGTCGCAGCGGTGGACACGGGCGGAACTAACTAGCAGAGTAGGCGTTTGTTCTCGTTTAGCAATTTGTTTGTGTTTGAGAAGTTTTTCATTGTGGTGTTTGGACAAGTGCAATGAAGACGAGGAAACAGGTCGAGAGCACCTTTGGAGCACCGACAGCTTTTCCTGCAAGATACCTGCCAACCTATGAAGATGTGATGAAATGTTCCTTCTTCGTGCAGAACCAACAAAGGGAACAGCGTCACGGCTTTGACCCTCCTGCCACGGACGTGGCTCAGTAGGTTGTAAACTAGGTGGAAGATATTTGGTGACTTGCCTCCGTGCCCTCGATATCTAATCGTGGTATTCTGAAGGATGTTCTTCGCTACCATGAGAAGTATCGCCAACTCATGAATAGCGCCAAGACGAAAAGTGTGGTGGCCTAGGTGAAGATAGAAAATTTCAAGACAGACGCACGAAAACTGTTCGATGTGGCCCAGTGCAAGTGCCTCCCGCAACTGCTTAAATGTGTGCAAACCACAGGAGACCATCGCGGAACGTGAAATCTCCTTCATTATTGACCAGAGGACGGAGAGGAGAATGTTCATCGGTGGTGTTGACGTGGCTGCTATGAAGGACATGCAGAAGGAGCACGAGCGCGTGGAGACGAAGGCAGCTGAGAAAGCGCAAGCAAGAGGAAAAATCAGCTGCAACAAGCTTTGTCGAAATGATAGGGAACGATCTCCAAGCACTGTGCACCAAGGCGGTTGTGAAGGAGGAGCCAGCGGATGTAGACGCCGACGACGAGCGGAGGCCACCGTCTCCTTCAAGACCATCGTCGTCGCTGTCGTCTTCACGCAACCTTATGCAGCTGCCGGAGGCGTGTAAAACAGCCGAGCGCCTAAACCTCCCCAGCGGTAGCGCAGCCACGTTTGCGACCGCTGTCCTCGTCGACGCCGGTCTTGTGACCGCCGACGACCCCTCCTTGGTGGTGGACCGCAACAAGTTTAGCCGCCAGAGGAAGAAGTGTCTCGGTGAGCGCACCGAGGCAGAGCTGCAGCAGCTTAGGGGCAAGTCGGTCACTGCCGCCGGCCGCCGAGACGCCACCAAAGTGAATGAGGAGTGCGGCGACGGCAAGGTGAAGATCATCACTTTCGAGGAGTAGCACGTCGTCGTCCTCGCGCAGCCTGGCGATGTGTCCATCACGCCGACATCATCGGACGCAGAGTGCCACGGTAATGCCGTCCTCGACTTCCTGGAGGAGAACCTTGAAGTGGACACCGAGACGCTGAGGGCAGTCGGGTGCGACGGCTGTTAGGTCAAGACAGGGTGCAACGGTGGAGCGATCCGCGTGATGGAAAATCGGATAAGACATCCCTTTCAGCGGATCTGCCAGCTCCACGGCAACGAGCTGCACCTGCGCCACCTCCAGGAGCAGTTCGACGATGCCACGACCGGCCCCAATGGTTGGAGTGGCCCGATCGGCCGCCAGCTGAGCACCTGTACTGATCTGTCCGTGAAGAAGTTCCAGAAAATCAAGTTGGAGCATCTGGACCCCAACTTCGACTCCGCTATCCTCAGCACGGATCAGCGGTACAGCTTGAACATGGCGCGCGCCATCGACAGAATAGAATGCCCGAAGAAGCTCACTGACCGTGATCCTGGGAACATGTCGCACTGCAGTCGGCTGACAACGGGCAACAGGACCATATGCGCCTCTACGTCGGGACGAGTAAGCCCTCTGCAGTCCTCAAGATGTTGACCAGGATCGTCGTGCAGCTCTACATCCCGACTTGGTTCTACATCAAGAGGAGATGACACTGCATCGAGGGGCCAAAGCATATCTTCAAGTCGGTGCGGCGTTCCCCAAGAAGTACCGCAACGTTGTCGACGCATATATACAGAGCAATGCATTTTATGCCCACCCAGAGAACTTGCTGCTCTCCATGGTGGCCGACGATAGGGCAAAGGTCGCCGTGGACAGGATACTGCATGCAAGGAAGCAATATGAGAAGAAAGATAAAATTAGAAATTTCAACATTCCCCCTTTGAACTTCCAGACAGAGTACTACTCTGAACTTGTGAACTGGGAGAAAATTCCAGTCACTCCCCCGCCAATGCTAAAAGATGTGTCCTCGGAGGAGCTCCAGGCCATGCTGTTCTGTCCTCCTAAGATGGACATACCTGCCTTTCCCTGCCTCACCCAGGCAGTTAAGAGGCATGTCAAAATGGTAACTGAAGCAGCGGTTATGGCTTGCACGCCACATGACAGAGAAGGAAACATCCGGCAGAAAATCGTCTCCAGGAAAGAGATTTTAATTTTTTTAAGGATTATGCTCTAAATTAAAATCCGTGCATGGGTGGGCGGGCACGGGTGGGGCTCGACATGCGGCCACCTCCACGTGGTGAGCCCTGGGGATCTTTCTAGGTGCAATAACACCTAAAGAGTGAGCTAAGAGCCGCAAACCATTTTGAGTTAACATACAATTCTAGCATCCATCCCAGCTGCTACCGAAAACGAATTTTTCTTCAACGAGCCGGGGTGGGGGAAGGGGAAAGGTGAGAGAGGAGGGGGAACTAATTGGACTAAGTAACTGTCCCACATGCACAAATAATTACGATTTTACGTCACTTACAACGCATTTTTGAAGAAATTGACTAATTTCTTACCTTAATAACAGCACTGATGGCGTACCACGTGACCCGCTGACCTGTTGGGGCTACCTCAGCATCTAGGCGAGCCATATCACTCATAACGATCCGAAGAAACAGCACCAGAGTCTTTGAAATGGCTTTAAAGTGGGAAAATCAGAGCGTGTGTTGCGGGTTGCCTACTCTCATTATAAACTGCCCCGGCGGCACCCCTAGCCATTGTCCGAAAAAAAATCCCGTTGTTTATCTGGTAGGGCGGGCTACATTTTCCTGTATGCCGAACATGCAACATAACAGTGGCCATGATATGATTTTCAAGAATTCATTGAACTCCAAAATGAAACATGTCGGCAATGCTACTTAAATTTGGTGTTGGTCCAATGTCGGCTTTGTGTCGGCAAAGTCAGCCAGCCATAGCCAATGTCGGCCCAACATCGGCTTTCAATCGGCTTAGGTTGCCTGACTTTTCCGACACATAGTCGACATTGGGCCAACATCGGACCGATAGTTGATGCTGCCTGGGCAGTGTCATCAGCAAATGAGGTAAGCTTTCTATAAAACTTTCCATTGCATAGGTTATTTATAAAGATTAGGAATAATATTGGTCCCAAAACTGAACCTTGTGGAACCCCACAGGTAATATGAGTCTTACAGCTAATACAATTTTTAATTTAAACACATTCTTTTCTATCACTTTCGAACCATTTATAGGCAGCCAGCCTATTTATTTATTTCTGATACCAGCTTGCTGTAGTCTTTCCAATAAAATTTTATGATTCACTGTGTCAAAAGCTTTTGCTATGTCTATAAATAATCCTGCAACTTTATTACCTTTATTGAGTCCATGTATATTAGAACAAAAATTAGGCAGGGCATCCTCCGTACATTTTCCTTTTAAAAAACCAAATTGATTACTACTAAAGAACTCATGGGAGTTTAGAAAGCTTAATGATCTTTTTCAGGCCAGACGGTGGCTACTCTTTAATTAATATCATAGAGTAAATATATTATATGCTTACTCTATGTTAATATTCAGTCGCCGCATAAAGTCTGACGACATCGACAAGTGCGCCGAATAAGCGAAACTACGATTTTGTGTGGCTCAACCGATTCCAAAGTGACGGGGGGGAGGGGAGATAGAGAGGAGGGGGGTGGGAAGGAAGTGAGAAAGTAGCCAGAGTAGTCGTGAATCGGAACCTCGTCTTGGGGGCTAGTGAATTAAGGGGATTAAGTTGCCGATGTCGCCAGACTTCATTCGGTGACTGTACATAACGACTCAGTGGTGGAGGGGAGGCATGTTAGGGCAAGGTTTTTTTCATAATGTAGTACAGACTTCATCCTTTATTGTGGTATAATGATCGTAGTTGTGTATTGCGGCGATCCTTAACTTTTTTCTAGATGTTACCTTTGTGATGCACAATTACTCAGCACCTGGCTTCTTTCTATTTAAAGTTTTGTTTGTTCTAACGGTGCTTTCGCTCTAAAGGAGAGTGAATGTAGATAGTCAATATTCTGCATATCGCGTGCTGTAAACATATCTATGAAATTTGCAATGTTGGAAGGTGTTGGAAAGTGTTTTTATTTACTCCTATAAAATTGTGAACGTCGATATATTTTCACTGTGCGTTTTAATTCGTGGCTTTGTCCATAATTTCCTTAATATTTGAATCTTCTTCTAAGTTAAATGTATTATGCATAAATTTCAATTTTAGGCAGCACCCAAAATCCTCACTCGGATGGAAACCCGCGAACAATTTATATTTATCAATGAACTTGTCCTAAAAGTGATGTATCATGCATCAGTGGGACCTTCCTCTGAACCATATGAACCCCATTTCATGTTGTTTACGAACTAGTGGCCATCAATCAATAAAAAACAATTTCATATGAGACTTACGAATACCGTAATTTCCTTTGATTAGAAAGGCAAAACTGAGGCAATATCCCGGTTTATAATATGTAATATTGGCGTTATAGTAGTGGCTGTTACATAGCAAATAGTTCCATACCGAGCGATTATGGATGATTAAAATAACTTTGTTAATTCCACTTGTATGATTTATTGTCACGACATCGGTTTCGACACTTTGTGTCATCTTCAGGTGAAAATACATTTTAAATTAAAATATACATACATAATCATGATAGGGGAAGGGAAAGAATCAAACAAGGAAGGGTGGGGTGAGAGTTTGTCAAGGGTTTGGGGAGGGGGTAATGGGGAGAGATGGGGGGTGGGAAGGGTTGGGAGAGGGTGGTAGTCAATAGTCGATGTTTAAGGAAAATTTGCTTGCTGCTGCCTTCACCGCGGGAGGTTGGGCTTGGGTCAGGAGAATTATGGGTGGGGAGGGTACAGTATCCCTCCCCCTACTCTCTTGTTGCCCTTGCCCAGGTCTCACTAATTCCTGACGCAATTTCTCTCAGCTGTTAACCATATCTTCCATATTACATTCCATTGCATTCCATAGAAACCATGCCTCCACTGTCAACATTTTCTCTAAGCCTCCCTCAATCACCTATAGACATCCTGCAAACTTGTCCATTATTTTCAAATCCACCAAGCCCCTCTCCAAAACCCCTGTGGTTTCCAAACCCTTATCCTCCCCCTGTAATCGTGCTAGATGCAAACTATGTCCTATCTTTACCTCAACCCCTCCTCCCACCACCTCAATCAACTCTCTCCCTCACCCTCCTCCCTCCTCTTGCATCACCAGTAATGTGGTCTTCCACCTATAATGCAAACTCTTCCCGGTTTTTTATATTGGCAGATCCTCAACTCCCCTAAACTTACGCATAAATTATCACCACTTTAATTTTTTGCTCTTTTCTGAATTCCTTTTAACCCCCCCCCCCCCCACACAACCTCTCCTTAGCAGAAATCAAAGCCCTGAAAGACCTTTCTCACAATCCCAACATAGTAATCACACCTTCTGACAAAGGCTCTACTGTGGTAGTACTGGAATCTTCCGGCTACATCAACGAAGTCCACAGGCTCTGACCTGACTCTGACCCCTCTTCCTTCGCACCTGTTTCTCATGACCCAAACCCTAAATTCCATCAAGATATCATCTCTTTCCTTCAAGACAAAGGTTCCAAGGAAGGCCTAACTAATAATGATATTTCTCTCCTTTCTCACTCTCATCCCCGCACTCCCCACTTTTATATCCTTCCGAAGATAAACAAGCCCAACAACCCAGGCCGACCAATAGTATCCTCATGCCACTCCCCAACTGAATGCATTTCTGCTTTCATCGACCATTATCTTCAGCCTTTAGTCCATTTCCTGCCTTACTACATATGTAAAAGATACCTATCAATTCCTGAATCACCTCCTTTCCACTCCCGTCCCTAAGGATTCCGACATCATCATGGCTACCATCGATGTTACCTTCCTCTACACTTCTATTCCCCACTCCAAAGGATTATCTGCCACCTATCATTATCTTGATACTCGCTCTACCCCATGTAACCCTGGCTCCGATTTCCTTATTGGCTTGTCCCTCTTCATCTTTACTCATAACGCCTTCTCTTTCAATGACCGCTTCTACCTCCAAACAAAAGGCTGCACCATGGGTAGTAAATTCAGCCCTTCCTATGCCATCCTTTCCTTGACCTTGTCGAAGACTCGTTTGCATCCTCACAACCTCTGAAACCCTTGATCTGACTTTGATACATCAATGACATTTTTCCTGGCCCCATGACGTCAATTTCTTAAATTCCTTTATACCCTCTCTCAACGAATTCTCTTCCGTCTCTATCACCTCCCCTTTCTACTCTTCCCTTGTGACCTTACTTGATGTAGACATCACTCTCTCCAACTACCACTTCAGCACTTCTGTCCACATCAAACCCACCAATAAACAACAATTGTACGTACATTATAACACCTGCCATCTCTCCCACACCAAGAGATACTTACCCCCCCTTACTCTCCCTCCATACTAGGCCAATGCATGTGCAATAACCCTGATTCCATAGATAAATTCCTTTCCTCCTTACAACAATCCCTTCTCCAATGAGGATATCCTGAGACCCTTCTAAACCAGCCCATCCTAAAAAAACCCTTTCCTCCTAAACCACCTCAAAGTAAAATTGATCGTAACCTCTCCTTCTGCAACACCTACTTCCCAGGTCTCCATTCCCTCAAAAGAATCCTTAAAAACTTTTTCCAACTCCTCTCTGGCAATCTTACCTCCACTATCATCTTCCCCAAATGTCCCTCTCTTGCCTTCAGACCTCTCCAGCATCCTAAAATCTACCAAACCACTATCTAAACCCACCACCAGCACCAAAACCCTACCCAACCCCTGCCATCGTGGGAAATGCAAAACTTGCCCTATCATTATCACCGATCCCCTCCCTGCTAAATTCCTCTCCCAACCACTTCCTTCTGTCCCCTCTCTTTCTTGGACTTCCTAAAATAATGTTTACACTCTCTTGTGCTACTTATGCTATTCTTACTATGTCGGCCTCATGACTAACCCCCTCAGTGTTAGGATGAACAGCCATTGGGCAAGTTTGCAATCCCTCCTCCCAAAATGCCTCCTTACCTATCCCCACCCATGCTTCCTCCCACTACCTCAGTTTCGATAAATGCTTCAGAGTAGGCATCTTGGGTTCCCTCCCTCCCTCTGCCTCTCTCCTTCAATTAAAAACATTAGAGATGGGATGTATTTAGCTTTTTTGGTATTTGCATAGCCTGATTACTGATTTTGCATCTTATTTTCAGATTATGCTACAAGATAAAGCAGTATTTGAGATGTTGTCACTGGCCCAAGATCTTGGAGTGGAAGAGCTTCGATTAGCCTGTGAAGATCACGTGACTTCTACCCTATCTCCACTCAATGCGTGCACATTTCTAGCAGCAGCAATGGAGACTCAAGAAAGGGCACCTGGTAAGATATGACTCTATCCTTCTTCCTTTGAAAAACTCATTGCCTGTTATTTTAGTGAGTCTCCACAAGAAAAACTTATGAGAAAATATTCTTTCTTTGACTGCATGTAAGCCCTCAAGGCATACCAGTGCTGTGTGTCATTTGCTAAGGAGTCAAACTTGATTATTTAGAGGTGGTATTTTGATCAGATATATCATACTTTTACTCAATTTTAAATTATTCATGGTTAGATGTGTGATGTCGCTCCCTTACCCATCCGAGTACTTGACTGAATCTGCGATGGGTAACTCCTTACGTCATGACAACCATCACAGATGACAAAAGACAGTCGAAATTTACATGCTGCTGGGTGACATCTATTGGTCACTTGAACTATACTATAAACAAGCGTACAGTTACATTTCATATTAGGATACTGGAAATTAATACATTACAAGATTGCACTTATTGGTGGTGTTACAATAGTGTCTATAATTTAATATTGCTATTAAGATTAACTTTAATAGAGAGTAGGCTTTCTGGGTAGGTAATATGGAGGAAGTCTTCTTGGGTGTGGCACCGAGTAAGGCTTTCCAAAGCCAACATTTCAATGAGCCGCTCGCTCAATTTCTGCAGCACAAAACTGAGTGCCGAGTTTGGTGTTGGCCGAGTTTTTATACCTTAGTTGACCAGTTCAGGTGACTTCTAATTGGTCAAAATTTTGTCTTTGAAAAAAGCCCACAAAAAAAAAGACAATCTACCCTGACCAGTCAGAAGCCACCTGAACTGGTCAAATAAGATATAAAAACTAACCCAACATCAATATTAGATTGTAAGGGTGGGCAAAGGCTTTCTGGAGCACTCCTGGTACTCAGACCTCTTTGGGTCCATTGTGCCATTCCACATTTAACCTGCCTGCCACTTGCAGACTGGGCACAAGAGCACCACGGTAGAAGTATGGAGGAGGGCCACCCCTCCGATCCCCATCCAGGCCTAACATTGCTTAACTTTGGTGATCTGACGGGAACCAGTGTTTCAACGTGGCTAGGCCCTTGCCTAAAGCCAACATCAAACTCAGCACTCAGTTTCACCCTGAGAATCTGAGAAGTGGGTCTTCAAAACTTTGACTATGGACAGCCTAAGTCAGTGCCACACATGAGAAGAGTTTCTCCAAGATTTATTTGATTATTCAGTTGTATTTTTTATGTTAAATGCGACAAAATGAATTAATTTTTCTGCAAATGAATTTATTATTAACTATTTAATTATTCGATTCTTAATTAATGCCTTTGCAAAAACATATTGTGCCATATATATATATGTGTACAATATGTGATGGACAATGTTGAAAATGGAAAATGTGTTACATCCAGCCAGTGTTACAGTTTTGGCAGACTGTTATGTAGGAAGAGCATGAAAAAAATTTATTAAGCATTATGAATTTGGACTGATAAGTGTACAGTAGGTTGCAATAGTGAACATGTGTCTTGAATGTTGCTAGAATTGCCCCAGAAGAGTGTAGTACGCAAATTTTAGTAATGCTCAATGCTCTTTTTACCTGCCAGCAATCCATCGTAGCAGTTTTAATGCCGACACTCTGCAAACTCATTTTTTAACAAGGTATCCTTTCCCCTTAATGAGGTAACCTATACATTTGTATTGATCCATATTCATACTTTTTGTACTGTACATACTTACTTGCTTTTGGCAACTTAAGATGATATTTCATTATGACAAAATTATGGTCACTGTCAATATCTCCACCAGGGTAGCTCTTGCAGTCCTTCACTTGATTTCTAAATCACTGTTTCACTAAATTATAATCAATTTCTTGTCTCCTGGTATTCTCCACATCCATCTTCTTGGCAAATAGTGTGTTTGTGGCAATAACAAAGCCATTTCGTACCCAGAACTCAATCAATCTCTCTCCTCTATCATTTCATTTTCCCAAACCATACCTCCCTACTGTCTAATGTTCTAGGACTTCCCCTGCAACCACATTCCAGTCTCCAAGAATAAATTAATGTCCATCCCTTCCACATTCCTCACTTCATGACTTATTCTATTCAATCATACGAATCTTCTGCATTGTCATATTTGTTACCTGACGTGGGCATATATTTGTACCACCACCATGTCCTTATGTTTTGTTTCTAATCTAACTATAATAATATCCTTTCATTAATACCATTCCACTAATAATTCCATACCACTACTTTTCCTGAGTATTATACCAACACCTGCGTTTCCATTCATAGACCCAGAGTGGATGATCCAGTGGCAGCCAGTCCAGAAGTCCCCTTCTTTGGAGCATTTCATTTCACTGATACCTAAAACATCAAGGCCCATTCTTCACATCTCTATTTTAACATTTTTAAGTCAACCACCACCTTGAAGCAATCTTATGTTCCAGGAACCAATCCTAAAATGCCATTAATCATTCTTGACTGATGTAACCTCTCAAGTAACTCCTACCCAGGGACTAGTTTACCTCCAGAATATTTAACTCAAGAGAATTCCATCACGGTTTTTATTATGAAACATATCAGAGATATAATTGAAGAGCTGCTTCTACTCAGAATAATATGCTTGTGATTTTCCATTGCTTTCCACCTCGCAGTGCTACAGCCCTTTAGGTAAATACCTTAACATGCCTATTGCATAATGAGTGTCATTGTACCAACCCATGCCGTGTCCACTATCACTCATATGAAGGAGGGCTGCTGCCCCCTCCTCCAGGTTACTGGCTGCGTATGGGTTGGCAGTAGCCATTTGCCAAATCACAGCATCATAATGGGTTTTCGTAGCATTTGTGAGCCATCTTACCCAAGAATGGGCCCTTACACCCTCTAGATACCACCACTTTTTGTCCACAACTACTTATTCAGTAAACTTGCTTATTTGGCAGTATCTGTGCATTACACCTCAATAAACAAAAAATAGCAAATAATGGATCTCAAATCCTGCTTATCTCCACAGCAATGAGATAACATCATTGCATATATGTTGATGCAATTTCCTAAGTATAATCAAAAGATCCCAGTAAACACAAAATGCTGCAGATGCGCATCTGATGCGCTGCGCGGTAGAGCTGCAGCTATCACGAAGGCGCTTCTGCAGCGCGCCTAGCACTCCTAAACTTCCCTTTTTTGAATGTCGAATGCGCTGCTAACGGGTGTCAGGAGCGCTGCACAAGCGCGTCAGGAGCGCTGCATAAGCGCTGCACAAGCGTATCACGATCGCTTCAACCTGCAAAAAATAGTTTGCTCAAGGACCGAAAGTAGATGGTATCTCCGGACTGCATAGACTCAACTTCATTTTCGCATCTGCCTACGGTCAACCTCACATCTAATTACGTTAAGCCTATTACGCAACTACCTACGCCATATCCAACTATCAACTTCTAGATCTGCTTCTTGAAAGTTGTATATATACGGCCATTCCCGTGCGTAAATGTGATTGCGAGAACTAACTTTTAAATATCAATGCCGTGATAGTTTATGGAAACGTACCATCCAATCACGATATCAGTTTTCAGGCATTAATTAAGTGAAACCTATGTTGCCACATTAAATGAAAATAAAGCCAATATTAATAATAATAAACAAGATGTTTTCCAAATGCACACGTTTGTTTACATTTCAATGAAGACGTAACTTACTCGCGCAAATGTTACGAACGTGAATATGCATGTATACGGGTCAATCCATATATATAGTGGTCCAGAGGTGGTTGCTTGATGATTTTTAATATTTTTTTATATTTTTACCATACAAATTACCATTTATTGTGAATACAAATATGTCATTATTTTATTTTTTTTCCTGATAGTGGCCATTTTTATGCTAACGAAACACCGATTTTAGGCGATTTCAGTGTTCTGCAGGAATAGCGAATATCTCCAATTCTGTGTATCCTAGAACAATCAAACAAAAACCAATCGATTCAGTAAATAATGAACTTAAATAAAGGTCGGGTAATGTATCGACCTAAAATTAAGTCTAGGGTCCAAATATTGCTTCAAAGTTTTCATCACTTAACTAAAAAATCAATTTTTACAATTTTTTACATAGGAAGGCAGGATACTTAATGTTTGTAATTTTTTTATTTGAAAGTTATAAAGCCATGCTTTAAGTTTGCAGAATTTTAAGCTGTGGACTTCAGTGGTTTTTTTATTAAATTTTTTTAAATTTCTTGATTTTTCAAATTTTCCAAAGTTTAATGCCCATTATCTTTGTTGGGCATAAAAATTTGAAATTTGGCCCATTTACAGTCCTTTAGATGAGGAATAACCAGTAAAAATTTGTTTAGTGGACTCAACTATTTATAAAGATATTAAACATTGAAAAGTACCAAAATATCGACGAAGTCGACATCAACACGGCACCATTTAGTACCCTCTTAAGCAGGGACGGATTGAGGGGGGGGGGGCGGGGGTGGCTACCGTCCCCCCTCCCCCCGTAATTCCCGGGAAAATAAAAAAATGGTAATCATCAAGGTGGTTCTCCGATGCAAGTTTTTATTTCACCAGCTCAATACACAATGTTTAAAGATAATTGGAAAATATCTAAAATCCACTTGTCTGAACAGACACAGTATCCTCGTTGTTCGCAATTGTACTTTAGTAGGCCTTTTGATGAGCAGTGTTGTGAAACCTTTGGTGCCGTAACGGAATAGTTATAAGCTATTAGGTATACTATGTATGCAGACCTATATACACATTTTTAATATGTATGCAGAGAACAGTGCCGCGAGTTTTGGCAATTGAGCCGTAGTGAGTCTGCGAGAGGGGAATACAGTCTCCACGCCCTCCTACAGCATTGCCTACTATTATGCGACACCCTCTGCTCTCGTGCTCGTCGCGACATGTCAGTTGCCCGGCTCTAGCGAGTGTATTGTTTCAGTTGTAGTGAGTGACAAGTTCAAGAGTTCTTCACATATTTAGGACCCTGCGTCCTTTTTCCTTTATTCTGTGATATACCTGACGTGCAGATCAACCTTTCTGCCAGAGATGGTAATTTCAGTCGGTTAATTACAAAGACATAACTTATTTGCGCTTTCTCGCGCTCGCCATTAGGGTCGGAGGGCCAACTTCAAGCTCGGGCCCACATTAGCCTCCATTGCTATTTATCTGCTTTTTGATCAAGGAATTGAACACCCACCTATTGGACTTTCATCTTCATTGTGTTGTCTTAGAAATGCTGTCAGAGGTCCACCCACCGTAGTTTTGTCCCCTCTCCTTTTGATAGCAGTAAAATTGAGGACTCTCTAAGCAAAATAATTTTCAAGTATTACGCTACAGGGTGAGAAAAAGATGCTTATAATGTTTTTTGCAACTCGTCGCAGAAGGAATAGTTAAGGTTTACTTTTGTTTACAGGCGTCTTCTTCTAGTAGGCCTGGTACAAAGCGGAAAACTAATAGTGCCTCTGCGGAACTTCGAAGCTTTTTCTCTCGCGTCCAAAAACAAAAGACGCCAGAAGCAGCAGGAGGAAATGCATAGTTTGCTAACATCATGCCTTCATGCTGCACAACTGACAATAAGACTCAAGCTGAGTCAATGGTCCTTTTACAATCCCATCCACGTAGCCACGAAAAATCGACTGAAGCTTCAATTTATTCACTTCCTTTGGCTAAAAAAATTTCAACTGTGACATAGGTCTCTTCATTGTACCAGGAAAGGAAAGACCTGACGATAGGAAAAAAGCAGAACTTTTGGAAGGCCCTTGGACATCCACAAGCGACTACAATTATCCCTTTTCAACTCATAGGAAGGGAACCGCGGAAGAGCGTCGTTACGTGAGGATAGAACATCATGAAAAGTACCCTTGGCTTGTGGTTTCTCCCTCAATGAATGGACTTTTTTGTAGGTATTGCCCTTTTTTCCCAATCAACGGCAGCTTGCGGTACAAATTTGCAGTTAAAATCCCTCGATACAGAGCCGTTAAAGTTTTCAAAACTGCTAGGGAAACTAGATGATCTGGAAAACCACCAACACACAGTCTATCACAAAGGTGCAGTGCCCAGTTGGCCCTGAATTTTCTGGAAAATACAAAAAACCTGAAAATCAAAACACAAGCCAACTGGATGGCTACAGAAGGGAGAAAATCAAGGAAAATGGAGAAAATCTGAAGCTAATACTTAAAAATCTGATTTTTCTTGGCCGTCAGAACATACAATTCAGAGGTCATCGGGACGACGCGACGGTGCATTATCATTGGAAGAGCCCTTGACGAATGACGGTAACTTCCGAGCATTACTGCGTTTTCGTTGCTAGGTATTATAAAAAATTATAAAAATATAAAAGAAAATAGTATTTTCTGAATATGTACTTATATTTTTATTTCATTCCAACTAATTTTCATTTTGTACGGCATTAAAGAAGATTTATTTCAAGGAGTTCAAAATCCTTGTGTAGGCTGCCGCAGGTTGATGTATAGGAAGATGAAGGTCTTCCGCCTTTTGCACCGCGTTGGTCTGTTTCCTTGGACAACAGTTTCGTCGGCGTTGTAGTCGGCTTCTTCTGGTCGGTGAAATGAAGGTGCACCTATTTGTCGTCTTATATATCTCAAGCGTTACACCTGACTCCAACGGGTGAGATATATAATACGAAAAATGGCTGCACCTTCACTCCACCGACCTGAAGAAGCCGACTGAAACGCCGCCGAAACTGTCGTCCGAGGAAACACGGTGTAAAACCCGGAAGACACTTCACTTCTTCACAAGAATGACATTCTTTACATCGTTTTTTTACGTTTTTCAAATTTTATCTGATAGATTTACTCAATAATTTATCACATCTCTTGTATATAATATAGCCACACCAAAACTACGTTCCAAGCGCTACATTTCTTTTAATTTTCCGAGGGAAGTCCACCCGGACCTCTATTTTGTTGAGATGTATTGCATACCCCCCAGGCGCCGCGTGAAGTAGTGAACCGCCCCCCCCCAAAACAACGACCTTAATCCGCCCCTGCTCTTTCGTAATGCTTGATGCCTTTAAAATCATTATCATTTCCCATTAATCAGTTTTTCACCTCATTTTACAAGTTATTCATTATAAAGTAAACATTTGGTATAGTAAACTTAAGCTAAAATGTAAATGCAGGCCTTACAATACAAAGAATATTTGGGAATTCAAAGAAACTTACCCATATATTAAACTTGGTCATTCCATAACTATTTCCCAAATGTTTACTTCATAATGAATACCATACAATTGTACCTATGGTAAAAATATTAAAAATCACCAAGCAACAAATTTAACTTTTTCTGGACCACTTAATATGGATTGACCCATACTCAATGTTACGAATGTGGAAATGTGAAAACTGATGAATGTACCAATAAAAGCATAACAATAATTTAGTATACAAAGGAAATTAATTACACAAAGCTATCAATGAAGTGTTGTTACTGGCAGAACCCAAGTCTCTCCGATTCGTGTCAAAGCTTTCCCATTTATGCCAAATTTTCGGTCTAAGAATGAACCACAGGCTAAACATGTTACTATATATCAAGGATATATTTCATTAAATAAAAAAACAAAGGATACACATAGTAAATGTTTAAAGAATGAGTATTCATATCTTCCTCTTTCGATTGAGACTTTCAACATCTCCCCTTATTCAAAAGACTACCTGCAGCGCTGTGGCAGTGCGTCCGCAACTTGCGGCTGCTGCACTTCAAACACGAGCAGCGAATGCGCATTAGATGCGTTTCTCGATAATTCGCTCTATGAGAGCGCTGCTGAGACGCTGCTGACGCGCTTCAGTTGACATGTGCTGCACTTGCAGCGCTGACATCCTTGTGAAGCGCTGCTGCAGCCATGTGGGTTTACTGGGATATCTGTATCCGTAAAAAACTAGATTTCAAACAAGAACTGCACATGTTGATGATGGAGAGATGAAGTGGGAGATGATTGTTTCTCCTTTGCAAGTGATCTCATCCTTATCCACTCAAAACAGAAAATCTATTATGTGGAAGGAATTGGGAGTGGTGTTGAAGTCAACATAGCTTTTCAGTGGTTTTAATGAAAAAATAGTTTACTTGACTAAGGCTTCTGTCATAGGATCATCAGAGAATATCAGTGAAGACTTTAGGTCTTCTTTATGCTATCTTAACACATTCATTGCGTGTGTGATATGGAAAGAACTTCTTTCCAGTGGAACCAGTGTTTTTCTATTTAAATATTATCCATTTAAGTAACCGTGTGGCTATGACCCCCATTCTAGAACGATACCCACGTTGAATGTGTGAAAGAGTTTATTCAACCTGAATCGCTTATGCTAATCCTCTGAAGATATCAATCAAAGACAAAGAGGGTGAAGTGATGAATAAAAAAGAAAAGAAGTCTCCAGTATTTTATCATTATCAAGAGCTGGGACAATTATGAATAAATAAAATAACCTAAAAGCTAAAACTATAATGCAGAGGCAACCGTAATGTATTCATAAACCTCTGCATTTTGTATCCTTGTATATGCTCATGATACACCAAGCACCTAAATATCACATTTTGACTTGGTCTAGCAATGGATAGTATCCAATGATGGAAAGTGACTTTAAGCTGGGGCATCTAGTTGAATAAAAGACACTATCCAAGGAGTTATTTTGAAAGCTTTTTAGATATTTTTTTTATAAATATATGCATTTGGACCCGAGGCGTAAATTTTTAATCGTGTACGTTAGAAGTGCATTGAAACTAGGACATGCATGCTCTGATTGCCATGAAATAGAAAATGCTTAGTAATTTTTCTGTTTTCGTATCAAATATTAAGATTGTTTGCCAAAATAAATATTTAAATTTGTTTGTTGGTGACGAATCACCAACAGAGATAAAATTGAAATAATTCATGTACTTCTAGCCATATTTCTTGTGCTAGATGTCTCAACTTTGAATTTTACAAAGCATATTCAAGGCAGGCTAAAATAATGAGTTTTATTTGAGGGTAGTAGAAAACGATAGTCAAAAAAATCATTATTCTTCCTCGTTTTACAACTTTAAAAATTGGCCTTTATAGCTTCTATGATAATTATAACTTAAAATTTAAAAAAACTGACCAATTTAAATATCTAGGAGTACTAATAACAAACAACAACAAAGAAGAGACAGAAATAAACGCCCGACTTGCCTCAGCTGACAGATCATACTGGAGCTTAATAAAGTTATTTAAGAATAAACTCCTATCAAAAAGAACAAAAATTAGGATTTATAAAACAATAGTGATACCAATACTATTATATGGCTCTGAAGTGTGGGCTTGTACCAAAAAGTCACAAAAGAAACTCATAACGTTTGAAAACAAAGTATTGAGAAGAATATTTGGTCCCATTAAAGAGGGTGAAACGTGGAGAATAAGAAAAAACAAAGAGTTAAGAGAATTGTATAAAGAACCAAATATTGTGGGAATTATCAGAAGCAGGAGATTAAGGTGGCTGGGACACGTCCATAGAAGAAGTGAAGACACAATGATGAAACAAGTGCTAAAAGGAAAACCAGAAGGTACAAGACCGTTAGGAAGACCAAGGATGCGCTGGAATGACGAAGTAGAGAAGGATATGAGAAGGATGGGAGCACATCTGGAAGTGACAGGCGACCGTAGAGCGTGGAGACGTGTGGTTGGCGAGGCCAAAGACCTCCTAGGTTTTCAATGGCCACAGGAGTAAGAGTAAGAGTAAGTATGATAATTATATTTGTTGTATAGGAATCGATCCGGCTATAGCAGAGAATACCAATAATACATCCAAATGCATCGAAACAATGTTGTGTTCATGGGTGTACGGGATGTACGTTTAAAGTTCGCGGGGTTCGCCCAACGATAGTCAGTTGTATAGATGGCGTTCACGACGCTGCTAATTTCAAGCTGAGAACCTGAAAAGACGCCGCCATTGGGAGCTTGTTAGTGCACGGTCGACGGTTTGTTGTGGGAGTGAATTTGTGTGTATTTAGTGGAAAGCGTTGTGTACTAGACGATTCAAAATGTCGTACAAAGGCCCACAGAAAGTTCAGAAGGTGATGGTACAACCCATCAACCTTATTTTTCGTTACCTGCAAAACCGGTCTCGTGTGCAAGTTTGGCTTTACGAAAACGTGAACCTTAGAATTGAAGGTCATATAGTGGGGTTTGACGAATATATGAATCTTGTCTTGGACGATGGTGAGGAGTATCATCTGAAGACGAAGCAACGCAAATCCTTGGGAAGGATTATGTTGAAAGGAGACAATATTACTCTAATTCAAAATGTCAACCCTGCACAACCGCCTACGTTAGCCATGTGAATGGAAAGTGATAATTGAACTTGAACTCCTTAATTTTGTGAACAAATGGTGCATGAATGATCAGTGTTTTGTGAACAGAATTACGTCTAAATTACACAAGATAGTTTTTTGTTATAATGAAACTTCGGGTTGAGAAAGCAGAGTGCAACTCCCTGTGTGATTTTCACTGAAAAAGTTCATTATAAATGTCAAATTTTGCAGTTGAGCCTTCAGTGATTGTTTTTCTATGTATATGTAATGGTCTTAAGTGGTCGATATGCCTTGGACATTGGGCGGCACCATCAACACACTCCCTGAGTGTATGTCAACGTTAAAAAGCCATTAAAAATGTAACATTCATCATTTGAGCCGACAGTGGTCGTTTTTATGTTTATATAATAATGCTCAGTGAAGTTTATTGAATAGACTTCCCGACAATAGATAGAACTATCAAGATTTCAACTCATTTTCACGTCATTGTGCACTTGACGTTTAATTTAAATATTAAGTTCTTACTTTTTCGTAACTTTATTGTATGTCAGTTATGGCTCTTTATTGTAAAAATACACAGATGAAACAGTTTTGCGTGTTTTATTCGAACTCTTGGAATTTCTGATTTGGTATCATCTCATTCGGTGTAGGTGACGTGAATGTGATGATGGGAAGTTTGTATCACTTTGTTTTTCAGGAGGGAAAGGTGCTAAGTCATTCGTCGACAGGTGCATCTCCTACATTGGTGAAAATGCTCTAGAGTGTGTCAAGACCAACTCCTTCCTAAACCTACCCAAAGACGCCCTCGTCAAGTTGATATCTTCAGACCATGTAAGTAAAGTTAGTTAAGTCAGTTAATTGATGGATGAAGGCATTGATTTTATTTTGATCTTTAGTAACCACATGTGATTGCTGACAAAAGTTATTTTCCCATCAATTGTTCTCATGTTTTGACAGCAATTGCCCAATTTTCATAGTAACATGTATAAGGCTATTCAGGCTGCTAAATAATTTTACTATAAAACATCACTATGGAGTGATAGACGTTTGATTGGGATTAGATGTAATATTATCAATTATGTGTGTTAGACAAATCTCTTGAGTTTAGAAATGTGCATGCTCTGTAATCCTTGGGAAGAATTAAAATTATGTTGATCATTAGAATATATCCAATCTATTAAATAATGGAATTCCTACTGTAATATTTTAAGTCTCCAACTGGACCAGCCTGTTTCTAAAATGTGATGTACATGAATTTCATTCTTTGGAGTAATTAATTAAATTGCAATTTATTTTTACAAACTCTGCCTAAGCACATTGTTAAGTATTCATCATGGGTATTGTTATTAGTAAAATTTTCACCCCCCTCCTCCAAACCTTTGTCATCTACAGCTGTGCTTATTCACCTTGCATTCTACCTCCCTCCAGATAATTGTCTATATTTAATGCTGTTCCCAAACTCTTCCATGTTTTCTGTTTTTCCCAGTTTTCCCTTTAATTTCATCAACCCTTTCGTGCCGGCATCTCACGTTGAAAAAGCTTCGTTCCCTCTAGAATGTCACTAAAATTTCTTTGCACTCCCTGTATGGAGCTCTTAATTGAGGAGAAATAGCTCAGGTTGTGTTTTCTCAACTTGGGACCTCACTTAACTAGGCACCGAACCCTTTTCCTTGGCCACTGGGCAGAGATAATCTTAGCCCCTTTCTGCATTACAACATGCGGTCTCTGTCAACTATTAGTTTATGCAATGGTTTTGCTAAAAAAAATAGTGTCTACACTTTCAGGATATGTTAAATCATAATTGAACTCCTTTAGTTTTACACACTTCACAGCTTTTAAATGAAATAATAAATTATTCTATTAAAAAATAAAAAATTCTACCATTAATCATTAGTTCTCTAGCATAAGGACTCCCAAATTTGTTCGGAGTTTCCTTTGCACACGAAATATGATTAAAATAATGGTGGATCTCAGTTTAAAATTTGTTAATGTACACTTAAACGTAAGAGATGTACTTATAAGCCTCAATTTCCGGAGTACATAAAACTTTTACTTTCTCTATTCCTCTGTATAAACAAGCAATTGAGCATGGACACATGCTGTGAGTGGGGCTCGCATTGTGATGAAGAGAGGTTTCCAGTTGCCAAAGAGAGGGCCTAAGCTCTCGCTAAGCTGGGTCTCAGGGGGTAACAGCATACCTGTGTTTATTGCTTTGGTGGCGGTCACTTCCCTTCCCCCTCGTCGGGTATTGCCGACTTTCGTTCTTTTGCATAGGAAAAACCGGAGGTAGGCTTGTTTTGTAGGCTATAGCCAGCATTCGGCGTAAAAGGGTTAATGTTGTCATCATGTGCCACTCTTGTATAACTGTCTTCTTCTATAGCCAGCGCATAAGCTCAATTTCTCAGTTGAAGTCACCCATTTAATATCAATCATTTTTATTCTCAGGCCAAGCTTCAAAAAGATTTTTGCTCCATATTTAAGTTTTATTTCTTAGTGAATGTAAGGGGAATGGAGGGCTGTGGCTACCAAGCCTTGGATTGATGACTACTGATGATGATTCATTCTTAATTTCTAGCCTTCCTATCTCATGCACACTTGTTGCTTTTGTTCTAATGTGGTTAATCTTCATCCCCTATCTAACGCATCTAAAGTTCCCAAAAATAAGTGTGGTCTCATGCTTGAGTCACCAATCAATAGTTAGATATCAGCAGATCTGATTGGCTTCCATTTTCCACCTACTTCTACTGCTTCTCCCATGCCTCCTTTATTTCTTTTGCAATATTGTCATCAGCAGTTATCAATCCAAAGATTGATTTTCTGTTCTCCACTACTCTCTCCTCTCAATTAGCTGCTTTACCCATTGGTAATTATTCATTTTAAGTTAAGCCCTAAATATACTGTTATGTTACTTTTTACCAATAGTTACCCTGAACGTTTAACCTCTCATCCATTAGCAACCAAATCTATTCTTCGACTCAGAACTGAAAGTTATAGAACCATCCCTCCCTCCTCGGACACCTACCCTTTTGGTCTGAAGCAATGATTTCATAAGGAACAGTCCTGAATTACATTTATGAATGGTTATGCAGCTATATTGAGGAGCAAGCGATGACCTCTTTATGGTATTCAGGCTTTTGGTTCTGCGATTAAATTATTTAATATTATGCAACAGTTTCGCCGTGCTATGCTGCCGGCTTCGAAGAACAACTTAATTTAATCGCAGAACCAAAAGCCTGAATACCGTAAACAATGAGCTGCGAAAATCTACAAAAAAAGATGGCCTCTTTATTTTGGCAGAATGATAAACCACCCTATGTACAACCCAGCTGACACTTGTTAACAAGTTGTTTAATGAAGAGTGCAAGAGAGCAATGGAAGAAGCAGACTGCAGATTTGGAGGAGACCATTCCTTTCGAAATGTTGCTCTTGATAGATGTAGAAATTACAAAGCAGCATCATCAACTTCACCTTTAATCAGAAACACCTTAGCAATAGTTTTACCAATGCCTTGAAACCAACGGACAAGATATGGAGTCTGCGTAGTGGTAAATTTGTTGCATTTATTATAATTAAGCAACATGAAATCATCTTATCATATTTCAATGGATGAGTACCCAAGTATTGTGCTTCTGTGCAATGGGTTGTTTTGCTCAAGAGCTTAATTTATTGTTGAGTAACATCATGGGATTAGCATTAACCGCTTCCCTGACGCGCCCGAGTATACTCGGGCAAAGTTATACTGACATGCATGTGGCCTAATTATCTTAAATTAAGGGGCAACATTCAGAAATTATTGAATAATTCATTAGTTATTTGGAATGAAAAATTAAGTAAAAAATACTCGCATTTGCCTCAGTTTAATGCTTCTGAATCTGAAATAAAAATTTATGAACATTTTTTTTCCATTTTTGTAAAAAAAAAACCCGTCAGGGAAGTGGTTAATGTATAACTTATTCAAAGAATAGAAGAATGCTGTCAAGTCCTCAGTTATTAGGCTCTTTTATTACGTTTCCATGTCTTCAAAATGGGAAAGCAATATTTCGAAAAACTGTTATTATTGATTGCCTTAATATAAATAGATAATAAGATCTGTGCAATAATTATAAAGTCCCTTCATTCATTTCTACAAATAATGTTGAATAATAATAGTTTCTGGGTAAATATGAAAAATTCCTGGCAAAGTTTGGAACCTACTTATTCTACTGTAACTGCTACAGTAGGCAATGCTCTCATTTCAGATGTTCTTCAGGTTATGGCTAAAGTAGAAAGTTCATCTCAGGATAAATATAAGCATTTCCTGTAAATTGTCCAGGTAAAAAACAAATTTTTAAGAGCATTTTGGAAAGAATTACGCTGTTAAGTCAATTCTTTGTTAGCGAAGTTGTCCAATGTATGATTTCTTCTCCGGTTCTCCACCAGGTTAGGCTCTCTATACTGGCCAGATTTTCAATGCACGAGTCAGACATCAAAACTTCGGCCAGTATGGAGAGCCTAACCCAGTGAAGAATCTGAGAAGAATTCATACATCAAGTACATATGTTGGGAAAGCACCAGATCTTACATCAAGTTGTAAAGTCCTCTAAACATAAGTGAATGGCTATTCAATGATTGCATTTGCTGAAAATTGCTAGAGGAAAAAAGTTGTCTTGGACATCAAACCACCTGGGTTTTCTGGCCAAGCGTGCAGACTACATATTAGGCCACACAGGATTCCCTCTTCTCTCCAAAAGTCAAATGTTCATGGTTTTGAGTTGCAGTTTAGGAAGCCAGTTTTTCCACATGCATATTATCAACGAATTCTTTGCCATTTATTCTGGAAGTTGCAAATGTTGCATCAATGACAAATACAGCCACTGCATAACTGCACACTTGCATTCAAGGGCATAAGATGTTAGGGAAAGGATGAGGCATGGATATTCACCAAACATAACCAATCCAACTATTTGGTGAAAAAGCCTTCTCATTGTCAGAGAATTAAGTTTTGAATCCTTGAGCAATGCCTTTTGCAATTTTCTTTCTTCTTTAGGTTGAGAAAGAATCAGGTCACATTCAAGTTCCATCAACACAAGCGTAGAAACATTAACAATAATAAACATGCTGGGACAAGATTGGGGGACAATGGGGATCCCATGGCAAGACCAAGAGATTGTTCATAAAATTGTCCATTACGTACACAGAAATTTTGAGTTACACAATGGCTCAATAGTTATTTAAATCCACTTAACTCAGTATTTACATGGGCTTTATTTTTAATTAAAGTTAATGCCGTATCCACAGCCTTGGAGGCAGGGACTGAAGTAAATTAATAACATGGAGCGATAATACATAATTTGCTATTTTCTGGTGGTTTTTAGGGGTTTAGAGTGACTTGGACAAATCCAAAGAGTTCTTAGCCCTTTTGCTCCCATGGAATTTTCCTTTTTCACAATCAGAAAACAAGTATAACAACTCAAGAGAAACTCATCTAATTTGGGAAAATTTCAACTGTTAAATAATTTTTGGAAGTCTATTGTGTAAGAGGACCCTGTGGGAGTCCTTCGATAATTTTGTCCGCTCATCAATGCTTTGTTTACGGTCAATGTCCTCTAATCCTCCGCTAGTGAGTGCCACCTAGTTTTGCTATACCTATACATACGTCAACATTTTTTCAGATGCTCACCCAAACAAACTGCTGTTTAAATGAAAATATTGTGAAATAAATCAGTATTAAGTTTTCTATAACATACAGTTTTAAAAAATGAACGTTTTGCTCAGGGGAGTAGGATGCCTCTGTAGATTAACTGGTTAAAGAACTCTGTGCAAAAATTGAGGGATCCAGGTTCAAATCCCGCTCAAGGCAAATGATTTTTCTTCTGTGAAATATCACACTTGTAGAAATGGTTGAAGTGATGTTTTTATTTATATGGAGTAATAGTACTTGTTGAATTTCCTCTACAAGTAGAAAAAAGGCCCTTTCTAGCATTCACCAGTATTTTGAATAATGTATTGTTCTGCTCTTAGCGTATTTTATGCCATCATCTTTGTAAGAATTGTTTTGGAATGAATCTAGGTAAACATTGTGCTCAGGCTGAAAAATACAGTTGGTAGGAGTAGAGATATTTTATTGACTGGGGAAGATTTCAATGAATCAATGCCTTTTATTCTTGTTCAACATGTTAACTCATAGACAGTGTATACTTCAGCTACAGGATGCGGCAACATAACTTCCTTTTTTCAAAACGCAATGAAACTCAGAATTTTTTTTATTTCTTTTATAATGTAGGTACATATTTAAAGTTTTGTTTTAAACAGTTTTGAAAATCAAATCAGGTAGATGACACCCCTCATTGTCCATACACTGAGTAAGCCGATTTCTGGCGTTTGTCATAACCTTTACCAGCATAGCAGCGGTTTATTGGCAATTTCTACCCGGATGTTGGCCTTCAGGTGTTGTAGGGTCCTTGGATGGTTGACATAAACGCGGGATTTCAAGAAACCCCCGGAAAAAGAAAAAGGCCAAAATCCGGGCAGAAATTGCCAACATATCCGCTGCTATGCTGGTAGGGGTCATGACAAACGCCAGAAATCGGCTTACTCAGAGTATGGACAATGAGGGGCGTCATCTACCTGATTTGGTTTTCAAAACTGTGTAAAACAAAGCTTTAAATAGGTATGTACCTACATTATAAAAAAAAATAAATTCTGATTCATAAAATGGGTTTCATTGCTTTTTGAAAAAAGGAAGTTATGTTGCCGCACCTTGTATGTATGTCAAATTATCATTATTTATCCCCTAGTGGTTAATAGTGGTAAGGCTATCATATTTCTTTTCATAACATTTATTTGAGTCATATTGATTAGAGAAATTTGTATATACATACTGATTTAAATACTGGGCCTAGCGAAAAGAAGTTATTCAAGTTTTATGAACTGAAATGGTGAATACTTGTTGAGTTGCAATTGGTTTTCCTCAGGAATAAATTTAGGATGCTTTCTGCAAGTGGCTAATTTGAATTTTTTCCTCCCGATAATAAAATTTCCTTAAGCATTTTAATAATTTCAAAATTTTCAGTTGTATGGATGTTTTGACTTTATCTTCAATAGCTCTCGTTGGATGAGGAAGATGTTTGGCGAGCAGTTCTCAATTGGGCCAAGTACCAGGCGGGTGTCACACAGCCAACACCTCATTGGGCAGAAGAGGAACGGGCCCGAGTATGTCAGCACCTTGCTGGGGTTATAAATCATGTGAGATTATTACTTATAGGTAAGCATTTTCATTGCCCTGTTCGTAGGGATGGGAAAATTAACGTAGTTTTCATCTGAGGTAAATTACGGTAATTTTCGAAAATTACCGTGGTTTTCCAGTATTTTTTAGTTTAAGCATTTAACAGCAAATCTTTGGCTAAATAAGAAAGCCATTAGCGATAGGAAGGGAATAACAATGTGTAATCCATACCTATTGCACCATTAATCTATTAGAATGTTTTTAAATTGTAAAATGAACTACGGCAGCAACACGCAATCTGGCATTCTTTTGTCAAATATGAGAAATTTTCAAGAAGAATATACTAATGTATTACTCTTATAAAGTTATAATTTAAGTAAAATATTCCAAAAATGAGTTGCACATGCCTCAATTTATAATTAAACAAGTAGGAAATGTGAACTTGGCTTAACCCTTTCCCTTCTGTAGTTTAAATGCCCAAATGCCCCCTCTTAAGTCGGCCCAAACCAGCCGTAGATTCTTCTCTCTGGCTACTGGGAATTTAAATTTGCCAAGTGGCCAGAGAACGCCATATGGCCAGTTTCAGCCAAGTTAGGAGGGAGAGGGTTAAAAGAACATGTTGGGAATTTATCTGTATGAGAAATTATCTCTGACATAGGTGAATTATATTGAAAATTACGATAATTTACAAGGGGCGTGGTTAATTACAAAAAATACCGAGGTATTTTTCTGAGTGGCCCATTAGGGTGATTACAAAATTGGCAATGTTCGAAATGTTGACCAGCTTAATCGGTTCTTGGTTCCAATCCGGTGAAAAAGAAAGGGGAAAAAATTTGGGCTCGATCGGACGTTTAGGAGTCGCTCAACGGCTTCAAATTCTGGAAAATAGCGATTTTCCTGGTAAAAAATACATATATTTCCAGGGACATGGCTGTCGCTTGGGTGGCTGTTTCACACGGGAGATGCTTCCAGTGTTCCAGCAGTGATTAAACACCAATTACGACTTTGCCCAATGTGGGGGTGCGTCAGAGGGCGGGGTAATTGCGACTTTCCGGTCTTCTTTGGTGTGGATAGTGATGCTGTACATAGGGAGCATGGGAACGGCAATAAAAATCCTCTTATTAAAAAACTTTTTATTTTTTGTAATCATAATTACACAAGTCATATGTCACTCGGAATTTTCTACAGCATTTTTATCATAACTTTTTCTATGCTCAGCCTCAATTGCTGACAAATATTGCCTTTGCTGTTCATCTTTGGTTAGGTTATTTCCCATAAGGAACTTCATTTTCAAAGCAACCCCTCTTTCAGCCGTACCATTTATTACTCTAATATTCAGAACTATTTGCCGTCCTGCGAGATAATTTTCATTCTTCATCTACAAATCTGGATCCTGCATTAAAAATGATTTGTCAATGCCGAGGAAATCGAAGAATTTGGTAGTGTTTTTGTTCACAAAACAGAAGCCACTTTTGCACTAGAGATAGGATACACCTTAGCCTGGGGACTCTCCTGCCCTTCCCCCTCGTTACTTTTTTCAACATTTCTTGTTTTTCATGTTATGTAATATTTGGATTGAAAAAGTGAGCCCCACAAGAACTTCAGAAAAGTACCACAAATGTGCTGCAAATATTTCATAGACTATCTTCCAGTGATTGCCACTTTTTTCTTCTAAGCTAAAACTTATAAGAACTGAAGGTCATTGCATGGTGCCTCCGCTGCAAAAGATGCTTGGTACCAAACCGGCGCATAGTACGTAATGAAAATACACACACGGAAGAAGGCGCTCTCGAGCTTTGCAGTTAAATTAAATTTTTTGCTGAACATCCAAATGTTAATGCAATGCAATGCCATCCACTGAACTTTATGGATTGCACTTGGGTTTTTGAACGAATAGACAGCTTTCCCAGGAACGCCAAGGAACATGATGGTCAGCTCAGAAGCTCATTATAATCCCCACATAGTTGTTTAATCTGGAAACAATAGATGAAATAAAAATTGAATAAACTGGTGACATAAATAAGAACGGCAGTGCGAAGTTGTAACGGTACCTGAACTTCCTGGATGCAAAATTTAAGAACTTTGTCAGGGTTGGGAATATTCCTCAGGCAGCGTTTAGTCCCTGATATGTCATAGATATCAGTAAAATTTCAGAAAATAAGATGAATGAAAGAAATTCAAATTAATGTACTTCAATTAATGACTCATTGACGTATAAAAGGTACCTTGATCAAATTTCGTCCAGGAGGCTCTAAAACGGTGGATAAAGGGGCATTCTGAGATGTTGGAGTTCCCAACGAGATATGAGAAAAACAAATACTGCGCTGAGGACTAGCTCAAATATGTGGTGGCGGCACATAAACTTCAAAAGTTCAATGCAGAGAGCGCCTTCCAGCAGCTTAACTACCCCGATGTGCTCGCCAGTGTTCACTCTACCAGTATCGCAGCAGACCCCATGCACTTCGCAAACAACTTGCCATTCCTCCAGTAATTTGAAAATGCTATCGAATGCTGCACATTCTGTCCCTGATTCGAGCTCTGGGTCCCCAAGTAGTGTCTCACTATGCACACCGGACAAGATGATGTCCAGTCTTTCTCGCAAGCCTTCCCCTGTAACAAGGAGTGTGACTGACGTGCAGAGAAAAATTCGTCACTGTAATTAAAATACTATTAGCTTAACTGCAGTTATGTTCTGTTTCCACTCCATCACGCCTGAAACCTCAGATTATTATTAGCTTACCTTTGTTACTCGGCAAAAGCTTCCCATCAAAGTGAACCACAAATGGCCCAGGAGTGTCCTAGAATGCATTTTTATTATTCGTAGACATTCCAGATTGGTTCTCTATATGATGTTTGCACACTGAAATGCGCCTTCGAAAATTTCAAGAACGGTTTCATTAATCCCAAGAGTATGCGCTGTTGCTATTGCTACGGCAGTTATGCCATGGGCAGCATTCTGGAGACTTGTCAGTGTCCTTTCTAATGAGGATGTAATCTCTTTATCTAAAAGCGGTCTTATTCGCTTCCTAACAGCGCCTTGGTTTAGGCTTAAACTCTACGCATGACCTACTAAGTTAAACATTCAAGATGAATTTTATAAAAAAACAATGTACTTTAATTTACTATCCCTTATCCTTGGAATCGTCGTCAGTAAACAATTTTCAGGACTCTCTGTGCATACACGTTTGACCTCCACTTTTCACAATAGCTGAGCAAATCTCTTCTTCACTCCTCCTTTTCTGTGTCCCAGCTGATTTGGACCATTTCACTTTACCTTCCTCGCACTTAGCTGTATCCTTGTCGACACAGCTCATGTAACCGTAGCGATTTTCCCTCATAGTCTTGTAGAATAATCTATCCTCTTCTAGCTTCATCATATCCATGGCATTGATATGGCCAATGTCAAGAATATTGGCTAGGTCAGTCATAAACTCATTGCGCCGCGTCTCCCCGCATTTTCCCCATGCGTAATTTGTCTTTCTTAAGAAATAAAAAACTGTTGTCAATGCATACGAGAATCTCCGTAGTATTCCTTACCTCTGCAATCGCAATTCCTGCTTTTTTCCAGAACACATCAAATTTCCAAATAGTCAGCCTGGCACTTTCACAAACAGTTTTCTTCTTTGTTATTTCCACAGAATTTTATTACGCTGGCACGATGCACGTTTCACCACACTGTGGCATACTCATGTGCCATATGAGTATGCCACGGTGTGGTGAATTGCGCATTGTGTCAGCGTAATAAAGTTTTGTGAAAATAACAAAGGTGGTTTTCTCATCTTGGATATCCATAATTTCCACGAGGTCATGCCTGAGATCATCAGTTTTATAGTTTTCTTCTCATTTTCATGAAGGTTTTTGAAATACTGTAAGGACTGGCGAAGGTTTGGGAGCTTTGGACTTACAATATGCGGGATGGAGCCCCCAATCAGCGAATCTGATGGGCTCACCTTGTCTTCTTGCTCATAATGCCGGAGAGAAAATTGGTATGCTGGAGTCACTTATGGGTTTAACCGCACGAAGGGAAACGAGTTTCGCTCACAAAATGTAGCAGCATCGGTGTGCGTAGCCATACGCGAAGTCCACCGCCCCCGAACACCCTCGCTGTAAATCATCAAAACTGTAGGGCCGCAAATTTCAGGATGAATCTCAGCTAGAAAACAATGTAGACCCGGCCCATGCGCCCAATGTACAGCGTCACTACCCATGCCAAAGAAGATCGAAAAGGTGCTATTATCCCTCCCTCTGCCGCACCCACACATTGGGCGAAGTCGTGATTGATGTTTAATCACTGCTGGAACACTGTGGAAGCATCTCCCGTGTGAAACACCCACCCAAGTGACAGCCATGCCCCTGGAAATTAGGCATGTATCTATTTTTACCAGGAAAATCGCTATTTTCCAGAATTTGGAGCCGTTGCGAGACCCCTAAACATTGTCCGATCGAGCCCAAATTTTTTCGCCTTTCTTTTTTACCGGATTTCAACCAAGAACCAATCAAGCCGGTCAACATTTCAAACATTGCCAATTTTGTAATCGCCCTTGTGGCCCATCTCTACCTGTTCGGTAATCATTTGGTTTATTCCTGAAGTTTTTGTTAAAAGATGTTGTGTTTGTCCAATTTACAAGATATTTACTGGAACCAATTAATTTTGTCTTAATATTTATAGTAACAAAAATAATTTACCCAAAATATTGTGTTGACATACGTGCCTACCTAAGTATTTCAGAAGTCAGGTCTTGTAAGCTCTTAAGGCAAATTTAACATAGTATTTTTGTCAATATTAATGTTGGTGAATAAGTAAGAAATTTCACATACAGACTATTCCCTAAACTTCCCATATGTTTTCAATGTGGCTTACTCAGGAAATAGTTAAATAAGTTGTTTTTAGTTCTTGATATATACTTTGACTTTTTGGATTCTTGCTTTTTCAAAATTCATAATTTAACAATCTTTGGGAAATGATGGAATTCTCCATCGAAGCAGTTAGCATTGTGCAATTTCTGAGGCTCATGCAAAAAAAAAAATTATTAATGAAAGCACTTTTGTCCTTGAAAAGTTTCACGTGCCAACTTTTCTTTTTTGTTTCACTTGTGAGTGTCTTAAATAAAAATTTGTAAGCATTAATAATTTTTGTTTGCTGATATGGTGAGTTTCCTTGTTCTTTCCCATGTGATTTAGATAGTCAAGTATTTGCTGAAGAGGTGGAACCAACAGGTGCTGTACCAATGGAACTCTCACTGGAAAGGTACAGGTATGCCGCTCTACCTAACAAATTTCGAGAAAGATCAGAGGACAAAAGACTGCAGCCACGGGCCTCAATAAAGCTTTTTCCTGGCTCTCAAATCTTAGTACAGGTGAGTCAAACTATGAAATAAAAGCATCTTAACATAATCCTTTAAGCTCTTAAACCCTCCTTGATTAAAGTGTGCCAGTAAATTTGAGTTTAATGGTTGGAAATGAATTTATAACACCTTTGAGCCCCATAAGTAAGTAAGTTTTATTATTACTCCATACACAAAATACATTTCAATAGCAAATTTTGAGTAAATTTAGGTAGCCTTGAAGGAGAACCTGTTTTAAGGCTACCATCAAATTATAACAGGTTATGCTTACACTCAGGCCCGAGTTTAGGACCTCTGACGCCCCTGGGCAAAAAAACATTTGCTGCCCCTCCAACTGCAAATTTAAATGAACTTGACGTTTCATTTCTATGCTTTTTTTTTGTGCAGCTTTCCAGTAATTTTGCCGCCCCCTAAAATGTGCCGCCCTGGGCAGTTGCCCGGTTTGCCCTGCCGTAAATACGGCCCTGCTTACACTTAAAAATACATATAGCTCATGTAGTGAGGCCTAGACAATTACTTTACAATGTGAGTGCGTACCTTAAGAAGCTACTAACTAAGACTTATGGATTTAATTATAACACATTAACAACAATATTTATAACATGTTTACAACAATATTTCCTCTACACTCTCTTTGGTGAGAAGCCAAGAATGTACATTTTTCGAGAACATTTTCACAGACTTAGAATTAATGCATGAATGGGGTAATAGATTGTATACCTTTGGTCCTAAAGACAAAAAACTCTTTTAAATATCGTCAAATTTGGTTTGGGTAAGGGTATACTTTTTTATGCAGGGTAAAGGGAGAAGGCAGGCACAGAAATATTCCTAAGTACCACTTCTAGTATAAAAACCCCGTAGAACCTTATAAATATATAAATGCCTCAATGGAAGCAAACCTAAATGAAGAAAGAGTGGGAAGGATCTTTCAAATCTGTTCTTTTTCAAAATTACACGAATAATTCTTTTTTGTAAAAAAACGGCAGGTTTCAAGGAATTCAAATAAGCACCACCCCAACAAAAAATGCCATAACTTAATCTGGAATGTACTAACGCGTTATATATTATCCTAAGGAAATTTAAAGGACATTTATTCCTGATGAAGTAAAAATTTGTCAGTTTTTGTCGCATAATATTTGTTAGACTATCAATATGTTGTTGCCACTTTAAGAATTCGCCTATGGTTACTCCCAGGTACTTTAAACTGGAAACCCGTTCAATGGGCAAACAGCTATTGCATGAAGTTATCGGACAGTTTTCTTCATGATAATATAAAACCCAATCCAACTTGTATCTATTACATAAATTATGACACATATATTTCGTTTTAGTTACACTCATTTTCAATTTGTTTTGATGCAACCCAACGTCGCAAATTGATCAAATCTGACTGCATATCATATTTTACATCATCCCAGTTTAAACCTCCATAGTTTAAGGTGACATCATCAGCAAATGCTGTCACATGACCTCTAAAATTGAAATTACATAGATCGTTTATATAAACTAGAAATAGGACTGGACCCAAGACAGAGCCTTGTGGAACTCCAGAAGTTATCATATTGTAATTACTATAAACATCACCAATTTTTACACACTGCATTCTCGATGACAGGTAACTGGTGAACCATTTTAGTGGTATTCCTTGAATACCAGCCCTCTGAAGCTTAAAGGTCAGAATCTTGTGATCAATGGTATCAAAAGCCTTGCTAATATCATTGAATAGACTGCCAGTGCATCGATTTGAGTTAATAGACTTATAAACATGAGTAAAATGATTTTCTAGTGCATCTTCTGTCCTTTTTCCACTTAAAAAACCAAACTGATTTTTGCTGAAGAAGCACTTTTTATCGAGAAATTTAATTAATCTCGACTTGACTAGCTTCTATATAATTTTCGAAAATATCGATAGCCATGAAATTGGACGATAATTTAGTACACTTGACCGATCCCCTTTTTATATAAGGGCATGACCACCGCCTTTTTCATCTTGTCAGGAAAACACCACTGGTGAAACTTAGATTAAATATATGTGAAAGAATAGGAGCTAATTCGTTAATAATGGGTTTCAAAAGTTTGCTGTTCACGTTGTCGTAACCAGGGGCTTTGCTAGCAGGAAAAGATCTTACTAATTTAGTTATTTCAGCTGGATCTTACTTTCCCTGGACTGGTTCTAGATACATAGATTCGAAGCTATGTGAATAGTCACAACACTCAGCGACGAATTCATCAATGCCACTATCATTACTATTATGATTACTATCATAGGAGGAAACAAAATAGTCTTGAAATGTCCTAGCTATTTTAGACCGAGCAGATGTTATACTACTGTCTATTTCTAGGGAGATTTCATGGGGACTGAGTGGTATGCAGCCGGATATTTCCTTGAGTATTTTCCATTGCGTCTTTAAGTTGCCATTTGCTCCTTGAAATCTGTGCAAATAGTAGTTATTGGAGGCAATCCTAAGTTCATTTTTCAAATTATTTCTACACTTAATAAATTCCTTTCCTAAACTTTCGTTTAAGTGATGACGTCTATGTTTCTTGAGCAGATAGTTTTTCCTTTCAATAAGGTTAAGAAGATGACTAGTTATTCATGGTTTTAATTTTGTTCTTGTGTCGTAATTATTGACTTTAATTCTTGATGCAGACAGAGCACCTATTAGTAAGTCGTGAAATAACGAAAAAGCCTTTGATGCGTCTACTTCGTTTACAACTAGACTCCAATCTACTTCTGCTATTTTGATTTTAAAGTATTCATAATCTATCTTAGTTTTGGCAGGAGTAGTCGTTAATTTTTCTTTGCATAATGGATCTTTCAAACAAATAGAACAGCTAATCAAAGAGTGGTCGGTTATTGCTTCATGAAGCACTTCTATTCGTAGGTCATGCGTGCACATTTTATATAACCTAGCGAACAGGTGATCAATACAGGTAGAAGAGTTTCCTGTTACCCTAGTTGGAGAGTCAATCAGGCACTCTAATCCTAAGGAGCTCATTAAGTTTAAGTAATGATCAGAATCATTAGAAGATACCATAATATTTATGTTGACATCACCAATGACAATTTGTGTTATCGGAAAATTTTGATCTCTATAGAGAGCAATTAACTGTAATTCGAAATTTTCAAGTTTGAGGGTCACCTGGACAAAATCAACAGTGAAAGCTTGAATTACATTAGAGTAGCAATCAATTGTACTTTGCACATAAACAATAACACCTCTGGCTCGGCTACTACCACAGCATTGAGCAAAATATTTGTAAAGGTGAAGTTCATGTTCACAAACCCATATTTCACTCAATATGATTATACTCGGTAAATAAGAAAGGCCGTGTAGATACATTACAAATAAATCAAAGTTTGATCTAAGACATCTAAGACTACGGATATTTTGATGAACAATACATAATATACTGCTATGAAATATGTATCTTACTATTAGTGTAATCTGACATTCTTAATTTTATAAAAAATTTATATCGTCCAAACTCATAAAAAAAACACTGATTCTTTCTCCGCTTTTCGCATTAAAACTTTACATCCACGTATCCACAAATATTTATAGCCTTTCTCATTCTTTGCGACCCTTGCAGCATGCAGCACTTTTCTCCTTCCAAGACAAAGGGCTTCGTTTATGTAGAGAGGGGTGGGTGTCACATCGAGGTTCAGGTGCCGCGTTGAGAATTCCCTCTTTACTCTTCTTTTGGCCAGTAGATCTTCCTTGATGTGCTGATGGAGGAACTTAACGTGGATACCACAATGCTCACTTTCCGACTTGGGTTTGAAGCGGTAACAGCTGTCAATGTCATCCGCTTTGACTTTAACCCCCAACTCGGCCCCAATATTACTAATTATGCTCGGTAGGTCCTTGTTTTTTTTAAGTGGGTAACCGTGAATCTCGCCTGAATTTGACAAACAGCGGTGCTCAATGTCATTGGACTGTTTTGCAAGAAGTGCAATTTGCTTTTTCAATAATCGATTTTCGCTTTCTAATGAGTCCATTTTAGCAAAGCACTCGTCGAATCGCTTAGTATGTGCTTCAAGCACCAAAGAAAGATCCTCCAACCGATCATATAATTTGTTGATCGAGTCTCCAAGATTAGCCTCTGTTGACTTTAGATCAGCTTTGATTACTTTAAAGAGTTCTAAAACTGAATCTGATTGTATTCTCTGGGACGCACTTATAATCGGTGCACAAGTAGATTCACTGTTCATGCTGGATCTAAGAACCACAGTACACCCACTATACCGCCAAACTTGCCTGCTGGCTTTAATGCTTCAATGTCCTGTTTAGTAAGAGGATTCTCTAAACAGTTTCCATGGAATTTGTTCCCACAATCAGAGCGCTCTACTCCTGTGTTGTGATAATTGTTAGTTCAAGCAGTCATGTCTGAGGCACTAAATTTTTACCGTAGAACAATTAGAATATGAAGCAAGCCTAGGGTAGATAGAGGGTGGAAAATGGATATTGTGAAACACCAGAAGTGCAATGATACCAAACTGTGTAATGATTTCCTTTTTCACAACCCTTCTCCTTTATTGGCCACAAAATATTTCCCAGACTACAGCACACCCCCCCCCCCCCCCCCCCCATGCTCCCACCCTTAACCGTTTTATTTCCAACTGACTCCTGCCACATGTCCCAAAATCTTTCACATGCTACTTCCTTCCTCCCCCCCTCCTCCAGTGCTCTGGTGTGGGCAGTGCACTGGCCATTTAAAACCCTCTGACCCCCCTCCTTTCCCTCACCATCCAGAGTTCTCAAGGAAAGGAGGCCTCCATCATCACCCAGTCCCAACCCCTGCGTCCATTTCTCCTATGGCTTTCCGCCCTCTGTCCACTCCCACTCTTAGTTCCCCCTCCCCCCGCCACTTCACTTTCCTTCTTCCCACCCCAACTTAACCCCCACCCCCTCTCCACTCCTCCCTTAGCCTTCCCCCTCCTCCCCCCCACTCCCTAACGCCTTGGTGGAAAGCTATATATATATGCTTGACCTATACCGAAGAAACCTGCACATTAGGCCCGATCATTAAACAACTTTTTTCGAAATTCTAAGTTCGACATACGGCAAAATGTAGCCCGCAGTACCCAAGGTACAGAGAATTTTTTTGTTTCGGTAGGTTGAGTTCCTACGGTGCCGCCGAGGTCATTTATGTTGATGGTAGGCAACCCTCAATGCACACCCACTTTTTACACTATTTCGGCTGTAAATGTCGCGATTCAAGCATTTTTTCAGTCGATGCTGTACCAGTCATGTCAGGAATTGTCAAAGTAAGCCACAGAGATCGTATGGTCACGTGTTTATACAATAACTAGTCTTAAAATGCAAATAAACCTGAAAAACTGTGAAAATTGCTTAATTAATGACATATTGTAATTTGCCGCACTCGTATGGGCATGATAGCACTCATATGATGCTTCCCCTTCTCTAGAACAACACCCTTTCCCTTTCTCAAGCAAGCATCTCTCCTTCTCACTATGGCCCGCCTATCAACGCACTGCGATGGCTACATCGTATACGAAAATGGTTCTGTGTTCCAAAATTTTGCAGCTCTTCGCCCACCATGAAGACCGGTGCCACTCAGGGTCTCAGGGTGACCCATTACTTACCACGTGGAGGTAGCTGCAACTCGATTTTTTCCGGTATCCACCCACCGTTCAAGTCTTATAAATTACCAGTCATGCTGTAATCTTCTTTGGATCCAAACTTTGGCAATTGTTTCTTTGATTGGATTTTCTGACGGATGTTTCCATCTCTGTTCTCCGCTGTGCTCTTGCTCCCTGATGCCTCTGTCACCATTTCCACATGTCTTTCGACGGCTTGAGTGTGGCAGTGTAAGTCAGCGATTTTGATCCGAGGTGAACTTCCCTCCATTTGGTCGGCCAGCGTAGATTCAAGCTCCTCTGTCGAGATGTGATCCAGGAGAGGTGGTGCGGTGACTGTAGTGTATTCCCAACCGATGATATTGGTGTAGTCAGATGCATTAAAGTTTATTAGAGGGCTGTGAAAAGCCTTGATGTCTTCTTCTGGCTATCCTCCGGAAGTCAACTCTTCGCACTTCTGCCCTTTCATCACTCACCATTGCAATGAGGATGTTCTATGGATGAGCGAAGAACATGTTGCTCTGGACAAATTTCTCAAGAACCTCTCAGTACTTTTTAGGGATTGTCTTGATCTCTGTAGCATTTCCCTCGCATATTTTGCTCATTCGGTAACCATCCAGTTTTTATTTATTTGGAACCACATTGATACATAGAGCTTTATGATAATCTGGGTTATTGTCTTCAAAGACACTGTGGGTCTTCTTGTTCCTATGTAAACGTGCATCACTCTGTTGGCCATTGTTCCGCACCTGCTGATATCACTTTCACCAGGATTGCGACCAGCCAGCTCTTGTGGGATGCATCCACTGGCATTACCACGAGCCATGTCCAGTGGATATTTTTGGTGTGTGCTGATGAGTGATTAATCTAGTTCAGGGTCAGGCAAATCAAGATCAATTGTCTGACATTTTACCACAGGTCTTCAGTTGGCATCCTATTAGCCCACTGTAGCTACTTTGTCCGGTCGTCGGAACATCAAACTTCTCCATTATATGTTGAAGGGGAAATTCGTTTGCGTGCAGCTGGCTCACAGAAATCTGTAAGGCACGCCCCAGACGCACTTCGATGAAACGTATAGCACCTCTCTTTCAGCCGGTGTTCGTCGGACAACCATTACAACCGATGCACCGTATGGGAGACGCGTCACTTTCAGCAGCTTCGAAAAAGTCGAGGGTATTGTTTTCGAGGCTCTCAGCATTTCCTGTTTTTTGGTGATGCATTTCCCAAATAAACCCCGCCGGGTTCTGTGAGAAAAACTACCTGCTCTTCGGTGGCAGTCGTGATGCGCAATTAATTGTTGCTGCACAATTCCCTGACTTTCGTATTGTCTTTTCTCCCATCGAATTTCAAGGCTATCCACATTTGGTCCATTAGCTTTTGCAGATCCTCTGTAGTCATCGGCTCTCTGTATTTCTTCCTTTGGTGTGCAATTTTCATCCGGTCAATAACATTTGATTTATCTTCAGGTGTGACTTGGCCGACATCCTCAAATGCTGCAGTCACGAGGGCTGCTGATATACCGCTGGCTACGTTGTATCTCTCCGCCAATTTGCAGGTCATCCAGGGTGTTGCGCGACGAGCGATTTGAAGACGAGTGGGAGGGTGGCTGCCATTCATCTTCGAACACAGACGGAGTGTCATCTCTAACTTTGGTGCTCAAAGACTTCTGTTTAGATCCAATTTCCTGGGCAAAGGATTTTGATGCTCTCTTTTTAAATATTTCCTTCATTTTTGCCACCTTTCTTCTTCTTTGACATACTATTTTCTATGTTTTTCTGTCGTTTTCCATTCAACGGTCCCAATGACAAACTCCCTGGCTGATCTTTGGTCCAAAAGGAATGGTATTTATTAGGGATGGGACGGTTCCACATTTTCCCGGTTCCGGTTCTCGGTTCCGGTTCCATCAATCGGTTCTTGGTTCTTTCAATGGTTTCCCGGTTCTCAACTCCACTTCTCTATCACTGATAATAGTTTAACCACTAATACAATTGGAATAATATAATTTGGAATAAGATGTTATTAATTACTAAAACACAAGTTTTTAATTACTTTATTTAAAGGAAATACATGTTATAATATTTAAGCCTGAATAAGTAAGTGTTAATTACAAATTAATCAGTTACAAGTACATGGGCCACATTCGTAGCTGTGCAAGAAAAGACAGGGAGTACAATTAAAAATTATTTAAATTTGTTCTTAATAACTGATCTCGTAAGTTTTGCAGAACATGCCAGTCAGAATTTTGTTGTTGAATTATAATTGCTTTATTATGAAATAACTTCTTTCATTGACTAACTGTATAAAAGAAACATAAAATTTGTAAGAAAAACAACCAGGAGTCACAAACTTATTGCTATTACCAATCAGATGTAACCATTATTCACAGAAATAGAGCATAATGTATTACTTTCATACCTGGAATAATTTCCGAATAAAAAATAGAGAATGAGACTTACAGAAAAATAAATGATGTTCTGTTGGAAACTTTTGAGTTAGTGGATTAGTTCAGATTTCACTTCACAAGTTTTTGTTCAGAAAGAGCAACATTCTAACACGTTCGGGGTCTAGCCTATTTCGTTTTTTGTCAACAATTATGTTAGTAGTACTAAAAAGCCTTTCTGAGGAAACAGTGGCTCCAGGAATACATAAATATTTCTTAGCGAGTTTTTGCAAACGTGGAAATTTACTGCATCCTTTCCAATATTCAGCAGTGCTGGAGTTTGGTGACAATGTATTTTCAGAAAGGAAAGATGCAACCTCATTTTCTGCACTATCCACTTCACTTGATTCACCACCAAGTTCTTTGAAAATTGAACTGTAACGGGACCACTTGCAGCTTTGTAGTGTTGAAGTTTGTTGTGTCCTTTGATCTAATACCAAATCATGTTTTTCAGAGGAATGCACTTCATTGATAACAATATGTCTTGCTTCAGTTATGAGATTTTCCTTAGCAGCTGCTAACTTTAATGGATCTTTGAAGGGATGCGACTTCAGGTGTGGATCCAAGAGAGTTGCAAAAGCATAAAACTTCTCTTCTTCCAAGTTAGCATACCGAAGTTTCAGAGATGCCAATAAATCATTTCTTAGCCCCTGAAGTCCTGAAGCAGGGGGAGCAGTACCTTCTAAATCATGAATTGTGAGGTGGACTAGTGGGATTATCTCAGAGGCTGTTGTGTTTTCCGAACTCACAATAGATGTAGCCGAGTCAAACACATCAAGGATTGGAATAGAATTGTCTATAAGGTTCCACTGAGCTGGAGTCAACTCTGTTGGCAGTTTAAGTTCATTACCGGCTAGCAAAAGTGCAGGTTTCTGCTCACGTAGGCGTTTCAACATATGCAGGGTCGAATTCCATCTTGTAGGTTCGTCTTGGACGAGACGATGATATGGCACCTGTGCCATATTTTGACAACTTTTCAACACTTTACATGCTTGTGATGAATGCTTAAAATGTCCCACCAATTTCCGACAAGTTCCGGTTAAATTTGTAATTACCTTGTTGTTGATAAACCCATCTTTTATTGCCAATTGAAATGTATGAGCTAAACAAGGGATATGGCTGAACTGAGACATCTCCAGTGCTGCCTTAATGTTTCGACCATTATCTCTTACCACAGTCACAACTTTTTCGGCAATACCCCACTCACTTAGAGTTTTTGTGATAAATTCACATAAATTCACAGCCGAGTGGCTTACTTCCGGGAATGGAATTACTTCTAGCTTATAATGGTGAAGGACAAAGCTTTCATCAAGGAAATGAACTGTTAAGCCCAAGTAGTCATCACAGGCAGACGATGTCCACATATCCGCTGTGATGGCGACAAATTCTGCATTTTGAAGAACACACTTTACTTTAGCCCTCATTTCTTCGAATAGTTCAGGGATCACTTTCTTGGCAAAATGCTTTCTAGAAGGTAATGAGTAGCGAGGTTCGAGATGATCTATAAGTTTTCGAAAACCTCTGTCCTCAACTACAGAGAAGGGCTGCTGGTCTTTACATATCATTTCGCCAACTAAACGTGTGATATCCTTACTTCGTCGGTCTCCTGGTTTAAATTTGCGTTTCAACTCCACAAATGTTTTTAGAGTGGGCTGGTATTCATGCCGTCTTGACCGAAGATATCTTTCAGCCGATAGTGGAGGAGATGACGTAGTAGTAGCACACGGAGAAACACTCGGTGTTGAAACTGTGCAAGTTGATTGAGACCACTCACCACTAACGTCGCATATGGACGGTTCATCTATATCCACTTCCAGCCCCTCAGTCAAGTCAGTCTCAGGTTCAGGAATTTCAACGCATTGCCTCTCGCGTGTTGCCCCAGGGTGTTTGGCTTTTAAATGCTTCCTCAGGTTTGAAGTACTTCTTGAGATGCCCCGCGAAATTCTAGTGCCGCAATGTTTACATACTGCAAACTTGTCGTCCGAATGGTCTATCCGGAAGTGATTCCACACATCAGACATCGTTCTCTTAGTTAATTACTGGAGGATAATATGTCCGTGGGAGCACTGAAAATTTATTTGTCTTTTATATGGTAACTTTTTCTGAGTTCACAGCAAAACTAGCACATCGTGATAACAAACCGGCTGAGCATCACTGACACCGATTACTCGAATCGTGTTCTCGGAGAGACTAATCGAATATCGTAGTGGTCGATTTTCGAAGGTTGTTTGCTGCTATCGAAAGAAGGCTTACCTCGGACATTGCTTAATTTCTTATGATTTCTCATATCATTCACAGTGACTACGTCCGAAATGGCTTACGTAGCCAATATGGCACAAAAGTGATTTCTACCTCGCCAGTGAGTCAAAGAGCTTTAAAAGTCGTATGTATTTGTTTACTCTGGATTTCCTCTTCAACTATGCCTACAGTACACAAGTCAACGCTTTTGATCGGAAACTTAAAAAAAACTCCACCGTGGGCCGACTTAACGACGAGACTTAAATAATGAAAAGAGAATTTTTTAGCATTATGTTTTCACTGTGCGATGCGACCGCTCTAGCTTCAATCCACTCTCGTAACCCTCTCAACGTCGTGGTGTTTGACATGGAGCACATTTTCATTACCCTTACCGTGATTATCGTCAGATCATCTTCAGCATTATTGATTACACTTTTCTGATTGAGAAAAAAGCACTAATGTACACTTCAGTTATTGGTCGTTTCAAAGATTAATAATACACAAAATGGAACCGAAGAACCGGTTTTATAGGCCGGTTCCGGTTCTCTCGGTTCCTTTAAGAACCGGTGGAACTAAAGAACCGTGGAACCGGTCGTCCCATCACTAGTATTTATTCTTTCTTAGATACTATCTTTGGCTTACAGATGCACTTGGCCAGTTTTGGAAGATACTTGCATTGAGAAATATTAAACAGACTTTTAGCATCTTTCTTAAACTGTTTCAAGTCTTTTTGGACAACAGGTGACTTTTCCTTCTTTGCTATCTTCATAATGTTTCTACATTTCTTATAATATCTCTAAACTTAAGTGAGGATGCCGGGGTTTAAGATGACAGGCACAATATGCATCGTTCCACACTTGCTACACACTGTCAGTGACAACCTGCATAATCTCCTGGGCCGATGGATCAAATCCTTCTCTCTCTTGCCGCTTTTTCATCTCCACCCACTTTTAGTATTTCATAACATCATCAAATGTGGGCAGATTTATTCCAGACAACTTTTGAGGAGCGCCCAAAAGAATTGTTGCATTCCAAAGACGAAAGTGTCCCCACTTTCATTGCACTTTTTAATTGCTACTCAACAAAAAAAATAATATTCACTCCGACACGCGATTCTAGCCTTGGCAGACCATGCGCTAAGAAAAAGACATTCTTGGGTAGTCGAGGCGCATAAATTGTTCCGCTAGATGGCTGCAAATTGTGCTGTTGTCATGAGTACATTTTAATTCTTTACGTAAAGTGCAGCCTGAGACTTCATTGTTGACATTTACGGTGGGTAAAGAGCTGCATCATTTTGAACAAAAAACCCTTTGTCGTAGACATTGTAGCCAGTACAGTGTCGTTGATATGAGTTCGTGGGCGGGGTATAGGAGAAGTCGGGGGTTTTCGAGACCTGAGGAGAGGTTAAGGGGCCGTAAACGTACTGTCATACCCATAAGAGTGCGGTAAATTACAAAAAAGGTCAATAATTAAGCAATGCTCACAGTTTTTCATGTTTCTTAGCATTTTAAGACCAGTTATCATATGAACACGTGATCATCCGATCTCTGTGGCTTACTTCAACAATTCCTGACATGACTGGTACAGCATCGACTGAAAAAATGCTTGAATTGCGACATTTACAGCTGAAATAGTGTTAAAAGTGGGTGTGCATTGTGGGTTTCCTACCCTCAACATAAATGACCTCAGCGGCACCGTAGGAAGTCATCCTACCAAAATAAAAGTTTTTCTCTGTTCATTGGGTACTATGGGCTACATTTTGCCGTATGTCGAACTTAGAATTTCGAAAAAAGTTGTTTCATGATCGGGCCTACTGCACATGATTATGCCACAGTGTGGTGAAACGTGTCATGCCAAAGAAATAAATCTGTGTAAGATTCCATGTGTTTGTATTCATTATGAATATCGAGAACTTCCACCATATCCAGCCTGAAACTGTTATATTTATGCTTTTGCTAATTTTTGCACGATTATCCATCACAAAGAAATCACAGAAGTGTTTCTACTCTCCCCCTGTATGGCGGGATTGTTTTAAGAATACCATTGCACTGGCTAAAAATTTCATAATCTCTCCATCAACATGTATGAGTGACTTCTCTGTGAGTGAAGGTATGCTTCAGTTCACAAAGGTGGCTGTAGTGAATGGCATGAATTACTCTCATGTGAGTTTGATCACATATTTTAGGGTCAATGAGACTGATCCTAAATCAATTGGTGTACTAGATGTATTTCTCAAAAGAGAAATGTGAGCAGTCTTAGTAAGGTAAATTACCTTGGAAAGGATTTGGCTTAGAAGATACAACAGAATGAAGAGTGTAATCCCATAAGGTTAATACAGATAGTAATATTTATTTTTATCATCCATCATTTAAAAAATTATTAAATCACTAAGAAAAGATATTTCATGCATAATTTTCCCATGTAGTTGGCTGGTTTATTTTAAGACTAATTATTTATTGATAACCATATTTGCATTAGATGGTCATAAGTCAACAAAGCAAATCTTTTTGTGTCATGATTCTGATTTTAATTTTTTTGTGACGTAATTTCAGGAAAAGGCATCATACCAGAGAATTCTAAACAATTGGTTTGGAGTTCCCAAACAGGGATGGAGGTTGGTCTACAGAGCATCCACCCAGGGTTACTCAGCAGAAGCTTTTCACAGGCATTGTGATGGAATATCTCCTACTTATGTTATATGTGTGGTGAGAGAGTATTCTTTTGTCTATGTTTAAAAATAAAAAACTGGATGTTTTGCATTCTCTAAAACTATGTTCTTATTTCCAGGGTGCAAGGGGTGAGATCTGTGGAGGTTTTAGTGATGTACCGTGGGGCAAAACCACCCCCAAAGGACATTATGTGTCATCCGAAAAGGCCTTTCTTTTTACCCTTGTCAATGGGTTAGACATCCCCCCAACCAAGTACAGTATTGTGAAGAAGATGTTTGCCATTTGTTATCACCCAGAGTAAGTTATTTATTTGTTTCTCTTGGATAAAATTCATCACTGTCATTCAAATTTATTGTGACTGGATGACTGAAGTTTGCTCTTTGTGATGGAAGAAAACTTGTGCGCATCGCCTTTCATTTTCGCTGGCCTCAGTGGCGATGTAGTAACGTCCTCTCCTGCCAACCCAAAGGTCACGAGTTCGAGTCCCGCCTGGGTGGATTTTCACCTTTTAGAATATGGGTATAAATGTGTTGTGTTTACGAGTTAATTTGTAAGAAATGCTATGGATACCTTAAATTCGCTCACAATATTGTAACCGTCCCACTTCACGTCGCGTTATCCTCCCTTCCCAACTAACGTTCGGATTCGTCAAACGGTGCCGCATCATCGTTTGGCGTGGCGGAAGGCCAACCCAACAGAAGAACGATACATTTTACAACACGAAAAATTATACGATAAGAACTTTCCTGGTTCCCGAATGTGGTTGTTCTGTAAATGAACTTTTCCCTTTCTAAATAACCCGGCTCAATCACACTTGCGCCTCGGTGAGGCAAATCACAAAAATGGAAGAGAGGTAAAGCAAGACAAATAGACATAAGATAATCTCATTTAACATGACTTTTAATGGCTCAATTGCAAAGGAAAGCGTAAAGAAAAAAACCCTGATGAGGTGAGGGATGAATGAATCCTTTGTGAACATGAACAAAAATGAATTATCGTGAAAAAAAAACAAGAATGATATGACCAAAATGAATCATACAAAATAATTACTCTTAGCCGGATCAAACAACCGCGTCGCATAATATGATGACGTGCCAACACCAATGATCGACAATTTACTCAATTTTAAACACACAGTGGGGCCCTGGGGACCTCCCACTTCAAACAAACACGATACAATGATGAATTTAGGGTGAATTCAGGTTTGTTGCACAAAAGTCCTGCAACGACGATGAAACACGTTGCTGAAGAGATGAATTTGGATGCACAACGACGAATAAGGGCAATAATCAAAGGAGGACGGAGTATCAGTGGCTTACGTGACCAATTCAGACAACAGCAAATGGTGAGGACACCGTCGCATGCGGCAGTGAGCTCGTGTGTGAGCTCGCAGCGGTGTCAAACCCCGTACTTCACGTCGTCTCTCGGAATTGTCACGCCTGGTAACCAACCCTCCTCCTTTCGCCTTCGTCCGTGGACTCCCCGGTGATGAATGAATGACCTCTCTCTTCTCTCTCACTTTCCCTTTTGTAGCACTTTTACTTCAAACAAAACACACACGAAAAAGACACTGGTACCCTCACTCGCGCCCTAGCGTACTATCTCATACACAATTCGCATACACAATGGCGCAACATTCAAACCTATCAAACCCTTGTCACCTCCCATTCATACCACATAACAATCATTAAATACACATATGTGATGGATACCGTCACAATATAGACTCCATTATTATTATTATTATTTTCACTGACATTATCACATAAAGCTGGTACTTAATGTGATACTTGTATTGTCAACTCATGGAAATGTGCCATGGTAAAGAATTACATAGCAGTAGACTCTGGCTATTGTGGACCTGAATAACCTGGACAGGTCTCCGGCTTGTTGTGTGAATGGTTTGTTTAAAGGTCGTGAGATGGCATTACTATCATATCATCCTAAATAAATTCCTGAAACAATGATTTTATTTGATATGGTTCACTTGTCTCTTAAATAGAATGCCTGTCAATTGATTTTCATAATTGTTTGGTATTTAATGGCTCACGTTGGCTAACACTGGTGAGGGATACAAACACAATATGCTTGAAACATTCTCAAGTAAAAATGTGTTTCATAAAGGATAACTCTAACTGTTCATCATTGCAAGTATCTCCTTCCACACAAATGACAATTGTATCAAGGAAAAAATATTGTTTGCAACTTCACCATTACATGACATAGTTCTTGTATTACTCTGCTTTCTTTATTCTAATGACAAATGAGTTTTTAAGCATTTATAAATTTTCAACTCACTTAAATACTACGTAAATAGCCAATGTTATTTGGTGTCATTACCCACTTGACCTGAGTAGCAGGGTGTGGGAAAACTCTTGCTTGAGTGAACTGAAATTGATTCTTTTCCGCACTACATTTGTGTTGGTATGAGACGTCATTACCTCCCAATGAACATATGATGAGTTTAAGTTGCAGAGGTCGCAAGCATTTGAACTCACCCTATGCATTTGAACTTACTTTACATTACTGTACTCTACTGACTCTTAATTATCCACTGACTGACACGTAATGAGTTCTAAGTCATTGATTAAAATTTCACCGATAAATCTAGTTATAGGGGCCTATTATGTAGAGTCCAGCCACGTTGAAATGGTCCTTCTCAGTGAACGGTGGGTGGAGTTACAACTCCCTACCCCACCTCCCGGCGTTACCTCCCCTTCTTTACTCTCTCACTCACACACTGGAGGAGAGGCAAAGAGTGTTGCCAGTTTTCCTCACGCCGGCAGAGGGAACCTCCCAGCCTCCTGGAAGCCCACAGAACCGAGAGAGAACCGAAACGACAAGAGCTGGCAACTACCATGAAGTGATGCTGGTAGGGGAGGCATGGTAAGGGAAGGATGGAGCCCGGAGTGGGGGTAGCCAAGGACAGAGAGGGGGTGCGCATTAATTCTTGCGCAGGACCATTTCAACGGGGCAGGACTTAACTTATAACTCCGGAGTTACTGAGGCTATGGAGTTATAAAGGCCACTATAGCTCCTTTGGCTATAACAGAACTGAAAATAACTCCTATCGGAGTAAAATCTGAGGTTTCAGGCGTGATGGAGTGGAACCGGAACATAACTGCAGTTAATGAAAAAAGAGCACTTTCCATAAGTATGACATTTATTGCACGACCGGTTTCGCTTTTTACATGACCTTAAGATGCTGTAAAAAGCAAAACCGGTCGTGCAATAAATGTCATACTTGTGGAAATTTCTCTTTTTTCATTAACTGCAGTCCTATCAGAGTTACGAATTGGAGTTATCTCAGAGGTTTGATAACGTCAACCCAACACTCACCCTTATAACTCCAATTCGTAACTCTGATTTGAGTTATTTTCAGTTCTGTAATAGCCAAATGTTTTGCCAATGGTGACCATTATAACTCCATACTCTCCGTAACTCTGGAGTTATGAGTTACATAATAGGCCCCTTAATGCAGTGAATCGTAGGAAAATAGAATTAATTTTATTTACAATTACTATGAACATGTTGCCATTTTTTGTTGCAAGATATTTGAAAATTTCATATTTATCTTATTGGAATATCCAGATATTTTATTTATGTATGGCTGTCATATTTAAGCCACCATTGTTGTTTGTCCATTGTTAATGGAGCCATTATGTATCATTTGAATGGTATTGGTTGCTGGTTTCCTAGTGCTGATTAGATTGAATCAATTGTCTTGGTTGATTTTATCTTTCTTAATCTTAATTTCTATGGCTTCTCCAGTGATTTTGTCCCAATATCCATTTACCATTTAGGAATTCTTCTTGGGCTCGAATTGCAGTGGCAAAGCATAGCATCAATCAAGATCATGCCATTCGATGGGGAGATAAAAAAATTCTTTGCCGCTCACAACGCTACTGGGACCGTATAATCAAGGAAGCCATCGAAATCTGCCTAAATCCAAAAAATTTCAATCGGGATACTGGCTTTCATCTTAGCAATGCTTGGGCCCCCATAATAAATTGCATGAAAAACATAAGGAAACAACAGAAGAGATTTCAAAAGAACATCAGCCAATCGGACGACACCTGAGCTTAATTGTTGGGCTCGTCAAACGGTCAATTCAGTTCAGTGTATAATCTTACATAGAGAGAGCAACACGCCTTGAAAATGGAAAACAAGTCGTTTTCCGAAACGTCGGCCAATATGAAGCCAATTACCTGGTGCAAAGCCTGAGAAGAATTCCTAAATATTATTCACTGGGAAAAATTTAAATCGTATATCCATTTACCAAATTTCCCAGCCTATAAGATGCTCTGTTATTTATCAGGTTGGAATTTACGAAAAATACTGAACTGAAAAAGCGTGAACCATGTCGCACTTCTTCATTGACGCTTTGCTGCCATGGTAGCGCCAAGGCCAACCTGGGTCTCCGATTCAGCCAACTTCTTTGTCTTCACCATGTTACTCACTCTCTCCCCATCCCTTCTGACACCGCATAATTTTTTATTGGCTCGCGTTGCGTGACTGATGGTGCTAAATCATTCCGTGATGCTCAGATGCTGACAGTTTCTTCCCCGTCTCAGCTCGTATTTTGGCTCAGGTGATTACTTGACACCATGTGGGATCACAAGGGGGTCCCATTCTGCTTTTACCCGGCTCGCTGACTGAGAAAGCATTGGCAGCTAATTCCCCGTGTGCCCCTCTCATACCTCCCTAGGCCGTAATGCCCTCTCGCTCAAGATGAGAAAACATAACCGCTTAATTTTGGACAAGACAAAATTCATGAGCGAGGACATTCTGAGAGAACGATATGGGAGTCAAACAAGATCACTGCTTTGCCTTAAGTAAACAATGGATGTTGCCACTATCAATTTGCAATTTTAATTGTTTACTTGCGTCATAAAAAATTTTTACCGATGATTTGGAAGTAATGTGAAAGCTGAAAGAACCCGTGCAAGTAGTGATATATTTGGAGATATTGCTCCTCTTGAGATTTCAATGGAAATCAACTTCCATGCATCAAGCTGCCTTCGCATCAAATAGAGGCATTATTTCATTTGCTCATCTGTTTTGTGATGACAAATTATTATTACCGGCAGCACGAGGCTTGATTCAGCTTATCATGATCAATGGTAAAATATCCTTTCCCAGGTATCTGAAAATTGCCAACAGTCAGTCCTGCCATCCAGCTATCCCTCTCAATCACACAGCCGGAAACAATAAAGCTATCTGATTTTGGGTTGATACCTCAGTCGGATCTGAAAAATTGATGTGTCTTAACCGGTTTTTCCCAGAAGATAAGAAAAGTTCTTTGTTCCTTATTCCTGGGCACGGTGAAATTCAGCAAGCAGATTCATTCAGTGAGAAAGAGAAGGATCCGAGAGGATCACTCCTTCACTTTATCTATAATTAACTCTCTCTCTCTCGGTCATCAGCTCGATATCGAGCGTTGTATATAATTAACTACCCTCACCCAATTTCATGTTTACCCAGGTGGCTTCCACTAGTGGGGGAGGGGGTGGGCCTCCTTTTGGAGGCCTCTGCAGCCAACACTCGGTTGATACGGCCGATGCTTGAACGAAACGAGGGGAACCGTTATTTTGGTCGATTCAAACTGTAACCTTACCCAGGTGGTAGCTGTGAGGTAGATTTGGTGATTCTTCGTGATTTTTTCCATTACCTGAAATTATGTTGCGTAGTGCCCGAGAGAGCGTTGAAATGCATCATCACATCAATGGGACAAATAATGTAGTGCATCGGTGCATGCGAAGAGAGAATCGGAACTGTGATCTGTTTTTACTTCCTTTTATAGGAAGCATCATTCAATAAAGTGTGAATTTTAATATTTCGGATCCAGATCTGATTTTTTTGGAGTGAATTAGGATCCGATTTCAGTATCCAATGAAACGTAATACCCGCAGATCTTTAGATCCGATCCGACCATCTCTAAATAGTATCTTTCCCAGCGAATCAGCTTGCGTCTTAGAAGACGAAGTTATACCCTCGGCCCATAAGACGCAGGCTGATTTTAGAGCACATTTTGGAGTAAAAAAGTGCATCTTATGGGCTGGAAAATACGGTACATACACGACAGAGCAACTTAGTATTTTGAAAATGTATATGATGATCATGGGTGAGGCAATGCTACACCAATGCACATTTTTCTGACAGATAAAACCTTACTCTCCTTTCATGTTCCCATTTTCTTTTCTCAATGGTCCACCCTGTCTTTCCCACCTAATATTTACCACTTTCGGACACTACGGGGCATACTCCTGTTATTTTTAGGTACAGGTTGTCCATAACAGTTCCAAGGAAGATTTATTGATTTCCATGGGGTTTGTGGTTAATTTCCACTCGGTGTCTTCTTAATATCCTGGATACCAATTCGATGTTGTGGATATATAAGGAAGGCAGGCCTTAGTTATTGGTTTTTCTCTTTCACTTTCCTTGCTTCACTTATGGTGAAGGTCCTCTTCATGGCCAGATTAAACTTTCTTTTGGTTTTTCCATTCCCTAGAACTGTGTCTTACACATGTTTTAACTCCATCTCCAGGTGGTTGCAGTCCCTTGATGGAGAAACATATGGGGAGCACTCTATTTTTGTACTGGATGGTGCACTATGCTCCATCTTCAATCAGTGGTGGATTAAGGTCGTTGTTTTGGGTGGGGGGGGGGCAAATTGCTACTTTCCAGGGGTTTGGGGGGCATAGAATACCTTATGACCACCATTTTTCCCATTGTAACAGAAATTACGGGGACAGCTGCCTCCCCCTCCCACACCTCCCTTTATCCGCCAATGTCTACTCCTTGTGATGAATGATTAGATCTGTGTATTTCCCCTCCAGCACTGCTAGGCTCGTATGGAAAGCCGCTGTGTTCAATGGACCCACTACTGTATATAACAGTCTATTTCCTGACTCTGTCAGACTTAACCCTGATCACAATGGCTGATTTAGCTATTGAAATGTTGGTAACTGATAGCCTAATCCAGTGGCGTAGCCAGGAATTTCGTTCGGGGGGGGTCCAAAACCAGGGGAAAATTTTTGAAAAACAGGGCGAACTAGACAGTAGACAGCCCACAGTCGAAACTTGGCCAGCTATACAAACACCGCCATTACACTACCCGAGCGGCCGAATCCAAACGTATCGTTTGAGAATTTATTATTTAAACAAAAGGGCAAACCTTTTTTAACAACGGTATGATAATTTATTATTTGTAGACTTTCCCCTGCTCCAAGCTTAATTTATTTTTTTATATGTCTTAATATTTTTTTTTTTAATTAAAAAAAAAAATATTTTGGGGGGGGGGGGGGGGTCCGGACCCCCCTCTCGCTACGCCACTGGCCTAATCTGTGTGACACACATAAAATCCACGTTAAAATTTTATGTGCTCTATGGCCTAATTTAATAACTGAGAGAAGCCTTACCAAGTCCATATGTTGTTGGTGGGATGGGAGGCATATCCATTAAAGACATTTACAGAGACAAGACATTATCTCACAGGTAACTTGAGCAAAGGCACCCATTGCTTACCCCATTAACAAGCCTAATAGCCCAGACATCTAGCCTCAGCCAAAGAGTTCGGCAGCAGCTCCTAAGGTATTCAACAAAACAGTTGAGTCCACTTGGATGCTACCCTCTTATGTCATCACTGCATCATGCTCAAGTATGCATATGTCAGGCAGGCTTGAAGATTAATTTTCACTAAGTTCTGCAGCTTCTTTTTTTCTATCATTGACTGGTTTAATGTTTCTCCATTAAGTTTTTTAACCGCATAAATCAGGCAGTGTGAATGGTCAAAGCATTCCCTCTAGCTTCACTCTTATAACCAAATCTTTATTTTGCAGCTGTGGGCCAATCTTTGGTGCTGGAGCAGACCTATTCATTGCTGGGAACTGTAACACCAACATGGAAAGCTATTCTAACTTGCCTCACTCGTATGATGGAGAGCATGCTTCCAGCAGTATTCTGATGGGCGATTACCATTTTGCTGTTGTGGATTATGAAGTGTTTACTCCCTCTGGAAAGTGATTTTGTTTTAGAGTTATCAACTTGTAAAAAATCTTGAAATAGCACCAAAATTTGTACAATTTTCCTGGGATGATAATAATCCAAAGAATTAGGCATTACATGAAAATTAATTATTATGTTTTTATGAACAGCTGGATGCCCAGGTTGTGACAATTTTCAGCTGTGCTGATCTGTTTATGACTAGTGTTTAATTATTATGTGTAATCACCAGTTCACCATGAAATCTCATAAATTAAACTTATATAGCAGTCATTTAATTTTTATTTGCATTTCTGTTTTATTCAAACAGCCACACATTGGAATTGTACTCAAGATGCATGAGATTTTTTCAATGTATTTTTGTGTATGGTTTGCACAAGAATTTATGTATTTTCTTTAGAGCTATTTCATCAGTATCTTTGGTTTTCTGATAGTATGCACAATATTTATCATCTTTGGTCTCCTGATGAATTTTTTCCTTGTTGCTTCTCTTCCTTAGTGTTCATTTATTTTAATTCTCTTATCATACCTGCATGAATTTTTCCATGGTGATCCACTGATTCTGAATTATCATTGTTTTGGTTGTCAGCATTCTTAGGTGGGTATTAACATTAGCACTGCTTCTTTGGAATCTTAATGTGTCAAAACTTCAATTTTTGCAGCAGGAATTCCTTCAGATAAAGGCTAAACTCTAAATAATCTCTCTATACTTATCTACGTTTTTTACATATTCTGAAGGAACCTGAATTTTGGTACAATGTCAAAATTTGTGGCAGCCCTGTTGGTACAATCACAAACTCTAAGGGGAGTAATTGATCATTATATTTATCCTTGTTATTGTGAAGGGGTATTATTTGGGTGGGAGGGGTGGGAGTAACTATCTAGTGATACCTATATGAATGGATCTTCCTGCGGAGGTAAAATGATTTCAGTAATTTCATTCTACTTAATAACTCTGGCATGCCGTACATTATTTTTATTATTCTTTTCTAATGTCTTGGGGGCTGAGAGGCAGGACTTGAATTTTTGGGGGTGAGCAGGGGAGAAAATCACTCGTCCCGTGACTTTCTAAGAGCCAACTAGGATGCTGCAGGCATGGCCTAGCCTCGCACAAATTCAGTCACTTTCAGACCTCCATTGCATTGGGAACTTCATGAATCAACTAGCCATGTTGTCAAGCCTCTGCTGCCTTTCTTCAATAGTGCACTTCCTTACTCCCCCATTTACATCTTTCCCAATCAACCCATTGCCCTTACCTTAACCTCTTTCTGCATTTATACCATAACTTATATTCCTAGGTGTTACTATTTTTCTTCCATTAAAATCATGTATTTTAGGATGTGGAAAATATCGACAGCCTATATAGCCTATCACTGCTTTAGGCTCACTTTTGCTGCTTCCAGTTTTGAGGGAAGAAGTTCCGATGGGAATGCGAGGAGTCTTAGTGATTTTTTTTGTACCAGCAAGTCTTATTCTATAGATATAATTTAATGATAGTTACAATTCATGCAGAGTAGTCAAAATTAAACAAAGGCACCCAGCTTCGGCCCATGCAGACCGGCTAGCTAGTGGCGACCGGCTGTAGTTAAGGTATCCGCACATGTGCCGAGTGCCTCTCCCCGCGGCCGTGTGGCCTTGTTTTTTTGCAGTGCGGTTTGTGCGGCTGACCCCCCCCCCCCCCATATAGTAGCCACTGGTTCACCCCCTACATCTTGGAATGCATTTTATTGTGTCATATTTTATCGATTATTCAGAGATGCAAATTTTCATTATCGAGTTGAATTAGTGGATTAATATTTTGTCAAACACTTTGGGAAGCAAGAGGCTAACATGGCCATGTAGTAGAGAAATCTGTGTGTAGAGGTCAGGCAGGTCCCACTACGCATGCAAGGATGCTTTTACATTGGATGAAAGTTATGGCGAATATCCACGTGAAATTTTCCTAATGAATGTTTGAGTCCAAAAAGTGTTTCTGAAATTCATAAAGCTCTAAGGGATCTTAGTGTCCTTGCTATGTTACCTATCTTTTATTAATAGTGATGTAGGTTTCTTTGAAAATTTCTGCAGTGTTCAGAAGAAATGTGATCCGTATAATCTCTGGATTAACTTTATGAAAATGAGGAAATCTGTGAAAGAGAAAGCAGTTGTTGTGTTCCACATATTTTCATATGTCCAATTGCATCTTACCAGGTATGTAATGCATGTAAATTAACTGGAAAAAGTTGTGCTTTATCATCAAAGTAAAACTGCTCAAACCACTAAATGTTTTATGCACAGTTCACAAGCTGGTATTTGGTTTTATTTTTGATATATCTGTACCATAGACTGTAAAAGGAAATGCTGTTCCTTCCTGCTATTAGCTGACGTTATCTGTGCCCAGTGGATCTAGTTGAGTTTTCTTCTCCCTAATAAGAAGTGTGGAATGTGGCAAGAGGTCTGAGGAAGAACTCCATGAGGTACCTATGATTCAAACATGCTTCTTAGGTTTTGGAGGTGACAGTAATGTTCTACTCACTTAAACTGTACTACTTTGAACTCTCCATTATGCTTCACTGGCAGAGGAGCATAATTTCTTATGCCTAACTAATACATATATTAGGAAAGTTGGATTAATGTTCAGCAGAGCTTTTTCCACACGTTGTTTTATTTATCACGACCATGGTTTCATTACAGAGTAACCTGAAGATTTTACTCTGTAACGAAACCATGGTCGTGATAAATAAAACAACATGTGGAAAAAGCTGCTGAAAATTCATTCAACTTTCCTTCTATGAAAAACTTTCACAAAGTTATGCCAAAACTGTTTCTTACAATACCTATATGTTGAGTTGTTCCATTTCCCCTTAACAGGAATACTTACCTACTTACTTACTCCTCGGCGCTACAGCCCTTGTAGGGCTTTGGCCTCTCTGACAATGTTAGCTCAGACATCACAATCTCCTGCATGAATTCTCCATCTTCTTATTCTCATCTTTCTTAGATCATCTTCTACATCATCCAACCATCTTTTCCGAGGTCTTCCTCTCAATCTTCTGCCACTGGGATGTCCAAGGTATATCTTTTTCACCATCCTATCCTCAGGCATTCTCTCAACTTGCCCTAACCACCTTATCCTGTTACTCTTAATTTCTGCCACTATGTTAGGATGATTGTAGAGTTCCTCAAGTTCTCTATTCCTCCATATTCTCCACTGTCCGTCTTCCTTCACTGCATCAAAAATCTTAGTTAACACTTTCCTTTCCCATCGTTTTAGTAGCTCTTCTTCTTCAGTAGTCATGGTCCATGTTTCTGAACCATACATAACCACAGGTCTAATCACTGTTCGATAAACCTTCATTTACAAGTTCTGACTGAAGTTCCGTGTCTTGAGCACCTTCAACAAAGCTCGATAAGCCCTATTACCTGCTGCAATCCTAGCTTTTATTTCTTCTTGCATTTCATTATCTTTTGTCACCAGCACTCCCAAATACTTAAAGTTGTTACATCTCTCATATTTCCTACCATTTAATTCCATAGATTTATCTTTTACAGTCATACTTTTCCTGGAAGAGAACAGGTACTGAGTTTTAGCACAGTTCACTTTTAGTGCAAATTTTCCTGCCTCCATCTCTAATCTCTCCAGTCCTTCCTCGAGATCTTTGAGTCTTCTTGATATCATGTTGACATCATCAGCATAGGCTAGGTTTTGCAATATACGGTTGAGCAATGTACCACCTGGGTTGCTGACTTCTGCTTTTCTCATCACCCGCTCCAAGACCACATTGAAGAGCATGACGGATAGCACATCTCCTTGTCGCAAGCCCTGATTAATTTAAAATTCTCTGGTGAGGTTTCCTTCTACTTTGACCTTACATATTGTATTCTTTAGGGTCATTTGTATCAATCTGATTAATTTGGCTGGGAATTCCATTTTTACCATAGTCTGAAACAGCTTATTTCTCTTAACACTATCGTACGCTTGCTGAAAATCTACAAACAATTGGTGCACATCCACATTGTATTCATAACACTTTTCCATTGTCTGTCTAACTATAAAGATATGGTCAGTCATTGATCTACCCTGCCTGAAGCCACATTGGTAGTCTCCAAGAATCTATTCCATCTGCTCTGATTCCCATACATCCACTATCAATTGGTGAATGAGAAGTGTAAGCTGTTCCCCTCCATTTTTTATCAACTCTGCTGAAATATTATGACTTCCTGGTGCTTTATTATTTTTCAGAGATTTTATCACTTCCTTTACTTCCCCTATCGATGGAACCGGTACTGGAATTGTGTCTGTCTGTGGTTCTTGCCACTGATGTCCACACTCCTCTTCATCTACTTCTGCTGTCATGTTCTCTGCAGTGACATTCAATAGTTCACTAAAATATTCAGCCCATCGTCCTAGGATTTGTTCCTTTCCACCAATCATATTTCCTTCCTTATCTCTGCAAAATACTGACCGTGGTTGAAAACCTTTTCTTATATCGTGTATTTTGGTATACAATTTCCACACTTCCTGGGTGCTGTGCTGCTCCTCCAGCTCTGTAATCCATTTCCCTTCCCAAACTCTCTTTTTTCTTCTGCATAGCTTGTCTGCCTCCTTTCTCTTCTGTCTGAACAGCTCTACATTTGTTCTTGTTCTTCTGTCAATCATTTTCTTCCTTGCCTCATTTCTCCCCTTAATTGCTTCTCTACATTCTTCATCAAACCATCCTTGCCTTTTTTCCTTATCTTTTACTCAGAGGACTTCATCAGCTGTTTCTTGTAATGCATTCTTTATTATATTCCACTTTCCTTCTACACTTTCTCTCTTCCAGTTTTCTTGCTAAGTCTCCAAATTCTTTTCCAGATCAGATTCATAGCATTGGGTAATTATCTTTTCTTTTAGTTTTGAGACGTATCTCCTAGGTGCTTTCTCCTTCCCAGTGGATCTGTGCATTGCAATACGCTGACTATATTTTACTCGAACCATGTAATGGTCTGAGTCACAGCTGCAGCTGTTTGTCTGAAGTATATCAGATGCATGTCTCCTATCAATTATCACATGGTCAATTTGGTTAAAAATAATCCCATCTGGTGAGCACCATGTGACCTTCCTTATGTTTTTTCGCTGGAGCCATGTACTCTTTACCACCATTAAGTTCACATAGAAAAAATCAATCAATCTTTGCCTGTTATCATTTGGCACATCATGAAGACTTTCCTTTCCAATGGTTTCTATATATGCTACCTCTTTACCAACCTTTGCATTGAAGTCCCCTAATACTATTTTAACATCTTGTCTTGAGATGCTATCCATTTCCTTTTCTAGTTGTCCATGGAATAGATCCTTCTCCTCATCCTCCGCATTCTCTGTTGGTGCATATACACATACAAATGTAATATTGAAGAAACGGGCCTTCATCCTTGCACATATGTTATCGTGATTGGATGATACGTTTCCTCAAACTATCACGGCATTGAAATTTAAAAGTTAGTTCTCGCAAACACATTTACGCACGGGAATGGCCGTATATATACAACTTTCTTGGAGCGCATATCTCAGTTGCGAGTAGGATATGACGTAGGTATACTATAGTTGCTAGACATACTGTGATATTGAAGTTGAGTGTATACGTACTGGAGATAGGTTATATAATGTTGTCTATGGGTACATCCCTTTTTTGCAGTTTGAAGCGATCGTGAACACGCTTGTACAGCGCTCCTGACACCCGTTTGCCGCGCATCCGACATTCAAAAAAGGGAAGTTTAGGAGTGCTAGATGCACCGCAGCAGCATTTTGTGTTCACTGGGTAGCTTCTTAAAGAGTTAAACATATTTAAAACTTATGTTAAAATCATTTTAAAATTATGAAAAAAAAATTTTAAAAGCCTAAAAAGAGAGAGCTAATATGTTTTCAAAATAATTTTAAAATGATTTTTAAAATATTTTAAAAATGATGTTTTCATAAGATATTGCTACTTGGGTAATAAACATATATTGACGTCATTATAATTTCCACCATCTTAAAACAGATTGGAGTTTCGAAGCAGATGGTTCTATATTTGAGCCAGATTTAGAGCTGGTTACTAGGGTGGATCGGAAAAATCGATTTTTCTCGGAGAAACTTGGCTCTCTGGAAAAAGTTGTCAAAATAAGACCAGAAAAATTTGGGACCTTTAGGTCAACCCTAGACCCTCGCGCCGTGGCAATTTATGGGGAGGGGGGCTGAAAATGGAAAAAGTCACGTTTTTATAGCGGTTCCCCATAGATTTTGCCGAGTTGCGTACCTATCTTAAGGACAAAAATTTCGTCCATTTGGACGTATCTGCAGCCGTTAAGCCACAAAATGTCTATTTTGAGCGCGGTCGCACGTAATTATGCAACGCCCACGTAACGTCGCGACGCGTCGCAGCGCAACGGTCAGCAGGCCGCTCGCGCCTCCTTCCGGCTCGCGTCTGCTGCCCGCTCGCCGCGAATGCAGCAAAACTCATCATGCATGCGTCTTCCGTCGTTGGCCTAACTAATATTAGATAATTAAGCATAATGTCCATGGAATAACAATTACGGAAGAATTATTAGAAATCAATATAATACACCGTCATCATTCAGGAATTAGAGAACAACTCCCTGATTGTGCAGGATTTAGCCTACTTTAACAATTCTTTTTCAACATGGAGAAAGAATCCAAAAATAGTTACCAGAGCTTAGCACGTCAAGGTACCTGAACTATGACCTCCCCCGCCCACCCACCCACTCAAATAAAATTGAGTGACGCATTTACTTTATCAGATTAGATGCTATCTGAAAAATAAGCAAGTGGTCATTTTGCATACCGCCCTACTGGTTACCCGTCCGCAGGTTGGGTTAGGATGAAATTTGTGCGGTTCTTAGCGTAACCCGAGAAACACCACGGGGAGATGATCAGGAGATCGCTGGTGGGCATGTCTTTGAGCATCCAAGTCTAACCTTTGTCGTTTTTCCTGCAAGGGCTCATTTTCTCGCAAAGAACACATTCCTCTTGCTCTAGAAGATTTTTTCGAAAGTTTACTCTTTTTTTCTATTAGGCATGTTGATGGATATATTTTCAAGTCCAAGGAATTTCCCTTGACAGCGGCGAGTGAGAGTCTTGAAAAGGCAACGCGATGATTGACTGAATGTAAGTTAACTGGACGTTTACACTTTTAAACATATTTGAATAACTCGTAACGTTTATGATGTGGGAATTGGTCTAAAAACTGTTCGCAATCGTAATAAAATTCAACAGGTGTGAAAAAAAGTGCACGTATTTTATAAGAAAACCACAATGCCTGAATAATACTGTCAGTGTAGTCAGTTGAGGACATGGGCGTAGCCAGGGAATTTGGCTGGGGGGGGCATGGGACCACCCACCCCCCGGGGGGTGGGGTACCCTTCAAGAGGGGGTGTTTCTCCCCCGGAAATGTTTTTAAATTTAACCTTCTCAGAACTGAAAGTAAGACTAATTTCTGATGACATTTTTGTAAAATACTGAAAGCGATTGTTGTAGGCTATAAAATGATCACACCGACTAGGAAAATAAAATAGCTTTTATTTTCAACGAGGATGCACACATTTTCAGAGGGTCATAGTAAACTTTGGGATGGTTATCTGCTAATAAATTAAATACTCACAACTTCAATATTAATTTAAAGTGAAAACGAAGAAAAGTAAAAAAGATTTTGGTTTAAAGGAATTTTCAGTTTTTTGACCAAAATGTTCAATGATGGTAGTGCCGGGAACTCTTTCTTTTACAAGTTATTTTTCGATGTGAAGAATCGATAGGTTTGAAAATCTTGATTGGTCGGTTGTAGACCGAACCCACGAATTGATTCTCCCAATGACTGAAAAACTCCTTTCACATCCGCCCGAGCTGACGGGCAGACCGATTGCTACTTGGGGAAGTCTGTAAACATTCGGAATGATATCTTCATTTATAGTAGCTCTGACATTTTTAAGTTTGACCTCTAGTTCCTTGTTTTTTAATATATTTCTCAATACTGTTGCCTCGGCATATAAGGAATGGGTATCAATATTCAAAATTTCTTTGTAATTATTTATGAAATCTTCAGCTGCAGGCAAGTTCAACTGTGTAAAGGCATCCGCTGCCTTTGCCAGGGGAACGGACTCAAACATGTGCTGAAAATGTGAAATAACGTTGTCCAAAACCCTGTTGTACACATTGATTTTCCAGTAATTTCGAGTGTTGGGGTTGGTGTCAGATGGTGGGTCGGTCAGCTGGCTTTTTCCTACGGTAGTTGTGCTACTAAAGGTCCCCATTTCTTTCCCACCCTTAATGCCTAGCTTCTTTTGAATCTCTGCTAAGATGACATGATTACCAGGTTGTGAATAGTGTATATGGAGGGCTTCAAGAGTATTGAAGAAAATGTAAGCTGACTGGATATCGTTGCAGGAATGGACAACGGCCAAATTTACTTTGTGAGCTAAGCAGTGGATATAAATTGCCTGTGGGTGAAACTCTTTCATTTTCACCTGGAGACCTGCGTTTTTTCCTGACATTACGCTGGCACCATCGTATGATTGTCCAATCATTGGCATATCATCCAAGCTATATTTAGCTAAAAAATCTTGAACCATTTGGCTTAGCGACTCGGAATCTCTTGCTGTGGAACAATTTAAGAAACCCAGAAATCTTTCGTTGGGCTCCATTGCAATCCTCTTGCGTGCCTCAAAACTACTGACAAATTTTCTTCTTTGTAACATTTGGCTTCATCAACCATCAATGAATGAAACCCACACTCCCGCACTTCCTTCACAATTTCTTCAAGAGTTAGACCGGCTGCAACTTCTATTATTTCGTTCTGAACCGTTGGGCTGCAGCAGTTAAGGCACTACTCAAAATGTTTAGCAAAAAAGTCATCATACTTTGCAAAAAGCTTACACAAAAGCAACAAAGTTACCCCTATTCTGAGATTCAGAGGTCTCGTCATGTCCTCTCAGTGGCATGCCTTGGCAACTGACATAGGAAATGACTACTACTGAAATGAAATGACTAATGTCAGCTACTTCTGTCAAGTAACGTTTTTTCTCTTCAATCTCTTCTTTACTCTGATTTACGACTCTCTCGTGTGCAGTACCAGATGCGTTAGCCATTTGGTATCCCAGTTACTTTTGATGACAATCCGAATGAGATCCTGATTTTTCGTGTTTTTCGATCGCATCTATTAATTTTTTCCATTTGCAAAACCCCGTTTTAATAAACTTTTCGTTTTGGTCTCGCACAACCCCGGTAAAGAAAAGTCTACACACAAATCAGTATGCTCGATCTTTTTCCACACTACTCCAACCACTGGTGTTTTTCATATTAAGCGTCGGGAAATGATAGGTTTCTGTCACTAACTAGTGTTTTCGGGAATTTCTTGGAGGGGGAGAGAGAGATTTCTATGATCGAATATCTGAAACTTTAAAATTTTTGCCACCTCAATTGTTCCTTAAAGAGGGAAAATTGAATTGGCAAAAAGACTTTCGTCGCCTACCCCTGCTTCCGACCACATTTGCTTGTACAGGGAGTGCCCTCCTGAGCTCCCATAAAAACCTCATTTACAAATCAGCGTGTAATTCTGATCTTCGCCATTTCCCGCTTCCAGCATTAACAGTTGAGGAAGTCTTTTGCATGAGTGGTCTTTGCATGAGCAACTGCGGCTATATTTCGCTTTTCTTTTCCGTTACTGAAATTCCTTCAGGATATGCTTTTTTCTTTGTTTGATGTACTGAAAAGTAGGAGGGGTAAAGATCGGGGCCGTGTTCCTTCGTCCCTTTGAGTATATAAATATACTGGATTTTCGTTAACTTATTATTTATAATCAAGAACAGGGCTTCTTCTGTTGCACACTTTCTTTGCTGAATGGTCTTAGATCTTTTCCATGTTTGTAGTATTCTACTTGCTCTACATGGGGATTTTTTGCAATTTCCGACAATAACTTTGCAGCGGCTTCGTTACCACAAGATTTCAGATCCGTTTTTGTCACCAATGTGATCTCATCCTCTTTAAATGAAGTACTAACTTTTTTTAGCCTTTATTCGTTTGGAGCAGCCACTACTCTCTCCAAATAATTTCCTTAGCCATCCGCGCGTAAGGTTACGATATAATTGGAAAAGAATGCAAAATAAAGACGATTCATCGCACATTCGTGTGTCCCACAGAAACACTTACTAACGTTTGACTGCTTTCCAGAACAAATAATAATTTATAAAACATTTACCTTGTGAAATGGATGGGATGGATCAGGAAGTGAGATTGTTATGGTGCTGTTCAACTATTCTTCGTATTTTATAAAGAACACTTCTTCCTTTCTTTGGCACTTATCATTTTCTTCTAACGTGGCCACAAATGTCTACGAACAGACTTTCTTAGCCTTTGATTCTCCTCTTCAGGTAAATCTAAAGTTTCTTCTACGTGATAGCTCGCTTGCTGATATCTTAAGGACCAACTGTTTATGGGATTTAACATTAACGAAAAGTTCCATACCTTACGGCCTTTATAGTGAACACGTTATGAATAAGACTTGATCGTACAAGATCTCACCAGACCTCACAACACAAACACTCAAAAGCAACTGAAGTGACGGAGAATGGAATCTTTAATTAAAATTGGTTCTAGGAACATTATCAACTTGCTTGCGCGCCTGGGCATTTCAATCGTTTACATTGCCCTCAGGGAGCGCGGCCGCCGCGTCGAGCGAGGCGACTGGTGCATTCATAAAGAAAATTAAGTATAACTCATGGGTCCGCAAGCTTCCGCAGATAAATTTTGGTTGTCTAACTAAGATCACTCTGTAACACGTAAATATGGTAAAGAGACCGCTGCGCCTCGCAGGGCTTTTTTTGTTGCTCAAAATTAATGTACGAGGATTATTTATATTGTACATACGGCATTGTAGAAACTTCTACGCGGCATACCGGCATACTGGATGGGAATTTATTAGAGATAAATTCACAAATAATTAGCCTAGTATCCTTAAATTAATTATTAGTAAAATTATTTTCGGATTATTGCCTGTAGTTTCCAACAGATATATTCTAACAAGTGTTACACGCCAGCGCTCCAAACGCCTAAACGTTATAACCTCATATTACGGCCGTGATTGCTAGTTAAGTAAGAGGTCTATTTAAAAAAATCTTCCGTACAGGCGTGCACTGGACATTTGTGTTTAAGATAGGCTATATAAAATAATTGCAGGAACAAAAAAGTTTTTGGGGTTTTCGCGATCCGGCCCACTGTGCGCCGTGCTGTAGCTCGGCCGCAGACGCGCGGTTGCCAGCGCTGTGTTCGCGCGTTCATAAGACGAACTTGATACTCAAGTTACTAGCATATACGGGTTACTGGCTTTCTAACCTAGTAGTGTGAACGGTGTGAACGGAGCAAAAGGGACCGCGCCGCCGTGCTGTGGCCGAAGGCGCGCGGTTGCCAGCGCTGTGTGAAGCGTGGCCGCCACAATTTCGATTTGTCAAATTTTTCTGGGGGGGGGGCCACGATCCTTCTGAGGGGGGCCGGGCCCCCCAGGGACCCCCCTAGCTACGCCCATGGTTGAGGAGTTCGTAACCTAGAATGATATCCGTTGACGTTCGTTCGTATGATGTGGGAATTGGTCTAAAAAACAGTTCGCAATCGTAATGAGAGGCAGACGGTTCCCCTACGTGTAATACATTTAGGTATTAAACGATAGTAAAAACGCCGTGTTTGTTGTAGAAACAGAGGCATTATTACTATTCGCTGCAATTAAATATTCTTACACGTTTAATTCATTCATGTGTATCGTTCACAACGTAAGTGTTCTGTCATATACATGCAGTGCCCCTATGAGAGCTACTTTGAGAACAGACATTGAAGAGTGTACTTCTGTAAATATGCATTGAATATCGATCGATTACCCCGAAGCAATCTATCATGGGGCCCTTTGGGCTCTGGGCCCTTCTTATACAGATTATCTTTGCACGTGCTATCATGGGCCTGCAGGAAAACTTTAATGCTAGAGACGTGAATATCCTTTGAAAATCAAATCTCTGGTTGTCAAGGAAATATGTTACCTATTGCTGATTCCAGAAAAAATGTGAGAATTTCAGCAAAAAAGCATGATATTCAGACAATTAAAAAGCCAAAAAGAAAATCGATTGAAATAATTAGAAACTTTATTTATTCAGCCATCCGTTAAAAAAAAAAATTTCAGCCCTCTATCTTGATTGAAAGTAATTTTAAAAAGCAAAAAATGAAACCACTGCACCGAACTCAATGCTTAGCAAGGACCACCCAGGGGGGGCCTTTGGGGGCCCTGAGGGATTTTTAATATAGCTTATGTTATATCCAAATACATTTTCTCTCTACATGCCAAATTTCAGCTAAATCGGGTCAGTAGTTTTTACGTGATTGAGCTACAGATAGACAGACACCATTTAATTTTTATATATTAGTATGATGTACTCACTCCACACATTATAACAATAATAATTATAATTTTTATTAACCCATTGCACTATTAAGTGATAGGTGTCGTCCAATTACAATAAAACATACAAATACACAAAATACAAACATGATCAATACAAATAAGTTACCCTGTAATACTTGCAAAGCCAAGTGCAAAGTATTCTTCAATGCAGTATAGTAGCACAGAGTAGGGATATATCTTTACTCTGTGATAGTAGTCTATCAACCAACCATTTCTCCAATGCCCTTCGAAATTTACACGATGTGGCCATTTGAAGGGAATTTGACAACATGTTATATAACTTTACACCCATGTTTAAAGTTGTGAGTGTTATGGTTAATCTGTACTCTGTTATATTCAGTTTAGAATTTGTTCTTGTGTTGTAACTGTGTATGTCCCCCTATGAAAAAATTGTATAAAACCCGTATAAAAATTTTGTATACATTCCGTATAAAATTTTATACAGGTTGTATACAAGTTATATACAAAAATGAGTATATAAGTATACATTTAATACAAATTATATACAGGATGTATACAATTTGTATACAGGCTGTATAAGACTTGTATAGAAACTGTATAAGACTTGTATAGAAACTGTATAGAAGTTTTATACAGGCTGTATACCAGTTTTATACAGGCTGTATACAGATTTATACAGGCTATATACAAGTTTTATACAGGCTGTATACAAGTTTTATACGGGCTGTATACAAGTTTTATACAGGCTGTATACAAGATTGTATACAGCCTGTACAGAGATTTTGTGCTGGTTTAACATAGATTCCATTCATTGGCATACAGGGGTCATATGTGGAATGCATACACAAAGAAAAAACTTGCATAAAAGTCCACAAAGTCTTACTGGCATCTTAGGCCTCGTGTACCATACTCCCTGGTTAGAGACCACCTTTCTTCCTGAAACCGCTCATTTGGTCCCCCAGTTCTCAAGGACACCACACTTGCTCCTTTGTTCGTTAAAATTTAACTTGAGCTGACCCTCTTTCAGTTGCACCATTATACTGAGATTATCTAAGACATAGTGGCAACTACTAGTAGAAGCCTTCCATACAGCAGGTAAAATTACAAAATGGTAATGACCTCTGCATGACTAATCTTACCATCACATCATCTCCCCTCCCACATAGGTGACAGGAATACCCCTTCCAAACAGAAGGTAGAGAAATATTCCCAATTCTTTTCCCTATTTCATCTCAGAACCTGAAGAAATTTTCATTACCAAATATTATTCCAACTTTGCCATTTGCCAAATTCCATTTTCCTTACGAGAGTTCCTATTGGAACCCACACACATACTAGGGCATACATGAAAATGGATGGAATGCAGTATAAATATAACATTATAATCCTTTTTACCAAAACCAATCACAATGTTTGACTGAAAACTAATAAATGATTCAATACCAGATTCGTTTAAATGGTAAATATGGGATTATCACGTTAAACAGCTGAAATTAAGAATAGCACATATTGTATTTTTTCAAAATACCATTTATTCATTAAAAATAAGCTATTGTAAGGTACTTGATGCAGTAACAGTTGCTCTGATTTCATTTTATTTCTTCCCCATCGAAGACACCAAATCTGAGGAATTGCACACCTTCCACCCACATGATACACCATGACTGTTGACAAAGTCTGAAAAATATGCAAAAAAAACAATATTTTAGTAAAATAGAAAGTGATATCAGGGGTAAATAAGCATATAATTCTAAATTTCTAAAATCTGTGATTGAGTTTATTGTTAAACACAGTCCTATGGGGAAGAAAGCCGTGACACTTTTCCTGCATTTCCTCCATAGTTTCAGAAACTGACTTAGGCATTTGAATCCCGAGTATCACTGATGTGAAGTCTCCTTGTAATTTAGAAGGTTAAATTCTATTCCGTCGCAGTCATGACAGCCTGCCACTTTGTATTTTTACAACCATTTACTCTTCCATTTTGTAGTATGTTATTTTAGGTTAACTTTGGGCATGACGTTATTGTGATTAGCATTCAATTGAAAATATGAATCAATGTGCCCATTCACTATACTTACATTTACCTAAAAACCTTTGTTAGGGTCTACACCTGTTTCATAGTTTTAATCCATAATGTCATAATATATGAATTTCACGTCCTACTTAAGGATCCCACGAGCACATTCCAAAAGAAAACGCATGACGTAATCCACAACAGCAACGGACTGTTTAGCTCCAGGGAAAAAATTTGGTTGTTGCAGAAGAACCCCCTCCCACTCCGGTTGTATGGTTTGATCAAATTACACAAGGTTAACTTCCCAATAAGTCCAGTGATTTCCAGTACTTCTTCACCAATGCAAAAAATAGCAGCAAAACTGAACCACATTATTAAAGATTACACTAAGTTTATACTAAAATACGGTATCAAAAATTCGTTAGACTTAATTGAGAGACTCGAGGGTTAAAAGGGACCACACAATGCTAAATTGATCTCCTTTGATGTCAACAGTTTATTCACGAAGGTCCCGAAAAATGATGTGTCACCAACAATTAGGGATCTTCTACAAAAACACCAAGTTAATCCCGTAATAATAGAAGAGATAATGGAATTAATTAACACATGCCTCAATCAATACTACTTCCTGTTTTATGACAGTTATATCCAACAATTAGAAGGACTTGCTATGGGATCACCCCTTTCACCTCTGCTTGCGGAAATGTTTCTAGATGCATTTGAGTCAGGATTGTTTCATTCAGGTCATGATTTAACCAAGCATGTTCACTACTGGTACAGATATGTTGATGGCGTTCTATGCTGTTGCTGGGCTGATCGTAATAGTGATGACTACCAAACTCGGGCTGAGTTTGGTAGTCATCACTATTATCTTAGACATAGAGGAGGGAATGCATTACGTATTGATTATAAATGGTCATGATGCCAAATCTACGGAACAGCGGGCGACAGTGTTCCATGGGACCAGCATTGGCAAGGATTCTAATAGCCTTTTTTTGCAACATGAATACCTTTTTCACATCCGTGGCGTGGCCCCACAGCATAGACCCCAGACCATAGGCAAGATGGGAGTGAAAGAAAGCATAGTAGGCTGATGCAAGATAAACATCATCAAAACAGAGTTTGAGCTTTCTAAGTAAGTACAGTGCCCTGGATAGTTTTTTGCTGACAGCATGTAAATGGCAACCCCATCCAAGTTTGTGGTCCAGGTAAAAGCCCAGCAATTTGACTGGCTCGCCTTCCTTGATAAGGGGATTGAGACTGCAGATAAGGGATTGAGTTTTACAAGGATTCATGTATAGTTTATTTGCTGAAAACCAATCATTAGCTTGCGAGGTTATGGTGGGCACTAAAGTACTAGCTTCGTTAAGGTTGGGAATACTCTGAAGAAATGTAGTTTCATCTGCGTATAGGACACAATCTGCAGCAATATTGGCTGGTAAGTCATTTACCATTTCAAGAAAAAGGAGAGGGCCTAAAACAGAGCCCTGTGGGACACCATATTTGACATTACCATAGTCAGAGTGTTTATCTTGTACTTGGACCATTTCTTTCCGACCAGTAATGTAGGAAGCCAGAAACTGAAGTTCAACACTATGAAAACCATAGAACTCTAACTTTTTTGTGAGGAAAACATGATCTACACAATCAAAAGGTGATAAAAGGTCACATAGGGAAAGATAAGAAGGAAGAAAGAAAGGGAATGAAATCAAGAAGAATCAAAAACAATTAAACCAAGTTCCAATCCCTTACAAAAATTATAATTCCACGGAGTGACTCCAGTTGTGTAGTCTCGCGGGGGAATCGTTAAGACTTCGTCATCTAAGGTAAAGCATAAGGAAACTCCTTCCACACAGTGTCACTGAAACTTGAGGTCGCGAGCGAATTGACTGCGATTGGTGGGTGGAAACGAGAGAAAAATGAGAACAACCTTAGCCAGTTTGATTAATTTCCAGTAACAGCATTTATATAACCACAAATATTACAATAGAAAACAAGCCCGTAGGCTAAATACCGTTAACTTGGTCTATGCAAGACGAGCACAAGTGGCACCAAGCAGATACGTCATTCTCCGGCCGCGGTCAGGTTCAAAGAGAGCTAAATAGTCTGTTCACGGTACACTTTGTCAGCGCAGGAGAGGAATCAGCTGACCAGTGGAGGAGTGGGGAGAGTAGGGGAGGTGCTATCACACTTTGGATTGGTGGGAATGTTCACAGGTCGACTTGAAAGTGGAAAAAGATGTCAGCACCAGCGCGGACCGAATGAAAGCAGGGTGCTTGCAGGAATTACGATGACCCGAGCGTTCGCGCTGACCAGAGCAGATCGCGGCATTGGTCTCGTCGCTCTCTGGCACTGGAGTCTCCGAGGATTTACGAGTCTCGAGGTGGAAAAATTGGCACAACAGTCAGTATACAAGCTGGTGGCCAGAAGGTGGAAAAGCTCATTCTTATTTTCTGCCTCGCGGAGGAAGCTTTCCCATCCTTTTGAGGCGATTTCCCCTGTCAGCCCCTCGGTTATTACGAGTACAAGCTTTTAGACTGTGTTCCAAATATCTGTAAAGGCAATATGGAGATTACGAGTGGTTGATAGGTTACGGGAAAGCCACCATAGAAGTACATTATCTTTTTAAAGAAACCTACCTGTCAAAAATTATATCCACGCGAGTAACGCTGCAACCCTCTCTCCGTATGTATGGTAAGAATATCCTCTCATATGAGTCACTTAAATTCACACATGTGAACCACTGCTGCACCTTCCAAAAATTTGGCAGTTTCATGAGGCTCGCTTAAAGTCGTTACTATTCTCCGAAGTCTTGATCAGACTCTTGCTCAGGTCAGCTTTCTTGCTCATATTTTACTCCGAAGAAATCGAAGGAGGATACTGCTGATTTTTATGTGAAAAAACACGTCCAGATTACCCGGCCTGTTCGCACACTTGAAGTTTGGATTTATTTTTGCTTCCTGTGCCGTTTTCCTGAAGAACTAAACAGCTGAATGTTATTGTGTTTCATTGGCTGCATCATGGACACGGTGTTAGTTTCTAACCTTTCGTGCATGAACTGTTCATATTGAGAAATTTCCAGTTCTTCAATGGAGAGCACAGTTTCTCCCACCGATGGATCCGTCATCCGCTTAGTTTCAATGTTATATAGATCATTACTATCGTCCAAAGAAGTATTGCCTATTTCCAGGATTACATCCTGCAGTGAATTTGTGTCCCTCAAGAAAGTAAATGGCGTGTACTTTAATGAGTGTGATCGAGCTGCGATGGCCGTGTCCGTACACAGCGTCCATGATATCTTTTGCACCCTCGGTTTTAGCAAGGAGGGCAGTATCTTTGCGATCTCTAGCACAAGCGAGAATTTCGTCGTTGCTCTTGAAAGTAGAGACTCTGCTGAGAGGATAAACCCATTTCCCTGGATCATTAAGGAACATCCATGTTTCTTTACTAAACTCTTCCTTCTTTGTACGTTTTTTTACCGGTGATGGTGGAATTACACTTGTCTGAGGCCGTTTCCTGGCCCGCTCCAACCTAGTTTTACCGAATGAAAGATACCAGTTTTTATGCCACTTGGCTTTATTCTTCAGGAGAGCATTATCAATACCTGTCCCATCGTTCAAAAAATGTACATTCAAACCAAGAGGGCCATCACCTAGATTGTGAAACTCTTCTAAGTTTTCAGCCAACGTGAAAAAGCCTTCATTCTTATTTTTTCTGGGACATCTTTCCGGATACGTAAGGGAATCCTCTCTATCCTTCTGACACAAGCAGCATAATTCCCAGTTGACCTCATGGACATCCTCTTCAACAGGTTGATCACGTCTCGCCAACTTAAATTGTTTTGAATTGTTGATTTTAACAGACTACAGACGTCATGCAGTGTTTTGCCACCCAACACCACAAAAATGCGCCAACATCTGAAATGCGTACCATGTTTACTATGATAATTCACTTTCACATCTCCAAAACAGAAGTAAAATATTAACTTACCGTAATATGCACGTCTGGGTGTCTTCTTCTTCATGTTCACGTTCAAATTCACTCTACACGAAACGTTTAATAACCAAAAGAAACACTCGCTGAGAGGCGTGTACTCGATTATTCGAATGTCTCGGATGTTGTGAGTTGTGCTCTTGCCATTGCGTCAATGTGGAACGTAAATATGTCACAAAGTAAATACAAGTTAAATGGGTATTAAATGTTTTAGTCCCCCTGAAGTATTTGATATACAGCGACATCGTACGAAGAAAACATATAAGTACACAATCTAACTCTGTGCACAACTAGAATCCAAGGATTTATTTAACGTAAATGTGATATTTAAGAGACAAACGTGTTTGTATCGCACGTACAGACGGCTGTGCGTACGGAAAAGCGCAAAGCCTTCGTATTTTTCATATTAGTCGTTCTGCACCTTGTGGGTAGGCAAGTAGCAAATTTTCTGTATCCTAAACTTAGCCAATGCATTTCCTCTGGTAGCAGTAAACGCATAGAACATAAAATAACAAAAAATACTTCAATATACCATCGTATTATGAAGCACTGAGCGGCTTTCGGGAGGTTTGCGCCTCAAGGTAGGCAAAGGGTAAATATCGTAGTCTTGCATGCATAGTGACCGTGGCAACATCTCTTATTTTAAAGAGCACTGTTCATAGAACATCTGTGCCAAGTTTCATGCTTTGATTACAAAATGCAAGGTCAATTCCAAGTACATGCCTTAACATCCGGACTATGTAGGAATAGTTTATTTAAGACTTGAACGTTTATGGGCTATCGCAAAATTTCTCCAATACGTTAGAAAATTTCTCATTATTGGTTAACAAATCCTTCTTTATGGTCCCTGGTACATAGAAATATTGACTAACATAGACATAGGTTCTCTCGACGATGTGTCAAACAATTTGTCGGCCAAATTCCCAGGAAGTGCAGGTATTAAAAATTTGACCCTTACAAATCACAGAAATGGCAATGTGCTTGTGAAAAATGCATTTTGGATAACTGGAAACCTTGAGAGCACACGAAAAATATGAGACGTACTTTGAGGGAATATTTCCAGCCTACGGAAAACGTTTCCTTATAAAGATCGAGGTAGTCTATTAACCCAGTGCAGCTGTATCACAGAGTAAAAATATACGGTATATATTTCCACTCCCGAGGCTGTACCTATCATTAATGAATAGCAGAAGAATTACCAACCAAGATGTTTTTAAATGCGCACGGATCGCGTAAACCTAGTGTTACATATGTTTATCGCGTATACCTAATGCCTATTTTAACTTAAAATATGGTTCCATTGAAGCCATAACCGCATAAACACTCATTTTGTAAATATTTTGTGTTTATCCTTTGTTTTTATTTTCATGAAATATAATTTTCATGTATAGCAACATATGTTTAGCCTGTGGTTCATCCTTCGACCAAAAATTTGGCATAAATGGGAAGCTTCCAAACGAATCGGAAAGGCTTGGATTCTGCCAGTGGGTAAACACTTCATTGAAAGATTTGAGTAATTAATTTCCGTTGTATATTATATCATTTTTATGCTTTTATTGTTACATTCATCATTCTTCTCATTTCCACATTCGTAACTATTCATGTTGGTAACCTTTCCGCAAGGAAGTTATGTCTTCATTGAAATGTTAAGAAACGTGTGATAATGTAAAAAAATCTCGTTTAATCTCATTAATATTGACTTTATATTCATCCTATGTGGCAACATAGGCTTCAATTAATTAATTAATGCCTGATAACTGTTACCGCGATTGGATGGTATTTCCTCAAACTATCACGGCATTGACATTTAAAAATTAGTTCTCTAAGTCACTTTTACGCACGGGAATGGCCCTTTATACGACTTTCTTCAGCTGTGCGATTTAAACATGGCGTAGGTAACCTGTACTACCCAGACATCAGCCTCCCACCAGCTGACATCCGGCCCAGCGTTCCTGCACCACCAAATCTAACCATCACGCCGGGCTTACTGCTTATCCCTAAGAAGAGAGAGAAGCCGAAAAAGTGATTCCCTAGTGATATCCCAGTGATTTTAGTCAAAAACAATCAAAAACTATATATACATATTGTTATCCCAGTGATTTACAGCCAAAGACTATAGAACTAAAACTATATATATATATATATATACAGTATGCCAAGAGGGTGGCCGATAAAAAATATAAACACGGAAAAAAGAACACTTACAGATAAAAACTTCCGATATTTCGGTGAAGAGTAGCTCCACCTTTCTCAAGGTTTAAAGTAGGAATCATCATTTTTAGATTTTAGAGTTTTAGATTTTTGAAAATTAACAGTAATAGTGTGTAAAAGATTTAAAAAAATAATATATATATATATATATATATATATATATATATATATATATATATATATATATTATTTTTTTAAATCTTTTACACACTATTACTGTTAATTTTCAAAAATCTAAAACTGTTATTTTATTGTTATTTTATTGTTATTGTTACTTATTGTTACTTGTTACGACCTGACGACGGTTTTTGCGGGTTTCCCGTCGTCCTAGGGCAAATGCCAGGTCAAGCTCTTCCCGCACATCTACCCAGTGATACACAATCCAGTGAAAGGTGCATTCCTACCCTGAAGAGGCGCAAAGCCTACAGCAGGGTCCACATTTGCGTTGTTATTTCTGTCTTGTTATTTTGTTGTTACTCTTCTATTCTCTGTATCTTTTTGTTGATTTCATTGTTGTTATCCTTCTATTTTCTCTGTATTTGCAAATGTGGAAATAAACACTTTTTGAATTGAATTGAAATGGCGTAGGTAGGCGAGAAATATGAGGTGAGCAATGCGGTCAAGTAGGTAGTTGAATTAGACCAGTCCTTGCTTCAGGCCTTTGGGAGAATAGTGCCGTTATAATTTTTTAGACTCCTGCGGGACCAGTACCTACCTCATCAAATTGGGAACTCATTTAGGACCAGTACCATTCTCAGTTCTGTGGGACTAGTCCCTAGTAGGGTCTAAAATGACGCATATTGACCCTCAAAAGGGACTAGTCCCCGTATGTATATCATTCAGGGCAGGAACTCGGCAATGGGACTCATTATGGACTATGCATTGTGTCAGCTGGACATATTAAAATATTACATTGAATGAAATAATCTTGGAGCTGTCTTTGATTCTTTAAAAAATTCCAAGGTGTGAGAGGATAGTTCAAATTTAAAAAAGAGTAAATAACGTGCGTCGTCCAAACACTGCAGACTACCAGACATTTATTTCCACAATCCTGAAAACGGCTCGACTGGCCTTTTACATCGGGTGTTTCAACAAGTAATAATGGATGATCACAAATGCACACGTCCTGAGTGGTGAAAAATCCACTCAGGTGCGACTCGAACCCACGACCCTCGGATTAGTAGGAATAGGACTTTACCCCCGTCTAATTTTTCCACCAAATACCGCAGCGTTAAGTCAATCAAGTGTGATTGGCAAATAGGCCACTGTAAGGGACGTCGGAGCTGTGCTTCTAGTATACGGATGATGCCTCCTTTCTGACCTGTATTCACTTTGGTGCCGTTGTATCCAATCACTTTTAAATTTGAAAGTTCAATATTTTCTTTCGCAAAAAAATCAAAAATTGAAGATTTGATGTTTCTTGCAGATCCTCCTGTGGGGGATACAAACCCCAAAAAGTGGGAGCCTGTCTCTTCGACTAACACGACATGTTCCTCCCTAACCTTAGATTGATAAGTCCCCTTGCCTATTTTCTCCAGTTTAATTTGTTTCATCCTTTCTTCCGTCAAAATACAACCCTTCAATTGCACTTTTTGATGTTTCTCTCTTTGCTTATACCGAATCTAGCATTTTCTTTCTCTGTCTTCGTAAGTAATTCCGGTCCACTACCTTTGATGTGTCTTCCGGAGTTGTGGGCTTTGCGTCGGCTAAAGTTGCGCTGACGATCTATGCTACTGCTCTGGGGGACATGCCGGTTCTTGCACATACCTCCACCACAGTTGACAACTGAAGACGCATTTGCCCCGAAGAAGTTCCAGGTTGATTTTCATCCCTAATCGTATGAGGAACGCTGAGGTCCAAGTCGGCTAAGTCCTCGTCGGTTAAATTTTCTCGGGATGTTGAGAAGAAAATTCTTGATGTTCACTTTTTTCCTCTTCAAGAACAATTAATTTGACTCAATGCTCTCCGAAGATTCTCTTCTGAGTTTTTTCTTCAATCGTCGTGTTTCTGAGGCATCCAATCCACCGAATACCATCTTTCTTTTTGTCCTTTGATCCCTAAAAAATACCACTTCATTTAGGGGAGATTTATCCTCCTTCTTACATTTACTCTCGTTGATTCTTTTGCACTTACGCGAACAAATATCACATAGTTTCTGAGATTCATTTAAAAATGTATTAATTTTTTGTGTCAATTTGACACCTTTCGTAGGCTTGCTTGCACTTTTTCTTAAACCGTAGCGGCTGCAGATACGTCCAAATGGACGAAATTTTTGATCGGTAAAGGATCGAAAATCGGCAAAATCCATGGGGAACCACTATAAAAACATTACTTTTTCCATTTTCAGCCCCCCTCCCCATAAATGGCCACGGCGCGAAGGTCTAGGGTTGACCTAGAGGTCCCAATTTTTTTTGAACTTATTTTGAGTCACTTTGACAACTTTTTCCAGAGGCCCAAGTTTCTCCGAGAAAAGTCGATTTTTCCGATCCGCCCTATTGCGCATTCCATTATCTGGCATTGCATGGTGCTGAAATGTGGCCTCTGAGAAAAGAGGACGAGAATATACTGCAGGCGTTTAAAATGTGGGTTTGGAGGAGAATGGAGAAATAAAGGTTGACGGAAAGGAAGACGAGCGAGGAATTGCTTGGTAGCGTTGGTGGGTGAGTAGAGGAGACTTCTGGAGTTAGTTGGGAAAGCGAGTAAGGGGAAGAAAGAGCTCTATATAGAGCCGTGCCGTCCCTAGGGTAGTGCGACAGGTACCGCTGAACTGGGCCCCGCGTCTACGATGGCCCCCGCACGGGCTTACCTTTTTCAGACGATTCGAGGAAACCAACCTATTACCCGAAATTAACTTCTACTTACAATCAGTACCTGCATATGTAAATTTCTTGAAATCATTATCCATTTTGTAGGTTAATTTCCGTATTTCCATGAAATACGCTTAAAAGATGCTACAATATCAAAAAGAGAATGCGAAGTTAGGGGGGGGGGTCCTGACTTTCGTTTCCACAGGGCCCCTCAATCCCTTGGGACGGCCCTGGCTCTATAGTCGGGATGAAGACAGGTAGGACGCTGAAATAATGAAAGAAATTGTGTAAGGGAATATAGGCATGCGCCAGAAAAAATCTAGATTATCAAACATTTAAACCTACCCTTACCGAAAGATTGTCCTAATAATAATGGCTGATACGATGTAAGCTCATGCTAGGTGACTGGGAACCACCCAGGTTCCTCTAGGAGAATGGACGACTGCACACAGTCAAATGGGTCTCTTCCGAGTCGACTTCCTCCTTCATTTGACGCCCCATTTCGAGACGCCTAGATCGAGATCTCCTGCATCATTATTGTAAAAATCTTAAAAGTGCCCCTTCCAACAATGCCTTAACGTGGCATTCATCCCCCACACGGTCTCGCCGCTTTTTCCCGTACATGCGTGGTGATCCTCCCGCCCTCTAGCTCCTTGCTTTGCTCTTTTTACCAATTCCCGAAATAAGTTTTTATTGCCTTCAAAATTGCTGCATTTTCTTAAGCCTCTTCCGCACGCATTTCCTTGCTCTCTTTCACGATTTGCATTTTTGCATTCATACCTTTTCTCTTTGTATTTGTCGCATGAATTCTTTCTGTATTCCTCAGATTTGGTCCCAAGCAATCTCTTATGTTACCTCTTTATTTTCTTTCTCACCGCAATGTTCACACCTTAATTCCACCAAGCATCGCCTTTATATTCTCTGCTACCTGTTTTCCACATGAATTCCCATTGCATTCTCCACTAATTCCTTTCTAACTCTGCCACGCGTCATTCACACTCCCAATGGCGATATATTCATCCTATTCCCTCCGCTTGGAGAACGTGTCCACGTTGATTAAGAAATCAACTGTTAATCCGGTTACTGTTTCAGTTTATGTTCTTATTAAGTTTTCATATTAATCAGCTCTTAACTTCTCGTTCCCTTTGCGTATGCCATATCAACCAAAAATAATTATTAATCCAAGTACATCAAAGACCAACCGCATCATATGGCAATGCGATAAAAGTTCTCTAACCAAGTCAAGCTGCAAACCATGGCCCCCTCTAATACAGGCCGGAACATGCAATTTGTCAACAGCGCTTTACATGACGTCATTGGTCCTACTGCATCGCCCGTGGTCCTGTTGTTATTCTGCCAGCTGTCATCGTTGCAAGTAGGGATAGAACTGATGTGACTAAAACGACGGACATCAGTTATGCTAATGTTTAACATAGGGTTGCATCATTTGAGTAATTCTAATACCTATTTCGTATTTTTATAGCATTTTGTTGTAGGCATATGTGAGAATTGTCAATGGCAAGTGAGACGAGTGATGAACTTGGGCGATTTAATCTCACAGCATTTTCGATTAAAAACATGTTTTGCAGCCCAGGAAGGAATTTTAGGTTAGTTAAGTAACAAAAGTTATGCAAATGAACGGCTGTCCATAAGTATTAATTTAGAAATATATACCTAGTCGCGACAGCTGACGGGCTGCTCCAAGGTACGTTGTTGAAATATGCATTAGGCTTTAACTTCAAAAGGGGAAGCTAAACTTAAATATTACAATCATCACAAAGATATCTCATTAAACGGCTGTGAAAAGACAGGACACCTACCTGGATGCACATCCGTCCCGGATAGTGAGAAAGCGAACAAAATATTTTTAAGGTTTTCGGTTATCTTCTTGCAGCTATCACCAGGATTATTTCAGGAATGAAACAATTCAACATTTCCAAACTTTACAACATTTATTTCAAAGGAAAATGGCATAAAATACATTATTTCAGGTAATCAATCCATCTTGAGTAAATAAACTTACAAGAAGCAACTTCGTAGATCAAATAACATCACTCTCAAATTTCAGTGCAAACGACCATCAAAAGCGTAAATTAAACTTCCTAATATGGAATACGTAACTAAAAGCTGCTGTAAGTAATACACTTGAATTCCAATCAGAAACAGTCACAATAAGAACTACGACGATGCAATTTTCCACAGATATAAATTTTTAATCGACACGGGTTTCGATGCACCGCATCATCATCAGGCTCGCAAAGAAACAGTCACGACACATCCTTGAGCAATTAAATTCACTGATGAATGATTTCCAGAAATCGTTTTCAACGAGTTTTACAAGACTACCAAAGGAAAAAAATATCTGTGGGGTAGCGTTCACTATTTTGACACAAATCAAGTGTAAAAGGAACATATATTCAAATGTAAGCTTATAAGTAAATTGTTTTGAAATAATAAAGTTTAACACTAAGATAGGTAGGGGAAGTAGAAAGTAGTATTGGAACAGGCACAGTCTAAACAATTGTATACTGTGAAATAGGTATCAGCTGTACAGCGTTCACCGGTTTCAAAACAATGAATGTTTTACAAGGAACTTAGAATGTGTAGTTATCTGTGAGAATCAGGGGGTGTGATGGCTAATAATTCTTGAGGATATTACACGTTTGTGTGGAATTTGAAAGCCATACGTCAAACGATTGAAATTCCATAGCTGTAAAAGTGTGGGTGGGAGAGTAAAAAATTAGTCTTTTTTTGTAAATAATAAACTGCTAAGAATGTAAAATATTTCACGTTGAGGGTGTGAATCTGAGGTAGACAGAAGTAACAGCACATATACCTGTGGTGTAGTGTTCACCACACCGCACGTTTTAGAGGAAAGTGTGAATATGTAAGCTCAAAAAAATTTGTTTTTCAAATTAAAAACTAACAGAATGTGTAGACGAAGTAGAAAGCAACATTGGAAGCAATTGGAATTGGAAGCAGTGTTCACCGGTTTGAAAATAATGTATGTAAGTAATACAAGAAAACGAGAATGTGGAATTTTTGTGATTTTCAGGAGGAATTATTGCAAATAACCACAAGAATATTACATACAGGCCAATGAAATTTCTCAGTCTAGTGGATAATGCGGGGTCACGCGTTTGTGGGCTATACATGTAACGGTTGAAATTCGCTGTGGGTGGGAGTGTTGAAAAAAAGGAATTTTTTTGGAAAATGATAAACTACTAAAAATGCAAACATTTACGTTGCGAGCGTTTACTTTAGGTAGATGGTTGTAATCGCATGGATATTCAGCCGTGAAAATGGAGTAAGCTGATGAGGATTGTTAGCAGTAAGACTAATGTATCAGTGTTGTTTGTAATGTCTGTGAGGTTGGACAATTAAAAATATACAATGAAACTATTTTACCAATTCACTGTCATTCACTATCACACCCTTAGAAGCTACTCACAACTCACATCGCATGTTGCGCTTCACAAAGCAAAGAACAGCACTTCACTTAATTATATTTCACTTCATTTTCACAAACATGGGATATGGGGCCATGAGTACTGAGGGAGGTGAACACGGAGTAGTAACATTGAACAAAGTAAGAGCAGCACCAGGGGACAACTTTGGGCGATGTAACTGGTAACTTTGCACTTCACCGCTCGTATCCGTGAAAGTTGAACAGTGGAGGAGTATCCCGCTCAGCAAAATGCTTGATGCGAACTACTGCGTTTGATTCCAGTCCTTCCTAGGAATATTCTTCAGCCACTGCTTTCTACTGCGTTCGTCTTTGGGGAATCGGAACACAGTCACATACCCCTCATTCTTGGTGGAGAGGTAGTTGCTTTTGCAACCTGGCACACAACAACGCCGGGGTATCTTTAATTTAAAAATAGGAGTTGTAGGAATAAACATAGTTCAGTAAGTGTAGTTCATTTATGATTGTTTTTAGAAAACCTGAGTAACATCAATTATTTAATTCATAAGATCCACCAAAAATAACAATCACTGTTAACCCAATAATAATATTAGCATAAAAACAGAATAGCTGCTAAATTCCCTACATATAATCTACGTTGCATTTGTGTACTCTCAATTTCCCTCCGTAATGGCCGGCCGGCAAGTAGTCGCAATGCTTTAGAAGAAATAATCGTAATGTTCCACCCTCAACTCACAGAAAATATCTTAACACTATTTTACTTACCTTTAGCCAAAACAATATACAAAAAAATAATCCCTGCTCTGCCTTTTAATCCAGCTTTTTTGCACTCTCAATATCCCGTGCTCAATATCATTCCAACAATGGCCGGCCGGCAAGCGATCGCAAAATGCTTTTGAAGAAATAATCGTGATTTTCCACCTTAAACTCACAGAAAATATCTTTAAACGAATTTACGTACCTTTAGCCAACACAATATACAAAAAATTAGTCCAGTTCGGCCTTTTTAACTAGTGAATTCATACGTTTTTACTCAGGAAAAAATATCTCTTATGCAATTCATTTGAAACTGGTTTGAAACTCTTTTAAACACAATAAACTCATCTTCAACTGATTTGGAACTGATTTTCACTGGTTTGCATCCCAATTTTTAGTGTCATGCTCATTTGGAACCCATTTTCACTCTATTTTGCAACACATTTTCAAACTATTTTTCAACTGATTTTCTGCTAAACTGTTATGTAACTGATTTTTATTATTTAAATTCTTATGCAACTGATTTTCACTCAATTTTGCAACACATTATCAAACTATTTTTCAACTGATTTTCAATCTGTTTTTCAATTCATCTTACTTGGACTGGTTGGCAACTGATTTTCAAGTTAATTATCGTCTCATTATTGAATTTGGCGGTGAAGGCCGTGAAGGCGGTTGCAATTCGATGCTCAGTTTTATGTGTTTTAGGTCGTTCGTGCACGTTGGTGTGATTTCTTCCGTTTGTTTACTTGCATAACTTGCTTTACTTGTGATATTTACAACTAATTAGTAGTTGCAGTGCTGTATATTACGTAAATTTGTTTGCATATTGTCTGCAAGAAGAATGAATGGAAGGAAAGAAATTCACAGGTATGATTTAACGATCGTAGTTCACTTAGAATGTAAGTCTTGATATATCCTGTGTACCGTATTAAATGTTTCATATCTCCTGTCTGTCCATGAACTTTGTGATACTCCATGGAAATTTTGAAATACTTTTAGGAGCCGAAGGTCATTGTTTGTCCATCGTACGATGAGCTATTTCAATCGGAAATTTCGTGGGAAGCCAACCGTGTAATCAGTGGAAAAAGGGTGAATCCTTGCGTACGTAATCTACGAAAAGTGTGAGAGAAGTCTAGAAAGACGGACGTCGCCGATTTCTGGTAAGATAAAGCATCAATCCTCTCCTGCTCTTTTAAGCGGTGATAATTGAACCTGTAGGCATTTTTAAATAGAAAATTCATGCTGGAAAGTATGAAATCTTCATCACTCCTACTTTTCAGAAGTGCGGAAGCGAGACTCACGACTATGACGATGGAATCGCAGTAGGAACCCTTTTTAAAACTTGGGGGACGAAAATGGAGAACTGGCATTACCATACCTATTTCAACTTTATTTCAAGAGGTAATAGTGTAGACAAATTACCCTATTAAATCAGCAAAATTTACTATTCTCATAGTTTGTACTCTTATATTTCTGGCATTAGGACTTTGGTGATGCTGTCTAATGATCCTAAATTCTTTCCAGCAAAAAAGCTAATACTGGAAAATCAAGAAAAGGCATGGTAGTTGGGGCAGTTACTCAGATGTTGACTGGCAGCATTTTAAGGAGGCATTATATGAGTCAAATGTTTTTAACTTTTTAAGTATTTTGAATTTGTGATTTTTATGTATGCTATTCTATCGTTACGAACAATAAAATTTGTAAATTTTGAATTAAGTTTTACAGTTCTTTTAAGTGCACCAATACAGTCTACATTCTCAAGGATAGCTAGCCATTTCCTCAGCAACAGAACCGATTCTGCTTTTTGACACTTTGGAAAATATGGTGGCCAACTGGAAACGATAACTAAAGATGCCAAGTTTGTAAATTTTTAGTTTTAGCGGAGTTACATTTCAACTTTTGCTGATGCTAGTGATATCAAATTTTGCTGATGTTAGTGAAATCTGTGCTTCAATTAAACATTATTTGGCCTAAGTATTTGCTTTTACAGCACTTTTGGAAGTCATTTTCAACGTTTTTAAACCAATTTTCAACTCTATTGAATCTCATTTAAAACTCTATTGAATCTCATTTTCAACTCTATTGAATCTCATTTGCAACTGTTTTGAATCTCATTTTCAACAGTTTTAGGAACTCATTTTCAACTGATTTTTTACTGATTTGTCCCGTGTTTCAATTTGCAAAGGAATTACAAATGAATTGCTAATGAGTGGAGAAAATTAGTTGAAAATCAGATTTAAAGCAGTTGAAAATGAAATATTTTTACCTGAGTAATCACACGGACACACTTCTCCCGTAAGACGCCATGCTTCCAAACAGCAACGATAGGACTAACACACAGCGTTGCCAAAATTCCATGTTCCGGCCTGTATTAGAGGGGGCCATGCTGCAAACTAATCTTCTTTCTGCAAGCAGTGCACGAAATCACAGTCCAATAAGAGTACCATGCAATATAGCTAAATTATTCCGGGAAATTATCTGCACAAGAAACACGAACAGGATTTTTAATCTGAACCACACGTAAAAAGCTCTGGAATATGCACATTGAATAAATAAATCAACAATGCACACCAATCAAACGAACAATTCACTTTCTAATTCTTCCCAAGTATTATCATCATACTAATATATAAAAATGTAATGGTGTCTGTCTCTCTGTCTTTCAGTCTGTTGCTCAGTCACGCAAAAACTACTGAACCGATTGAGATTAAATTTGGCATGCAGTGAGGAAATATAACTGGGTGTAACATAAGCTAAGTATATTAAAAAGTTCTCAGGGCCACCAAAAGCATCAGGGTCTCTGGTGGTCCATGCTAAGCATTGGCTTCGGTGCAGTGGTTCTATTTTTTGCTTTTTTAAAATACTTTCACTAAAGATAGAGGGCTGGGATTTCTTTTATCGGATGGCTAAATAAACGAAGTTTTTAATTCTTTCAATTAATTTTCTTTTACGCTTCGAAGTTGTCTGAAAATCATGTATTTTGCTGAAAAAATCACATTTTTCTCTGAAATCAACAATAGCATATTTCTTTGACAACCAGAGATTCGATTCTCATTTGTCTTTCTCATTCGATTCTCATTCGATGCCTCTAGCATTTAAATATCACGTTTTCCTGCAAGCCAATGATAGCACGTGCAAAGATAATATGTATAAGAAAAAGCTTTCAGGGAAAAGCTTTCAGGCCGTCCATTAAAATTTAGACTCAATCTATTATGTAAGTTCCAAACCGGTCTATTCTCTGACGACGTTGATAATATTTTAAGAACTCCGACATACTACGGTAGATCAGATCATGAGAATAAAATTAGGGAACTAGACTGTAGAATGGACAGATTTAAAATGTAATTTTTCCCACGAACAATAAAGGACCATAACAGCGGCCTTTGAGACTTTTATCTAGGTTTGTCTTTAGGTAGTGTAGCTCTTAGTAGTACCTAGTAGTACTCCCTAATGCTTGAAAATTTTTATGTCACCTAGTACTAACAACACGCCGAGCATGTTTTATACATAAGTCTTGAGTCTCTGTCCATTTGTGTAGTTGCAAAATACATTTATATTAACGGTCTCTCTCCATTGTGATAATATCTGTAGTGTACTGCATGCTTGTGAGGCTTCGCCTCGTGACAAGCATTAGCGATTTATGCTAATGCATAATTAGTCGTAGTTACACTTACTTTAGGGTATAGTGTAATGCATGTTGGTGAATACTCACCCCCTGCCACACACCCCTGTGGTGTCTTGCAGGGTATTTTGTAGATGTAGATGAAACTCCAATCTGTTTTAATATGGTAGAAATTATAATGACGTCAATACATGTTTCTTACCCTAATGAAGAATGGAAATTATTCGCAATAAACGACATTCGTACATGAAAATCGACAAGTGCTCTAAGAATCACTATTGATTTTTTTAAATTTAGCAACCGAAACCGATGATAATGGCAATCCTTTTTGTCCGGGTAATGTAAGATTCATTGGTCAAATGAACATGGCTGCTGCTGCTAATGCCTCTTTTGACGTTGTCAACTGCTGGATTATACCCTATTCTCCTATCCTGATTAAGATACTCAGCGCACATATCGACGTAGAATTAAACTCAATTGAGTCATTGAATGCAAATATATTTTTGTACACAAGGGAAGCGATCAAGCTGTTAATCTCTCAGACTGCTCAAGAGAACGGGAGGTACGAGGTGACCGTATATCAACCTGGGTGTTATTTAAGTAGTATTTTGGTTTCCCATGCATTAAAGAGAACCAACAGTCACCCATCTCTCCGTGCACCTCAAAAACAGTGAGCGTGTTTACTACAACGAACACAACATACAATATAGGTTACGAACTTCTCAAATGACCACGCTGACAGTATTCTTTATGCTTTGTGGTTTTCTTATAAAATAAGTTCAATGTTTTTCACACCCGTTGAATTTCAACGGGTACCTTCCGCTACACTTAAATATTTACTGCGATTTTAGAAGGTCTTTACACTGCTTATGAGGAAATGGAGTTGAGAGTCAAACCTTTTGAATATTCAGAAATAGTATTTAAAATTGTTGCACATTTTTCTTCTAAAACATGTAGCACTTACTAAGCTGACGGCGAACACGAGGAAGATTCCCCTGCGAAACCCCCCCTTCCCGCCTCCCTACATAAGCTTGAGCACACTTGATATATGTACCTAAAGATGCTGTAAAAAGCGAAACCGGTCGTGCAATAAATGTCATACTAGTGGAAATAGCTCCCTTTTCATTAATTGCAGTTATGTTCCGTTTCCACTCCATCACGCCTGAAACCTCAGATTATGTACTTAGGTAATGACCACTTTCAATCTAGGAATGGAAAGGCCATCCAGGATTATTTCGTAGAATTAGATCTCACTCACAGATACAGCTTCCTATATCTACTCGAGAGGCTGGACGTATTTAATGGACATTGGGTCAGTGGCGTAGCGAGGGGGGGGGGGGGGTCCGGACCCCCCCCCCCCCCCCCGAAATATTTAGACATATAAAAAAATGAATTAAGCTTGGAGCAGGGGAAAGTCTACAAACAATAAATTATCATACCGTTGTTAAAAAAGGTTTGTCCTTTTGTTTAAATAATAAATTATCAAACGATACGTTTGGGCTCGGCCGCTCGGGTAGTGTAATGGCGGTGTTTGTGTAGCTGACCGAGTTTCGATTGTGGACTGTCTACTGTCTAGTTCGCCCTGTTTTTCAAAAGTTTTCCCCTGGTTTTGGACCCCCCCCCGAACGAAATTCCTGGCTACCCCACTGCATTGGGTGCGTAAATTCAAAAATCATTGAAACAAATAGGGGTCTGAAAAAAGTTGAATCATTTAATAAATATATAAAATTAATGTAATATGTGGGAAGAGTGGGATTTTTCAAAATAATATGGAGAGGATATGACGAAAAGGTAGAAGAGCTTTCTTTCTCTGGTTACTTATCACTTCCCGTAGTGTATCCCGTTAGCTCCAGTTACCATTAGGTACGCATACGGATTTATTTTAAGAATAGATCGGCTGTTAAGGACAACAGCTAAATTTCTAAAACGTTTTCGTGATATATTCAGCAGTGTGACTCATAATTGGATGGATTTTGATAGGAAATATAGGTTTAATCTTATATGTGAACTCCTAGCACATTATTTCCCTAAATTCGTTTGCAAATTCAAAAACCTCCGAAATTTTTACCCAACGCATATCTTCCCAAATATCTTAGTTATGAAGCTTTAGTGTTTGGCTTGATCTGCCACGCTCATTTTCACTTTCTCAGCATTTAATAAACGTCGTTCATATAATGTATTTTGAAATAAGTGTTTTCCTAGCATTTCCCAAGAATACGTTTCAGCTTCTACTGCATACACCAAGAAATACTGTTGCTAAGATCAAATGAAACACCCAAGAATCTCGCTTTTGCTGTGACTATTCGGCATATTTCCGCACCGCCAATCAGTTGATTTTTGAACTGTCCCTACTAAAAAAAATCCCATTTTTGGACCCGTATACAACTTCCCTGCTCTCAGACCGACCATCTTAATTTCTGCCTCTCCTTAAAGTTTTCTTGAATTCCTATCCTCTTCCGCGATTTCCAAGCGTTCTCCCCGCTGTCACCCTCTTCACCCACATGCCCTCACCTGGCTGTCCAATCTGTTCTGAATCCCCACCGGGTCAAATTCTGCTTTCCTGTCGACGTTTCGACGGCCGATTCATCTATCACTTTCAGGCTGAACTTCGTGAGTGTCAAAGACGAAAAGGTGTTTATTTTGCATTGCGGCAGACATAAAATGTACTTGCAAACGAAACAGGGAAAATTATTTACGAAAACTGCAAAATTTGATCCCCGTTTTAGGAATAGTTTCCTCTTCAGGATCTGAAGAATCCATGATTTTCATTGTCTTTGGCTTACAAGCATTCGCCTCGAAGTTTTCATTAGGTCGAACGGGAGCAGTATTGGTCCGGCATTCGCTCTAGGGCGGGGGTAAACCAGTAAAAACCCACGCAATAAATAAGTAAATAACCTACAATAACAACGGTGTACAAAAATTATGAGAATAGATAGAATTTGTGAAAAAAAAACATTACAATTAAACATCGTGACTTTCGATTCGGTTAAATCCAAAAGAAGTTTATTCGCCACAAATTGCAGTACAGAGAATAATAAATGAATAAATTTAACAAAACAACAACAATAACAAAAGAGATAACATCGGCTGTAGGCGGCAGGGTGTATATAGTGTTTTTTGGTAGTAAAACATTTATAAACTGTTCTTCCTCCAGGAAAGGTTTAGGCCCGACATTAACCCTTGGATGGCTGGAAACCCGTAAAAACCGCTGTCTGGTTATCAATAAATAAATAACGAAATAAACAATGGAGAAGAAATATAAAACGGAACGTTAAAACATAAATGGAATATCGTAAATAAATTTATTTAAGATGTTCTTTGGTTTCGCAACTTTGGAAAGCTGATACTATAAACATATAGTAAATAGTAAAACTGATTTCTGGCTGGTACACGTACCCTTAGCCTTGGGTCAGGTGACTTCTGATCGATTGGTTGCTCCCCGTCTTTTGCTGGCCTCATGGATTCTCCTCCGGAAAGGTTCCCAGGAATTTTCGAGGGAGTACATGGAGTTTCGGTTGTTGTTACTTTTTGAATTGACAGTCACGACATTCTGCCCTGACGACGACTCGAATACGTCGGCAGAAATGCATAATTTGACCCGGTGGAGTATCCGAATCGGCTTCACATCTACAGCATATCAGATCTTTCTACCTTCCTTCACATCTCAACACACTCGTCGTACTTTTTTTCTGCCTTCTCCGAATCTCCGCCACCAACTTTCATTCCTGTCTCATCATCCCCAACACTTCCTTTCCCGACGCCTGAAACATAAAGGCTTCTATCTTGCACACATCTACCTTCGCGTGGGCTTTATTTCTCCTCCTCTCTTCTACTCATTAGATTCCATTCAACGCCATTTTTTTGCAGGTGAATCACGGTGGCCCGTTGGCCTCGCAACCCCATGCCAACAGAAATTCGAGTCCAGAAGTTCACCTCACCATTTCTCATCATTTGAAATGCGTTCAAACTTAAATTATTTTTAAGAAATATACATGAATTCGCTAGGCTAGGCTAGATTTTGGTGATGTCATTGGTTTTAGGAGTTCAATTTTGTTCTTCCAAGAAGTCCCGTCTAACTTAGGATGGCCCAATTAGTATGCTAGCTCTTTAGCCAGACTTACAAGTCCATTATATGCATACTCAATATCTTGGAATTCCTATGCAAGATTAAAAAAATATTCTTTCTTAAGTATATCTGTAATTTTAATGAGTAATTAGACGATATAAATTAAACAAACGTAATTTTTAAATGAAAAAGGCCATTTCGAGACCCTGTAAACAGTGTAAGCTACGGCAGAGAAGACGAAATTACTTTAGAGTACCGATAGCGTCGATAGTACCACGTAGTAGCGTCGATGGGTAGTACTGCAGTATCATTTTCTTTTTTCATTTGTTTTTGAAATTGCTTTCTTTCTCGTTCCGCTCCAACGATAACGGGGCACCGTTTTCGATAAGCCTTGAAGTCAAGATGGCGGATGAAGTGTTGCATGAACGTGTTTGGGAAAATTTCATTGCTGAAAGTGAGTAACAAGGTTACCTCGGGAAATTTAAATCAATTTGTTGAGGTAAGTGAAAGTGTCGTGAATTATGTTTTGATGTCGGTGTCTTAAAATATTTTTATCTTACCTTCGTTTTTAGCATGTGGAAAATGCTGGGTGAAATTCCTTCCCCGCGAGTGAAATGTACCTATGTTAGGATTGGTCGGTATTCTTATAGTAAATTTGGTATTCCGGAACAGCCTTGCATAGTATTTACATGTGTGTGCCGTATTGTGACCTTACGTTATGTTGCCTTGTGAGAACTCGTTAACTACGTAGTAGTAAGTGAAGTTAGTTTCACGCGATACTTGATCAAGCACAAGTTTGAGGATACTCGCTATAAAATAGCTTTACACTATCATATGATATAGAACCACCATTCAGGCCAACAAGCATTATCGCTATCATGCTGGCTGAACAACTTGATTTCATAACCGAAGCGAGTTAGAATTGCTAGTTACATGCTCGCTCCCAGTAGAACCTTCTAGACTTCGCTCTATCATGTTATGTAATACAGCCTGTATGCGTTAATTTTTTAATCTGTATCACGTGTGGCTATAAGTAATTTTTAAGCCGTGAAATAAAAATTAAATGTGATCCCTTCTCTGCCAGAATCGCGATCTACATCAACGAAATACCGTGCAAGCTACCACTAGGGTGTGTGGCACGGGGTGATTCAACACCAGGCATGCAGCACTCGTCCCAGCACAAATTGGGTCCTCGCACGTTCCCCTGGCCAATAGGCGCAAACCAAAAAGCAGTAAGGAGAACAGTGCGCAGTCAAACTAGAAACTGGGAGTGCTACGTACGTTTATGATTCCAGAATTTCAACACCTTATTCGTAGCTCGGAGTGTAACGTCATTATTGGCACAGAAAGTTCGCTGGTGGACGATATTTCTGATAGTGAAATTTTTCCAAAGGAAAAGGTAGGTCCAACCGAACCAAAGGCTGAGTATTTATAGCTGTAAAGAAAACCACTGTCAGCCAAGCGGAAATCGTCCCAGATACCAGCCTAGAATCTGTATGGTGCTCTATTAGATGCCCTAAATCAAAAACAATATTCGTGTGCGCATACTAGAGGCCACCTAACACCGACGTCACCTCAATTTTAGAGCTCGAAGCACAAATAAAGAACATCACATCCAGGAACACTGAAAGAAATTTAATCATAGGTGGAGATTTCAATACGCCCCCCAGCTAGCACAGGATAGACCGCATCCCTAAATACGAGGATAGTCCACATATATACCGTGGATAAGCCTATCCCGGCGCAGAGATAAAGTATGACGAATCCACTCCGTATTTGAGGCGAAATAAGAGATGAATTTCCGCATTTTCAGGGATATGCTTATCCTTACGTCGTTTTGACCAATACGGGCGGCGGACAACGATCGCAGCGCCATCGGGTGAGAAACTAAAGAACTGTGTGAATAACACAACTACACGCACGTACCTAGCGGCTTTTCATATTATCTACTGGAAATCAAAGGCGACAAACCAATAATTGTGGAAATCAGCCCAAATCTAGGCGCAAACAACATTCTTCCGAAATTCTTCCCGTGCTTCTGCAAGTTCTGGCGGCTTCAGGGGGGTTATCGCGTAAATTCGGATTAGACGCTCGGATTCGTTTCATATTTGGATTCGGATCGACGAAAGTATCCGAGAACGCTGTTCCGAGCGTATTTTGTAAGCACCTTCGAATTGCCTTTGGGACATGAGCGCGCGATCGGATAATCTTCCGAAAGGAAATGTGGCAACGTTGGAAACAGTTGAACTTCGAAATGCAAGTAACCCATCGCTGAGGTAAACACCGAGGAAATGGAAGAGGTACGGAAAGGTAAGTGATGTCAGCTGTTATTATTATGTATTGTGGAATTACAGTTGAAGATAAATAGATGTTTCCAATGTTGTAATATGTTATTTGCACGCAATTCACTGTCATAGGAAATCAATAAATATCGTCTTGGAATAACACATCCGTACCTATTGATATTTTTGTTTAAGACTAATTGGATTCGGAATCCCAGAGAACTTGATTTCGATGATATGTCTAACGATAATGAGTGACACGAAGTAGTTTTAGTGTAATAAGTTTGTATTTACGTAGAAGAATTAAACTCGTTGATATTAAGAAATGAAAATTCACGTATACGATTCATTGTGTTAAAGGCACCCGTCACTAATTCATGTGTTATCTATAATCATGTTGCTCACATAAAACGAATAAGTGCTAAAATGTGTTCTCATTAAATGATCCAGCAGGTAGTAGAGTAAGTTAAATAGAATGGGTGCAGTGTCGGTTCTTTAATCGGAATGTCTAACCTACTATTTTACATTTTGTATTATTTAATAAGTGCAAATCATCTTTTCTTGCATTCATTATTTCAATTAGTAGACAGAGGGAAACTGAAGACGATGTATCTGTTGTTTTATTATTGTTTCAATCACAATGTATAACTGCACATAGATGCGATATTTCGACTATCCTTTGATTTGCCCTAGATAACTGTTCTATTGTCAGTGTTAGCAGACAGTAAATTGTTTGTCACCGAGAGTAATACCCAGAATTAGTTCACTCACAACGCTATTAATCTGCTGTAGGGCATACCCTCAGAGTCGAACGTTTGAGGCTAACGCTATGGTAGTAATCTTCTCGTTGGGTTTGCAATAATTTATCTTTTTGGCATTGGTGAAAATGTTTTAATTTGGAAAAGGAGACAATTACCATTATGCACCCCAACTAAAAGCATAGCGGTTACAGTATATACTAAATAGAGACAATGTAACTGTATCAATCAAGTATTTTATTAATGTAAACATTTAATGCCTCAATTTTTTAAGTAATGTCATTGTTTATTATCTCACAACAGATGGACTTAAAACGTGCATAGTTTTATTAAAATACCTTCAATTATGATAATACATATGTGATGATAATCCAGCATAAGGATATAATTAAGTTGATTTTTATTATATATTATGCTGGAAATTTGTGGTTGACCCCAAATTTCTTTGGTGTTGATACAGCGGCCTCATATATATATTAAATCTTTGTATGTAAACAATATTCATCTCATATTACCATTTGCATTGTAAATACTTTGTCTTGAGGCATTAACATATAGAAATGGAAATTTCATTTGAGTCGTCTAAGATATTTATGAGGAATTGGTGGAAACATATTTTGATTTCTCATTTGGTCTATTTATATTAGATTCTAATAAAACAATAAGCTTAATGGGTGCATTAATCGGTTGTTGCTCTTTACAGTGCTGGCAAGATTGGAAGTCAGAGGTGAAGGGGAAAGGCCAGAGGATAAGGAGGCATGGGGCAGGGACTGGTGGTGGGCCTCCACTCAAGATCCCTGTCCTCAATTGCCTAGAGGAGAGGGTTTTAAGTTTAATGGGGGCAACAGCCTATATTGGCAATCTGGATGTGGAAGACCCCTTGAAGGTGTGTCAAAATACACGGTAAACACAATGAAAATTAGTGATATACTGGAAATTTTTTAAATACATAAATGTTAATTTATTTCATTGGACTGTGAACAACCATTATTCTTTTCACTGCATTACCAATATAAGTGTTAATTTATTGTATGATCCAAATGATTTTCGTTAACTGAGTAGGGAATACATTTTTTTAACATTTATCTTTTTAAATCATAGACACGTGTGGACTAGTGTGTTGTTAGTTGTACTTAGCCACATTAAGATCTAACATGAATGTGAGATGAGATTAAAGGAATAGTCTATGGTTTTTTATTTAAATTTAGGAATGAAGTTCACATTCGTATAGGTTTTTTTAAGTTTAAGGGTTGGTCTTAAGCATTATTTTTTGGGTGTAAATACAACAAGCTCTCATTGATTTAAATCTCAATGGGTTGTAATTGGATTATTTTGGTCTGGTATTTGACATGGATTGTGGTAGATTGAAAATTATTAACATATGGAATATACTCTTGTACATGATTGATGCAGATCGATATGGAGGCAGTGCCTGAGATTGTTGTGGAGGACAACTACCCCTCCACTTCCCATTCCTCCTCCTCTGTCTTGCCTCACCCTTCCTCTCTTGTCTCCCCTCCCCCTTCAGCTCCTATCACCCCTCCCCCTTACATTACCATATTCATAGTTAAAATTAATTTTCTCCATCTACTTTTCTCTGTTTTATATGTTCTCACTATTACTTGGAGCCCTATCCGCCTATGGAGTTCATCTGTCATACAACTGTCCTTCAGATCCGCCAGATGACGTCCAGCTATGGGCTATATCGACTCATACCATCTTTATCCCCATGTACTGGTGGCTGCTGTTGTCAACCACCAGGGATATTTATCGACTTCCCAGTCTAGATCCGCCGTGTTCTGTATTAGCAGGGCCACCTCGTGCAGGACGTGGGTCATCATCACGCTGCAGTGTTGTCACTCACTCATCAACACTGCATCACGGACGGTCTTGAGTTAGCATCCTCAAGGTGGCTTGGTGGCCGTTACCTCTCAGCTAAACCCCTAGTGGTGTGTGGGCTGTATTACATACTTAAAATATAATCCCACCATGTCACCTTGACCCCCATTCACTCACATCCACACATTAACTCACATCCACACAATAATACACAAACACATTTTCTCACATCCACCCATTGATACACAAACACATTCACTCACATCCACACATGAATTAAAACACATTTTCTCCAAACCAAACATGAATACACAAGCACATTAAATCAAATTCAAACATGAATACACAAAAACATTCATGCACATCTACATAAATACATATACCATCTGCCAACCATGAGGTGTTATGGTTGCAGGTGGATAACAAGTCTATGTCTCACTGCCCTAGCCTCATCAAGCTGTGCCATTCTAGGTCTCTGTTCTCCCGGCATTTCATCTGCTGGCATGTGACCAACAACATCCCCTCCCCTTGTGCTTATATTCACATACACACAAAACATACATTCATCTCACTGTCATTAAATTCAACAACTCATGCTCCTTTACATGTACTGCTCTTAAATTCCAAGTACCGATACTCCAGTTTGTATTGCTTGTTCCCTATCTTGATGAGCCAACCTTATTCAGCTTCCTCCACCCATAAAGCCTTTGTCCGTCCAATATAACTTTGTGACATTTATGAGTAAGTTTAGAGTATGCAAGGTTACCAGCCTATGCAGAACCCGCTCCACGTGCAGCTTTGCCTGCTAACTCTTACGTCGCTGTAAAATTCAGTTTTGGCAAATTTACGCCAGTATACCAAAAGAGAAAACAAAACATCGTAATACCCTAGGCGTACTTTAACTATTCGACTTGAGCTACGATCCATTCTGAAAGGACTACCTTGATAGCCAACGTACTGTTACCCACGACCCACCACTAGGAGGTATATGCGATGTACTGACACATTAGGTTGAACTTATGTTTTCTATTTTGAAAATTAGTCATAACTTTACTGTAACTCACAATCATAACATTGAGAGAATGATAATGCTTCCTATTGAGGTACACATGCTCCTCCTGTCTTGGGGCCTTAATGGCAACATGTGTCCCATCGATGTAGCCTAGTGTCCCAGGAATTTGAGAGGCCAAGTAGTTTCTGTTTTTGAAAGAAACAAGTGATAAAGTTCTAATAAAAGTATTTCTTTTTCCAGATACACCAGACAACTTCAAGGGAGAGATTAATTTAATTTTTGTTTGTTCTGTAATTTCACTTTGTATTTTGTATTTATAATAAATTATTTATGGAAAGCTAAATATTGGTGTACTTGCCTATGAATTACCCTGTTCCTTTCCTCCCTTGTTAATGGAAAAGATATCCATTTTGCCAAAACTTGTGGCAATTGGCACATGCATGAAGGGCCGCAACTCCTCTATCAGCCTTCTCGCTAAAACTTGATTCAATCTGTACAACCCTCGAAATATTTCATCAGGGATTGCAAAGGGATCAGATGCATCCCTTATCTGACGTAATCTCAATTTGTTAGCTCTAATACGGAGATTCCTCTCCCTATCCATCTCCCTCCTCCTCCTCATCAGGTTAAATACCTGAATATCATCCATTACTGGATAACGAAACGTACAATTTTAAAATACCTCACTATCAACCAAGCTTGAAACATGAAAAGGTGGACTATTAATATGGGTATTTAACAGGGATAATTATTTCTGTAACCACAGATTACTATGAATCTAGTATTTCTAAATAGACGAAGGAAGATGAAGATCCATATCATCTTTAAGTGTGTAATCAATGGGTTTTTCCTATCACAATGCTGCAAAGTAAGACGATCTTGGCCTTTGGGATGTATCGCATTCATCAATGTTGTCATTCTTTGCAATGTTTTATTTTCGTAAAACTTAGTCATTGCGGACATACATTCCTTTAAACCAACCTTTGCAATATTTGAGGATTGCGTATTTGTTTAAGGCAGTTTAGAATTAAAGCCTTTTGAAGAGGCATCCCGAGTGATTGCAATAACACGAATCCAACTTGTCCTCGAAAGCTGACGATTTGCTTCTCGATAAATGAAGGTTATCAAAAAAGCAGGGTATGGAAACAACCGGGCATCTAAGAAACTAATTAACTACCATTTATTACGGTTTTGACATAGAACGAACACCGAATTTCGCATTTCTGCTGGTCGATCGAAATATCTACCCACAACAACAGCTGACTGACAAAACACCCGGTCTATGTCACAAATTAAGCACACAATCACTAAACACTGAGGCGATTGGATACGGACATCAACTTATCCCCATCCCCAACTTTCATAATACGCTACGCAACATTTCTGCGGCACGGCGTTACTGCTTGCGTTGCTCCATAACAAGGCGCAAACTATATAAAAGCAGGGGGGCCAACGTAATACACATATTACATTAAAACCTGTTTTTAAACCATTTATAATGAAAAAAATTGCTATTTTCTATTAAAAAATTATAAACCACACATGAAACAACAAAAAAACATAAGAAACGCTAATAACACAGAATGATTTCTTAATTCGGGAAACATATTTAAGATGCGTTGCACTCTGAGTCATTTTGGGATACGCATATCATTTGTAAACCTATTTTTCTACTATTCAACGGCCAAAACTTAACTATTTTCTTTATTTAAATAAAAAAAAATACCATAAAAAATAGCTTAGCAAAGGTGAGACCAATTCCACGGACCGTTTTCTAAATTAGGGAAACTAATTTAAGATGCGTTGCACTCGGAGTCATTTTGGGATACGCATACCATATGTAAACCTATTTTCTACAACTCAACGGACAAAACTGAACTATTTTCTTTATTTAAAAGAAAAACAAAACCATAAACAATAACTTAGCAAAGGTGAGACCAATTCCATGGACCGTTTTCTAAATTCGGGAAACTAATTATTGATGCACTGCATTCCGAGCCATTTTGGGATACGCATATCATATGTAAACGTATTTTTCTACAACTCGTCGGCGGAAATTGAACTTTTTTCTTTGTTTAAATAAATCACTATGCTGTAAACAATATTTTAGCATAGGTGAGACCAATTCCACAGACCGATTTCTAAATTCGGGAAACTAATTTAGGATGCCCTTCACTAACAGCCATTTTGGGATACGCATATCATATGTAAACCTATTTTTCTTCAACTCATCAGAGGAATCTGAACATTTTTCTTTGTTTAAATGAAAGACCATACATAAAACAATAACTAAGCATAGGTGAGACCAATTCCACGGAATGTTTTCTAAATTCGGGAAACTAATTTATGATGCACTGCACTCGGAGCCATTTTGGGATACGCCTACAACATATGTAAACGTATTTTTCTAACACTCGTCGGCGGAAATTGAACTTTTTCTTTGTTTAAATATAATAATATGCTTAAAGCAATATTTTCGCATTGGTGAGACCAATTCCAAGGACCGATTTCTAAATTCGGGAAACTAATTTATGATGCACTGCACTCGGAGCCATTTGGGGATACGCTTTTTTCTACTACTCATCGGCCAAAACTAAACTTTTTTCTTTCATTAAATGAAAGTTCATACATCAAGCAGTAATTCAGTATAGGTGAGACCAATTCCACGGACCGTTTTCTAAATTCGGGAAACTCATTTAGGATGCCCTTCACTACCAGCCATTTTGGGATACGCATATCATATGTAAACCTATTTTTCTTCAACTCATCGGAGGAATCTGAACATTTTTCTTTGTTTAAATGAAAGACCATACATAAAACAATAACTAAGCATAGGTGAGACCAATTCCACGGAATGTTTTCTTAATTCGGGAAACTAATTTATGATGCACTGCACTCGGAGCCATTTTGGGATACGCCTACAACATATGTAAACGTATTTTTATACAACTCGTCGGCGGAAATTGAACTTTTTTCTTTGTTTAAATTAAATACTATGCTTTAAACAATGTTTATGCATAGGTGAGACCAATTCCAAGGACCGATTTCTAAATTCGGGAAACTAATTTATGATGCACTGCACTCGGAGCCATTTGGGGATACGCATTTTTCTAATACTCATCGGCCAAAACTAAACTTTTTTCTTTCATAAAATGAAAGTTCATACATTAAACAGTAATTCAGTATAGGTGAGACCAATTCCACGGACCGTTTTCTAAATTCAGGATACTAATTTAGGATGCACTGCACTACCAGCCATTTTGGGATACGCATATCATATGTAAACCTATTTTTCTACAACTCGTCGGCGGAATCTGACCATTTTTCTTTGTTTAAATAAAAGACCACACATAAAACAATAAAAAAGCACATGTGAGACCAATTCCACGGAATGTTTTCTTAATTCGGGAAACTAATTTATGATGCACTGCACTACCAGCCATTTTGAGATACGCCTACAACATATGTAAACGTATTTTTCTACAACTCGTCGGCGGAAATTGAACTTTTTTCTTTGTTTAAATTGAATACTATGCTTTAAATAATGTTTATGCATAGGTCAGACCAATTCCAAGGACCGATTTCTAAATTCGGGAAACTAATTTATGATGCACTGCACTCGGAGCCATTTGGGGATACGCATTTTTCTAATACTCATCGGCCAAAACTAAACTTTTTTCTTTCATTAAATGAAAGTTCATACATCAAGCAGTAATTCAGTATAGGTGAGACCAATTCCACGGACCGTTTTCTAAATTCGGGAAACTCATTTAGGATGCCCTTCACTACCAGCCATTTTGGGATACGCATATCATATGTAAACCTATTTTTCTTCAACTCATCGGAGGAATCTGAACATTTTTCTTTGTTTAAATGAAAGACCATACATAAAACAATAACTAAGCATAGGTGAGACCAATTCCACGGAATGTTTTCTTAATTCGGGAAACTAATTTATGATGCACTGCACTCGGAGCCATTTTGGGATACGCCTACAACATGTGTAAACGTATTTTTATACAACTCGTCGGCGGAATATGAACTTTTTTCTTTGTTTAAATTAAATACTATGCTTTAAAAAATGTTTATGCATAGGTGAGACCAATTCCAAGGACCGATTTCTAAATTCGGGAAACTAATTTATGATGCACTGCACTCGGAGCCATTTGGGGATACGCATTTTTCTAATACTCATCGGCCAAAACTAAACTTTTTTCTTTCATAAAATGAAAGTTCATACATTAAACAGTAATTCAGTATAGGTGAGACCAATTCCACGGACCGTTTTCTAAATTCTGGATACTAATTTAGGATGCACTGCACTACCAGCCATTTTGGGATACGCATATCATATGTAAACCTATTTTTCTACAACTCGTCGGCGGAATCTGACCATTTTTCTTTGTTTAAATAAAAAACCACACATAAAACAATAAAAAAGCACATGTGAGACCAATTCCACGGAATGTTTTCTTAATTCGGGAAACTAATTTATGATGCACTGCACTACCAGCCATTTTGAGATACGCCTACAACATATGTAAACGTATTTTTCTACAACTCGTCGGCGGAAATTGAACTTTTTTCTTTGTTTAAATTGAATACTATGCTTTAAATAATGTTTATGCATAGGTCAGACCAATTCCAAGGACCGATTTCTAAATTCGGGAAACTAATTTATGATGCACTGCACTCGGAGCCATTTGGGGATACGCATTTTTCTAATACTCATCGGCCAAAACTAAACTTTTTTCTTTCATAAAATGAAAGTTCATACATTAAACAGTAATTCAGTATAGGTGAGACCAATTCCACGGACCGTTTTCTAAATTCAGGATACTAATTTAGGATGCACTGCACTCGGAGCCATTTTGGGATACGCATATCATATGTAAACGTATTTTTCTACAACTCGTCGGCGGAATCTGACCATTTTTCTTTGTTTAAATGAAAGACCACACATAAAACAATAACTAAGCATAGGTGAGACCAATTCCACGGAATGTTTTCTTAATTCGGGAAACTAATTTATGATGCACTGCACTCGGAGCCATTTTGGGATACGCCTACAACATATATAAACGTATTTTTCTACAACTCGTCGGCGGAAATTGAACTTTTTTCTTTGTTTAAATTAAATACTATGCTTTAAACAATGTTTATGCATAGGTGAGACCAATTCCAAGGACCGATTTCTAAATTCGGGAAACTAATTTATGATGCACTGCACTCGGAGCCATTTGGGGATACGCATTTTTCTAATACTCATCGGCCAAAACTAAACTTTTTTCTTTCATAAAATGAAAGTTCATACATTAAACAGTAATTCAGTATAGGTGAGACCAATTCCACGGACCGTTTTCTAAATTCAGGATACTAATTTAGGATGCACTGCACTCGGAGCCATTTTGGGATACGCATATCATATGTAAACGTATTTTTCTACAACTCGTCGGCGGAATCTGACCATTTTTCTTTGTTTAAATGAAAGACCACACATAAAACAATAAAAAAGCACATGTGAGACCAATTCCACGGAATGTTTTCTTAATTCGGGAAACTAATTTATGATGCACTGCACTCGGAGCCATTTTGGGATACGCCTACAACATATGTAAACGTATTTTTCTACAACTCGTCGGCGGAAATTGAACTTTTTTCTTTGTTTAAATTAAATACTATGCTTTAAACAATGTTTATGCATAGGTGAGACCAATTCCAAGGACCGATTTCTAAATTCGGGAAACTAATTTATGATGCACTGCACTCGGAGCCATTTGGGGATACGCATTTTTCTAATACTCATCGGCCAAAACTAAACTTTTTTCTTTCATAAAATGAAAGTTCATATATTAAACAGTAATTCAGTATAGGTGAGACCAATTCCACGGACCGTTTTCTAAATTCAGGATACTAATTTAGGATGCACTGCACTCGGAGCCATTTTGGGATACGCATATCATATGTAAACGTATTTTTCTACAACTCGTCGGCGGAATCTGACCATTTTTCTTTGTTTAAATGAAAGACCACACATAAAACAATAAAAAAGCACATGTGAGACCAATTCCACGGAATGTTTTCTTAATTCGGGAAACTAATTTATGATGCACTGCACTCGGAGCCATTTTGGGATACGCCTACAACATATGTAAACGTATTTTTCTACAACTCGTCGGCGGAAATTGAACTTTTTTCTTTGTTTAAATTAAATACTATGCTTTAAACAATGTTTATGCATAGGTGAGACCAATTCCAAGGACCGATTTCTAAATTCGGGAAACTAATTTATGATGCACTGCACTCGGAGCCATTTGGGGATACGCATTTTTCTAATACTCATCGGCCAAAACTAAACTTTTTTCTTTCATAAAATGAAAGTTCATACATTAAATAGTAATTCAGTATAGGTGAGACCAATTCCACGGACCGTTTTCTAAATTCAGGATACTAATTTAGGATGCACTGCACTCGGAGCCATTTTGGGATACGCATATCATATGTAAACGTATTTTTCTACAACTCGTCGGCGGAATCTGACCATTTTTCTTTGTTTAAATGAAAGACCACACATAAAACAATAAAAAAGCACATGTGAGACCAATTCCACGGAATGTTTTCTTAATTCGGGAAACTAATTTATGATGCACTGCACTACCAGCCATTTTGAGATACGCCTACAAAATATGTAAACGTATTTTTATACAACTCGTCGGCGGAATATGGACTTTTTTCTTTGTTTAAATTAAATACTATGCTTTAAACAATGTTTATGCATAGGTGAGACCAATTCCAAGGACCGATTTCTAAATTCGGGAAACTAATTTATGATGCACTGCACTCGGAGCCATTTGGGGATACGCATTTTTCTAATACTCATTGGCCAAAACTAAACTTTTTTCTTTCATAAAATGAAAGTTCATACATTAAACAGTAATTCAGTATAGGTGAGACCAATTCCACGGACCGTTTTCTAAATTCTGGATACTAATTTAGGATGCACTGCACTCGGAGCCATTTTGGGATACGCATATCATATGTAAACGTATTTTTCTACAACTCGTCGGCGGAATCTGACCATTTTTCTTTGTTTAAATGAAAGACCACACATAAAACAATAAAAAAGCACATGTGAGACCAATTCCACGGAATGTTTTCTTAATTCGGGAAACTAATTTATGATGCACTGCACTACCAGCCATTTTGAGATACGCCTACAACATATGTAAACGTATTTTTCTACAACTCGTCGGCGGAAATTGAACTTTTTTCTTTGTTTAAATTGAATACTATGCTTTAAATAATGTTTATGCATAGGTCAGACCAATTCCAAGGACCGATTTCTAAATTCGGGAAACTAATTTATGATGCACTGCACTCGGAGCCATTTGGGGATACGCATTTTTCTAATACTCATCGGCCAAAACTAAACTTTTTTCTTTCATAAAATGAAAGTTCATACATTAAACAGTAATTCAGTATAGGTGAGACCAATTCCACGGACCGTTTTCTAAATTCAGGATACTAATTTAGGATGCACTGCACTCGGAGCCATTTTGGGATACGCATATCATATGTAAACGTATTTTTCTACAACTCGTCGGCGGAATCTGACCATTTTTCTTTGTTTAAATGAAAGACCACACATAAAACAATAACTAAGCATAGGTGAGACCAATTCCACGGAATGTTTTCTTAATTCGGGAAACTAATTTATGATGCACTGCACTCGGAGCCATTTTGGGATACGCATATCATATGTAAACGTATTTTTCTACAACTCGTCGGCGGAATCTGACCATTTTTCTTTGTTTAAATGAAAGACCACACATAAAACAATAAAAAAGCACATGTGAGACCAATTCCACGGAATGTTTTCTTAATTCGGGAAACTAATTTATGATGCACTGCACTCGGAGCCATTTTGGGATACGCCTACAACATATGTAAACGTATTTTTCTACAACTCGTCGGCGGAAATTGAACTTTTTTCTTTGTTTAAATTAAATACTATGCTTTAAACAATGTTTATGCATAGGTGAGACCAATTCCAAGGACCGATTTCTAAATTCGGGAAACTAATTTATGATGCACTGCACTCGGAGCCATTTGGGGATACGCATTTTTCTAATACTCATCGGCCAAAACTAAACTTTTTTCTTTCATAAAATGAAAGTTCATACATTAAATAGTAATTCAGTATAGGTGAGACCAATTCCACGGACCGTTTTCTAAATTCAGGATACTAATTTAGGATGCACTGCACTCGGAGCCATTTTGGGATACGCATATCATATGTAAACGTATTTTTCTACAACTCGTCGGCGGAATCTGACCATTTTTCTTTGTTTAAATGAAAGACCACACATAAAACAATAAAAAAGCACATGTGAGACCAATTCCACGGAATGTTTTCTTAATTCGGGAAACTAATTTATGATGCACTGCACTACCAGCCATTTTGAGATACGCCTACAAAATATGTAAACGTATTTTTATACAACTCGTCGGCGGAATATGGACTTTTTTCTTTGTTTAAATTAAATACTATGCTTTAAACAATGTTTATGCATAGGTGAGACCAATTCCAAGGACCGATTTCTAAATTCGGGAAACTAATTTATGATGCACTGCACTCGGAGCCATTTGGGGATACGCATTTTTCTAATACTCATTGGCCAAAACTAAACTTTTTTCTTTCATAAAATGAAAGTTCATACATTAAACAGTAATTCAGTATAGGTGAGACCAATTCCACGGACCGTTTTCTAAATTCTGGATACTAATTTAGGATGCACTGCACTCGGAGCCATTTTGGGATACGCATATCATATGTAAACCTATTTTTCTACAACTTATTGGCGGAATCTGAACATTTTTCCTTGTTTAAATGAAAAAAAATGCTTTAAACAATATTTTACCATAGGTGAGACCAATTCCACGGACCGATTTCTAAATTCGGGATACTAATTTAGGATGCACTGCACTCGGAACCATTTTGCGATACGCATATCATATGCAAACCTATTTTTCTACAACTCGTCGGCGGAAATCGAACTTTTTTGTTTGTTTAAATAAATCACTACGCTTTAAACAATATTTTAGCACAGGTGAGACCAATTCCACGGACCGTTTTCTAAATTCGGGAAACTAATTTATGATGAACTGCACTCGGAGCGATTTTGGGATACGCCTACAACATGTGTAAACCTTCTTGTCTGCAAATTTTGTTATATTACTCAAGGTTTATTATAATTTTGATAAAGTACTTACTGTTTTTAATGTCCATAATACCTTGTCCTTGTATTTACACTTCTCTTCATCCTGGAGTTTATGCGACGCTTTCGACATTCCTGTTATGTTTGTGGCATTCCTAATCCTTCTAGGCGTCCTGCTCCTGTGTGGTGTTTACCTTCGCCTTTTTTGCATATTATACATGGAATTACGACGTCGATGTGAAATTCTGTGGCATCACTGTAAGACTCCTCTTTTGGAGTTCAAATTCCATACCTTTTTGAAGTGGAGAACATCAAATTAAGGTGGATTATAACGGAAAAGCACGACTGAAATAAATGTTAATATGGAAGTATATTATTTTACACTGTTCAATGAATTACATAAAATATGTTTCAGGTGAGGAGGAAAGATTCCAATGTGATGCCTTGGGCAAGGAATGAGGTAATGGTAATACGCAGTAATGGTGCATGCAATGTTAAAAATAAGGAGACGAAGACTTACTTTTTCACAGTCCGGGAATATGTCGCTGATTTTTCCACGTCACCAAGGAGGTAATCAGCAAGACGCGTTTCTCTTTTTTTAGGGAATTACCCTTACGGAAAAGAGATCCCCTGTAGGCCTATATGAAACCGTTATTAGTTGATTCCCACTTTCGTAGGAATGAACTCCCGTTGCAAAAATTGCACGCTTCGTGCATTCCCAATGCTAATCTACCCTCCCCGGGGTGCTCCAGTCGGAGTCAGGTACACCCCCTTTAAGTTCCCGCAGCTGCATATTTTAAGGAGTGTCGACGTTGTTAATACGCACGCGTAATGTTTTAATATGCCAATTTAAAATTCTTTCCGTGCAACGATCTTCAGTAAACATACGACGGATGTTATTTAAGTGAATGGCTCTGCATTAGACGTTTTCAGCGTACATTTCTATTCCTATGCTAGCAAAATGGTTCCTTTCCTCCCTATGACATACTCTACAGGCTAATATAATATTGTATGTAATTTTACGGTTATCTGTCTCCGGCTGCTGCTAAAAAAATGGATTGGGGTTTTCACTCATGTAATCCACCCACATTCGAGACGTGACCTCCACCGCCTTTTACACAGCTATACATTACCTGTGATCGAAATGGATGGATAGCAAGATTTTATAAATTGCTACATACCTATGCTACATAACTACTTTTTTAACGTGAATCTATTTCTCTTCCTTATCCAACCATTTACCGCATAACTTGCAAACCCACGACGCTTTTTCGAAATCTGTCAGCAACTTTCTACTGTCTACGCAATTAAGATGAAACCACCTGGTACAGGCATCGCAAGCTACCCAGTCCTGTTTATCTGTATCGCTTATCCTGTCACATAGAGGACAAATCTCATCAACCTTAGTGGCAGCCTTCAACAACGTTCCTCTAATGTCCTTGCGGTATTCGTCCGCATCTATCTCTTCGTCAGTTTCCAAATCGTTAACAAGTTGATTGATGAAAAAACAGACGTGGACTCCACAGTTATACCCATCCCTTTGCTTCTTACGAGGTGTCTGAACTTGTTTCCACCCCCTTTCACTAATACTATTCCCACTGCACTCATTTAATTTACTAACGAGAGATAGGAATCGTTCCGAACTTTTCTGTAAGGTGACATTGGTGTTCCCCAGAGGATCAAAGTACGCTACTGTCAAATCTTTAAAATTAATAGAGTAAAGGCACCAATGATCTTCCCCACTGTTGTACGGCATTAAAACTTTACATCCTTTAGATATCTGTGTCTTGAAGGGTTCATACGTTTTTAATTTTAGATTTAACGCGTAAGTTGACAATTCGCACGAGATGTATACGATATCATTTTCCTTATTCAATAACACAACTTCAGCAAAAGCATCAATAACGAAATTAGGTAACCAACTCTCTCGGTAAAGTTTAATGAAATCTTCTAAGTATAACCTTGTTGACTCCCCTATGTAACCTATCACGAATGTTTTGTATGGGTTTCGAGTTACGTCGTAGTAACTGTCCATGGAAACTAATCCGTTATCGTAGAATTGAAATTGCTCACCTGTCATGAAAAATTTCGTCCCTTTAGTCAACCATTTCGTGGAATACTTTCTATCTCGCTCTACCTGTTTCGTGCCTTCCCCGTTTTTGGAAGTGGTCCCTAGATGTTCATAACCTCTAGTGGAGCTAGTGTCATCCTCGCCACCCGCTACCTTCCCATCTAATGATATGACCTCACATTCCCCTTCCTTTCGTATAGGATAAGATATTACCCCTTCCGGTCTAAAAGAATCTCCCTTACGTTTGCCTGCTCTCTTTCTTTTCTTTCCCCACTTTTCCTCAGCCTCCAAGTCCTGCAATTTGTCACGCCTCCTACGCCTCACTTGCTTCTTAGGAATTTGTAAATGGAATTCCTTTACTTTCGATAGAACAACAGGCCTAACTGATCTAAGAAATCTTCCGGGACGCAAATGCGAATCGTGTTCTAAAATATTGTTCTTTACTGTCCCAAACCAATTTTCCACAGGGGAGTTACTGTATCGCGGTCCAAAATCAGTTTTACAATGCTTTCCCTTTACAATATTAGTCCACAAAGGGAGGAAAGGAACGTATCGCCTAAGAAAAATTTGTAGGAAATTTTCGCCACGGAATTCATTTAGCTCCCCAATTGAGTCTACGGCGGCAGATTTGCATATATAGAGAAACTTCTGATAAAAAGGGCTACTCAGGTACAGTTTCGTATCGGTGACCTCGGAAAAAACGAAGTCATTTCTATCGCACACTACCCCTATCTCCCCTTTCACAATTTTCCGCAATGCTAGCAGTGCTTCGGTTACAGCCGACCCTCTTCGTTCCGATTTCAACACCGTCGACATATTCCTAAATATTTCTTCCAACACTTTCACCGAGTTGCACGAGATCATAAAACCTACCACTACTTTCACAAAGTTACGCACTTTCTTATTACTATATTCTTTGGCGAGCGCTTTAGCTACTAAATGAAGGAAGTGAGCGCAGCAGATAATTATAGGGGTTTCTATGCATGCGGTGGATGAGCCATAAACGAAATCGAAAGCGATTTGTAAGTATTGGGACAGGGTATTGACAGAGGACCAATTAGAAACTGAGGCATTAATCAACGCAAAGCTAAAATCGCAAACAACCGCATCGAAAAATGGTAATTTCAAACGTCCCTCACTCAAAGCAAAGTGCTTAAACCTAGTCAAAAAACATGAAATATTAGCTGCGTCATGGGAATCTGTTATTAGTTCCATTACGGGGAAAATATCATTACCAACATTTATCACTCCCGCGTAGTAAAGGACGCGTTTCGAAAAAGCAGGATGATTTTTAACAACTGACCCGGTAGCGTCGAAATACAAAATTGGTCTATGTTCCCTATGCGCATTGGCTAGAACTTTAATCTGAGAGATAGTGTAACAGCTAACGCTAAGAGGAATTTCTACCCGTTGGATGTACGTCTCTCCGACCTCACGATCTTCGAAAAACATTAGCATGACATCTTCCACAAAGTCTTTGCTTAAGTCCTCCGAGGCTTTAGCTTCGCATCGCGCCTGCCTTAAAGCACCCAAGGAATGTATTCCTGGGATATGTCCCTTTTTAACGGCTTCTTCATCTGCTTCGTTTACACTTCTACTACGGAACACCAAAGGTTTCTCCTTCATCAAAATATTTTTAGCACCCTCTCTATCGGAACCGGAAAGAGGCCTACACAGTTTCAAATTATCATGCCTTTCTTCCCCCCTACTGTACACCGACACTGACACTTGACTATTTCCTAGGGACTTCGGATTTACTATCAAAGAAAACTTCTTGCATTGCCGATGTTTACAATAACCGCGCACGTTGATACTTTCATCCTTTCTCAAGTAATGTCCGCGAATTATAAGTGCGCAAGCCGGATTTACCTGGAAAAATTTTCTGCTGATTAAGTTCGTCCACTTCCCTCTAACAAGCGCTCCCCCTTGAAATATCTCCTGCCATTCCTGCTTCGTAAGTTCAAAATGTCCCTCCATTACTCCCAGACCTGTCTCCTTAACAACATATTGTCCATCATCTCCTTCCCCAACCTCTATAAGTTCCCCCTGTGGATTCAGTTCTACTGGTGCTACATTTACCGCGGAAGGTAATTCAAGGAATTCCGTGGACACCGGTGTAGAAGACGTTAGCACATTCCGCAAACGCAAACAAGTATTCTCGTCCGCCTTTCGCAATTTAACCTGCTTAAGGTTTCCCGTGGGGATACTATCGGAATGACTAGGCAAATTACTATTACCCTGCGACCTTCGCCTACATTCTTTCTTAAACAATGATCGAAAAACCTTCCTTCGACAGAAGTCGTACAAAGCGCGCCGTTTTTGAAGGTCATTCCCCCCCAGTAACTCCTTAGCGGCATCCCCAAAAACACTTTTGTCACTACATCCCGTAGACCGAATGGTGCATTCATCGTAGCCCCTCGATAAGAAAAATGTACTGAGAACTTTGGGATCTATCTCGTAATTCCTTTTACGCATGGCTAACACAGCGCACCTAGTGTGCGAACAGTAACGGTATTTGTTTTAAACAATGACAAAAGAAAATACTCACAGCTGTAGTAGACTGCCGTATGCGGCGTCTTAGAAGTTATAGCAAATTCTGTTGTCGCACAAGCAAAGGGTTTGGTCACCAGAGGTGAATTGAAGAAAGTCCGTTCCCGGAGAACCCCTTCCACCCCTTCACTTTCCCCCCACCCATTTCGCGCAGCTTCCAACCAATCACGGAGCGGGAGCGAGACCCCAGCGGGTATCGTATGCAAAATTCGAATGTTCACGACCCTGGCGGCCAAACGTGACAGTTGAGGTCAACCTTTCTGGTTAACGTGCGATTATGGCGGAAGGTTTAACCGGAAAATATATCGCTACTTTAGCGCTTGTTCATCGTTAAGCACAAATAAACTACAAATTTTCCCTACAAACTGCGTTGTCTGCATCTACACTTCTACATCTACAGAAAACCACGTCAGGGGTGTGTGGCAGGGGGTGAGCAATCACCAACATGCATTACACTATACCCTAAAGTTAGTGTAACTACGACCCTAAGTTATAAGGCAGCTATTATGGTCCCTTATCGTTCGTGGGAAAAATGACATCTTAAATCTATCCGTTCCGCAGCCTAGTTCCCTAATTTTACTCTCATGATCTGATCTACCGTAGTATTTCGGATTTCGTAAAATATTATCAACGTCGTCAGAGAATACACCGATTTGGAACTTACATAATAGATTGAGTATAAATTTTTATCGACGGTCTGACAGCTTTTCCCATCCCAGTTGCTTCAAAAGGTCAGTAACACTAACGAGATTATCATAACGGCCTTTAACATATCTTGCCGATCTTCGCTGCACGCGTTCTAACTCAGTTTCCAAGCCTATCTCATAAGGATCCCAAATACTGGCGGAATATTCTAAGTGGGGTCTAACGAGGGAGAAGTAGCTTATTTCCCTTACTTTATCGTCGCACTTGCCAAGTACTCTTTTAACAAATCCCAATTTACGATTAGCTTGACCGGTAATTTCTCGAATATGTTTACTCCACGATAGATCATTAGTCAGTTTTCGCCCACGACTCGTCAATTTTGATCAATATAACGCTCCAGGTTACGTATTTGTTCTTGAATATTAAAAAGGCATCTGATAATATTTCCCACAGAAAGATATCAATTGCATGAAAATGCTACGGGTTAGACGACGACGTAATTGCCTGTAGTAGCGACTTATTAACCAATCGAACGCAAATGTTTGTATTATACGACGCTATTTTTATGAATTAAAAGTCGCAATATGTGGTCAAGGCCATTTTCATAACGTCATTCCTGTAAATTACCTTCTGCAACCACTGGGATGGGAATCGCTTACATGCAAACGGTTACAATTTGGAATGTGTGTATTACGTAAGTTTCAGGCCTAATTATTCTCTGACGACGTTAATAATGTTTCGTGAAATCGGACATCGAACGTTAGATCCATATATATGCTCCCAATGGAGGGAGATCGTTAGTATCTCGCAATTAAAATGTGTGTAGTTTACACTTTTGAGGCTTAGCCTCGTGCGAAACATTAGCGGTTAACGTTTTTTTGTCTTTAGTGGCATATAACCTAGTTTCATGGCTTAGCCCAATGCATGTTGGTGATTACTCAACCCCCCACCAACACACCCCTGGGGTGGCCTGCAAGGTACTCTGCTCATGTGGATGTAGTGGAAACGTACTGTTACTCCATAATTGCCATAAGTGCGCCAATGGAATATAAGTTGGTGTATGACACTCCCTGGTGACACGCATTCGCGATTAATTTGTATGCATAATTAACCGTTGTCATGCTAATTGCAGAGTATAGTGTAACGCTTCTCTGTCTTCAGTCTGTTTGTCAGTTAGTCTTTACAGATTACATCCGCAAAGGTAAATGATCCGGAGAAATTAACCTGCACTGTTAAATGTATTTCGTTTCCGTAATGGTTAAGGCAACCATGCCATTTCAGCATTAAACAAGAAATCGTATGGTGCTCCATCACACTGTGATAATGTACCCTTATGCCAAATGCCTTCGGTGCGTAATAAGACTGTTGAAGACAGTACTGATAGGGTATAAGTGTAATCGGATAACGAAAATGAAATTGTGATGTTAGTGAAATACGACGTCGTTTATCCAAAGGTGTGTGAATGACAATGGGAAATTATTTACTTTTTGCAGGTAGAACCATATTCCTTATGCTACAATGGAGAAAAAGAGATTTAGAGTATCATATTTGCCTAGTTATTATGAATGTAGGATATAATATGCAGAGTAAGTGATTATACGTAGGTAACGGTACGTACATCTACGATGATGATGTTCGAAAAAGAAGTCGCTATTGTTTTGTACATAAAGCCTTGCCTGAAAAGTGATATCAAAGTACGACATTCAGGTATATACGTCAGGAAACGCATATATTCTGCAGTAAATTTAATAAATAAATTTAAATTTGCTTAACCGCCACGTGCTTCGAACGGGTTTTCCCAGAGAGTGGGTATTTCCTTAGTGACGTCCGGCGTTTAAGCTGGGTGGGTGGGGAGGGTGTGAGTGGTGCTTTGAGTGGGAGGTTGTAAGAAAATGAAACCGCTTGGGAAGTCCCCGTTTCCCTTTTCGTGTTGCTTACCCACAGCGGCTAATAGGCCACCCTAACCCCAAGCGGAGGTTCATGTTTAAGAGTGGAGAATGGGGGTGGGGTTTATGGCCGTGGCTGGGTCCACGCCCTTGTCTCCCCTCGGTCATGTGAGTGAGGATACCACTTAAGATGGGGTGAGTAGAGGTGCCGCCGCATGAGCATTGTTCTGATAAGCGTCCTTGCTAACGCTCTGCATGCAGAGGGAGGAAGGAGGGAAAGCGAAGTGGTGGGAGGGAAAAAGTCTCCGTGAGGTGAAGAAGAGGTTACCGTGAGAGGATTTGTAGCTAGTTGGAATGGGTGAATGGATGACGACGAAGCAACAGCGGCGTGAGAAGTGAAGTGTCATTATTTAAGGAAATTGTTCCTTGACATTGCGCGCCATTTACCTATTCCGAAGGAGTATAATCAGTTATGCGATAAATACAAGGAAGGGTAAACAGCAGCAAAGGCGGCCTTTCACAAATCATTAATAGAATGCAAAAATAAAGTTTTGGGCGAATGTTACGAGGATAACAGAAAGGCATTTCCCTCATAGGTGAGGGCGGTTCAAGGCAGGAAATCGACTGTGACGTCACTAAAGGACAATGTAGAATAACACTGAAAAGCACGGGAGATGAAGCAAATATCCTCAATACCTTGTTCAAATCCTCTGCGCAACATTATATCCAAATAACACCGCTACAATGCCTAGTCTATGTAACCACCCAATTCAGAATGTTCATATCACTAGCCGTGGTGAGGTAATTGCACTGTTGCATGTAAGTAATAATTAAAAATCCTCCAATTCAATAATGCCTTCCTTGAGATTGGTAAATCGCGGAAGTCCCCCTGGCACACACCCCTGAGGTGGCTCGCAGGGTATTTTCTCGATGTAGATGAAGTGTCACCAAAAATTAAGAGCGGCGACATGGAAGACCAGAGTAAGTATGCACCGATTTCACTTACGTCTACATCTACAAAATACGCAGCATAGCACCTCCTGGGTGTGTGGCAGGGGGTGAGTAGTCACCGACATGCATTACGCTATACCGTAAAGATAGTGTAACTACGAATAATTATGCATTAGCATAAGTCGCTAATACTTTTCACGAGACGAAGCCTCACATGCTTGGAGCAGAAGCTCATAATCTTTAAATTATAGAAAGGAATGGAGATACTTAGTAAAAATATTATAAAAATATTATTCCTTCGAAGTTTGACCACAAACAAATCTGCTATAGCCTAAATTTGTAAACTGTTTGGGAGGATGATAAACCATAAAATTATTACAAAATTAAAATGTCGTTATTAAGGATATTGGTATAATCAGAGCGTGAATCAAAGAATCGGTACTTTCCGGAAATTTTCGCCGTGTTTACCCATGAGATGTATGGTTTACGGAACTCTTATTTTGGGAAATTCAAGCAAAGATAACACTCATATCGTACGAATATCCTGATACTGTAAACATTTCCCGTCCTCTTCTTTCAAACGGGGCTTTGGACCGACATTGGCGAAGCTAAAAATTTATAAGAGAACAGAGGACAGAGCAAGCACAGACCGGTAGTTAAACACTCTGAACGCATGATCCACGAAAGTAGAACTGAAGATAACTCGAAATAACTCTTGCTGTCATGATTAAATTATAATGAGAAGTACAGGGAAAAGTTAACATTGTAACTCACGAAAAACATAGCCGCCAACTCATATGAAAACATAACATTCAGTTGCTGAACCTACAAACATAAAAAGTCCGTTACTAAATAAAACAATGAAAAAATCACTCACTTACCAACTGAATAACTAACAAAAATTAATTTGGAGATTCCCTTTACACACGAAATAAGTTAAAAATAACGGTAGAGCTCCGTTTAAAATTTGTGGTTGTAGAGCTAAACATAAGGAAGGCACTTATAATGCTCTATTTGCCAATTGTTCAAAAACCTTTAAGGTTGTTATTCCACTGCACCAGCAAGCAACTAAACGCCGCCCCTGTTGTGAGTGGGGCGCGGAGTGCGAGGAAGGGTCGACGTAATCCTCTCCCGCAAGCCGAGAAAGGGTAACTGCGGCGTACCATTAAGAAGTCCTTTATGTGTATGGTTTATGGCACCAACTGACCAATCACACCAAAGTTTATAACTTTTTATAGTGAAAAATAAATCGCACAATTACGTTCGCCTTTGTGTCGCACTATTTACACTGATGAAAATGGATTTTTAATCGCAGTCATGCGATCAGTATTAACCATTTTACGTGCTTTGATATTTAATGTATATTAAACTGGCTTGGTTTACTAATGCACGTAAAATGGTTAATATATATCATATGACTTCGTTTAAAAAACCATTTTCATCAACGTTTATAGTACAACACTAAGACGAAAACACTTGTGCGATTAATGTTTAACTTTAAGATTTAATAAACTATAGTGTGACTGGTCAGTTGGTGCCATAAACCAACCGCGGTGAAGGGTCGGACTCTGATTTCGGGTGCCTTTGTGGAGATCCTGAGGCGAGAGAGGTCCTACAAGGATATAACTTTCGCCAGCGTGGGTCGACCCAAACAGCAACTACCTGCGATGTGCCAACCACCACCCGAAATTTCTAGGCTTCGTTATATACACCTCCTACTGTGTGGGTAATGCACTTCCCTTCCCTCTTCCATCCCCTAGAAATTTCCCTCGTTGTCCATCGGTACTTGCCCTCCTACCATCTGCTTGGAAATTCCCTCGTTCTCCCTAGCCCCTCCACCATTGTGATGCGATGTTTGGCACTCTTTGTAGTTCCGTCCCATTGTCTGTTGTTTGGAGTCTCGCCCTACCCTTATACCTTGACCTCGCGATACCCCTTGCACTCCAGAGAAAACTAGAAACGAGCACGTACGTTGCTTTCCGCGAACTGCTTTCATAGTCCCTTTACCCCAATGGAAGAGCGATGGGAAGAAAAGGGAGGGAAAACCCAACAATTAGGAAGTTTGTGAGAGGAAAGAATAGAAGTGGTAGGTGAGTTGAGAATCCATATACGAAGGTATTTTGGTTAAAATATTCACATGTATGTCAAATAATATAGTTACGAGTTAATAAACGATAACAATTGCATTTCAAAAATTTGATCATTGAAATTTTACTTCAGTTATCATCTTAATGATATTTATCTGAAGTAAAGTTGCTTCGTTTATACTTAATTTTCCTCTACGGAATTACCTTCCTTTGGTTGCATTTGGGTGAACGCACCATTGTTAATTTTGCAAGTAATATGAATGGGCACACTATATGTACAACATATCCTGTAAGCCACGCCAGGGGTGTGTGGCAGAGGGTGAGTATTCATCAACATGCATTACACTATAACCTAAAGTTAGTGTAACTACGACTTATTATGAATTAGCATAAATTGCTAATGCCTTTCACTAGGCGAAGGCTCACAAGCATGCACTTTTACACTACACATGTTATCACAATGGAGAAGGTCGATTAATATATATTGATATATTGCCAACAACATATGTGCCACAGCAAATAATTAAGGCAAACACTGTTCAGATCATTGAGACCATACAGTAGTTAGCGCAAAGTTCTCTTTGCATATCATAAAAAGTTGTAAACAAAGTAGATGATTCTACATTTTGTGATAACGGATTTCAAGCATTCAAGAGTCATATAGAACATTGCCATTCGAAATAGCAGGAATCAACGTAAAGTTATATACGAAGGGCAGTTGGTAACCTATCCTTTCCATCGTCCATCCGGGGATGAGAAACATAAGTAAAGTACATTAAAAGAAGGAGGCAGTGAACCAAGATGGTACTTTGCAGGAATGACAATATCCTTAAGACGACGGAGTTGGCAACACCAAGATGAAAGAACTTCGTAGAGAATGTCCGCTGGTAATCAAAATGTAATAATTAAAATTTACAAATTATCTGAAGCCACTACCAAGGAAGCGTATCGGGATGCATTCATGACTTTAAAAAAAAATTCAGTAGAAAGGTAAGAGGATAACCCAAAATAATTATGGTCATACTTAAGGGAAGTTTAACGCAATACCTCAACAGTTATACCGCAACGAAAGGAAAGGGGCGAATTATTAACAAGCAGTTCCGATTAAGCCAATTTACTAAACTCCGAAATTCTAATGATATTCACCAAGTCATTACAGGTTACAACCATTAAGGTAAATAGTGACGCCCAGCATAAGGTACCGTCTATCGATATTGACACTTGCGGAAGAGAGAACTTGTGAAAATGTGAAGAAATCCCCAGGTCCTAAAAAAATGCATGCACACGTTTGGAGAGAAAAAAACGCGTTAAATAACACCCTCCTTGCAGTATCTATTTCGTAAATACATCAACGAACACAAAGTACCAATCGGTTGGAAAAATGGCAAATGACACCCTCATATGCAAAAGCGGTGATAAGTAACAGTCAACAAACATCTACATCTACATATTACCCTGCGAGCACCTCTACGGTGTTTGGCAGGGGGTGACAAGTCACCTAAATGCAGCATGCAAGCGGACCGCCACATGCACACCGCACGGTCATGAATATTAAGGATACTAACCAATTCCATTATTAACTAAAAACCATCATGCAGCATGCAAGAGAATCCCCACATGCACGCCACACATGTACGATGACACATAATATTCTACATGCTACTTAAGAGGGCAATCTGCCTATGAAGCTAGAACATGCAAAACATCTACATCTACATCTACAAAATACCCTGCAAGCCACCTCAGGGGTGTGTGGCAGGGGGTGAGTATTCACCAACATGCATTACACTATACACTAAAGTTAGTGTAACTACGACTAATTATGCATTAGCATAAATCGCTAATGCTTGTCATGAGGCGAAGCCTCACAAGCATGCAACACTACACTACAGATGTCATCAAAATGGAGTGACCTCAATATACATGCATTCTACAACTACACAGATGGACAGGGACTCGAGACCCATGTAGAAAACATGCTAGGCGTGCTGTTAGTATGTACTAGGTAACAGATAAGGATTCAAGTATTAGGAGTACTACAACTACTAAGAGCTACACTACCTAACGACAAACCTAGATAAAAGTCTCATGGCAGCTATTATGGTCCCTTATCGTTCGTGGGAAAAATGACATCTTAAATCTATCCGTTCTGCAGTCTAGTTCCCTAATTTTACTCTCATGATCTGCTCTACCGTAGTATGTCGGATTTCGTAAAATATTGTCAACGTCGTCAGAGAATAGACCGGTTTGGAACTTACATAATAGATTTAGTCTAAATTTTTATCGACGGTCTGAAAGCTTTTCCCATCCCAGTTGCTGCAAAAGGTCAGTAACACTAACGAGATTATCATAACGGCCTTTAACATATCTTGCCGATCTTCGCTGCACGCGTTCTAACTCAATAAAAAATCTCCACCCTTGGGAATCGATCCTGGGACTTTCGGTACGTGGGACGAACACTCTAACCACTACGCCATATTACTCTTTTAAATGCTGTAACATGCTGTAAGAAACACCATAAAACTCCGTAAACATGCTTTAAGAAATACATAAGTTAGTAAGCTACACTACCAGTCAACTAATCTATTTCTAAGTGCTTACACACCCGTTATAGTCTCTTATCGCTCGCGGAAAAAACGACATTTTTAATCTATCTGTTCTACAGTCTATCTCCCTTATTTTATTTTTATGATCTTATCTACCATAGTACGTTGGTGGTCGTAAAATATGATCAACTTCGTCGGAAAATAAACTACTCTTGAATTTATATAATAGATTTAGTCTTGTTTTCAATCTACGGTCTGACAGTGATTCTCATCCGAGTTGTTCTAAGAGGTCAGTAACACTAACAAGATTATCGTAACGGCTTTTCACGTACCTGGCTGCTCTTCTCTGTACACGTTCACTCTGTTTTTAAGACTGTTTCATGAGGATCCCAAACACTGGAAGCATCCAACCCAACCAACAAAAATGTCGCTCGTAGTAGTACTCCCTAATACTTGAATCATTATTTGTGATCTAGTGTTAGCAGCACCTCGTGCATGTTTTCTACATAAGTGTTGAGTCACTGACCATTTGTGTAGTTGCAAAATACATACATATATATATTCATGGTCCTTCTCCATTGTAATAATTTATGTAGAGTGTAAGAGTGCATGCTTGTTAGGCTTCGCCTAGCGACAAGAATTAGCAATTCATGCTAATTCATAATTAGTCGTAGTTACACTAACTTTAGGGTATAGTGTAATGCATGTTGGTGAATACACACCCCTGCCACACACCCCTTAGGTGACTCGCAGGGTATTTCGTAGATGTAAGTTTACCTACAAATTTATCCACCGTTACAAAGTAGTAACTCATTTGTAACATCCGTGATATCATAAACGTTATTATTATGAATTAAGATTAATATGGAAAACAAGAGACATATCCTTATGTAGGGTGAAGAATTATCTGCACACTTTATTCCTCCACCGCCACCAGGGTCGCATAAACCAGTTTCGTGAATCATGATCATTCCGCGGTAGAGCTTCCGCGCCGTCATTGGTTAGAAGGTGTGCGAAGTGGGTGGGGAAACGGAAAAGGGAAGGGGGATCGCCATGAGGGAAGGGAAAGGTCTTTTCGTCACTTTATCTTCGGTCACAGACTGGGACGGTTGAAGGAGTTAATCTGAGCATATCGAAGATTTGTGACAATGGAATATCCAACCATATTCGGATATACGCTCTTGGGGGATTCACATTTTGTGCGCCTGGCCGTGCTACTCCGTTACCACTTGGAAAGAGGTACGTACATCTCATGTCACTTCTTCAGCCCACTCATTCCTGTCTACCATGTCATTAATTTGTACCATTTCCTTCATTCATAGCACGCCCGGCAGCAATCGGTCTGTGTATTTCGGGGCAGAGTACTGGGGAGTTGAGGAGAGCTCTACAGAACACAGGGCGATTCTCCTCCCCAGTTATTCTGTTCATAGGTTCTAATGATTTAAGAACGGTAAGAAAGCCTGAGCATTGCCACCATTCTCAGTGCCTAACCAATTGTTGTGAAACTAATATCCTGTTTTTTTTCTCTACCTTAATGTAGAATATTATAAAATTCAAGAAATTACGGGCGAATTTCCATGCCATATTAAGAAGGTTACGGGGATTGGCGCCGAGGGTTGTCGTGCTCACAATCCTTCCGGCACCAGCCTTGTGGCATAATGAACGGTATAGGTGGCAACTGCGAGCAATTAACTGGTGGCTTCTGAAGTATGGAAGACGTAAGTTTTGACGTATAATGAGTTAATGTTATTATTTCGGATTAAACGTTATTCATACCTTTACCTATACCGGTTCAGTCTATACCCCGTTCTCTTCTCGTTGCACAGATTACAATGGTCTAAGAGTCATTGACGTAACAACCCCCTTCCTCTATGAGGGAGGGGTGCGGGAGGAATATTTTGAGAGGTAAGAAGTAAATGCTACACTGATATTTCCACGTTGATATGAGCGCTTATGAACGTGCATCACTACTTTACAGGTGGATGGGTACCGGGAGACGAATGCGTCCGGACGGTATCCACCTAAACCAGGACGGGATGCAACTTCTGCTACGTATTTTGGAGCGGGAGTTGATTCCAGCGGGAATAAGCTGGACTAAGTAAAACCTGAGAAGGCAGGATGGTCTTGATCAGCCGACGGGATCTCCTTCGTCTCCTGAGCCTCTTGCTGGCCAACCAACACCCGGAGGAGAAGGCAACGGCCACGAAGACCCTTAACGCAGCGGCCCGCGAACTGCATGCGTACTCCGTCCAGGCGGTTTATTCCCGGAACCAGCAGCTCCCGTGGTGGAGAGAGTGGCAAACGCCTAGATATCAGGTACACCGCCTAGATGTAAGGGAACCAACTCATAACGGTTTCATATAGGCCTACAGGGGATCTCTTTTCCGTAAGGGTAATTCCCTAAAAAAAGAGAAACGCGTCTTGCTGATTACCTCCTTGGTGACGTGGAAAAATCAGCGACATATTCCCGGACTGTGAAAAAGTAAGTCTTCGTCTCCTTATTTTTAACATTGCATGCACCATTACTGCGTATTACCATTACCTCATTCCTTGCCCAAGGCATCACATTGGAATCTTTCCTCCTCACCTGAAACATATTTTATGTAATTCATTGAACAGTGTAAAATAATATACTTCCATATTAACATTTATTTCAGTCGTGCTTTTCCGTTATAATCCACCTTAATTTGATGTTCTCCACTTCAAAAAGGTATGGAATTTGAACTCCAAAAGAGGAGTCTTACAGTGATGCCACAGAATTTCACATCGACGTCGTAATTCCATGTATAATATGCAAAAAAGGCGAAGGTAAACACCACACAGGAGCAGGACGCCTAGAAGGATTAGGAATGCCACAAACATAACAGGAATGTCGAAAGCGTCGCATAAACTCCAGGATGAAGAAAAGTGTAAATACAAGGACAAGGTATTATGGACATTAAAAACAGTAAGTACTTTATCAAAATTATAATAAACCTTGAGTAATATAACAAAATTTGCAGACAAGAAGGTTTACATATGTTGTAGGCGTATCCCAAAATCGCTCCGAGTGCAGTTCATCATAAATTAGTTTCCCGAATTTAGAAAACGGTCCGTGGAATTGGTCTCACCTGTGCTAAAATATTGTTTAAAGCGTAGTGATTTATTTAAACAAACAAAAAAGTTCGATTTCCGCCGACGAGTTGTAGAAAAATAGGTTTGCATATGATATGCGTATCGCAAAATGGTTCCGAGTGCAGTGCATCCTAAATTAGTATCCCGAATTTAGAAAACGGTCCGTGGAATTGGTCTCACCTATACTGAATTACTGCTTAATGTATGAACTTTCATTTTATGAAAGAAAAAAGTTTAGTTTTGGCCGATGAGTATTAGAAAAATGCGTATCCCCAAATGGCTCCGAGTGCAGTGCATCATAAATTAGTTTCCCGAATTTAGAAATCGGTCCTTGGAATTGGTCTCACCTATGCATAAACATTGTTTAAAGCATAGTATTTAATTTAAACAAAGAAAAAAGTTCAATTTCCGCCGACGAGTTGTATAAAAATACGTTTACATATGTTGTAGGCGTATCCCAAAATGGCTCCGAGTGCAGTGCATCATAAATTAGTTTCCCGAATTAAGAAAACATTCCGTGGAATTGGTCTCACATGTGCTTTTTTATTGTTTTATGTGTGGTCTTTCATTTAAACAAAGAAAAATGGTCAGATTCCGCCGACGAGTTGTAGAAAAATACGTTTACATATGATATGCGTATCCCAAAATGGCTCCGAGTGCAGTGCATCCTAAATTAGTATCCAGAATTTAGAAAACGGTCCGTGGAATTGGTCTCACCTATACTGAATTACTGTTTAATGTATGAACTTTCATTTTATGAAAGAAAAAAGTTTAGTTTTGGCCGATGAGTATTAGAAAAATGCGTATCCCCAAATGGCTCCGAGTGCAGTGCATCATAAATTAGTTTCCCGAATTTAGAAATCGGTCCTTGGAATTGGTCTCACCTATGCATAAACATTGTTTAAAGCATAGTATTTAATTTAAACAAAGAAAAAAGTTCATATTCCGCCGACGAGTTGTATAAAAATACGTTTACATATTTTGTAGGCGTATCTCAAAATGGCTGGTAGTGCAGTGCATCATAAATTAGTTTCCCGAATTAAGAAAACATTCCGTGGAATTGGTCTCACATGTGCTTTTTTATTGTTTTATGTGTGGTCTTTCATTTAAACAAAGAAAAATGGTCAGATTCCGCCGACGAGTTGTAGAAAAATACGTTTACATATGATATGCGTATCCCAAAATGGCTCCGAGTGCAGTGCATCCTAAATTAGTATCCTGAATTTAGAAAACGGTCCGTGGAATTGGTCTCACCTATACTGAATTACTGTTTAATGTATGAACTTTCATTTTATGAAAGAAAAAAGTTTAGTTTTGGCCGATGAGTATTAGAAAAATGCGTATCCCCAAATGGCTCCGAGTGCAGTGCATCATAAATTAGTTTCCCGAATTTAGAAATCGGTCCTTGGAATTGGTCTCACCTATGCATAAACATTGTTTAAAGCATAGTATTTAATTTAAACAAAGAAAAAAGTTCAATTTCCGCCGACGAGTTGTAGAAAAATACGTTTACATATGTTGTAGGCGTATCCCAAAATGGCTCCGAGTGCAGTGCATCATAAATTAGTTTCCCGAATTAAGAAAACATTCCGTGGAATTGGTCTCACCTATGCTTAGTTATTGTTTTATGTGTGGTCTTTCATTTAAACAAAGAAAAATGGTCAGATTCCGCCGACGAGTTGTAGAAAAATACGTTTACATATGATATGCGTATCCCAAAATGGCTCCGAGTGCAGTGCATCCTAAATTAGTATCCTGAATTTAGAAAACGGTCCGTGGAATTGGTCTCACCTATACTGAATTACTGTTTAATGTATGAACTTTCATTTTATGAAAGAAAAAAGTTTAGTTTTGGCCGATGAGTATTAGAAAAATGCGTATCCCCAAATGGCTCCGAGTGCAGTGCATCATAAATTAGTTTCCCGAATTTAGAAATCGGTCCTTGGAATTGGTCTGACCTATGCATAAACATTATTTAAAGCATAGTATTCAATTTAAACAAAGAAAAAAGTTCAATTTCCGCCGACGAGTTGTAGAAAAATACGTTTACATATGTTGTAGGCGTATCTCAAAATGGCTGGTAGTGCAGTGCATCATAAATTAGTTTCCCGAATTAAGAAAACATTCCGTGGAATTGGTCTCACATGTGCTTTTTTATTGTTTTATGTGTGGTTTTTTATTTAAACAAAGAAAAATGGTCAGATTCCGCCGACGAGTTGTAGAAAAATAGGTTTACATATGATATGCGTATCCCAAAATGGCTGGTAGTGCAGTGCATCCTAAATTAGTATCCAGAATTTAGAAAACGGTCCGTGGAATTGGTCTCACCTATACTGAATTACTGTTTAATGTATGAACTTTCATTTTATGAAAGAAAAAAGTTTAGTTTTGGCCGATGAGTATTAGAAAAATGCGTATCCCCAAATGGCTCCGAGTGCAGTGCATCATAAATTAGTTTCCCGAATTTAGAAATCGGTCCTTGGAATTGGTCTCACCTATGCATAAACATTTTTTAAAGCATAGTATTTAATTTAAACAAAGAAAAAAGTTCATATTCCGCCGACGAGTTGTATAAAAATACGTTTACACATGTTGTAGGCGTATCCCAAAATGGCTCCGAGTGCAGTGCATCATAAATTAGTTTCCCGAATTAAGAAAACATTCCGTGGAATTGGTCTCACCTATGCTTAGTTATTGTTTTATGTATGGTCTTTCATTTAAACAAAGAAAAATGTTCAGATTCCTCCGATGAGTTGAAGAAAAATAGGTTTACATATGATATGCGTATCCCAAAATGGCTGGTAGTGAAGGGCATCCTAAATGAGTTTCCCGAATTTAGAAAACGGTCCGTGGAATTGGTCTCACCTATACTGAATTACTGCTTGATGTATGAACTTTCATTTAATGAAAGAAAAAAGTTTAGTTTTGGCCGATGAGTAGTAGAAAAAAGCGTATCCCCAAATGGCTCCGAGTGCAGTGCATCATAAATTAGTTTCCCGAATTTAGAAATCGGTCCTTGGAATTGGTCTCACCAATGCGAAAATATTGCTTTAAGCATATTATTATATTTAAACAAAGAAAAAGTTCAATTTCCGCCGACGAGTGTTAGAAAAATACGTTTACATATGATATGCGTATCCCAAAATGGCTCCGAGTGCAGTGCATCCTAAATTAGTATCCTGAATTTAGAAAACGGTCCGTGGAATTGGTCTCACCTATACTGAATTACTGTTTAATGTATGAACTTTCATTTTATGAAAGAAAAAAGTTTAGTTTTGGCCGATGAGTATTAGAAAAATGCGTATCCCCAAATGGCTCCGAGTGCAGTGCATCATAAATTAGTTTCCCGAATTTAGAAATCGGTCCTTGGAATTGGTCTCACCTATGCATAAACATTGTTTAAAGCATAGTATTTAATTTAAACAAAGAAAAAAGTTCAATTTCCGTCGACGAGTTGTAGAAAAATACGTTTACATATGTTGTAGGCGTATCCCAAAATGGCTCCGAGTGCAGTGCATCATAAATTAGTTTCCCGAATTAAGAAAACATTCCGTGGAATTGGTCTCACATGTGCTTTTTTATTGTTTTATGTGTGGTCTTTCATTTAAACAAAGAAAAATGGTCAGATTCCGCCGACGAGTTGTAGAAAAATACGTTTACATATGATATGCGTATCCCAAAATGGCTCCGAGTGCAGTGCATCCTAAATTAGTATCCAGAATTTAGAAAACGGTCCGTGGAATTGGTCTCACCTATACTGAATTACTGTTTAATGTATGAACTTTCATTTTATGAAAGAAAAAAGTTTAGTTTTGGCCGATGAGTATTAGAAAAATGCGTATCCCCAAATGGCTCCGAGTGCAGTGCATCATAAATTAGTTTCCCGAATTTAGAAATCGGTCCTTGGAATTGGTCTCACCTATGCATAAACATTGTTTAAAGCATAGTATTTAATTTAAACAAAGAAAAAAGTTCAATTTCCGCCGACGAGTTGTAGAAAAATACGTTTACATATGTTGTAGGCGTATCTCAAAATGGCTGGTAGTGCAGTGCATCATAAATTAGTTTCCCGAATTAAGAAAACATTCCGTGGAATTGGTCTCACATGTGCTTTTTTATTGTTTTATGTGTGGTCTTTTATTTAAACAAAGAAAAATGGTCAGATTCCGCCGACGAGTTGTAGAAAAATAGGTTTACATATGATATGCGTATCCCAAAATGGCTGGTAGTGCAGTGCATCATAAATTAGTTTCCCGAATTAAGAAAACATTCCGTGGAATTGGTCTCACATGTGCTTTTTTATTGTTTTATGTGTGGTCTTTCATTTAAACAAAGAAAAATGGTCAGATTCCGCCGACGAGGTTTAGAAAAATACGTTTACATATGATATGCGTATCCCAAAATGGCTCCGAGTGCAGTGCATCCTAAATTAGTATCCAGAATTTAGAAAACGGTCCGTGGAATTGGTCTCACCTATACTGAATTACCGTTTAATGTATGAACTTTCATTTTATGAAAGAAAAAAGTTTAGTTTTGGCCGATGAGTATTAGAAAAATGCGTATCCCCAAATGGCTGGTAGTGCAGTGCATCATAAATTAGTTTCCCGAATTAAGAAAACATTCCGTGGAATTGGTCTCACATGTGCTTTTTTATTGTTTTATGTGTGGTCTTTCATTTAAACAAAGAAAAATGTTCAGATTCCGCCGACGAGTTGTAGAAAAATACGTTTACATATGATATGCGTATCCCAAAATGGCTCCGAGTGCAGTGCATCCTAAATTAGTATCCTGAATTTAGAAAACGGTCCGTGGAATTGGTCTCACCTATAATGAATTACTGTTTAATGTATGAACTTTCATTTTATGAAAGAAAAAAGTTTAGTTTTGGCCGATGAGTTGTAGAAAAATGCGTATCCCCAAACGGCTCCGAGTGCAGTGCATCATAAATTAGTTTCCCGAATTTAGAAAACGGTCTGTGGAATTGGTCTCACCTATGCTTAAATATTTTTCAATGCAAATTTTCTCATTTAAATAAAGAAAAATGGTCAGATTCCGCCGATTAGTCGTAGAAAAATAGGTTTACATATGATATGCGTATCCCAAAATGGCTAGTATAGCAGTGCATCCAAAATTAGTTTCCCGAATTTAGAAAACGGTCCGTGGAATTGGTCTCACCTGTACTGAATTACTGTTTATTGTATGATCTTTCATTTTATTAAAGAAAAAAGTTTAGTTTTGGCCGATGAGTTGTAGAAAAATGCGTATCCCCAAATGGTTCCGAGTGAAGTGCATCATAAATTAGTTTCCCGAATTTAGAAAACCTGTCCTGGAATTAGTTTTACGTATGCTTAGCTATTGTTTATGGTATGATTTTTCATTATAATAGACAAAATACTTCAGTTCTTGTCGATAAATACTTAAAAAATAATGCTTTACGTATGATATGCGTATCCCAAAACGGTTAACTATGCAGTGCATCTTAAATTAGTCTCCCGAATATAGAAATCATGCCTTGGAATTGCTCTCACCTAAGCTTTCTTATACTTTATTGCTTCTTCTTTCATTACCATACATAAAATTCCACACTTCTTAACGCTAACTAGTAAAAAATCAATAATTAATAATAATTCCCACTTTTCGTGTGGTATTCCTTACGCCTTGCGACGACGCAACGCCTTCACCTACGCGGAAACAATGACACCTCAAAATGCGCATTTGGGGATAGAATTTTTTTGGGGACAAGTTGACGTTGCCCGATTGGATCCTTAATATGAATGAAATATGAGAATAGATTACAATGAATGATAAACTGGGGATACATAATTGGATTACACTTCAAAAGAAGGAGATAAACGCGTTCATACAGTCAATGACAGGCGCGACCTATGAAGCTGCGAAAAACCATCGTCCCCTTTTCAGTTAAATGACATAAGTTGTCACGATACACAAATGATATTGTTTAAACAGATGCATATATTATGTTCTTGACCAAAATGTTGCGTAATATTGTAGCTCCCTTAAATTTGATCGACATTAATTCACTCCAAACGAGCAAAGACGACAACCAACTAATTTTCTATTGACTATCACTTTTAAACCGCGTTTCAAACATTTAATCCATGTCATTGGTCACGTAGCATATTTATATACATTATTCGCACACTTTCTGATCGTATCTAAATCTCATCCAATTGATAAAACTATCACAGAGTAATTACCTTCAGCCGGTCCTTAAATGGGCACCAACACTAGTAATTGGAATAAACAAATATAACTCTAAATAAGACTCTAGCTACCATTGTTAGCGTTCTGCATTCAAAAACATATAATACGCAACCTCTTTTCAAAGTGTAGGCCCAATATTTGCTTCGCTGTTAGTCCCGAAATAGATGATGTGACCCCTTCCGAAACCAAATCCCTTCCGAAGACCTCAAACCGAGTGCTCAAACCCACTCGGTTGGATTTCATCCAAGTTCGGATCCGAAGGTATCGGAAAAAAGCTTACACAATAGCACTTTCTAGGAATCGTACGTCGCATCCGAAGACTTCGGGACAATAACCGAGAATCGGATCCGAATGTTATGATCGGAAGCTTACGCGATAACCCCCCAGGTTCGTGAGCAACGACGCTTGCATTTGTAAGTCGAGAAGTAATAATTAAAACTCGAAAATTTTCTTTTAATCGTACCGTTCGACCATCATATTTTTATGCGATTACTAACTTCTATTTACATGTTTTCTGTTGTTATTGCCGGGTCCAGCGCTATGAGATCACACTCACTGATTTTCATTTTATTATGGCCTTCTAACTGTTATGCATTATTATTTTATTCACTCGACTTATTTCATTTTTATCTTTATTTAACACTTCACGGTCACAGTCATGCCACCAATTTCGAATGGCCATTTCATGCCCCACCATTCATCGACTTAAGTGGGTTTTTTTACTTACTTACTGCTACGCTTCGGAGTGATTACTTCTACTGATCCTGGGCTCAAAATGACTAACACTAATTTCAATTTATCCATACTATTTATTATCATAAATACAGTCGCAGATCACTATCCATTTTTAGCCACGATGTTCTCTTCCAACACAAAGTACATGGCACTTCTGAACCTCAACACTCTCATTCAACTTAAAATAACTCACTTTCGCTGGTGATTAGCTTTATCCAATAATTACACTGCATATACCATTAAAGTACTGTGACACCCCCTCCCCCAAACACTTGCAATCGTGGAAAAAAGGGATATTGAACGTGGAAGATAAGCTTATCCCCAAAATATAAGATTTTTCCAAGGATACAGCAAATTTGTGCGTGGAAAAAAGGGATATTGAACGTGGAAGATAAGCTTATCCCCAAAATATCAGATTTCTCCAAGGATATGACCAAATCTGTGCTAGCTGGGCCTCTATATATTGGAGGGCCTACAGTTACATATCAGGGGGAAGAGCCAAAGATATATGAGAGTCCCTGCTGTACACGTTCTCATCAAATGCCCTACATCAGATAGCTACGACGCTATCAGAGGGGACAACATTCTTGATTTATTGGCTCTAAATATACCGCAGCAAGTAATTAAGGTAAACACTGTTGAGGGCATTAGTGATCATAGAGTAGTTACCGCAAAGTTCTCTTTGGATATAATTAAAATTTATAAACAAAGAAGAAAGTTCTTCATTTAAAAAAAGCCAATTTCAATACGTTCAAGAGTCATTTAAATAATTCTTTTCCCGACTTCCAGGAATCAAGCTTAAAGTTAGACACGGAGGGTAGTTGGAAAGCTTTCCTTTCATTTGTACATTCGGGGATCAGAAAATACATTCCAAGTAAACTAAAAAATAGGGCAGCAAACCAAGATGGTACAATGCAGAGGTGAGAAAATCGTTAAGATGTCATAGAGTATGCCACGCCAAGATGAAAAAACTCCATATAGATTTGTCCACTGGTGATCAAACTTTAATAATTGAAAAATACAAATTGTCTAAAGCCACTACAAAGGAAGCATTTTGGAATCCATTCATGGATTTTAAAAGAAAAACATTAGTAGAACAGTTACAGGACAACCCAAAGGCATTTTGGTCATACGTAAGGGAGGTTCAAGGCAATAGATCAACAGTTATTCCACTATGAAACGAAAATGGCGAATTATTAACAAGCAGTTCGGACGAAGCCAACTTGTTAAAATTCGTACTTTTAAAGTGTGTTCCACTTCCAGTAAAAGATGCCGGCTATCGATAAATTCTCTAATCCAGGAAATTACGTTGTCTTCTAAACCATAGGATTTTAATTTATTCCATAACCATAGGTCCTTCTTGGTGAAATAGTTCCAGCTTTCAAGTGTTTTTCTTTTAAAGTCTGTACGTAACACATTTACCTTTTTGTAAAGATAATTTTTAAAAAGTCGGCAACCCCAAAACGGGGCAATAGTCCATCAAGGGGTGTCTCTACTCTTCATTTTCATATTATGAGTTGTATCGACTGTATTTTGCCTTATGGGGAATAAAAATTATTATCATTCATTCATTACAGTAATCTACTGGTTAGAGGTAGGTTGTTATGAAAGTCAGAGAATATCCAACGAACTCTTACACATGCCGCCTTTCACTTTCACATACTCCTTTCTACCACTTGTATTTCTTTCTTCATCTCAGCATAAGTCCTACCTTTCTTCATCCCATCCATAAAACCGATTCTCTTCCTTCCCCTTCCCCGCTTACCCAACATCCTTCCCTCAATCACGGCCTTCAGCAAACTATCGTCACTCATTACTGCTTCCAGCCACCTACCCTGTCTTTCCCTAATCTCATCTATAAGTTTCCTCTCCTCGCCCATCATGTCAAGCACTTCCTCATTTGTCTTCCTTTCCGTCCAACGCACCTTCTCCATTCTTCTCCACACCCACATCTCAAAAGCCTTCAGCCTATTTTAGTCTTCCCTTAAGGTCCACGTTTCTGCCCCATACAACGCCACACTCCATATCAAGCTCTTCACCAGCCTCTTTTTTACATCCTTACTTAAGGTCCCCGTCATCAGCTCCCTTCTATTATTGACGGCTTCCTTCGCTAGCGCTATTCTCTCCATCTTTCTTGGATATCTTCCTGTTCGATTAATATCTTCCCTGTTTTCTCCTTAACCTTCGGTATCGTTTGACCTCTCTTACCACCCGATAACATTTTCACCTTGGCGTACAAAGCACCCACTTCCCCCTCCTCCTGCATCTTTTCCATTTCCTCACATTGTCCCTTCCACCAGTTTTCTTTTGCCTGATTGGACACTCGCCTGAGTTTATTATTCAATTCCTTGTACTTCCCTACGTCGGTGTTCACGTTTTTCCATATCCTTCTCTCCTCCATTTTCTTTATCATTTCTTCTGTAACCCACTGCTTCTTAACCCTCTTCTTTTCCACTGTTCCTATTGTTTTCTCTGCCGCTCCTGCGATGCCTGTTTTTATAACCTCCCATCTCTTCTCTATGGTTCCCATCCGCTTCTCTTCACCTATGTTCTTTTCTACCAGCTCTTGGTATTCCCTCCTTTTCAACCCTTTCAATGCTTCAAGGTTCCAACTCTTTATCTTCCTACCTTTACAAAGCCTTTTGAATCTAACTTCACACTTCATCATCACCAAGTTATGATCCGAGTCCGCATCGGCCCCTGGATAGCTACAAGAGTTTTTTACACTTCCTAAATCTCTGCCTCTCCATTATATAATCAATTTGGTATCTCCCAGTATCACCCGTCATTTTCCATGTGTACCTACGCCTGGGGTGATGTTAAAACCAAGTGTTTGTCACTACTAATTTATTTCCCCTATAAAATTCAACTGCATTTTCACCGGGATCATTTCTTCTTCCTAGCCCAAACCCTCTGTAACGTCAGACGTTTATTTTATTTCAAAACTCTTTATTCTTTCCATTACAATCTTTCTTGATGCATCCAGCATCCTCTCCGAATCCAATTCTCCCCAACAATTTCCCCTCTCTTTTTATCAACAACTCCCCAGCAACCCAGCATCAGCAACACAATTCATTTCATACGTTACAGTCTTCCTCCACCGTTTAAAGAATTTTGTCCAGGGATGTTTAAATACTTACATCACTGGACAAAATTTTACTGAGATCCCGTTTTAGTACCCCTTTGCCAAATGGCGCCACACCCGAACACGGTTCCCGACTTCCAAACTATTTGCTGTCTTGTTCCTGCTTTCTAACATTGTCAACTTTTTCTTTCTTACCTTTCCTAAATATTCTTCATCTTTTCTATCACTTTTTGTGTAATGAATTCTATCTTGCCTCCTAACTGACCTTCCTTCCTTGTTTTGTGCCTCCACTACTTCACCTTCTTTCAGTTGCAAAGTGACTTTGCAATCCAGCAAAACTTGGTCTTTTTCCTGGGGTACAGAGCCCTATTGTCTCTCAAACTCTTCTTTATTTGCATCTTTAACTTCTTCATTAATGTCCCTTTTCTCTATTCCTTTCCCCAATTTATCATCCCTTTTATGTCCATTTTCTTTGTACTCTGTCCATTCCATCTCTCGACTCCTTTCTTTGCTCACTGCCATCGCCTTCTCATCAAGCCTCATGTCTTCCCTGTCTCTAGGTTCAGCATCTATATCAGATGTTTTCCTGTCTGAAATCTCAGCTTGAAACTGTCGATACCTTTCTTCCAGTGCTTTTATCTTATCTTCTTGTTCTTGGATTGTATTCTCCTGCTCTTCATTTTCCTTCGAAATTTTAGGCAATCTTTCTTCCTCTTGCTCTCTGCATCTTTCTATAAATGACAGCCTTTGTTGAAGTCCATTAATTCTTTCATTAAGTGTGGAAAAGTTAATCAGCTGATCACACTGATCTCTAAAAAAACATTTATCCTTAGTTCTCTTTGCTGCTTCGGTCTGCTCCACATTTCTCCAATGCCTCTTTAATTGCTTTTCTCTACATATTTCGATTAGACCTGTGGTTGCATTTCCCAAAATGTATATACCCCGATCCAATTCATTTGGCACAACCACAGCTTTCCCAAATACTCTGCCAAATTTGCCAGTTACTTCTACTTCTGCAATGGGAAAATATCGATCGTGTACCTCTAGAGCTTGTTGTATCCGCACTGTTTCTCCAGTATACATGTGCGGGGAAACATATTTCTGGGCCACGATATCAATTGTCGCACCCGTATCATGCAATATCTTCATTTGATTGCCATTGATCATTCCAACACTCAGATATTTCCCAAATATATTTTCACTATTCCCATATTTTATGAAATTTACAAATTCTTTTCCTTCACTACCCTTTTCCATTTTCTTTGGACAAGCCGCAATCAAGTGTTGAGTGGAGCCACATCCATAACACCGGGGTTGAAATCTTTTCTCAAAATCAAGTCCCGAAGGTGAAAATTTAGACATCTTTTCCATACTCAAGTCACGTCTTTCTTCATCAGAATTTACAGAAGCAGTCTTTGGCTTTGTAAACTGGATCCTTTTATTTTGTTGATCCTTAATGTATTGATCCGTGGTTTTCCGTCCCATGCTTTCTCGAATCGCATAAAAATTATCTAGCTTCTCAGCCAACAGATTTGGGTCCTTAAAATTTTGCCATTCGTCTATTAGATGATCTCGCACCTCTATGGGCACTTTTCCTTTCATCTGCTCAGTCACCATCAGTCTTTTTAACTCCTCAAATGAATTCACATTCATGCCTTCAACCCATCCTTGGAAATAATTAGTCAATTTATGTACCACATCGCTCCACGCTGTACCATTCGATTTTGACTGCTTGTAAAATAACTGTCTGAACATTTCTGAGCTCAATTTGTATTTCTTAAGCAGTAAATTTTTCACGAATTCATAACTATCAGCTTTTTCTCTAGGTTCTCGAGAAATTATATCATTGATTTCGCTTGGTAGTTTCCCCGTCAAGTAAAATACTAATTGGTGTTCCGGGATACCCGCTCTATCCGCCTGCTATTCAAAACGCTCAAGGTATATGCTAATGTTTTCCCCATGAGGGTCAAATTTATCCATATGCCGAGTTATATCTATTTTCGGCAAAATCCTCTGAGCAGTCTCCGTTTCCAATCCATCACACACGTGGTTTAAGTTGGTTTGTGAAAATTTTAGTTTCTCCATTTCTAACTGAAAACTTCTCTGTCTTTCAGCGTCTTCTCGTTCTGCCTCCTGTTCCAATCTTCTCTCTTCTGCCTCCCGTTCCAATCTTTTCTCTTCCGTAAAAAACTTCAGCATCTCCTTCACAAATTCCTCATCATATTCTTTACTGGTTATTATCGCTTGTTTATACTCTACTACTCTTGCATCCCTCCCCACATCAGCTCCTACTTCATATGCGATTTTGCACAAAATGTCTTTAGGGACTCTGGCCAAATACGACACTATTAAAGTTTTTTTTTTCTCTACAACTCTATCACCTAAACAACTCACTAATACGTGAAGTCAGAAACAGCACCCAGTATGCTCAAACCATCTGGCAAAAAGGGTACTCACCTATCCCACAGCAGAAAACGCCACACCAACACGATCAACTGCAGCCCGTCCACTTCTTCCGCAACTCGACTTCCAATCGCCGGCAGGAAGAAACCAAGATGTCTTCGCTCGCAGCTCCAACTTCGTCACTCAATGTTGCGTCCTTCCTTGAAGCAAATACCGCCTCCAGTCAGCTTCCTCGAACCGGCAACCGTAGATCCAATTAATCCGTTCCCAAAAGGATGTCGCTCTCCGTTTCAGATTCACGCGTTCAATCCGGCCACTGCGTTTTTTCACATTCCACAGGCTATTTCTTTTAAACCCGTGACGAATATCCCATCCTCGTCGCCAGAAAAGTGGGTCTCACCTCCGTCTGTAACGTCAAACGTTTATTTTATTTCAAAACTCTTTATTCTTTCCATTACAATCTTTCTTGATGCATCCAGCATCCTCTCTGAATCCAATTCTCCCCAACAATCCCCCCTCTCTTTTTATCAACAACTCCCCAGCAACCCAGCATCAACAACACAATTCATTTCATACGTTACACCTCCTACTTCTAATCCGTCCCTGCCTTCCAGTCACCCATCACTATCAGGTTTTTCTTCCCCGGCACTTCTCTAATTTTCTTCTACTTGCTCGTACACCTCTTCCTCTCTATGGTTGCTCGTAGGTATGTATACCTGGACCAATACGAAATTCGTCGGGCGTGCTTTTATTTCTACCACTAGTATTCTGCCGCTCACCTGTTCAATGTTTACCACCCTCAGTCTAGATCTCACTCACTATAGATCACCCTGTAGTTATCACTCCAATAGTCCCCGCTATCCTTCCATCTCACCTCGCACAATCCCAAGACATCTATTTTTCCTTTTTCCATTTCCTGCTTAATATTTTCAAGCTTCCCGGCCCTCATCATGGTCCTTACGTTCCAAGTTCCTATTTTTACCACTGTTTTCCTCCTCCTCTTCCTCTTTTTCTTCTTATTCTCCCTCCTTTCCCTAGTATCTTCTGATGATGATGCTGTGCAAGGATTTCGTGTGGTGACGACCGCGGAGGCCTTGCCTCCCCCGCTGCCGGGCATGACACCCGCCCTAGTGGGGGGCGTCCCGTAGTTGCAAGGAATCAATTTTCTATGAATGACTTTCATGTTCTGGGAAGTGATAGTTGAGAGGTATTCCCACGTGATTCAACGGTATTTTTAACGTGACACCATCACGGAACTACCTTTCGTCTGGACGCTACCCTTCGACCTATCTGGCATGGGTGGCCCTACCAGGAGCAATGTACTTACTCCTGCCAGTCCAGCTCTAGGGGTCATTGGAATGCACAAGCCCTTCCACCACGTCAAAGTCATAGTTCAAGGTAGAGAAAAATTATTATAATAATTATTATTTAATATTAGTGGAAAGCCAGTTTTAGGTGTAATGAACTTGAAATTCCAAAACTATAAAACTTTGCCCATTATCACGCAATTTATTCATAAAATTAGTCAAAATTGGGAAGCACTCTGTAGTTACTCACATAATCCATGCCATTCGTAGCTATTTCATGATAAAAATCGCTCGCAGACTTTTCAGTTAGAATCGCTAAGTCATCAGTGAATTTTTTCTCCAGTTATTCATGTACCAGTTTTTTATTTTTCCTTTATTTCATATGTGAATTTTTCAACGTAGATATTGAGTTCGTGGGCAACAGATCACATCCTTGTCGTTAGATTTCTGAAAGAAATAAGGACACGAATGAGATATGAGGAAATTAAGATAGATCTGATGGCGAGTCATCTATAGGGGGGGATGTGAGGTAGTGCCCCATACTTTTGGATGTTAGGATAAGGACTGTCCAAAAACGTAACAGTGAGCTGGCAGAATACCAAAATGAATATATCCCTATGAATGCCTTCCTTTCACAACATATCTTAATGGTGCTAATGACATCAGTTTCTGTCCACTTCCCCTAATCAACTAACCTTTCCTTCTCGTCTCTCCTCAGACCCACTCAGCAGTGTGAAGCGAGGACTTGCTAGAATGACTGCGTGAATGCATGAACAAAAGAAAGGAAAATTGCCCCTGCTCTAGTTCTGCACCAGCATTCTCACAATTTCTGTGCATCAAACTGCGCAATGAAGTGCCTCGTGTAAAGTAATATTAAGAAAAGGCTTCCTTTCTCAGGGAAATTCTACATGTGATGTTCCTATCACTGAATCTAAAATACGTCCCTTACAAAAGTACTTAATTTATTTTCACCCCATACATTACCTAATGCACCTCTAGAGCGCTCATCATTGGCTGTAATCCCTTGGCTGGCTGGGTGACTAATGATTGGCTACCTGTGAGTCCGAATGACTTTATCACCTCCCCTCCCACCTTTATTCCCATCTCCTTCCCATCCCATGCTTCTGTAACTATTTTTTCTGAGTAAGCGTTTAAAAGGAACTAAGATAGTGGGCATCCCTGCATCATTCCCCATCTTATTGTGGCCTGTTCCAAGTCGTCTTCGGCTACCCTTAACGTCCGTGCAGACATTCCTAATAAGTCATCTGTCTCTTCAATCTACCGCTATTCTTCAGCTCTTCCTCTAATTTCGTCTTATCCAGTCTATCAAACTCTCTCTCTTACTCAAAGAAGCAATCTAAAACATTTTGGACTTATTCTAGGCTTCTTTTTATTAGTGCTTATTCAGTGGTGCACATCCCCCCAGGCTCAATGGATCATCTCCTCCATGTACAATATTTTTTCATCCCCACCCCCCTAAATTTTATTAAATCGTGGGTTCCCTCTCCTATAATATTTTTATGATGAATTTTGTGTCATTGTCCCCTTTCGTGGGCACCACTGGTCCTATTCTATATTTTCCACCTCTTGAAATCATAAACATGACATGCTTCTGTTTTAGAAGCCCCTTATAATTTTGTCCATGTGTTCTCTCAAGTGTTCATATATATACTCGCCTTGGGAAATACGTCGTGTAGTATACAGGCCTTCATGAAGAGCAGTTATCTGCTCAGGACGGATGCAGTGAATGTGGAGCTTCGTAACAACTCCGTGGAGAGAATTCTCATACTTTTCCTTTTCACGATTTCCCACGTACACCTAGCCTAGCTCTTTGGGTCTCCAGTGGTGCTAGAATCCTCTTGATTAGTTTTTTTGGGTGCAGTATGCAAAAATGTCTTCTTCTAATCTTTTGTCCCTTCCTCCTTTCATATGTTATCGTTCCATTTTATTTTCAGATCTTCCATCAAAAGCAGGCGTCAAAGGCTCCGATTCTCCCTATGCACCGTACATCTTATCCCTTGGGATCCACGTATCCGAAATGGTAATAAAATTACCTACCACATTGTTGAATTTGCTTGGTACCTAGTGATTTTGGAAAGTAAATGGTAATCGACTGTAATGTGGTGCCAATTCTTTTAGACCTGGTCCAGAGATGAGAGGAGCAGCAGACTCGTCGGTGGAAGACAAACTGTTGCCAACTGGTGGTGATATGCTGTGAGGCATCGATTAAATAGCTCTGGGAAAGAGTGGATGGTGCAAGCAGGAGTGCATGCCTCCTCAAGCATTGCAGTCATTTACCATTTTCCCCCTGCTTGATTCCTGATGGAGCCTCTAGTTGTAATCTTTTTAAGACACCAGAACCTTGGAGAGGAAGGTACAGTAGCCTCTTAACGAAGGCTTGAAGGTGCTACACTGTTGATGCAATAATATAAGTTGTTGGTATTGTGATTAGAATTTCATGGTCAGGGAGGAATTGGTGCTTTATATGGAATTCTCTCGGCTGTTGTAGTGGGTCAGGCTGCCTGAGGCTAAGTGCACAATGCCAATGAGATAAATTTCTCCTCATAGTAACTTTTATGGCTTCTCCCCAAACCCCAAGCCTAATACCTCAGTAAATACAATGGCTGTGCGTCAGAAAATTATAAATTTGGCCTCCCGTAAGAATAATAGTTATCTTTTACATGTCTCTTGGGAGAACTTAGGTGAAATGCTGTTAGTTGCACATGTTCGGTTATTGCTACATTATTTGGAAATACTAATTACAAAACATAATTGCTTTAAAATCTTTAAATAGGAAGTTTTTGACATTTCTAAGTTAGAAAATCAATTTTTAATACTGCACCATTTGCTTTATTTTTCTTCATAACGTGTTGTTTTCATATTTTTTCTGTTTAGTTCATTAAAGAGAAGACACATTAATTGTCATTGGGAACTACACGTTTCTGATCTACTGAGATATTAATGCATTCTCTTGATTTTTATTGTATCATAAAGCTACTTGTGTGAATATCTGAAACTTTTTGAGCAGATAACACAATTAATGGATATTTTTCCTATGAACTGCAGAGGTATGTAGTCATCATGCTCTGGTGCCTCATTTGAAGTAGTTCATTTATACTGTGAGTAATACTTCTCCCGTCAAATATTCAGCACCTACGCACAGTAAAATGTACCTGGTCCAAATTTTCATAAAACCTATGTTGATATATCAGGAATTTCAATTTTACTGAGTTTGATCTTACAAAAAATATAGGAAGACATTATGTAAATATCTAAAAGCTTAACGTTAAGACCCTGGCATGGGAATTCTAAGTTGAACTCGATACTGAAGTAAATGAATGTACCTATCGTAAACATACTTAAGATGTTGTAACACTCACCTTCGTCTCCTTTGTATTACCTTAGATAATATTACATTTATCATAGAAATCACATGCAGAAAACACTTATGAAGGCTTACAAGTTATATTTTAATTCAGTAAAAAGGTTATTGGGCCCAATTTACAACCGTTAAAACTTTTTAACTCATATTATCAATTACAAAATTTAATTGGATGATTTTTTTTTTTAAACTTCCAGGGCTTGAATTGTCTCTGTCCTTTATTTTTTCCTCTTGCTATTTTGATTATCACGATAATAAAAGTTTAATATGGCACTTATCGTTATCCTGTTTTCTCAACTTTCGCTGATCTTACTCTCCAGCCTGCCGTGAGTCTCTCGTTCTCGCTGTAATCCCTTGCGTTTCGGCCTCTCTCCTGGTTTCTTATAGCTTTCCTTGCAGAAATGCTGGTTTTAAAATTCTTCCTGTCACCTTTTGACAATTCGACACTATTATAAATATATTTTTAATTCCTTTTTCCTTCTCTTTTCGCCTTTGACTCGTTCGATACCTCTTTCTGCTTCCACCACATAATTCTATCTCTCTGCATCTGTAGTTACACCTTTTGTTGCTTTGTTTATTCTTCCCGGCCCGTTTTTTGTTAGGTATTATCATCGCTACTATTGATTTATTTTGCATCCTAACTCCGCATTGTTATCCTAGTTTTATCGTTGAATTTCTTTATTTTATTCTATTGTCTTTGTCTTATTAGGTTATAATGTTGTCTTTATTTTCTCTTAAGTCACCACGAAATATTGGTTTCTTTGTTGGAACGTGACTAATTCCCTGATTTTTCAGTTAGCATTTATTCTTAGAGGGTGGGTTTTAATATTAATTATTTTTTTATATTTTACTTAGGTTTTATCAGCCCTATTTTCCTTCTATGCATACTTGATTCATGTGGAGTGGTAAACAAAAATAAAGATCTTCCAACTTGTCCACTTTTTGACTGTTATTTTTGGTTAATTGCATTGGGCTTTTCTCTCCAATCATTCAATTGTCTTAAAATTGCCAGTCACTGTACTCAGTAAAAATATCTAATTTTCAACTGTTTTAAATCTGGACAACAATTTTTCAACACATAATCTCCACTCATTTGGAATTCATTTGCAATTCCTTTGCAGTTTGAAACACGGGAAAATCAGTTTAAAATGATTTTCTGAAACTGTTGAAAATGTGATTCAAAAGAGTTGAAAATTGGTTTAAAAACGTTGAAAATGACTTTTAAAAGTGCTGTAAAAGCAAATACTTAGGCCAAGTAATGTTAAATTGAAGCACAGATTTCACTAACACCAGCAAAAGTAGATATCACTAGCATCAGCAAAAGTTGAGATGAAACTCCGCTTTAACTAAAATTACCAAACTTGGCATCTTAGTTGGCAATGTTTCCTGTCTGCCACCAAATGTATCAAAAAGCAGAATCGGTTCTGTTGCTGAGGCAATGGCCAGCTACCTTTTAGGTTGCAGAAACTGCATTGATGAACTTAAAAGAACTGTAAAACTTAATTCAAAATTTACAACTTTAATTGCTGTTATCGCTAGAATAGCATACATAAAAATCGCAAATGTAAAATAATTAAAAAGTTAAATAAAATGTGACTCATATAATGTCTCCTTAAAATGCTGCCAGTCAACATCTGAGTAACTGCCTCAATTACCATGCCTTTCCTTGATTTTCCAATTTAGGTTTTTTGCTGGAAAGAAATTAGGATCAATAGACTGCATCACAAAAGTCCTAAGGCTAGAAATATAGGAGTATGTGAATGTGAACAGTGATTTTGCTGATTTCACAGGGTAATTGGTTTACACGAACACCTATTGAAATGAAGTTGTATGTAATAGGTTTTTCTGGTACTGCGAGTTCTCTATTTTCATCTCCCAAATTATAAAAAGGGTTCCTACTGTGGTTCCATCCTCATAGTCGTGAACCTCGCTTCAACACTTCTTAAAAGTAGGAATGAAGACCATGTAACGGTTTCATACACAGAATTCAGCATGAATTTTCAATAGCAAACAATGCTTACAAGTTCAAGTAACACTGCTTAAAAGAACAGGAGAGGATCGATCATACCATAAATCGGCGACGTCCATCTTTCTAGACTTCGCTTACGCTTTTCGTAGGTTACACGCAAGGATTCACCCATGTTCCAATGATTACACAGTTGGCTTCCCAAGAAATTTCCGATTGAAATAGCTCATCGTACGATGGAAAAACATCGACCTTCAGCTCCTCAAAGTATTTCTAAACTTCCATGGAGTATCACAAAGTCCATGGACAGACATGTGATATGAAACATTTAATATGGTACAAAGCATTTTTTAGGACTTATATTCTTAGTGAACTACGATCGTTAAATCATTCCTGTGAATTTCTTTCCTTCCATTCATTCTTCTTGCAGACAATATGCAAACAAATTTACGTAATATACAGCACTGCAACTACTAATTAGTTGTAAATATCACAAGTGAAGCAAGTAAACAAACAGAAGAAATCACACAAGCGACCTAAAACACAAAAACTGAAAATGGAAATGCAACTGCCTTCACCGCCAAATTCAATAATGAGTAGATAATTCACTTGAAAATCAGTCTCAAACCAGTCCCAAGTAAAATGAGTTGAAAAACAGAATGGGATGCAAAATTGAATGAAAATCAGTTGCAAAATAGAAATTTTTACCTAAGTAGGTGCATGGCTAGAGAGAAGGTAGAGAAATGGAAAGGTAATTGTTATCAGATGAGTGTAATAATTTAGTAATCCATTTAAATATTTTGAGGTGCAGAGGTGTGTAGGTAAGTCATGATCATTTCTTTTATTTTAAACTCTTCAGTTGTTACCTCTCATTCTGGGAATTATTTGACATTTAATTCTAAAATTGTCATGCTAGCTTACGTCAGTGATTCAAATTTTGTTGGAAATTAAATGAAAGTAAGTTCACTGCGCGATAGTGCAGGAGTAGCGGAAGTGGCGAATAAATGATTTAAAAAATTTAATTTGAAATTCTCATTGGCGTCTTTTCAAAACTTATGCAATTGAGATATGCCAGGAACCAATTTAGATGTCTGAATTACTCGAGGGTGTCCCATTGCTACTCGTAATCAGAGACTTGGGTTAACTGCGCGATGATAATATTTGGTCATTGCCGTGTTCTCTATTACTTAGGGAATTTCTTCTGGCAGCTTATTTATTAAGGGCTTCAGTAGACTTTCAAAATGATTTCCCCTATTATCTCTCTACTGACACCTTAACAAGGAAATTGTTTATCTCTTTTGTATTGTCTTGGCATAGTGAGGTCGTGTATTGTATTTTATCCATTTTTTATTATCCTGCTGCTAGACTGTTCATCTGTTTACGACAGGAAACCAACAATATAAATGAATAATTAATTAAACAATTTTTTAATATATCACGTTTTAAAATGGACTAAAAAGCCCAATAAACTGTAACATAATTTTCCGTGAGCTCTTCTTAATTTTTGAGGGTAAATTTTTAGTGGCTATGGATATATTTGTAAGACTTGAAGAGAAAAACGTGGAGTGCAGGCAGTAGAAAATCCGGATGAATTCACGACCAATTTCAGTGCATTGCAAATGGTATTAATTGTGGGAGTTTCCAATCGATTTTATACATCTTGATGAGACTCGGACAGGGACACATAGGAAATCCCTGATGTATTTCAGATTCTGTCAGCTGACAGTGTGTTGAAAAATATTACCTCTCCCTACCTATAATATTTCAAATTCTGTAACTCTTCAATTAATTATTGTAGAAGTAGCAAATGATGCTTTGGCATCCAGTTCAGAGCGATGGTTGCACATCAGGAAATATGTTCATTAAGTAATTGTTCATTTATAACAAGCAATCAATTAATTGTTATAATAAACAGCTAATATGGCATTGTCATCCACATCTGAGGAATGGTTAAAATTTCAAGTCTAGCTGATCGGGAAGTTAGTTTAAACTCTGTTGCAATATTCCACACGGACAGCTATGATGGAAACCGAACTAATAAAAACTTAGGTGGATACGAGACAGTGGACTAATTTTGATTCACAGAGACTTGACGGATATGATTGCTATTAAAAATTAAATTTTTGTAAATGTAAATCATTATTTGAAATAGAAACTGGAGAAAATATTGTGTATTCAATGGTGGAACTAACTTTCATCTTGGTCGTGAAAAAAGATACTTTCCTGCTACTTCTTCGCAAGTGGCCTACGTCACGGAATTACGAAATGAATGAAGTATAGATTTGGATACTATATCGCCATTGTGAAATGCTATAAAGCGTGGTATGCATCAATGTATAATAATTCATTAAAAATACTGGTTTTGGCGTTGTGTACGAACTGATTAAATAAAAAATATTGAGGAAAAATTGTGTTACTTTATTCACGGCTGGGTGGTTGTTTCTGTGAGAGAACGCAGTAATGGGAGAGTGATCTTCAGCTGTCTTTGGCTTTCCGTGTCACGAAGGAAGAGGAGAATTGAAACAAGTTCTCGCTGGTTCTAATGTAACTATTCACTCAGAAGGTGGCATTTTATAAAGACTTCTTAACACTAAGATAATATTTGGATAATCACTGAGGCATAAGAATTGCATAGTTCTGCGAAGAACTCCGTAATCACCCTAAATCGAATGGAATTGACAGTGTTTTGTTTATATCTTTCAACTGTCGGAAGCGATTCCGAAAAAGGGGTCATTAAATTCGGCAAATCGAATTTCCCGCGTTCGTCGTCAGGCAAGCCAAATTTTTATACAGACTTAGCGAAAAGTTAAGGCTCTCGCCATCTGTTGGTCAAGTTTTAAAATAGCTGTCTCCAGGAAGTGCTTTTGCGAATTATTAAATGTGGACGCCATCTTTTGATCAAATGTTGAACTAGGGATCTCCCCAAGATTCCCCCCACCCCTGCATTTTTATAATAAATGCATTTCCAGGTTTTAATATTGTGTTCAGGACGACATGGGAAGTCTAGAAAACCTTTAATTGTCAACCATTTTTTGTAAAAATGCCGATTTTTTTCGGGCGCCCGGCCGGCCCGCCGGGAAAAAAATCGGCATTTTTACAAAAAATAGTCGACAATTAAAGGTTTTCTGGACGTCTCACGTCGTCCTGAACACATTGTAAAAATCCCTGGAGAATATTTTCTATAATTTACTAATTTTTAAAAAAAATTCGAGAAATAAAAAAATTTGCTGGCAAAAGGATTCGATGTAACAAGCGCTATGTTCTCACCAATTGCTCTCGCCTCTTATCCCCCAGGCTACCGGGGTTCTTGTTGATTAACGACTCAAAACTTTTACTTAAATTAAGAAATTGGGGACTTGGTCATTTTTCTGAAAATTTTGGTCGAAGAGAGACCCGAGGTTCTCGAGGCAGGGCAACCCCTTGGTTATCCTTCTCTCTCTGTGAGGGAGCCTCTGGACTTAGAATAATTTTGTGCTCTGGCGATTTCGCGAATCGTTTTCTTTGCAATGACAGCCAGGTGAGAGGCTCTTCTTTCTGAAGAGACACCGATCTCGTGGCCGGAAGCTTGGATCGTTCAATGGCTGACAAGGCGGGTGGACTGGCCGCAAAGGAGAGCCATTTAACTGATTTAACCACGAGACGTATGGGGCATTAATAAGGATGGAACCATACCACGGCGAAGGTTGAGTATCATTTCTTTTATTTCTGAACCAGACTTGGCGAGATACAGCCTCTGACCAAGGTTCAGGGAAGTATAATTTATCGCAAAACTTGGTGGCACTCGATGGTACTCCCCTTGTTCCTTTGCCCTCAATTTCCTCTCTGCTCTGAGACCCTGTTTCTTAAGGAACCAGTCGCAGAACTTGCTGGCACATAGCAGCTTCATCGCAGAACTTGCTGTCACATCGCAACTTCATCGCAGAACTTGCTGGCACAAGCCAAATTTTACTGCTCATATTTCCAACATACTGACCATCTGTATAACATGTTTTTTTGGTGGCAGTTCAAAGTTTTCATTTGGAGGAAGTTCATTTTATGCCGTTTTTGGAAATTTTTAAGAGGACTCAAATGAAGTTAATTTTTCAAAATCATCTTTGAATGAATGTAAAGTTCAAGAGAATTCACATTGTAACCAAAGAATGGACTTAATTTCATGAATATAAATTGGTCAATTACCCTTTGAAACAGGAACCTTATATTTAAAGGAAATTATCACTGATGTTGAAATTGCCAAAATTTATGTATCTGCATTCTTTTTGCTCTTCACCATTACTAACAATGAGGAAAAACAACATTACCCAGGGGTAAATGAAAATATAAAGATAATTTCTTTTAGGTTTATTTTTAATGGTTGAAGAGAACATTTATACATTGAGTAAGGAGTCCCAGAAGGATCCAGGTTAGTTCTTCACAATTGAATATATTTTTACTTCATATTCTGAGATATCCAAGATTTGGGTAAGCCAGTTGCCCAAATGCGATACCCTCCAGCATCAGTGAGCAGCTGCTGTCCAGTGATCACAGGAATCACCCTTGGTGCCAATTTGTTTGGATTCCAGTCTTCACTGACTTGCACCATTTTTCCTTTTCTCAAGAGATTTAGGTAAATCTGTTATAAAAATCAAATGAAAATGCATTTGTTAGTGTCAAGATATTAATATCCTCTTAACTAGGAATTTATGGGATGACAATTAATACTACTATCCAATTTAACTCAGTTACTATAATGAACTTCATGAACAGCTGCTGAAGAGAACACTTCGAGTAGGTACACATCAAGTACAGTTCACATAAACAGTTCATGAGCAGCTGCTGACAGATCAGGCTGATAAGTTCACCCAAACATCCACCACTGCTGCTACACAGTTTACATAAAAACTTTTAAGCAGCCATTCAACAATGCTTTACACCCTTCCAAAATGCCCTCAATTAAGTACTGAGGACAAACGAAAATATGTAGTACAAATTCAATGATAAACCTAAGATAATGAATCTGTATACCTATACATACTGACAACTACCCACAAGGTGGAAGATATGGCAACTACAAGAAAAAATAAGGGAAGATCCAGGTAGGAAAACACCAACAATGACGAGCAATTGGCCTTTGGTAGTTGGGGAAAGGAGGAGAAAGGACAGAAATGAAGGGGGAGAATATGGTCCATACAGGAAATGTCTGTGGTTAGAAGATAGTGGAATTTTGCAGGATAAATAAATTAATGCATAATAGCGAGCATAATGTAATAGAAATAGAATAAAAATGGTTATGACATCAGCAGAGACAAAGGCAACCATGGAAAAGGCTGGGAGAAAAAGTTAAGCATAAAATATATTATAATTTGTTCAGGCATGAGTTGGGCAACAGATTAAAAACTTAATGCATCTTGACATAGATTCTGATCATAACTAGGTCATACTTAATGAAATATGATGTTAGATTCAAAATTCCAAGTAAAAATAAAGTGGAACAAGGTAGCTTTCATCCTTAAGGATGAAATTATCATAGGATTAAAATTTCTTCAGCAGGCACTGCCAGCCAGATTTAAAAAATGGGTAGCAACATGATATTATAATATTTAGTAGCGAAGATTTTAGGAGGAGGACTGTAAGGAGACATTAGAAGGAGAAGTGAGCTAGCAAATAAGGCATTCAACAATGGGAGAATATTAATAATTGGTACCTTGAGATACAATGTGAAGAAAAGACAATCAAAGAATATAACATGAAGTGTAGCATTGCAAGGAGCAATAAAATGAACTCTTGGGAAAGGGGAGATTAGGCTGCAGACTTTCAAGATAAGCAGTAGAAAATGATATGGAGCAGGTGTGGATGACAGAAAGGAAGACAAACAAGGAAGTGCTCTGCATGGTGAGGAAAGGAAACTGCTGGAAGAGATTAGTAGGAGGCAGAGCAGGTGGTTTGAACAGGGGATATGGGGTACTGAAGGCCACAACACTTTGGCAAGCCATCAAATCCTCTTACAATTAGTTTTAACCATTACCTACAGCAACTGAATTTTACTAAAATCATCATGTTAATATGTGTATAGCCCACATGGATGCATTAACCACAATTTCTGAAACTATATTTAGTTCAGAGAATCCAGTCACCACTCAAGAAATGTAGGCAATAAGCCTGGCTTTTAAAACCTGAAGAAAAGAAAAACTATTGCTGTAAATGTCAAAGCACCATACTTGGCCAGGAGCAAAGGAAAAGGGAAAATCTTTCCACAACAAATTGCATGAAATTATTCATACAAGAAAGCAATGAGGAATGTTTTTTGCAAAGAAAGATGTTTGTGTATACCTTGTTCCTCACTGCATTGGGTGCTTAAACTTTACAGCTATTGGAGTTTTTATTTACTTTTGGCCACATAATACAGCTGTAGAACCAAGATAAGATAAAGGAAGGGCTCTCTTGAATCATTAATTGTTAGCCACCAAAGCCAATTACAAAATATTCCACCTTCCAATTACACTGGGATCAACTATTGATGACTTAATAAAATGTGGTTGCTTACAAATGAAGACAATGATTACTGTTTTTATAGTCCTTTAGTATGTAATGTAACCCAGTGTAAAAGAGGGCACCATGTACACAAATATGGTAGGCAGAGCTGGCATCACTACTAAGTTTCTCAGCTATCTAAGATAATTTTCATATTTGACTCATAAGAATTATCGTTATCTGTACTTGCTTCTGAAGTTAGAATGACTTCAGATTTGGAATATGACAGTGGCTCAAAATTAAAGATTTAAAATTGATTGTCAAGTGACCTTTCCCTGAAGAGCAACTTCCATCAACCTTAAGTTTGGTTTATTCTTAGAAACAATTTCTCACTTCGTACAATTTGAACTTTTTTACTCTTACCAATATGTAGCATAATAGGTTTACTCAACGATACATAGGCAAATTAACAGCCCCCCCTAAAATGTTGCAGAGAGTGCCAAAATTTATCAAGAAGGGGGTGTAGAAGGCAGCCCCAGTGCAAAGAAATGGAGCAGCGGTTCTAGCAACAGCTGAAAAACAAAACCATGAGTTTCCAAATAAATTTGAAATTTAAGGATTGTTTTAAGACTTCAAAAAATTGTATGTGATAGGAAACTTCAAAAAAGTCTGAGGAAAGGAGGCTTGAGGAAGAAATTCAAAGGAGTGCTCAGAAGTGGCTGGAGGAAGTGTGGACCTGGGATAAAATAACATGCTGAAGAGGGCGAAAGAGCAAAGAAAGTTTGGTAAGCTTGGGAGAGGGATGAGAAGAATCTTAGTTCCAATGATATCAAAGGGTTAACTAGATAAGAAATTTCTCCAATGGCTGTAAAATATATGCACCACTCTCCAAAAATCAAACACTTACTGTGTTGGTTTGCGGGAATGGGGACTCCGCAACAGGGACCAACCACAGCCTCTCCACCAGAATACCCTCCTGTGGTGGTTTACGGGAAAGTTATTTCCTCGCCAGGGACCACCACAGACACACACACACACAACCCATTTGGAATCCTTTGTAGGCTAATGAGACCCAGCTAAGGATTCCTGGGTTATAACCTGTGATCCTTCGCAGAGCTGAAGTTACTCTACTAAGGATGCCAAGTTATTAACACAACCACACACGCAATCACACAAAACACTCACACACACACACACACACAATAGGGCCCCAAATTTCTGGGAGAACAGCTCAAAAAGAGCGTGGTCAAATAGAACAGAAATAACAAACAGGGAACAAGGGTGTACTTCGGATACGCATATTTAGACCACAAAGTGGCCCTCTTCAGCGAGCTGAAGGGAAAAAACACTTGCAATACAAGGTTGAAAATGAATGAAGAGGAGGACAATCCTAGAATAAATAGGGAAGGGAACAAGGGGGTTGGGAAGCCAGGGGGGGGGGGGGGAATGACCAAAGGAATTGGTAAAGGGCATTGGTGGGAATGGGGGTGAAGTGGAGAGTGGGGGAGGCGAGGGGGGGTGGGAGGAAGGGAGCCAAAAGGCCAATAGATATGGTGGGGATTGGTAGCGTAGGAAAGTAACCGTGGAAGTAGGGAGGGGGGGGGGTCATATCGACCGCTGAAGGGAAGGGGGGATGGAAGCTAATGACGGTTGAAGTGAGTCAAGAGGGGAGGGGAAACAAAACAAACTGGCCATTGAAGTGAAGCGTGGGGATCGCTACTGATAAAAATTTAAATTCAAAACTAAATGACAGTTGTTGTCAGGGAGTTACTAGAAAATTGCGAAAAGGGTGTAAAAGGAGAACTTCTTACTCTATAATAGAAAATAATGGAGAGAAAGAAATCGGGCCTTTGTCGCTGTTAACAAGGTTTCTTCTAAGTTGTATATATATAAGCTTTCATTGGCATCAAGTAAATGATTATCTGTTTGTTTAATGAGTTGAAGGTTTTGTTCTGATGCTTCGTGTTCTGTGTCGATTAATGTGTGTATGAGCATTTTGTTCGATTGTTGTGCATGTGTTAATAACTTGGCATCCTTAGTAGAGTCACTTCAGCTCTGCGATGGATCCCAGGTTATAACCCAGGTTTCCTTAGCAAGGTCCCATTAGCCTTGCAAAGGATTCCATCTGGGTTGTGTGTGTCTGTGGTGGTCCCTGGCGAGGAAATAACTTTCCCATAAACTACCACAGGAGGGTGTTCTGGTGGAGAGGCTGTGGTTGGTCCCTGTTGCGGAGTCCCCATTCCCACAAACCAACACAGTAAGTATTTGATTTTTGGCGAGTGGTGCATATATTTTATGGCCATTGGAGAAATTTCTTATCGGGTTAATCTATAGATGCCGTAGAGCTCAACTACCTTGATTTGATATCAAAGGGGACAAAAGATATGAAGTTTTGAATAGGGATTACATAAAGTAATGGCTTCACATAGAAAATATTACAAAACGATCCCTGAGGTGATGGAAATAAATGGCAAGCCTATAAGTATTAGTTTGGTAGAATATCAGTTATCTTAATTTTAACTAGCCAAAGAGATCCTTGATACAGTGAAATTGCTCAGGGCTATATGTGAATGACAAATAGGTACCTCTCAAGGTAATTGGCATTTAGGGATTACCTATCTTAGTCTATCCAAAATAATAGCGCAGTTGACACTTAGAAATGTAAACAAACAGTAAACATGTTCAATGCCTTCTGGGGAAGTGAATTACAAGACTGAAGAATCCAAGATGTTGACTTTTGCTTCATCATATGATCATGAATCAAGTGTTTACTTTTCATTACATTCTAATCCAAATCAGTATAAATCATCAAATTATAGTACATATTTTAAATATTGTTTGGTGTTGTCGTATCTATTAGTCATATTTTTGCCACCATGATGACACTGCTTAATTTTTATTTTACAGTACACAATGGTGGAACTGGAATTTTAACAAGTCTCTGCTAATTTCCATAAAAGTTTACATTGTATCGTTGGAAGAGTTTCTATATGTTTAATCATAAAATGATTGGCATTTGACATAGAATAAAATGGCATTGAAAAAATTAATTGAAAATAGTGTCGCTGCTACTCATCCATGATGGCATCAAGACTACATCATATCTGCATCACTGATAGGCGTTTGCATGCTGGTAACCTATTGGTCGTAGGTTTGAATGCTCAGCAGAGCTATTATCTTGGAAGGACTTTAGATGAAGTGCGAGATTGTCACAAAGGTCACAAGAATCTTAAGGCAAGCTGGGCAAAAGATGGTCCTAAATGCCTTCAGAAATAGCATAACACAAATTGAACGAAATATTAATTCACAAGACTATTCTAATATCACAATGGACCAATGGGTCTGAGTGCCTCAGGGACTCCCTGGGAGGAACCCCACCAAATGCTACACAAATACCATATGCCAAAACCAACCACCAGCTTAAAAAAAAGTAAAATTGCTACTTTTTGTCCACTGAATTCCATGAATATCAGCGATACAATCAATTTTACCTTCGTAGGTTAAGAAATCAGAACCAATATGGTCACATTTCATTCCATGATAACTATTTTTTCCCCAGCAACTAATTCCTGCAGACAGGTCCTGACGGTGAGCAGACCACGACTGAACAGCAGCACAGCAGCGAAACCTTAGAAACCCCTGAAAGTACTTAACAAATCATGATCAGCAGGATGCACTAAATACCTATGCCTTAACTTCAAAATAATTTCCTGCCATATTGTACATGTTCACTCTTTCATTAATAAGACAATGTGATCTACCAGGCATGACTGACTGATAGCAATGAATGAAGCATTCACACTCCTCAACAAAACTTCAATCAAAACAATAAAAAATCATTATATGTAGGTAGATAGATTTGACATTAAACATAATACAATTTGCAGTAGTCATTAATGGTTAACACCAAAAATTAGAAATGTATGTATCTGCATAGGATTACATTAAAAAAATTCTTCGAAAGAATAAAACCCTTTAGAAATGATCCATATGTGGAGACATTTTTGAACCTTGCAATTGATACAATTCTAGCCTCTAGAGGTAAGAGTTAAACAACCTTATTTTGAGAAAATTGAATGATCCATAAGATTTGGACAGTCTACACTGTGGTATTACCAGACTATCTTTATGTCTTGTGTTATAATGATGAACTAGGGCTTCTGTTTCAAAGGAGTCAATATTCACTCTAACATCGTAAAGGAATTTGAAAATATATAATCCATACTGAGTCATGACTCCAAGATGTCTAAAAAGGGGTTTACAGTTCTCCCTGGGGTGGGAATTAGAAATAATTTTTATTGCCTTTTTTGTAAGACGAATAAATCTTTTGTAGCAGGAGCATGCCCCTAGAGCTCAATACCATAAATTAGATGGCAATGAAAAAAGGCAAAATATATAGAGAGCAAACCATCAAGGAAAATTGGAGTCATTATCTCCGAGGGGGCTTAATAAGACGACCAGACCTGTGCCTAACAGTCTGGGGTGTGGTAATCATATCTTGTTCCTCACTCTGTCCTTCCCATATGCTATCATTGCTACTTTTCCACAGTGCCTTAGGAATTGGGGTTTCAACCAAATATGCAGTATTAGGCATCCAAAGAGAATTTTGAAAAATATTACCCATGTGCTCCAAGGATTGCGATTTTTACAACAGACTGTTCCTGCCACAGTCTTAAGACAACATGACTAGGGTATCCATAACAGCTTTTATTTCAGCTGCTTGATCATCCAGAGATTTTTTAAATGAACATCATCCCCAACCTTTCATGCTGCCAATTCTTTTGTTCTCCTACATGCATACATGTCTTCATACACATTTTATGAACTAGCCTTTTGAACTGCCTTTTGACAATTGGGAAATTTTGACCTTCAATAAAAATTTTTAATGCAGTCGGGGGCTGTCTGTATATATTTGTTATGTTACACTATATATCGTATATGCTAGAATAGAAGGATAGTGTCGTATATGCCAGAGTATAAGGGCAATTGGTATATTGAACCCCTTTACTATGGAGCAGCAATATTATGAAAAGAACAAAAACAAATATATATATATATAGAAGGCAATAGTAGAAAGTAAAGTACGAACCGACAGAGTTAGAAAGTAAAGTACGGGCCACAGAAATGGACTTCTGGCAGAGATTGGCCAGGAAATCAAGAGTGGAAAGAGTAAGAAATGAGGAGATAGGAGAAATCATGGAGGTGGAGAAGAATGCAGTGGAGATTTTGGAAGAAAGAAGACTGCAATGGTTCGGAAATGTCCAAAGAATGAGGGATGAGAGAATACCAAAAGCGGCCCTAAAATGGATACCGGAAGGCAGGAGGGAAAGAGGAAGACGCAAGAAGTCATATGGTGGGATGGACTGAGGAAGGATATGGATAGGAGGGGGTTGGATAAAAGGGAGATCCATTTGATAGGAACGTGTGGAGAGGGGAGATTGGGTGATGAACTTAAGGGTATTTAGGAATTTTGCTCATGAAAGAAGGAGAGGTGGGGTTTGGTGAGGGAAACTGCTGAAGAGTGGAAAAATCCCAAATAAAAAATACACTGTCTAAAACAGCCCTTAAACAGTAAAATTGGCCCTTAATAGTTACTGCATGCATAGGCAATACCAGAAGTTCGAATTCAGCGAAATACGAAGTTGGCCGTGGTCACCGCGTGGACCGACTTTTGAAAGTGATAGTACAGTGATTCTACGGTAAAGTCAATTTTATGGAAAACTTGACTTAAAATTAACTTATATGTATCAGCTAGAAACTTAATTTTTTAAACTTAACTTAGTCCTGAAGGATTGTGTACGAGAATTGACCGCATTAACCTAATGGCATCACCTTTCTTTGCCACAAACCGGTCTTAATTACGATTTAAGTCAAATAACTGTCCCCCATTCATAATTCCTAATAGACCGTCAAAAATAATCGTAGAACGGGTAGCAGGTAAGAGTGAAACAACTGACTGCTGAGGGACAAATAATATCGCTTTAAACCACTTGTAACTTCACCCTATCTTACGCCAAATGTCGACAATACTACGCCAACACGACACATGACGAAAACACGAAAAGGACCCTAAAAATGTTTTTGTAGATTTTCACAGCTCATGTTTATGGTATTCAGGCTTTTGGTTCTGCGATTAAATTATATTATTTATAATTATGCAACATTTTCGCCGTGCTATGCTGCCGGCTTCGTATATATTACCAGCAGATAAAGGGAATGCCGCAGTAGTTCTTTCAAGAGAAATATTTACAGTATTCAGGCTTTTGGTTCTGCGATTAAATTATATTATTTACAAATATGCAACAGTTTCGCCGTTCTATGCTGCCGGCTTCGTCGTAGCACAGCGAAACTGTTTGCATATATATATATATATATATATATATATATATATATATATATATATATATATATATATATTTTTCGCCAATAGGCCACAATATAATAAAAAAAACACTTGACAGGGGGTGGGGAAAGAAAAGTAAAAAGAGAGAGAGGACTGGGACGTTTCGGGCATGTAGGCCCTTCTTCAGCTGTAGAAAATTTGAGAAGTACCGCTCCAAGGTAGGGGAAGGGAAGCGGGAAAAGAAGGGAAGTGAGGGGAAGTTGTGGTATAGGGGAGGGGGGACGGGGATGGGCACTGGTGTCGCACCTATATGTCTAGGGGGGAGTGCAACAAAGTAGGGAGGGGTGTGGGTGAACTGGGATGAGTTGAGAATTGAACCTGGCTGTCTAAAAGTTGCTAAGTTGGGGGGGGGTGGGGGAGTGTAAGAGGGACGGGAAAGGTCACGTGGTGTCGCGCCTGGATGTTTAGAGGGGGGGATGATGATGCAAAAAAGTAGGGAATTGCGCCTGGCTGTTTAGAGGAGTGCAACAAAGTTGCTAAGTTGGGAGGGGGTGGGGGAGGAGAATAAAAGGCGTCGGAGGAGGAGGGAGAAAGTAAATGGACAAAAATTCAGTGCATAATGTTAAGACCGGGAGGGGAAAAGGCGCGACAAAACCAAATAATAGAAAGCTCAGTGTTCCTAATGGTTCCTAAGTTGTGTGTTCGAAGCGTCGGCGGGGAGGGCGTGGAGGATGGTGAGACGGAAGCAAGAGTCGAATTTGAGGTTATGAGTGGAGGCGTGTTTTGGGACTGGGAAGTTGGGCGGGGCGGCTCGGTGTCCGTTTATTCTGATGGACAGGGGATTGCAGGTCTCGCCGATGTAAAAGGAAGGGCAGACCTTACACTGCAGAAGGTATACCACGTTAAAGGTAGTGCAGCTGCCGTGGGAAGATAAAGGAAATGGGGTGGGGTTGTTGGGACTGTGGAAAGAAGAGAGATTACATATTAAAGGGCAGGTTTTGCAACGAGGTCTATGGCAGGGAAAGGTACCGGGGATTTCAGGAGGGATCAAAGTGGGACGGGATTGGTGGGGGCGTAGAATATTGTTGAGGTTGGCCGGTCTTTTGTAAGTAATGGTAGGACATTTGGGGATTAAGTCGGAGGTGAGTGGGCTGTCGCTCAAAATGGGGAACAGTGACTTGAGGATGAGGTTAACTTGGTGAAGCCCCGGAAGGAATGTGGTGCAAAGGTTCAAGGGAGGTTTGGTGGTGGATGATCTAGGGCGAGGAGTATAAGGGGTGGTGGAGGGTAGGATGCGGCGATCAAGGAGAGGGGAGGGGTAGCCGCGTTTAAGGAGAGCGGTTTTTAAGTTGCTAAGGTGGTGGTCGAGAGCAATTTGAGAGTTGCAGATACGGTGCGCGCGAATAGAAAGGGAGAAAGGAATGGAACGTTTGGTATGGTAAGGGTGGCAGCTGTCAAAATGAAGATATTGTTGACGGTTAGTGGGTTTGATATGTAGGGAGGTTAGGAATTTTATCACATAGAGAAATATCGGTATCTAGGAAGGTAATGTGGGTGCTGGAAGTGGTAAAGGTGAATGAGACAGAAAAAGAGGAATTGAGATCGGAAAGGAAGGTGGACAAGGTTTGAGGACCGTGCGTCCAGATGAGAAAAATGTCATCGATAAAACGGACCCAAAATAGGGGTTTGAGGGACCGGGAAGATAGAAAATTGTCCTCCAGCAGACCCATAAAAAGATTAGCGTACGAAGGAGCCATTCTCGTACCCATTGCTGTGCCCTTCGTTTGCAGGAAGATTTGGTCTCTGAAGGAGAAGGCATTTTTTTCTAGGACATGTTGGGAAAGATTTAGGAGGAAGTCAGAGGAAGGGACGTGGGGGGTGGGGCGGAGGGAAAGAAAGTGTTTCAGTGCATTGAGGCCTTCGCTGTGGGGAATGGAGGTATAAAGGGAGGTTACGTCAATTGTGGCCATTAATATGTTGCAATGGGGGGAGATTTGGAGGCTGCGAAGACGCTCTAGGAAGTGGTAGGTATCGCGGATGAAAGAGGGGAGAGAAGACACAATAGGTTGGAGGAAGGAGTCGATGAAAGCGGATATTCTTTCGGTGGGGGACTTGACATTGCTGACTATGGGGCGGCCGGGGTTGTTGTTTTTATGAACTTTGGGGAGGAGATAAAATCGGGGCGTGGTGGGGTTGGGGGGAGAAAGAATGGCAATGTCAGATTGGGATAGTCCTTCCTTGGGGCCATGGGATTTAAGGAAGGAGGAAATAATTTTCTGAAACTTGGGGTTTGGGTCGTGGAGGAGAGGTTTATAGAAGTTGTTGTCAAGGAGTTGACGGTAGGCTTCCGCATTGTAGTCATCCAGGTCCATGACCACCACGCATGAGCCTTTGTCAGCAGGGGAAATTATAAGGCTGGGATCTGACCGGAGTGACCGAAGGGCGGCGAGTTCAGATCGGGATAGGTTAATTTTGGGTTTAATGGAGTTTAGGAAATGGTGGTCGGAAATTTTGTGAAGGAATTGTTTGATAAATATTTCAACAGGGTTGTTTTTGTGGAGGGATTTGGGTTCGTAACCAGAAGGTGGTCGGAATTTATGAAGGGCAGGATGAATGGAGGATTGGGAAGGACCGTGGGTTTTCCAGAAAGCGCGCCATCTTAAGTTCCTGCAAAAATTGAGCGAATCGGCCAGGAAGGACACAGGATTGAATTTAGGGGTTGGTGAAAAAGAAAGACCTTTAGACAGCAATTCAATTCTCAACTCATCCCAGTTCACCCACACCCCTCCCTACTTTGTTGCACTCCCCCCTAGACATATAGGTGCGACACCAGTGCCCATCCCCGTCCCCCCTCCCCTATACCACAACTTCCCCTCACTTCCCTTCTTTTCCCGCTTCCCTTCCCCTACCTTGGAGCGGTACTTCTCAAATTTTCTACAGCTGAAGAAGGGCCTACATGCCCGAAACGTCCCAGTCCTCTCTCTCTTTTTACTTTTCTTTCCCCACCCCCTGTCAAGTGTTTTTTTTATTATATATATATATATAATTTTAATCGCAGAACCAAAAGCCTGAATACCCAGGTCCCTTAAAATGTTTGCCCACTACATTTTTTCCATTTCCCCGTTCAGCCCGTCACCGAAGTCAATGCAAATGAGATGAACAAGCTCTCTGACTTTCAATCACAATGTAAAAATATTAAACGACCTTTAGATCAACGTCGTTCGTAAAAGGCATGTTGCTTTGGATTATGATAAGGAAGCCTTCAGGTAGGAGATATGACAGCACCGCGGACTCCAGCACACTCACGGCCATCGCAACCACGACAACCCGTAAACAAGGCCATAGAAATAGAATACTATAGCCAATCGGTAAGGTACCACGACACTGCCCAGTAAAATTGACTGTCACGGATCTATTGCACGACTGTCCGCGGTTTTCCACCTCGACTCGACGGTATGTAGCGGAAGACTGCTAACTTTGACAACGGGAGATAAGGGGAAACCCATAGACATTCGCGAATGACTTATTTGGGAAGTTGCTTCTCAAATACAAGGCCGTCGATGAGAGAGCTGATTTTAAAATATTTTCACAATGCTCAACATTTCTTGCCCAGCAAATACTGACCATTTCCATTTTGAAATTAGTAGGTAATGCAAAAGAATCAGATTTGTATTTCCTTTTATAAAGAAACCTTTTACTTGTTAATAAAAGCGTGAAACTATAAAAGGCAAAGAAAGTGCGATTTGACGCATCGCAGGACGGCGCAGAGGAATATACCCTACATAAATCTACCTTACTCAAGAGTTCTTAGTCCTGAGACGGATCACCATAGATCAAATGGTTAAAATAGTAGATAAAAATGCTCCAACTAGGCTATGGTATTTGGCCGAGGAAATTCTACGAGTCCCCGCTAGTTGTGCGCCCTGTGAAAGATTATTTCGAGTGAGCTAGAATTATAATTGCACACTGCCACTTGCCCGTAGGCAAGCACCTCTAGCGTGACGAAAGCTCACATTTACCCAGATAAATAATGAGGAGTACATACTATAAACAAAGGTGCGGAGCTCAAAATAGATTATAAATGAAAATACTCCCGAGTTTATTCTTTAAAAATAAAAAAATAGAATGCTTAAAAGAGTACCTAATTGTTGATGGTTCATCACCAGTAATGGAACCAGTAAAATGCTATGCCATGAAACCCACTTTTTTCATTTTTATCCCCACTTTCATTTTTGTCGCCACTGTTTCCGCACAGTGAGACCTCAGTAATATAGAGAAATATTTAAGTAGCACTGCATCTTCTATGACTCATCCATTAAGTAAGTCTTAACGTTAATGAAGCCTCAGGCTAAACGGTATATGCGTTGAAATTTGTATCACCCAAAATCACCATGGTGGAGTTCTCGTAACCATTTGAGTATTGTTTTTTTTTGTTCTTTTGCTTTTCGGCAACGAGTATGAATTGCCTGTCGTCTTACTATAACTCTTAAGTCACGAGGCTTTCACTACCGAACTACCTACCACTTTTAATTAACAATTTATACTAAACCTACATGCTTAAATTAAATAATATGAATTATGAACGTGTGGATCGGTACAGTGGATTCAACGCATGCACTCTGAAGTCGCCGAGCAAGACGAAACTAGACAGGCGTGAAGTAAAATGTGTTGCTCCCAGACTTCGAGGTAAGAGTACAAATGACATTTTTGGTGCTTTTCGTGGGGCTCTACTTGAGGCACGGAAGTAAATTTGAATGATTATGATCACAGGAATGATTCAACTCGGTACAAGTGAGGGTGGGAGACAGGAGTGGACAAGAAGGAGTGGAGACAAGCAGGGAGTAGAAGGACGAAAGAATAAATAGATTTCGCAAGGCGTCGTAAAATACGGGGGACATCCATAGGCGAGCGTGTTTAACTTAGTTTATTATTTAATTTTTCTCCATCGGAAAGATTGGACTAATTTTTTCTGGACCCTCGAAAAATGAGCTCGTGTGCTGTAGGAATAACTGAAGAAAGTAAGGAGCACAGTATAACGTTTAAATACAGACATATTTAGAACTTGCTTCGGACAAAAAAATGCAATCACCGCATCAAACTTGCCAACTGAGGAAGCATTAGCTTCAAGAAGTTGGGCAAGAATTTGGAGAAAATAAGTAAAAAAAAGGGGTTTTTTGAGTTGTGGAATTACATTAATTTGGACCTGCATGGTCAGTAAGATATTTACGGAAAGAGAATGCGGGATAGCTGAAACCGTTTGAGATAAGGAGATGAAAAAAAGTACAACATGCTTGGGAATGGGAAGAAATTATTAGGAGAATAATCGAAGGAAATATAAAAGCAAAGCTTCAGTCAATAATACGATGTCAAAGTCAAGATATAATGGAAATGGTTATTATGGATAGGAAAAGTGTAAAGGCAAGTTGACGCAGGAATATGAATACAAAGTTTAATTTAGCAATAAAATTGTGATAGGAAAACAGGATTTATTTGGGGGAAATTCAGGAGTACACTATTCCAAAATATTTCGAGTAAGGATCTATAAATTATTCAACTATATCTAGCCTAACCTGCGCACGTAAAATACCCTGGACACGCGGTCGAAGGGAAAACATCGCGCGGAATGCCATGAGGTCTTAAAATTCAATTCTAAACTGGATAAAATTCTTACAGTTTACAGGTCGCACTACGCGACCGTAATGAGGACTACCATATATTGCAAGACAATACCATAAAATGACCGTTCACCAATTCACCGCCCACCTATACAGCATTATACTCTCATAGCCGCTTATCCGACTTACCGATAGTATGCCGCAACCCTGGATGACCCACAGTAATGCATTCCTGGACAGGGTGCAATGATACACTGCTACTGCTGTCAGCTGATCGTCTGGTTGCTTCAGCTAGGACCCCTTGAGAGTCACGAAAGAGGATTAGAAATTAGACCAAGTTTTACACGATATAAACGGCATGTCTTACACGATATAAACGTGAAACGTCATTATATAACCCAATCCCGCCTAATTGGCCCAAAAATAAACATTTATCTTCCCACACGTGAAGTCTCTTGGCGTGTGTAAAAGTAATGGTGAGAAAACATATACCCAGTTGCAATTAATTGCTATTAATTTACAGTATTACCTTTAGTACGTCTTCCCTCATAAACGCTACGGTGTGCTCCCACGCGAACTTGACGTTCAAATAAATGGTACCTACGGTACCTACGTATGAAACGCCAGCGGTGGCGTGTCAAGCGTTTTCACCTCAACGGTGGTGGGAAGGGTAAGTTGGGCCGAAGACGGGATCTTATCTGGTTAATGGAGCATAGGAGCTTATGCGATCAAATGGTTCTTACTGAAAGTCTCATTGGGGTTCATCTGATTCAACTTCGCGAAAACGTATATCCCAAATAGTACTCAAGCGCCGGCCATCCTTCGGAGGAATGCTTTCGCTTTTCGTCAGCAAGCCACAGGCGATTGAGAAAACCTCCTTGTAACCTCCTTGGAGAAACACCCGTTGTTATCGCTGCATTGCAGAATCAATGAACTAGCAGTGACTTCTACAAAAACGCATTTTCTGATAATAATTCAACTATGATATTACCACGAGTGCGTGATTAGGTGTCAAGGCTGGTGCTAACGTAATCTCCTTCTTGAAAATTGATTTTGTGCGTAATTCTACGATGTTCAAAAATTATTTTAATTTATGAACTTCACCAAAATACATCGTAACGGGAAAAATCTATAGGACAAATAAATAAAGCTCACAATATTTTGTAGAATGAAGACTCTGAATGGGTGCATTATAGGATGAATCGATTTTCACTTTTTTCGGATTTCCTAACTTCTGAAAGTGGAGAAGGTGCCTTTTAGGGAGGAAGTTAATCATGCCAAATTTCAATAACATTGAAATATGCCTTACCCTGCCTACATGCAATTACTTGTTGAAAAATTTCCGAAAATCAGGCATAAATCCGAAAATATACTCCCATAAAATTGGTAATTGTTGGAGTAAAAATATCTCACCGGATAGGAAATGTAACGCTAACCTTTTTAATCAATATCTAAAAATGCTAATTTTCTGCACACAAAATTTCTGTCACCGTGTAGCATGAGAAGATTTAACATATTCGGCGCCTAAGAAACTGGCTCAATATTACGGCCCTCCGATCGAGGTTGCATGAAATTTCATTTAAATAACAATTCAGTAGTTTCATGAGTCGAAATATACCGTTTATTTGCATACTACCCTGAAATAGGTATTAGAGATTCACTTTAAGCATTAAAGCGCTATATTTCTTCAGAAAATGTATTCTTTTTCGTATTGAGAAGAGAGAAAAAAACTAATAACTCTTGACTCTCTTCTTCTATCGTTAAATCGATTACTATCAAATTCGATGCATCTTTCCACATCAACTGTTTGGCAAAAAAAACCACTGGTATCAAATTTACGAGTATCACAGTACTCAAACTAGCTCTCACTTTCTCTATTAGTGTACTTTCTCATACTACATCTACGTATTACTACACGATGCACCGCTGAGGTGTATGGCAGGGCATGGTAAACTCTATATTTTAAGTGAAATAGCAGAGTTTTTTCCCCTCTCATCTCAATATGGAAAGATTCCACAAAGTCAATGACAGTCTCGTTTGGTTTTTCGTCAAAAATGGTAGATTTTTAACATAATTTCGTTGATCAAGTCTGCTTATTTTGAGCAAGGGCTGCTTATTGCTGATTTTGAGCATTTTTAACGATACGAATAACCTTTGATTCAGAACGAAGAGGTCGCTGCATTCGAGTTACACTCGTACACATTCCATTCACCCAACAATTAGGGGCATGATATATTAATTCTACATCTACAAAATACCCTGCAATCCACCACAGGGGTGTGTGGCAGGGGGTGAGTATTCACCAGCATGCATTACACTATACCCTAAAGTAAGTGTAACAACGACTAATTATGCATTAGCATTAATCGCTAATGCTTGTCACGAGGCGAAGCCTCACAAGCATGCACTACTACACTACAGATATTATCACAATGGAGAGGGACCGTTAATATAAATGTATTTTGCAACTACACAAATGGACAGAGACTCAAGACTTATGTAGAAACATGCACGGCGTGCTGTTAGTGCTAGGTAATAGAAAAGGACTCAAGTATTAGGGAGTACTACTACTACTAAGAGCTAAACTACCTAACGACAAACCTAGATAAAAGTCTCATTGGCAGCTGTTATGGTCCCTTATTTTTCGTGGGAAAAATTACATTTTAAATCTGTCCGTTCTGCAGTCTAGTTCCCTAATTTTATTCTCACGATCTGATTTACCGTAGTATGTCGGATTTCGTAAAATATTATCAATTTTGTCAGTTGTTAAATGATTTTACATATTCTGCCATAGTGTTGAAGGAGATAAATGTATAAAATACCTCTATTCAATTCCTGATCTTGCATGCAAATTTCCGTCTGAAGGAATAAGTATTTTAGCAAAAACTTCTATCTTTATATCGATTACTATCAAATTCGATGCACTTTCCACATACATTGTTTGGCAATAAAATCCACTGGTATCAAATTTACGAGTATCACTGTACTCAAACTAGCTCTCAATTTCTCTATTAGTGTACTTTCTCATACTACATCTATGTGTTACTATACGATGCACCGCAGATGTTTATGGCAGGGAATGGTAAAACACTTGCCATGAAAAATAGAGGGAGTTGAAAAAAGGAGTGGGAGTGTCTCAGACCTTACTTGGTGGAATATTTCCATATTGAAAAGAGAGGGGAAAAATTCTGCTATTCCATATAAAATATTTTATTACACGATCCAGGTTTCGCTGCAGTGCAGAATCTTCAGGTGACATTGCAAATATCAGTTGGCATTCATACCAGTACCATTCAAGTTGGAATAGTTTCAGAAATAGATCGAATACAGCGGAGAGCAGCAGGATTTGTGAAAAATTGTTACGATAAACTTAGCAGTGCTACCGAATTGTTGAAGGAATTAGGGTGGGAATCTCTAACTGATCGAAGGGAGAAATACAGGTTAAATCTATTGCGCAAATTCGGAGCAGACACTTTTTTGCTGGAGGTTCAACATATACTGATAGAGCCAACGTGCTGCGGTAGAAGCGATCACTGGAATAAAATAAATGAAACTGATTGCAGAACCGATAGATTTAAAATGTAATTTTGCCTAATAACACCACATCATTACTAACACTTCACACCGGTTGATTTGTCCGGCATTAATTTATTTTGTTCTCTGCATGAAGTAGCATCTCGTAGCACTCATGAGTTAACAGCATTATTAATATTAACCACTAGATGCGTGTATAGCATTGTTCTGCATGTTTGCATGTTCATTTACGTATCACTCTCCCAGTTTCTGGTCGGAATGCGCACTGTTCTCCTGACTGCTTTTTGGCCTGCGCCTAGCGGCCGGGGGAGCGTGCGAAGTTCTGATTTGTGCTGGGACGAGTGCTGCATGCCTGGTGTGGACTCACCCCGTGCATACATGCAACATTAAATTTGAAGTATTTTTAAGCAATGACATCAATGCAACTTCAACCCATGGGCCCTTTACAATCAAACCTTGGTACTACGAACTAAAAGGGGGGAAATCGGTCGGATAAAGCCGATTGTCCGTAGGTACCGACACTAAGGTTAGGTTACGTTAGGAGTAGCTAATATCAACAATTACATTAGAAAATACAGAGGAATAAATACAGTACTGTACTTTTAATCATGTACACTATCCAATCTGACAGTGATAAATACCTGCACACTGTACATATACACTGTAATACAGTAAATTTGGGACAATAAAATTGAGTCGGCTGCTCCAGATTTTGCCCACTGCTTCCAAAATCCGTAAAAAGGAGGTCTGTAGTTGTGAAGTACGAGTGTATTTTCATTTTACAAAATAGATGTTTCTCAATTTACTCTCGAAAAGGCTCCCAATATTCATCGAGTCACACTTCATTGTTTTAATTCCGAGAAGTTCGGCCAACATCTACTGAAAATCTTCACAAGTATTATTTTAAGGCCTGAAATTTCTCCATCGTCGAAACATATTGGGCTGGAGCTCACTAACTTATCTTAGCGCTGATAACAGGGGGGGGGGTGAGAGGAAGGCATTCCAGAGGCTTTTGAGCGAGGCTGAGTGAATGGCACATTAAATATGTAGCAGAGAGGTTTGAAAACAAAACACATAATTTAGACAGGAGATAGTTGGGTAATCCGTCAAATGCCATCGCGCACGTAGTCATGCTCCCATAGACACTTTGTACGCAATTTTCATAGGCGCGAATATTATAGGTGTAGCAAAACTTGATGGTGCTCCCTTGTAATGATCAAAACGCAAAGGAGAGGAAATCATACGCAATTGGTGGGACAGAGGGACGAAGTGTCCTTACAAATGTCCCTCTGTGTATTCTTCGTTACCTTTGCCCGCTCATCAACGCTTGATTTGGCCCCGTGACCTCTAATTCTCCGCTGGCGAGTGCCACCAAGTTTTTCTATACATATACCTGTCTTTACCTGCGCGAGTGCTAACTACCTTGGAAAAGAAATATCTGGGAATGGTGATTTTGAAGGGACATTTGTAAGGACACTTCGTCCCTCTGTCCCACCAATTGTGTATGATTTCCTCTCCTTGGCGTTTTGATCATTACAAGGGAGCACCATCAAGTTTTGCTACACCTATAATATTCGCGCCTATGAAAATTGCGAGAAGAGGTGAGACGGCAGACAATGCATAGTGGAAAAATAAATGTACAAGGATAGAGATTAAAACAAGGATAGGTACACAAAACAATAATAAAGCTAATAATGATATGCACAGCGGGGATCAGGCTTGACACAACAAATACTACAGTACCTATTATAAAAAAGTTAATAGTGATTATCATGAAGTATACGCGGGAAAACTAGATAAGATAGGGAAAAAAGCACACCTATAAGGCGTTGGTGCATTCCACTTATATGCTAACAATAAGTGGAATACACCAACGACTGAGTGCTTAGCAGGGGAATGGAGAGGAACGATGTCCAATGGATGATAACAAAGTGTTGAAAGCAGCAAGAAATTACCCCTGGGGAAAAGAAGGATAGGGAGACCATGGAAGAGATGGGAGTGACGGTTTCATCATCGGCTGATGTGAGTGGAACAGGTGACGACGAAGAATTTCAGGTGCAATGCCTAAACTAAGAAAGGAAGAGTATATGAGTACTACCTGGTGGTGATTTCCAACTTCTAAGCCTCAGAAATGGAGAGGAGAAGGGATCAATATTGCTGCAAACAGAAATCTTGTAAGTCATTGAAAAAATTGTTCTGGTGGCACAGATCGACTAGTCCTAATCTAGTCGATCAGTAGGAGCTGCTTCGTCAAGAGCGGAGAGGGCTGGACAGAAAACCTGATTATGTGTCAACAAAATCCTCTAATTTTACATTCTGCCCCGCGAGCTGCCGCAATTGCGTGTGCAGGGAGTGTTCGGATTCCAAACATGAAGAATTGATAGAGAAGAGAAAAGGAATTGTGAGAGGCAAGGGGAATGCAGCGAGAAGTGTATTTTTGCATGATGAGGGGTCCAAAGCTTTCTTCACACTAGCGCGAATATGGCTTGCTTAAAATTTTCGTTTGATTAGAAAGAAAATTCGAAATAATTCGCGGAAGTGAGGTCATCAGAGTATTTTTTTCTAATGAAAGACGGGTGTCGGATCGGTCTTAATAACGACATTCTACGAAAATGCCAATAGTCATCAATCCTCTCAATTAACATAACTTTCTACACGTTTTACCGTCATTTTGTGGAATTGGACTTGGCAGAGTGGAGCGCGTCGCATATCTGCATTTACGATACACCGCAAGGGCGGGTGGCAGGGGGTGTTACGAGGCCACGCACGACAAGGGAGGGCATATGAAGAAGTAAATTCCACTGAATATAAAATAAAGAGTGACTAGTGTTTTCGTATTTATGTGCCTCCATCTGTGTGCGTTGCAGTCGAGAATGGTGCTCGGGAAGAGAGTTCTTGAACGTATATGTTCGACGACGTATCTATCTTATTCTGTTGCTTTTGTCTTTTCCACAAATGTAATTCGGGGTTAAAATAACGCCATTCGTGTCGACTGAAGCACGCGCGATCTAAATTTTTCTCATAATCTTACAGCCTTGCTCGCTAGCTCCGCTTAGGACCGTTATGGACCGTGGACCAATAAGGCTCCACGTCATAAACTCTGATTAAATATTTTCTCGGTACTTATGAAAAACGAAGTTAATACCCAAGTTCCCACATCGGTAACGGTGACGTCAACCTACCGATAGTCGGATGTAATACTCAAAACACAAAATGCCAGTTTACATCAAGCTAACGTACAGGGTACACCCCTTCGCGGTTATTGTTAACCAGACATTATATAAACGGGCCTAAAGGCCTTAGGGTCTCCAATGGACACCCTAAGTTCATCTGTCCGCTGTTTCTCGCTTGCTTTACCCTCTCTGAACTGTAAATCCTGACCCTGGCGATTGCCACCAAATTTTGCGATAATTATCTCCGCATACATACGTAAAAATGCCGCAAAGAGAATACACAATGAAACACGAAACTATAGGAATTCTTATAGTTGAGGGCTTGTAAATAACATTGGGTCCAAACAACCCCAACCGCCGTTTAATGATAATTTGGATTTTTTTCCAGTCACCACTGGAAAAGTCAAAATATAAAATTAAGAAATCAAAATTTCACGAAAAGTTATGGAGTTCTGGCGGTCTAGAAGTCGAAGGATAGAAGAGTGAAACATTACAAGGATGGGTTAGAGATGACCCAGCCGTGGTTAAGGCGTTAAACAGTTTCCTTGTAGACAGAAGAACACTAGTAACATGTCCGACCGACCGACCGACCGATGTTTGATAATCACCGACCAAGTATTCGGCACGTTATGCCATCATCAGGGTTCCTGATGATGGCATAACGTGCCATTAAAAGAGAGGAAATTTTAGTGGAACTAGTGTTTTTCTATTTTCTAGATTGGATATATAATGTTTCTACTAATAGAAAGTCAGTGCCAGCACTCATTCGTACGTCACACGGCTGTTTTCTCAGCTAGGGCACCCTTACCAAGGCAAGGGAGTCACTTGAGCCGTCGGAGAAAACATCACGGAACAAAGCTGCGCCACCCACACACAAGAGATGCATCAGCTGGACGAGATAGGAACCACTATTTTCTTACCGAGCTGTTTTCGGAAGAGGGTGGGGTTTCAGATGGTGACGCGGACCCCGACTTCCACAACGCATCTCTTCCTAGTTACTCCCTCCTATTCCGAGATAGTACCGGAACGGAATTTCAGCAGGTGGGTGACGAAACGGCCATGTTGATATATTGTAAGCGAGGGAGTTTGGAGAGGGACGCTAGGGAGGGGAAGAGGAGTGCGTGGAGGCGGTGGAGGATCTGAGAGTTGGAGGAGGGAGAGGAAAACCCAGTTCGGGGACGAGTTCGCTGGTTGTTTGGCTGCAGCAGCAGCGCTCGAGGGATAAACGCAGTCGGCTGCTTGCCAGGTTACGGCTCGGTGGTGTGGTGTCTGCCCGCTCGCTGTCCGACTCGTCGTCGTCGACACGCGCCGACCTTCCCGCGGGAAGGACGCCCAACATCGGCGCAAGCCGCTCGCCCACGCCCTCTTCGCCTCCTCGTCGGCGCTAACGGTGTTCCTCTTTCTGTTTTCTTTTTCAACGTTTCGTCTCGCCCCGCCTTTCCCGTGGTGGGGAAAAGAGGTCGTCCCATTTCCTCCGTCTTCCCCTCCCCTCGCACACCAGCACGGAAGGCGTGCTCGTGAGAGTATCCGTAATGAGGTCAGAGACGCCGACCTGGGGCAAAGCGTGAGTCGACCGATGGGGATGGCGGAGGATTCGGCCAAAAACTCGCCTTAATACTGTGCAGACGACCCACCGGGACGGTCGCATTGTTTGCGCCTACAGCGCAGAGAATTAACCAATGAAACTGTGAAATACCTATTCGTTGAAGAGCTCCTAGCACGGGCGTGGCAAGACATCCTCACGCAGGTCTTCTCCTTCCCACCATAAAGTGTTGTCAATCGCTCCCTTCGGAGTGTTTTAACACCCATCCTCCAAGATACTCGAGTGTTCTCGTCCCGGGCATCAAAGTGGTGGCGGAGGATTCGGCCCGGCTTGATGGTTTGCGCGCGAACTGAAACAATCATCGAAGAGCAACACATTCTTGCAATCTTGCAGGCATAAACCGTCCTTCGTCGACTCTCAAGTCTTGCTCAAAGTCTTAAAGTTCCTCTCAGACAGAAACATGGGAGTTTTTTTCGGGGGATAATCTCCCTCTTTTCTGCCCTTCCGCACTTAAAAGTTAATGACCGTGACACCTGTGGCTTGACTGCCCAGTGACGTTCCCCACCCACGTGCCAGACAAGCGGTCGGTGTGCTGCTACATCGTCAACCAGCAGTGACACATTTTGGGAGAGTGGTGATGTGTGTGCCGTAGGTGCTGTGCGAGTGCGGAGTCGGTGGTATCCCGCGCGGGCCGCAGTGGAAACACCGAGTGAAAAGATTGTCGGCGTTCCCCCCCGGTGCTGTTTTCTTCACTGCGGAGGATGGAGTGGATTCGTAGGAAGCTGAGTGAGAGGTCAGTGGCTGCGCGGACGGGAGCGAATCGCGATGCTTCCGCGCTTCTGATGTATCCGCTCTCGCTCGAATGTTCGGTATTTTCAAATGATACCTTAAAGAAATATTTCCACACATTTCACGAACTTCAAGTGAAGTGCTCCGTCGGATGGGAAGTTAAACTGGTGCCCCTCTTTCAGTAATTTTGTCACGATTTCGTGTCGGGGGTGTGTCCATGTTGAGTATTAACGAGGGTGCGGTGAAAAGTTTTGAAAAATAGGAGCAAATTTGAGTGTTTAGGCAATTAAGGGTGCAATTGTGACTGCGTTGTATCAGCCGATAAATAACAGATTTTTTAGCTGCGCAAACTACTAAAGGAATACAAAACCAACAGTTTTTTTATGTGAGAAAATTACAAACACATTTATTTCAAAAGTTGTTCGAACTGAACAATGAATGAATTCAATATTCTTTGACAAAAAATATCACTTTCTCCTTAAGTGCCACTTTTTAAATATAATTTTAAATTTCCGGGGGCGGGGTCCGGACCTCATGGACTCCCTGGCTACGTCCACTGCCCCCCTTGGCCATTTTCGTTACGCGTAGGCTAATATCGAGATACTCTCAATACGTCCTTCATTCGCAAAGCAATCCTTCCCCCACTGTAATAACCACCGTAATGACGAGAATGGTCTCAGTCGCCCCCTTAGCACTGACACATCTACAATTAGAATTAGATTGAAAGCCGTAAATGCAAGTGGATATTTGTATATGCGAGATAACTTCATAACTACAACGAGAGGGAAATAAATGTAAATGTATCAGGTGAAGACGATTGCCTGAGAATCACCGTAACCTCAGATTTAGCTTGAGTAAACACGTACGAACCATTCGCGGCGCTGCATTTCATGAACTAGGATTTATAAACCGAATAATGGGAAGGTACCACAGCTGATAAGAGTCTCGGTGGCTACACGCTAGGCTTAGAATATTTGGAAATTTCAGATCATGCTATTTTCGGCATGAGCGGGAAGATAAGTATTACTTTAACCCCGCATTATATCTGTAAAACTGATAGAAGCGACGAAATAAAGATACACTGCCGACCTTATCAGTACTAACATTACTCACACCCTGCCACACACCCCTGAGGTGGCTTGCAGGGTATTTTGTAGATGTAGATTCCTTCTTCCCACGCACCTGTAGTGAAAACAGCAAAAACAGTGCGAGGCACAGTGCCCCCTCAGTGAACACCCAGTTCACTTTCGTCCTATCGGTCTTCCTATTTACTTTTTCCCTATTCCCTGCCCTTCTAATGGCTGGCGTCCGAACACCCCCCTGCCACACACTTCCGCGGCGTCTCGCAGGGCAGTATATGGTGATGATGAACTCAGGAAGGGTGGATCAGGAATCTAATGAAGAGGACGATGAAGAGTCTACACGGCCTCACCACATAACTCGATTTTCCCTCAATTAAGATAGGCATGTCAGCTAAATAGCTTCCGGGGAGTCGTGGTGCAGTTTTGTGGCCGGAAGTGGTTTCTCGAATGGATTATTTTCATGTGTGTTGCACGGTCCCTCTTGGAGGTAGGGGATGGGGGGAGGGGCAAGACTCTTCCAGGAAATTGGGTTCGAAACACCATTTTCCCTTTGGAGATTACAACCCATGAGGAAATAATAAGATATTTATTTATTGAATGGGTATAAACCCTTTATAAAGGTAAACATTGAAATTGAAATGACATCTACTCCTGGGGCAACGTACTTTCTGCCCCTTAATTCAAAATAGTTCCCTAAGGATTAAATGATTTTGCCTTCCAAAATTGCCACAACTTTCATCCTTTCAATTAATTTAAAAATTCTCTCTCTTAGAATTTTCTATTTATAGAACATTATTATATTAATAAAATATTATAGAAAGCCCGATAGTCTGTTGTAAGTGAATCAAGAAGTTTTTGAAGCACTTTACTACATGTTTTCTGCTTGGGAAGATAAAATAGGTTCAACATTCAGTATACTAACAAATGTAATTTAATGATTGCCAATTAACATTACAGTAGTATTCCCGAGTTAAAAGGTTGAAAGGCCCCTTTACGTTTAGTTTAGCTCGTTTATATGGGGGGATTAAGTAGAATTTAGCTGCAATCTGATCTGGTTTTAACTTTTTTCAATAAATTATTTTAATATAAAATTTAAACTGATTTGATATGTATTGACCCTGCTTTTTATTCTCATAATAAGTTAATTTAATTACTACGAGATAGTGAGAAAGTTACCCCATATCGATCCTACTTGAACAAACCGCCCGACGCACTGGCGCTTCGGCAGTTATTCTTAAAACCAATCGGAGTAATTTACATTAACATTAAAACTTAATTTATTTTTGACAAAGATTATTTTTTCAATTTCTATCCTCTTTTCGAACCACTTCGAATCATGCTGCTTTCCATCATCCTTTTCTCCAATCTTGTTCAAAATCCCTCAAAAATCATCCCTATACGCACTCTTTATCGAAGACTCTGAATTGATTTCTGTCTTTCCAGCGTACTTTTCATTACTCCCCCACGCTGCAGTCTGAAAAACATGGGATCTACTGTATCCTTCTTCTTTCAAGACCAATAAACAGAGTAGAAAGTAACGTTAACTGTAAAATCAGGTAATTCTTTAGATATCAAAGTACCTACCACACATACGTACGAGTGCTGAAACGTATGAGTTTATTCTCAGAAGTAGTTTCTCTATTTTAAGTCATGAAATGAAATTTTTAAAGAATTAGGATAATTTGGTTATATTTCTTCAGACTATGCACAACTTCTCCTCAGTAAAGATAATGTCCAGGACACGACTGCCCAGACTGCCTCAGAATGGGCACTCATGTTACATAACTCCAGCGCGACTGTGGTATCGCGAGAAAACTTTGATGAAACCATAAGTGCAACGGTCTTCCAAATACCGCGGAAACCTTCGAACTGGCATTCAGTGGAGGTTTTTTGGATACGGAATTTTGTTTCCAGACACCGTATTTCATCGTGCTTTTATCTTTACAACCAGTAAAATCCGAGTGTTTCAATGAAAGTTGTGAAAGTAAATTGAAATTTTAGAGTGTTTCGCCATTTCAACCGAGCGGAAAAAACTATTGCTCGTCCAAAAACTTAGTAATGTTATTGAACGTGCAAAAAACGAGATTGTAGCCATCCAGGATCGTCCGTAGTTTCAGCATCACTTCTCGGAAGCCTTCACGCCAACTCGACTAGAGAATGCGTTTGCATCGGAAGTGAGATATTTTAAGAATCAAACTTGCGGAAAGTTTTATTTCTTAGCATTGTTTTCTTAGCACTAAGATAACCCTGAATTATTAATACATTGCGATAATTTTGACGCATATCAAATACTCCTACAGCCGCCTCCGCTTCAAACCGGCAATTAAAGTTGGCGAAGGCAAGGGCGTCCTTACGATATGCGGCATTGTCCAGGTTTTCCTATGATAATGAATGCGAAATAGCCTCGCCTACTCTTAAAAAAATACGAAAATAAAAGTAGGTAAGCGCCCTCTAAGAAAGCCATAGTACGACAAAAAGTTTCCACGAATATTTTACTGCTAGATTAGTAGGTTTATATTCGTTTCCCGAGGTATTGTGTGGTCGATAGTTTGCTATGAGGATTTACTTGCGATAGGAAATAGCAAGACATCAAGAGACAACTTATAACAGGTTTGCCTTCAAAGTCTATTCCATTCTGCTACTAACATTTCTCGATAATACATTATAACTGTTTGAGAGTTAAGAGCTAACAAACTTGCGAGACCAGACAGAGAGTGGTCAAAAGTTTTTGGGTACGCAAACTGCACATTCATATAGTAAAATTTATGAGGCAGAGAAACTCACATTCATGGCACATCAGCGCTCTGGGGTCGTATCCAACCCACGACGCCAAGCTTCGCTGTACTGTGAAAGGCTTCTCTCAGCAAATCTGACTTCCATAGACCAGTTGGACCAGCGAGTGGTAATTGGATTATTACACTGTGAAAAACAGAAGTATTCGTTAGTTCGTGGCGTTTTTTATATTTTTACAAAGGTCTCCCCTCGAATTGTTTTCGATCAAAATATTTGCCTTTCTCTTTTTCCTTGTAGGTTTTATAATTAAGGTTCGGTTTTCTCGGGAGTAAATCGTTGGAAATAAAGTACCATGTTTGTCTTTATTGGCACATCGTTAGAGGCTCATCTAAAAAGCGAGCTTCCTTGTATGAACATGTACGTAATCAGTTAGAATGGAAAATTAGTGGTTCGCAAAAGAAGAGGAAATTCGGGTAATCATTGGCATCACAAGGTAGAAAAATTCCTCAAAAACCAATTGCACCTTAATTTTTTTACTAAGTTGAATACATCGAAAACCAACTGCAAAGATATAATTGTAATTACCGAAGAGCAGTGTATACACTCAATAATTCTAGGAGACGGAGTGTCATTGTAAAGAATTGCCAAAAAATCATATAAAATGCTAACATACTCCGAGATTGCACTTTTCATAGCCATAGTTTTAATTTTATCTGCAGGATAGCTTTTGTTTTCATTCCTGGAATACAACAACCCATTACGTTACATCGATGGCGGCACCAAATTGAGTGGAGTAATGATTCTATTTGTGCAAGTTCCCTTCACCCCAATTCCTTCCCGAACCGATGGATAAAATTCCATGAAATAATGTTGCAAAATCGCGAACACAGTAGCACATTGGGAGCACCTGAGAAAAATGCGGACACCTGTTTGGGTTAAGTCACAGCTAATGTAAATAAATCTCAGCCTTTGCGACATATACCTGCGGGAAGTGTTGGCGTGGCAACGCTCTTGAGAGTAAAGTTATGAGAAGGAAGTTAATGCCTCGTTGAAGACGAAGGTCGCAAGGAGTTCTTGTGCGGCGTCTAAAAAGGAATTTAACAGCAGGTTGTATTTTCATGCTCGAATACATTAAGGTGGCTGGAGCGATTTTTGTTTATGTACAGATTTGAGTGAAACTTTGCATGCGTGTCCTGATTAGTAATATCTATCGATAAAAGGGAAAAACACTGCATGCTACCGATTTGATTTCCTGGAAATTCAATGATATTTTAACAAGTACTCTTACGGCGCACGACATATATTTGAAACAATTCCATTACTTAAGTACAGATTTTCTCCTAAATGCGAAATAACAAGTTTCATATTGTTATTATAATAGCTGCTAACAAATATCAAGGTATCATGCCGAGTAAGAAAAGCGTATTTAGATATGATTTTCTCGTAAATTTCGAATTTCGCGCCGAAAATTAAAGTTAAAAAAATGCTTTAATTCAGGCGAAAATTTGAAATATAACTCTTGCATCGTATAAATTACTGCATGTATGGTGATTTCCAACGTGTAAACAGGTGTACTTGAGTGAAATGTGGTCCTAGAATATTTTTTTCGACTTACTTGAAAAGTTATTAGAATGTGCCTTCAACGACTCAGGTTTACCGCTCCAGCCGTCTTAAATGGAAGCCAATCATAGAAGGCGAGCACTCGAATTCACGGCTATATATCATAGGAAAAGGATAAATTACCTTGCACTATTCCACTGGAGAAATATGATGAATTGAGTCGACATGTTTCACTGCACTGCAGCATCATCAGGACTGAATACAAGATAGTTAATTATGAATATATAGTCACATGGGGAGGGAGGTATATACATGTGACTATATATTCATAATTAACTATCTTGTATTCAGTCCTGATGATGCTGCAGTGCAGTGAAACATGTCGACTCAATTCATCATATTTCTCCAGTGGAATAGTGCAAATTAATTTATCCTTTTCCTACAATGGAATACCACGAAGTATCGGCCGCCACCAATAACTTCACGCTATATATAATGTTTTGCTGAAGCATTGCAATCCTTTAAAAATAATTTTTTACTACTTCTTCGTAGATTTTAATGATGGTAGATGGTACCTGCTATCATTATTGGCCTTTGCTGAGTGCGGGCAGCGGCTAATAATTCTAAACTAGCAAGACACTGCTGCATTATCGCTTCTATGTTGACATGATAAAATTGTGGTGGTAAATCGTGTTTAATATGTACCATGGAAATTACATGATAAGTAAATAGATCACTAAACATGGTGAATTCAAGACAAGTCCTTTTGGGCAATACCCAGCACTTCGGAGCTTAATTATTTTCGATTAAGGAATAGATTTTGTATTGCTGGAGGTGGATCTACGCCAATATTATTCCAAAAATTTGATATTGTTGTTCTAGATTGATTACTTACATGATCCATACATTTATTGAATCGTAGTACCATTCCGTTTCTTTTCCTCAGGCAGTTTCAGATAAAAACTTACTCTTACTTTCAAAAACATCCTCTTCGTGGTCATATATTTATGATTCACATTAAGATAATGTTTCGCTTATGCTATCATGTAGTTTTAGGCCGTTAAATACTGCACGTGCTTAAGTTGCAGCAGATAACCTTTGAAGGTTTTGTGATGATTGAGAACATTGAATATTAATCCGAAGTATTTCATTTCATGGTACTATAATGAAACAATGGCTCCAGCTAAGGGCTAAAATTTAAAGCGCTTATTACTAAGTGTCCTGAGAGCATTATAAAATTTTGAAATATCATAAATTTCGTGCACCCTAAATTAGTTGTGTTAAAGCCCTAAAAGTGTTATTAAAAGTTTTAAGAGCATTCGCCTTTCAACGTGCACATTAGGGAATTTTTTTGTAGGCTGGAGGAATTACCACTTGTGTTTTTTTAAAGTTTAATTGCCACTCTTTCGCTCTCTCCCATTCGGAATAGCACCCAAGGAGCAATTACATTTCTTAAAGAACTCTGTTGATCCACGTCGGTTTACTAGGCAAAATCATTTTTTCATTAGAATGTCTCTCATTTTTTGCGCGCGTAACGAAATTGGAATATGAATAAAGCACATGCTATGTCAATAATAAAGCATTAGATATTAATGAATAAATGAACATGATTTATACGTATATTGTTTACGTTAAAATCTATGAGGAGGGTTGACAAATTCAGCCGAAGCTTAATCTATTTAGCCCTAAACTCCAGGCGATTACAATTTGAAAAATGTTCACAAAATATACATTCACCTCGTCAAAAACGTGTTTATGCAAATGTACATATACTTGAGGGTCATCAGACAAGAATTGGCTAATATAACATTTTAAATATTTCCGTTCTTATGAAAAAAGTGTGGCGTTTGCATATTTTAAGGAAAAACTTGGTCTTTCTATAGACAAGAATCCCTCTATTAATGACGCCCCAAGCTCTATGGTTAATAATTAATGAGAATCCTGAAAACATTGGGGTGAATCACTCTTTTAGGTAGTTTTAATTTTCGCACAAGACACAAAAAAAAGCGCAAGTTATCGACGGATATAAGCAATTAAAATTTTCTTTCCGTCGCTATAATAACAAAGACCAATTTGACTCTCCGTACAGTAAAACTATCGCGATGATCTTTCAATTTATTTGTAATGCCCGTTCAAGAGACACGATTTGTAGAGAGGAAAAAGAGAAAGATGATCGGATTTAAGGAGTGGGGATTTGAAACTAGTCATTATGTTTATGACAAAAAAAGTTTCCTCTATGTATTTTGTTGACCGTTTTACGATCAGAACTGAAATATCTAAATGCATAGCAAGGTTTTGGAGGACTATGAAAAAAGCAAGTTATAACGCTGACAGTAAATTTGAATTAACTGTATCAATTCAGTCAAGTTAAAGTTATATTGCGCATCACATATATCCAGAGGCAAAAAAAAGAAAAATTCTTACCCATAGGCAGGAAATTGATGCTGCCTACATCATTAAATACCTATGAACTTTCGCTTGCATTGCGTGTCGCTTTGCATTTAATTATAATATTTGTAAATAAAAATACCTATCGTTATTAATTACTCTTACTCGCATGTAATCTATTCCCGAATGAACTCATTTTACTTGGCCTAAATGATTAAGTAAAGTAATGCGTTAACTTTTCGGAATATGGTGGTGGAGTAGTAAAGCAATTAAAATTATTGCGGAAATGTCCGGCGGAGAGCATTCGGTGGTTTTGCGACTTTTCGTTGATCGAAGTTATAGATCACGGGAAACCTAAACTTAAGCTCTTTTGTTGTAAAATCTTTCGAACCTCCAATTAAAAATGTTGATCTCATGAGTCCTCTTTTGTAATCGGTAATGATTCAATCCAATACGACCACCGAGGGAATTAAGCCGTCGTGAAACCCTCGCGAAATCTTGGCTCGCGTGGTATGGGTCGCCACAGCATGGACACAATGGGAATCGACGGCGAAAGAGGACCCTGGCTCGGAGTCAAGTTAACGTGTATCACGCATGCCCCCGCCGCAGATGAGGCTGTTGCATCGCATGCGGACACCATTCATTTTTTCATCCCATCGTCCACGGGAATCTGTGCGCGGCACTGTCCCAACGTCCTTCCTCCAAGGGGCCGTCCGTTAGCTCGATGGAGGCTTAAGGTGGCTGGAGCGGTAATCTTGAGTCGTTGAAGGCACATTCTAATAACTTTTCAAGTAAGTTGATAAAAATATTCTTGGACCACATTTCACTCAAGCACACCTGTTTATACTGTGTAAATCACCATATATGCAGTAATTTATATGATGCAAGAGTTATATTTCAAATTTCCGCCTTAACTAAAGCATAGTTTTGACTTGGATTTTCGGCGCGAAATTCGAAATTTACGAGAAAATAATATCTAAATACGCTTTTCTTACTCGGCATGATACCTTGATATTTGTTAGCAGCTATTATAATAACAATATGAAACTTGTTATTTCGCATTTAGGAGAAAATCTGTACTTAAGTAATGGAATTGTTTCAAAATATATGCCGTGTGCCATAAGCCGTGTGCCGTGGCATACTTATTAAAATATCATTGAATTGCCAGGAAACCAAATCGGCAGCATGCATTTTTTTTCACTTTTATCGATAGATATTACTAAGAAGGACACGTATGCAAAGTTTCACGAAAATCTGTACATTAACAAAAATCGCTCCATCCACCTTAATGAAATCCCCATACTGTGCTGCATCATTCAAAAATCCATCATAGGACACCGATAGTCGCCAATGATGTGAAAAATAAGAAAATAGAATTATTTATTCTTCATCACTCTCCGAGTCGTCTTGGGGGTGCGTGGCAGGCATTGGCGGCCCAGAGGGGGGGGGGCAGTAGTGGCAATTGCGCCCCACCCCCAAAACCCGACGTATTTCTTTGTCATAGACTTTAAATTAAAACCCTAAATTATTTTGTTGCTTTTGTTGTTATTGAAGTTTTGGTGATTTTTACTTTAAAATCCAGTTAAATTTTATACAAACTGAAACGGTTTTTAAAACCACAAGCTAAATACGCATGTTCATCAAAATAATTTTGGAATTAGTCGTAACTTGGTCGTAATCTAAAAGGGAAATATGCATTTAGTAAAAACTTGCTCTTCTTAAAAGGTAAGCTTTTGCTTCCAAACCACTTATAACGCGACATATTGCACATACTTCGCAATGAATTTCCAGAACTGGAATACCCCTCTTTTCCTGGGGGGTATTCCATACCCCAAGAGCCACTGCCCTCCCCCCCTCCCCCCCCCGAATCTCTGGTCTGATTCCGCCCCTGGTGGCAGCGAGTGTTTCGTCCCGAGCTATAAAAGCATAAATAACTATATTAAAAGCTTTGTCACGTGTGGCTAGACTAAGACTCTAGATATGTAGATCAAGATGCATTCAGACATACAGACATTTTTAACAATAACGATAGCTTTGTATTTTACACACTATAATTTAATATCGACCATGGTTTCAGCACTACATTGCCATTATCAAGGCTTTATTAATCGATAATGGCAAATAATTGTTGAAAACATGATCGCTTTCATAATTAGGTAAGTCGAAGCATAGTCATCGAACCGTGATGATTTATCCAAACACTCGTTAACCGAAAATAATTCAGGAAAACCGTAGATTTTATAGAACGTAAGCGGGCATATCGGTCAATTGCCTTATGGAGAAGATATTTCTCTCAGAAAAGAAGCTACAGATCCGAGCCCAAAGACGCCTGCTGTACTCTTCTTACCCATGCTACTAGCGAGTGGGTAATATAGAGAAAATGTTTTTTTTTATCATTGATCCCGAAGAAGGCATATCTATATCGGTTAAATTTACACCTCTCAATTCTCTCAAAAGCCGTGAAATTAAGTAATGTTCATTTTTAATCTTGCAGAAGGGCCATAATGTCAAGATATTCACCGTCATCAATTGACTTTATAAAGGAGAATATTTAAACTCTTACAGATACATCTAACGAAATCTTTGATTATAAATGGGACTCTAATCCCTCTAAGAAAACATTCATCACTATCCGTACGACAACTTGTGATTTCACAATCAGCTGGCCCAAAGTCTTTATGATGAGCATTCCCTCACATTTTAAGAACTGATGTTGAAGAACTAAATAAATGAATACAGGCGACCGAACTATCTTAGTAACACTTGGTGAGGGGCAAAGGCCCAGCGACATTGATACACCAGTTCCCATAAGATCACCGAAGTTAAGCAATGTTGGCCCCGGACGGTTGTTGGATGGGTGACCTGGGTGACCATACATACCTACACCGTGGCGCTCTTGTCCCCTGTCTGCATTTGGCAGACAGGCATGGGGTTGGCACAATTGACCATAAAGGTCTAAGTGCCCGGGCTCCTGTCGAAGGCCCCCCTAAAAACAACCTGGTTGGCGGATCTAACTGGCTACCTATTCCTTTGGCGCCTATTCATAGTGCTAGGCTGATTACATAGCCAGGTTTACAGCCTGCCTCCCTCTCCTTCCGTTACACACTACATTAAGCTAATTACCAAGGAAGCAGATCCAACCGGTAAGCGTGTGTTCGGCGGTAGTCCCGCTCTGAGATGTGGTCTGAGTAGGTGATGACGTGCTTTGCCGCTGCCAAACTACCAGCGCCAAACGGAGTCGGCTGGAGTTAGCTCCCGCTGTAACAAAAAATGTGCTGCTAATTACCGCGTTGATACCAAAACCATAACTACCCTCATAACCTTCCTCCATCCCGCGAATCTCGCAACAGATGTTTTGACTTCTCAAATCACGTTTCATTGCTCCCGTGGTTCACCTTTCATTTGATCACAAAAATGTCATTTCTTTTGCGAGCTAGGGTTCGGACTAAATCTAAATAAATGCCCGATAATGCACTTCTTGTTCAAGAAATAACAACAATCCCGTATTTTTTGGCCAAGTTTCCTACAAGCCACCACATGGTTGCTTCCACTTCCAAGGTGGTGTATTACATATGTATGCAGCAGGCGAGGTTAAATATCTGGCTATTATTCTAAATTTAGACCCTTCATGGGGAAAATATTCTGGATTTATATCCAGCCCAGCAATTAAAATATTTGGGTTTATTCAGGAAATAATGGCAAGTTTCTGAAATGAAAAAATTAAAATATAGTTTTCGGTCTAATTAGGTCTTGTCTCTAGTACAAAACGAGCACTTGGGAGCCAGCGCAAAAAGAATTAACTCATGAACTCTTCACGAATGAAAAGGAAATATTCAAGATAATAAATAACTCATCGCCTTGTCACGCTCATCGGTGTTGGAGTGACTGCAATGAGAGCAACTGGAGAATTAAAGAAAAGTGAAGAAGACCCGCTAGAATTGAGTTCCTCGAATCTTTAAGGGTTTGAAGATGACTCGAAGGATAACATTTTAGCCCCGCCTTTAATTCCACCAGCCCGGCAAAAGCGACTAATCAAGAGAGTTAGAATGATTCATACATACATGTAGGAATTCTTTTTTTCTAAGCATCATCTGGCATCACAACACCGTTCGTCGGATGGGGCATAAAACTATGGCTCCTTCTGTTTTAAGAGTGGCTAACGTCGACGCCAGGGTTCTCTCTAACCTCCTCCGATGCGGAACTCCCCACATTAACGGCCTTCCAACCTACCTTTACTCGCGAAAACGACCTCAGCAGTCGGTCGCCTACCATAATTATTCATACAAAACAGAACGAGTAATTAATCCTTAATGCACCCTTTTTCTTCCACTTCCTCGCAGATTACTTTCCCCTCATCTCTTCCTCATTCATTGCCAGTGACCTGACACCCCCTGCCATAAATCCTTTTGTCTCCTTTGGGATATGTAAATGAAAGTAGGTGGCACTCGTTTCGGTAAATATTAACTCAGAAAAGATTTACTCTTTGCGGTGAAAAATCTGGGTAGCACCAGCAATGGTATTCGACCAGTTCGGTAGGGGTCTTGATGCGACTGCTTGTAGTCGGATATTTTATTCCCTCGCCCTGCACTTCGGAGAAGCCGAAGCGAATTGAACTGCGAGGCTGTGATCCACAATAAAGGGAGCCAGCTCCTCGAAATCAGCTGATTTCGTGCGAGTGACGTCAGACCGGATGTCGCAAAGGGGGGGAGGGGCGGCGGGCGGCAGGATCGCGTCGGCTCGAAGAAAAAAATTAAGTTTGTGAAGCAGGGCCGTGGGCTGACTGTCGCGCGTGGCTTGAATACGACGACCCCGCACGGGAGTCAATTAGACGCAAATGAATGTCGTGCCGTGTGCACCCGTAGCTCGCGTCGCTCATCACGGTGTATGGAACTTAATTAATCGACTGCTTAATTAATTGTGACGCATGCATGAGTGTATAGCTCTCGCGAAAGCTTATGGCGTTCGGATGCGCGGCGTTTGTGTTTTCCACGTCATAAAAATTCCATTTAAAAAAAATGCAATCAACCATGTTACAAATGCCATGTCTTCGCTTTCCCCTACGTCCCTTTTTACCTACCCCTTCCACCATTATTTACCCCTCCACGACGTCTTCTTCTGCACATACGAACGCCATAAGCTTTCGCGAGAGCTGTACTCATCATCGAGCTTTGTGGAAAAAATTTCTTAATTCGCGGCTGGTCAACACAAACATGGGGGGATTGGGTTGGTAAGGTGGCCAGAGTACCGGCTACCCATCCCGATGACTCGGGTTTGAATCCCTGGTGTGGCAAAGACTTTTCGGTGGAACCTCCACCCTTTGGAGAGCTCTTCAATTAATTAAGCAAATTGGTGCCATTTGGAGAGCTCTTCAATTAATTATTGGTCGCCGTAAGTCGAGTGGGAAGTTAAACTGTGGTTCCCAGGGAGCTTTTCGTTAAGAGCAGGACGTCGGGTTTCTCTCCATCCTTCCTGCATTCCCCAGATAATTCTTTGCTTACCAACGTACCAACTTGCCCTCGATGGCGCTAATTAACTCAGTTGTCTGTCGCATCCATTGAGGTATATAAGGAGGGGGCGCTTGCTATAGTGGCCAATGCTAATAGAAGCTGTAACCTGGGCGAGGCGGTCCGCCATCTAAGTTCCCCCCGATTTACCTTCGCGCTTACAAGCTGACGCACTAACTTTGCAGTTTTACGATGTTTATCATCGATGAATCACTTGAAAATAGCATGCATTTACTTTATGAAAAATAGTTCTTTATGCATATTTTTTATTTATTCAAATTATTTATAATCCGTAATCCCATAGAAAAAATGGTAAAATCGAGTGTAATTCATCGCTCCAAGTAACTTATATATTTTTTAAGAGGTACTTGCCTAAATTTTCAACATAAGGTAGATATTATTGCTTTATATCCGCTAGTGCGTCCATTCCTCTGTGCAAAGGCAAGCAAGGAAAGAACAGGGGGAAGCAACGAGGTGGATATTTCGGTTGTCAGGTTACAGTTTGATGACGTCATGCCCTCTCCATCTACCTCAATGGTCGCATCACATAAGAAACAACTAACAAACCATAAACAAATAATTCGAAGGAAGAATGATAAATACTCTCCGTCGTTTTGAAAACTACTGAATATATCAGGAAGCACTAACTATCAGAAAACTACGGAATATATCAGTTCATTCGTGGTATTAGAAACACATGCTAGTTTTGGCCCTGCTTCCAATGGGAAGACAAGGTTGGTCAAGACGCGGAATCTAATAATCTCAATTAAGAATATTTTCGAAAAAATTCTCGTTTTCCCTTTAAACTCGGAATTTTAATTTCACCACTCGTGCATTAACCACGATATTTCTGAAGTGATATCTGAGCCATTCACTTTTCCCCTTGCAAGCTTCAAAAATTCATGAAGGTCAGAAAATTGAATTCACCTCTCCACCAGTAATATTTTGGGGGAAAATTCGCCTTATCCTGTACGACTCAGTCCTCTTACACTCAAAAAGCCTTACGATAGTCAGTTCACTATCCAGGCAAACGAAAATTCATGAATTTAATTTTCAGACCAGCTGAAATATTTTCAATCAAAATCAAATTTATAATTAAATGAGGCAATCCCATTTCATATTCTATTTATCCAATGGCCACGTCTCAGGAGAACCTATTCCATTAACAAGTTATGAGAAATCACTAACGCAAACAATTAGGATGTTTTGGGTTTAGTTACTTTAAGGGAAAAATGAGGCATAGTTCATGTACTGATGACTTAACGAACTCTATTTTACCATTGCTGCTTTCGTTTATGAAATAAATTTTTTAACCTAAGATGGCGACGACAAAGTGAAAATCAGCACGCATGCATAAAAGCAATGGAGGTACAAGAAAATGGGACGTTTTTCAACAGCAACGAGAACTGTGCTTTTTTCCTCTCAGTTCGTTTCGTGATTGGAACAAAAATAAGATTTTCTCGTACCGGCAAGCATGGCTCGAGAAAACATTTCGTTGAGCCAAAGATGAAAGGAATAGATATGGCCAAAGTATGATGAAATATGTTATTCATTTACGCATATTGAAGTGAAGAAGAAAATACTAATTTCCTAAAATACTTTAAAGACGGCTGTGGGGTGTGGGAATTAGCCTCTTCAGCTATATTTTGACTCTGCAAGATACCTGCCCTTTCAGTGAAATGCAGTATTCAAGTCATGCATCAATTTTAAACACACTATTTGATACCAAGAGCCTGTCTGAGTTTGAATTCGCCTCCAAGTCTCTCAGATGAGTTTCGCAACGCGACAGACGGCTTTACACGAACGAAGAACAGTGATGAATATAATCGACAGGGAAAAAAAAAGCTCCCACTTTATAACCAACTTTTCGCATTCTGTGGCTACGTCATAGGGCATTCAAATGAGGGACCTGAGAAATACAAAGTGAAAACATCTTGAAAGATTGCGAGACGAGTTCGCTACAAACATCATAAGCATAAATAATCCATGGTAGGAAACGAATAGCACTATCGCCTTCGATAAAAGGTGAAGCGCAATAGAAGTGATATCGCAATAAAAACTGAACGTTCCCAATGAAAACTTTCGAATTATTCCGTATTCAGGTGGTTTTTTTGCTGTTGAGACCCTGAAATAGGCACATAGATAAAAATAAATGGGAAGACATGCATGCCATCTAAATGGAACCATGATTTTTTTAAAGCTAGATACACTTACAGCAGATGCAAGGATGTGCTACAACATAGAGTCAGATGTGGTGGCTATGCATATTCTATGAAGCTGTACCTTTACCATGTGGACATGAAGAGGGCACTCTGAAAGAAAACAGTGCAATGAAAGCTACATTGGCTGTAACACTAACTTTGGTTCTGAGCGTCAGAAATTATCTCCGCCACGATTCTTTTTGAGCGTAGACCATGAGCAAGGACGTATGCACAACATGATACTTGTGGGCATTCTGAATTTTGAATGGATAAAAAAAATTCACAGAGTAGTCATAATCGAAGTCAATCGAAGTAATTTCTGGAAAACTACAGCGAAAAAGAAGATGAATGCATGAGGTTTTCTTATGCCTGCTGATAACGGTAAAAGTTTCGATAAATTACTTTGCAGTGTTTTCAAATTGAGTGGTTACATTACTGATTCCGTGAATTATTCTTGCTTATGATAACACTGTTTAGTACAGTCTACTTTAATAAAAATTTTTAATGAAATATAATTGATTCTGTTTCCATAAAAATGCTTTGTAATTGTTCGCAAAATTTTCGTCAAAGTCATCTACGGACAATTAAACACACAGTAGCACGCATCCCTGATCAACAGTATCCGATGAGTCAACAGGAAGTATATCATCATAATACGTGACCATTTAGCCATCCTTCCCTCGTAGCCCAAATAACTGACAATTTTGCATGCAGCTAAAGGGGCAGGAAGCACACGAGCGACAGATGATACATCAAGGGGTTAGGTCGAATCTGAAATTGCAATGTTTACCGCATATCTAAAAACGAGAATCAAAGATTACGACACTTCCTTCGGTGACAGGCTCTGTCGCGTTTCCTTGGACCGCCCGGAGCGGTGTTGGAGGCGGGTGAAGGCTTTGTCCTTCACGCATTTTACTTTGATGCGGTGTCTGATTGCATGCGGACGGAACCAGCTTCGGTTTACTCGTAGGGTAGTGGGAAAGGACAAAGAAGGGAATGATGAAGGACATGAATTCACTAGAGAGACTGCTGGAATTTCAGTAATTTATATGCCAACCCCATTCCAATTCTTTAAAAATCACATATTTGAATGCTCTAATGAACCAATTCATGAAATAACAGCTTCGCTTTACTGCTATTAAGTCTTGAGTTTACCACTATAAATTCCTACGAAACCTTGCAAGTCAATGATCTTCAAGAGCGATTTTGTAAACAGTACATATTAACAATTTCACTACGAAAAAAAAACTCATTTTTAATTGGTAATATATGCTATGATTATTTTTGCCAATTTGACGTGTAGTACTCGGCTAATCTCTAAAAAAGTCCAAGGAGCGACAAAATATACGATGATTTAATGTTTCATTGAGCTCACTAAACTTAAACCATCAATACAATCAACATTATTTTAAGTTTTATTCTTGTAATTTCGATTCCACGCAATACTTTGAAAAGAAAACTATTCCTGTAATTTCAGGAATAAATTTCAAGCTGAATGTGCACTTCGCGGTAATCACGTAGGTTATACACCAACCTAACAACCCAGAGGCCGCGAGTTCGAACCCCTCTTCGGGAATGTCTGTTTGATTTTTTAATTCTACAATGAAAGCCTTAAACAATACAACATAATCTTTAAAGTGGGATTAATTGAAACCTAAGTCCTCCGACTACTTCACACCGAACCTGGTTGACGAAAAGTTTACCTTTTCTGCGTTAAGGTTGATAAACCGGCTATCATAATTTTATACAATTATTTAGTTAGCAGTTATCCAGAGGGGCAAGTTAGCAGTTATCCATGTTGGGCAAAGGATTTAAAAAAGTTGGAAACTCTTCCCCCTGGGCAAACTTGGGCGTTAAATTATCACGAAAGAGGTACAAGCAAGAGCCTCATTGCCTTTCGTGACCCAGTTTAGAACGTTTGTTCGTCGTAACGACCTTGAAAGAGGAGTGAGTCCACTGACTCACTCCTCAATTAGGAAGTGTGGTCAGCCGGAGCATCCCCCACGATGTTGCGATCTTGTGAGATGAATAGGAGTTTTAATACTGTACAATATAAGCTGCAACGGCGCCAGAGTAGCAACTGCAAATTGGCGCTGCGCGCATCCGTCATTGAAGTGGCAGAAGCAATCATAGGAATATGGCACACTAACAAAGTGAACTTTCATTTGCAAATCAATACTTTCGTAGAAGAATTCGTGATAAGTGTCCTTCATCATAGTATTACAATCCTAGGATTGGTATACTGCAGCCCTCTATTTCGCCCTATCCCATGCCAGTTCCTTCACTTCCCTATGGTTCTTCTTCCCCGTATCCCTCTTGACTTGCCCCAAGTACTTGTCTCTTGGTCTTCCTCTGGGGACTTTCCCTTCAATTTTTCCCTCGATTATGCTTCCTATGTAATCGTTGTGGCTCATAACATGGACAACCCACCGTGTTCTTTGGCATATGGTGCTCCACAGTGCCATTTCTTCTCCAATTCTTCTGTATACCTCCTCGTTTCTCACCCTATCCGTCCATTTGATCTTCAGCATCCTCCTCCAGCACCAGGTCTCGAAGGCTTCTATTCTTTTCTGGTAAGTTTTTCCAATGGTCCATGCTTCTGATCCGTAGAGTGCCACTGCCCACACAAATGTTTTCACGTGCTACACGTTTCCTTGTCTCCAGTCTTATGCTCTTCGAGCAGAGTAGCGGCCTTTTGGCCATGAATGCCGTCTTAGCTTGGGCTATTCGGCGTTGAATATCTGTCGTGCTTCTTCCATCCCAGGTAATGGTGCTCCCGAGGTAGGCGAGTGATTCCACTTACTCCAATCTTTCTCGTACGAGGCGGACGTCGGCCACTACTTTCTCTCTTCCGCACACAAGTATCTTGGTTTTCTTCTTATTGACTTTCGTGTTGCATTCCTGGAACACTTTTTCATTTGTGTTCAGTGAGTTTTGTAGGTCTTCCTCGTTTTCTGCTACGATGGTGATATCATCAGCGATCAAGTATCCTATCATCAAGTATCCTTAGGGTGGATTAATTGCATGATAAGAGCGTAAATATAGCGTTCCACAGGCAACCGAATCGGTTACGTAAGGTTACACATTAAATATTCATCTCCCGTGGAGAAACGTTTAATAATAGGGCCTGAATTCATTACCATCAATGAAAAAACACCAGAAACACTCGTTTGAGCATCACCAAGGATTCTGTGGCCAAAATCAATAAATAATACCACCTCATAAAATATACAAATAAAATATTTTATTCACCACTAATATTTGGAAGAATCCTCCCTCTGAAGATGCGGTTGAATTAATTTCAATAAGTTAAACTGGAGGCGTTTAGATTCCCCAACTGTCTTTTGCCTCCATAATCAGCTGGCGGTAACCAGTGATACAATCAAATTAATGACTTTTCCTGCTCCAGCTGCCCAGTTGCAGCAGTAGAGGCAGTTAACTCGTAACTACGGCAACCATGAAAAACGAATGACGGGACAAATGACAATCGGCACTATAAATTTATAGAATATCAAGAGCTGTGAATTCCTGTATTTTTTTGATAACGTGAAATTGAATTTCCTACGGATGGCATCAAACGAAGAGAAAAGTGCTGAATGCCACTGTACAATTTAAATGGTGCCATTGAAGAACTTATATTTGCTAATACGGTGTATTTTCTTTCCATCTAAAGCGCTTAAGTAGCAATGAATTGGGGCTCTATCATGAATTCATTGCCATTTAATAGGTAAAAGGAATGAAAATATAAGTGGCATGAGAGCGAATCGATGAAGAAATGAGTTTTTCTTAAGTAACTGAATAGACATATTTACAGTCGCTCGAAGAGTTGGATTTCGCGCGGGCAGAATGCCGCCGCAGTCCGTTCCGGAATGTCATGCTACTGCTTCGGTGGCAGAAGGTACTTTTTCGCGATTCATATTACGGTAGCAGTGGGAGTAAATTTCTGTACACACGCCTGTCGTGATCCGCGGCTGTTGACTGGCGAAGGTGGTTATAAGAAGTGTTTCTCTCTCGTCCTCGACGCGGCACTCCGCCTTTCCCTCACTACCTCGAGTCGTCGTCCGGCGATGCGCTGCCTCCCTACACATCCTCACTGTAATCTCCGAGGCACGGATGGTGGTGGACATGAGGTATGAGCATGGCGCAAACATGTTTACTCGCTAAAGCCCATTGCTCCATCGGGACGGGAACTGCGCTAATGATCTGCGGCTGTGCGCTTGGATATTAAAAACCTTCCTGCGAATGCCGCACAAGTTTGAAAATCCTCTCAACTGCACGTCGATGATTATATCTATATGAAAGATCAGGTGCTTAAAATTACCGCGTGAGGAAAGTTTAATAATCCAAGCATATATCCGTAATAGTTTTCATTCCAATCATTGGAAAATTCTGTGCGAACCATATCCTTCCATGTTTATTCTTCCCGTCGACTATTTTTATTTGGGGGTCAATTTTTATATTTCGTGAATTTTATTTAGTGACTTCGTGTGCTATGAGGGGAAATTATATAATTACTAGATGGCTATACCTCCTGAATGCCCTCGTTTCGCTCGCTCCGCTACGAATTATGTTAAGGAATAAAAATAATACTTTTATAATAATAAACGGAACCATATTTTAAGAACTTTCCAAACATTTGTAATTTTATTCTTACTAATAGGCAATTCCGTACGAAAATTATTTAAAATATTTTTGGGAAAGATATAAGGTCTGCAGGCGATAAAATTTATTTTGCCATTGGTTTCTTTTGGGCGTTTCCCCCCATATACTCTTCAGCAATGGCACGAGTTGCCAAGGGGACGTTTTTAAGAAATCGATGAATTTTAGGAAATTTTGCATTATTTAGCAAAAGTTCTTTCAGTTTTGAATCGAAAACAAATTGGTAATAAGTTACCGAGTAACTTCAATTTTCTTTCTTATGACACTTATCTTCGAGCTCGCATGGCCATTAATCCTAATTTAATTTTGCAAAATGAATAGAACCTGCGAGCGATAAAAATGTACTTTACATCTATTTCTTATGGAATCAAGATGTGAACGATCTGGAGTCGAAAGACTTGAGGTGTGCAAAAAGTATCATCATATATTCGGGACTTCAACATTTGATAAAGCTAAGTTTAAAATTTGTTCAACTGCTGATTATTGAAAAACTGAGCGTTGCAGAAAAACGGCGAATGAAAACGTTTTAGTTTTAGGCTTCAACTTTTTGTATAAGTAGGATAGCTGTTGATGTACGCAATGAGTATTTAGAGTCCTTCATACATTTTTCTATTTACCTGCTCAATATAGAAGCGTGAAACGTTTTATGAATTGTCCTTATGATTTTATCTCCACGAGATCATTTTATAGTCTCTTTTCTTATAGCAATTGAAATGACGACCGTGGTGGTATAGTTGCTGACACTCAAAGCAGTCACAAGAGAGAAGAATCAAAACCACTTTTGCATGGGTCTTGCTTCCTCAAATTTTAGTTACTAAAGTCAGATGGCCTTGTATAACCTCCACCAATGGATCACATAAATTCGAAATTTATCACTCGTGTCGAATCGTTATCGCTAATCATTCGCAATGGTGGTAACCTAAGCTCTTCGCATTTTATGTTAAATACAATTTAGTTCGTTTGTCCTTGGGGTATCATCTTTGACTAATCTTTGTAAATCTTTATGTTTTAATAACAATATCTGGTCTCCCCATTCATAACTTGATCGTATTATTTTCTTCTTCATTTCCTATCATTGCTATGAGTTCCGATTTACTTTGAAGGTAATTTGCTGCACAATTTTTCGAGTATTATCAGAAAATATTTCCTCATTGTTTATCCGAAAAATCAAAACAATATTTGTGTATTTGAAAGATTTGTGAAAAGAATTTCACTGGATAATACAGATACCAGGAGAGAAGGAGAAAATTATTATGAACATAACAATGTACAACGCTTATAAAATTGAAAAAAAAACATTTTGAGTGAGATTTCCGTCAAGATGATCCTACTGAGCGTGAGGAAACAATCTTAAGCAGCATACAAAGTCCATCTATACTAAACATTTCAACGCAGCATTCCCTCACGCTCGCACAATCATAAATGAATGGCTTTGAGAAGATACAGTGTGCAGTACTATTGAGTCCCTAATATATCAATTGTTGAGATGAAAGTTCATGAATCGTTTTACAGGGGGGGTCATAGACTATGCCCGCTACTCCTGATTACCACAGCATAAAATATGGCTATGACGCCTTCGTTTCCAAATTTATCCTCCGGGTTTGCATAAATCAAATCCCGCCTTAATTAAAGAGATAGGCATGAAAATGCATACATTCATCGCAAGTGATCCTTCTGTCCCTCAGGCAATGAGACTCTTTCGCAGAGATCCGATGCACGAATCTTATTTTGCACAAGTGGAAAGTAAGGGTTCGATTCCTTGCTCAGACTTTTTCAGCATAGAATTGGTACTTTCCCCTTCCCTTTTCGAGCATGACATTCTTTCGTACAATTTATTTCGCTTAAAATGTGGCGTAAGTGGATGTTATTTTATATAATATAATATTTCTTCACTTACAGAACAGACCCTAGATATTGTGTCACTGCAGTTGTCACCACAGTGACACTATGGCAAACTTCCACAATCTGCCGCACAATCCCGAAGAAGTCCATGAGAGCATAGAGACTAAAATAATTTACATGCTAACCACTTGGTATCCGACCGCAAAAATACTGCGATCGCGATCAAAATCCATAGTTTCAAATTAGCTTACTGGCGGATTAATTGAGTCTTCGGCAATACCTATAACTTTTTTAAAAATACGGTCATTCGATCTCGCGGACTGATCTGAATGCCGTTTTATCCACTTCATTGAGTCCACGTCCCGCAACGGCCATGATTTAATTCGATCCACCGCCTGAGGTCAGCGCTCTGAGTGGGTTCAAGAGTTCAAGAGAGACATGGAGTGAGTGTGCGTGTCGAGGGTCAAGAGGAAAGCGTAAGGCAAGTCAATTCACATGAGACTGCAGCCGATATATCTCCAAAGCTCAGTTGTGCATTAAGATGGATCTCAATCGCCGTCAAGAGTGCCGAAGCCTTTGTTTCTTCGAAACCTTCCGTCCCACACACTCTCCACTATAACCAAGTCGTCTTTGACTTATGAAAGAACTCTTAGGACCGGTTTAGTAACATATGGTTAACTTAAATCGTTGCATCACGTATCTTTCACGTTAATGTGATGTTAACTATTGTCTGAAGGAAAGATACCAATAGACTGGAAAATTGCAAACGTTACACCGATATTCAAAAAGGGAAACAGACATGACCCAGGGAACTATCGACCAATTTCATTAACGTCTATTATAGGCAAGATACTCGAACATATCGTCGTTAGCAATATCATGACGTTCCTGGACAGTCGTAACTTCCTTCATGGCTGTCAGCACGGCTTTCGGAAAGGTAGATCATGTGAAACACAGCTCGCGCTCTTTCTTCATGACGTTCTCAAATCTGGTGAATCGAAAACACAAGTGGACGCATTATTCCTTGATTTTAAGAAAGCTTTCGACACGGTACCTCACAACAAACTTTTATACAAATTACAGTCATGCGGCCTAAACGAAACAGTAGTAAACTGGATACGCGACTTTCTGAGTGATCGTAAGCAAAAAGTAGTTCTTGACGGAATTAGCTCTGATGCAGTTAAAGTGACATCGGGTGTCCCACAAGGAAGCGTAATCGGCCCCCTTTTGTTCATTGTATACATAAATGATCTATGCTCTCGAATTAGCAGTAAAATTGGTTTATTTGCTGACGACGCTGTCATCTATCGCGAAATTAATGATCACTCTGACTTTGAAATTCTATCATCGGATTTAAACAACGTTCATGTGTGGAGCCAAGAGTGGGGACTCGAACTTAATCTGAGCAAATGTGCGGCGGTACATTTCTTGCGGAGGTCGTCCAACTATCCCCGTGTATATGCTGTGGATGGTGTTAAGATAAAGGCGACAGATGAAGTTAAGTATCTGGGAGTTACGATAACCTCAAACCTATCGTGGGGAACACATATAAGAAATATTTGTGGCAGAGCTCTGAAGAAGCTAGGATTCGTCAAGCGTATTGTGGGAAGATTCTCAGATGAAAAAGTAAAAGAGAGGTGCTATTTCGCACTCGTCCGGCCACACCTTGAATATGCAGCAAGCATATGGGATCCGGTGCAGAAAGAATTAATTCGGGAACTTAATAAAATACAAAGGAAAGCTGCGCGATTCGTCAAAAACTGCTACGGGCGTACAGACAGCGTTACGCAGATGTTAAACGAATTAGGCTGGGAGCCGCTAGAGACTCGGAGGCTGCGCGCTAGGCTTAGATTACTTGAGCAATTGAGAATAGATATCTTTCAGAGCGACACGGAGAACATCATATTAGAACCCCACTACATTTCCAGGTCCGACAGAAACGATAAATTAAGAGAGATATTTTGCCGAACGGATAGGTATGGGAATTCGTTTTTCCCCCGAACAATAAGGGACTTTAATAAATGCAAGGCGTAATTTCATAGAGCGTTTCCTTTTTATATGTAAACGGCTGGTGTCCTAACACCCCCCGCCACACGCCTATTGAGGCGGCTTGCGGGGTAGTATGTAGATGTAGATGTAGATGAACTAAGAGCTCAAATATGTACATCAGGCTGTTGATTAATTGAAATTGAAAACGACAAACGCCGTACACAACGTACACCACATCCGATATCCTACAGAGAACATATTCAACCAGACATTACAGAACTGGTCTTTAGAGAATTAATACAAAACTACTTAGTGCCATATTTTAATATGCGTGCAACCAGTGTATGTACGTGTGCAAAACTCAGAATCCAGCACAGAGAATGATACCGACCAACAAAGGACCAATATTGAATCAAGGTCTCATCTTCAGCCCATATTATTGAATAGAATGTGGATTTGTACACGTTGAAACCTGGATATAAAAGATGACTATATATTGGAAGCGCTCAGATATGGGTTAAGAGAGGGATGGAAAGGATAAAATAAACGGAAAGAAATTCAAACGGAGATGTACGCATGATTGGTGAAGAAAATATATTCGTCAGCAAAATTAAGGGAAACCGAGTAGGTGGATAAAGCAAGTTATTTGAGGAAACGCCACGTTGAAACTTATTGTGAGAAAGAGGTGGGTAAGTTGGGATCGGGTAGGAATAGGAAGACCGCTTTAAACGGAATAAATAGTATTATACAAAATATGATATACTAAACGGAGATAGTGAAGGAAATGGGGTTATGCCGATAAACGTAGCTTTTGGGAAGGTTTATAGTAGGTTATAAATCGCATCGAAAACCCCTTACCTCTTAACGTTCTCACACTGTGACTCAAAAAATGAAAATCCTCACTGAGGCAAAGAGATAGCAGACCGAATCATTTCCGATGCTATGGGTCAAACGTTTCAAGAAAGATAATCATTAATGTGGAGTAACGTTGCCTGTAGCAGCATCATGAGCCAAAGCTTGAAATCTTCCGGAACTTATGAGGCCAAGTCTAAATATTATTTCTGTCTCCCCGAGTTGAAAACGGCACGGCAATGCGTGCCGTTTTCAACACGGAACGTAAAAAATATTTAAACAAACCTCCTTTTCTAAAATGAATAGAGTGTATGCTCTGAAGATGCCCGCTTCAGTTTGATTTCAATATTCACGGAAAATACATTTTCATCACCCATTGCAGATGAAAGGGAGCGAGTTGTGATTTGGAGCTTTAGCAAAAGCGTTGTGGTTCGTAGCCGTATAGTAAAAAATATAAGGGTTTTTGCGTTTCCGTCTTAATGTTCATCAAGATTTTTCCTTAAAGGCAGAATATTTTTAAATTGGGTGCAATGGTTAGGATTGAAATAGAAGCTGTTCCTCAACTTCGATTACTTAAATTATGGTGGTGGTTTAAATAAATATGGTTCTTAAATATGGTGGTTTAAAAAAATATATTCTTGATACTAAAAAGTGTTACCGATATAGAAACAACATTGTGGTACGCGGATAGAGAAAGTTGAAAGTTCTTGAAATGACTCTGGTTTCCGATCAGTATTGGGTTCAAACGAAGGCATGTGTACTCTTTTGCGTTAGCAGAACACATAGTCGCTGCCAGATGAGCAAATGAGTCGGCTCGTTTGATAACAGTTGGAGAAGCATGCATAGCATGGCGCGACCCGCTGTCGATAGAATAGCTTACGTGCATCATTAATTACGCCATTTCCCATTGGCCATGTGTTTGAGCACAATTGCGCTTCTTGGGGAGAGTAGAATAAATGGCAACATTCTATTCTTCCAATACTTTTTCGGGGAAGTCATTCGAGCTGGAGCGATCCAGCCTCAAATCCTGTCCCGTTGTTTGAATGGTTGGAGCGTCCGTTTCTAGAATGAGACGAGGCTAAAGTGCGTCCATCAATTCCTTATCTAGCTAGAAACATCCAGCGCGCGACCCTGCTTGTGTTTGTTTTCTGTAAGCGAGGCGATGCCTTTAACTCGTGCATGGATAGCTTGTGCACAGACATTCCGTCGATACATGCAATCAGCGAGTGAATCAACACATCCTCCGCGTGAATCAGAGGAAGCTCTGACAATGAGTCGTTCCTTGCCTTGACTCAACATCGGCGAGTATCTGACGATGCTCTGTAAAACCAAACAAGTGACGGCTCCGCACGGAAAATTATCTTTGTTGATATCAATATATCAATCTGGACATCTGAACCGAAGCATGATATTCCCCTTTAGTTGAAGGCAATTTGAGATAACTCTTATCTTAAAATTTAAACATTAAATAAATATATTAATATTAATGACGCAAAAACTGTTTTTATGACTGAAATTCACAGTAATTAACTAAATTGATATATATTTGGCTTTGAATTGACTTATTTGTTTCACGCCATACGTAAAAAACATCTCCATGACCCAAGATGTTATGTATGATAGGAGAAAAAGTACTGCGGAGTATAATTTTTTTAAATTATTGAGACGAACCACATGCAGCTACATTTCTGACTTAATATATCAGAACATCCTAATTTTTTTATTAATGCCACCCTTGAGCGTACCGCCGTACGCTCCGTACCCATGGAAAACGGCTGCTAGGTATTTTTGGTAGCCTAGGTGTCTGACATTCTCGTATCATTAGACACTTGAGATTTTTTCTAATAATGACAACAAAGTGCAGTGTTATCTCGCTCTAACTGCCTTGAAGGCGAATATGGAATTATTATGGCAAGTTATAAAAATCTCCAATGGCCGTAATAAATTGGCACCACTCGTGAATATTACACCCCAATTGCTGTGTTGGTTTGCGGGGAAAAAGGTGCAATTCCATGGCAGTGACCAACCACAACCTCTCGACCAGAAAACCCTCCTGTGGTGGTTTACGGGAATGTTACTTCCTCGCCAGTGACAACCACAGACACACGCACTCAACCCAAATAGGGATCCATCACCAGGGCTAATGGGACCCCTGCCTAAGGATGCCTGGGTTATGAACACAAACACACAAGCACTCAAGAAATCACTCACTCACACACTCAGACGGGCCTAACTTCTGGGAGAATCAATCTCAAAAGAGCGTAGTCAAAAAACGGCACAAAAACAAGAAAAGACGAGGGAGCTCACGTTCCGTAGACGGAATTATTATATACGATTTTTAAAAATCAACAGATTAATTAAAAGTTGAGAATTTTAGGACGTACCCCATACTTCGGATAGATTCGACAATAAAATAAATGTAACGAGAAGTTATCCTCTGATAAATATAGAATATTAGTTACGTACGAATATTTATTACACCACGATTTGGCTTCTGAATGATTGGCAACTGATTCCATCCGGCTTTCGTACTCTCATTTGAGAATATTAATTATATAAGAATATTAATAAATTGGAGATTATCTCGTAAATATTAATGAAATTACTCTCTCTAAGATTCCCTGTCGTATTTTTATACCAAACTAGTTTTAAAGTAGTAAAGTAGGCTTTAGAGTAGATAATAATAATAAATTGGGGAAAGAATTGGAATGTATCCAAATTCTCTCCCTGTCTTTATTGTCTTTAAACAATAATAACATTGTATCCGAAGAGTACAGTAATGAGGGTGTTTACTAGTGTTTACCCCTCTATTTGCGTATATTTTTCAATTATGTCTTTTCCTTAGAAAATGAACTAGTTTTAAAGTAGTAAAGTAGGCTTTAGAGTAGATCTCACGCACTACAAACCCCAAAGGCCAGTGAAATCCTCACTTCGGGCTAGGGGACGACTTCCTTTCTCACTGCCGCCTGTTGATTCCCAGAAAGATCTTAGTCCCAGAAAAAAATACCAGCTAAGGTTAAGTTGGACGAGCGCCAGGTTCTTGTGGATTTACTTCCGTAACCTCCAGTTAGTTCCCCAACTCCTGGGCTACCGCGCAATGGTTTTTGTGAAACAGGTGCATAATTACGAAGTAAAAACCTCGTATCCGTGGTTTCAGTCTGCCGCGGTTCACCGCTGTCCTCGGCCGTCGCTGCGTCTCATTTCTCACAGATCACCTAGCGGTATTGTCTGTAGGCCCCAAGGTTCTTAATAGTATACTGCCGCGCGTTGTTTGCTTACGGCTCATGATAATGTCGCTATTCACCCAGTGAACGGTCTCGAAGACATGTACTCGCATAAACGACAAACGGTCAATAAATAAGGAATTATCATTGTTTAAGATATCACCTGCCTGCCTTTGATCTGAGGACGGACTACCTGTTGATACCATAGCGATGCCACAAAAGGATATTCTCACATTACTCTAAGAACAAAGATGATCTCAAGGCTTTTAAATGAGTTTTCAAGTCCGATGAAATCTGTCTGTACGAAAAAAACATGTACAACATGTGACGAAGCCAGCCTTGAACGTTGAGAAAATCATATTTAATGAGTGTTGGAAAAAATTGTTATTATACGGCTCGGTTAGAATGAACGCCTTAAATTGACTTTCAGCTTTGAAAAATGTCACCCATGGGACATACATCAGTATTTTCAAATTTATCATTCATCATTACAGTAATCTACCGGTTAGAGGTAGGTTGTGATGAAAGTCAGAGAATATCTTACACGTGCCGTGCCCTTTCTACCTCTAGTATTTCTTTCTTCATCTCAGCATAAGTCCTACCTTTCTTCATCCCGTCCATAAAACCTATTCTCTTCCTTCCCCTTCCCCGCTTACCCAACATCCTTCCCTCTTATCCTATTTATTATTTGGTGCAAACAGTGTGAAACACTATATAAGTTGTTTATCTTCATTTGCGTTGGTAAGGGTATGCCACTTTTTTCCAGCTATTTATTCATTGTTTAGAGTAATCTACCGGTTAGAGGTAGGTTATGATGAAAGTCAGAGAATATCCAACGGACTCTTACACGTGCCATGCCCTATCTACCTCTAGTTTTTCTTTCTTCATCTCAGCATAGGGCCTACCTTTCTTCATCCCATCCATAAAACCTAATCTCTTCCTTCCCCTTCCCCGCTTACCCAACATCCTTCCCTCTATCACGGCCTTCAGCAAACCACCGTCCCTCATTACCGCTTCCAGCCACCTACCCTGCCTTCCCCTAATCTCATCTATAAATTTCCTCTCCTCGCCCACCATGTCAAGCACTTCCTCATTTGTCTTCCTTTCCGTCCAACGCACCTTCTCCATCCTCCTCCACACCCACATCTCGAAAGCCTTCAGCCTATTTTCGTCTTCCTTTCTCAAGGTCCACGTTTCTGCCCCATACAACGCCACACTCCATATCAAGCTCTTCACTAGCCTCTTTTTTACATCCTTACTTAAGGTCCCCGTCATCAGCTCCCTTCTATTATTGAACGCTTCCTTCGCTAGCGCTATTCTCCTCCTAATGTCTTTGCTACTATGTCCTCTTTCTTCTAGCGTACTACCCAAATAATTAAATTGTACGACTTGCTCCAGTTTGTGGCTTCCTACTCTTATCACCAGCTTCGCTTTCTTTGTCCTACCGAATCTCATTACTTTTGTTTTCCTATTATTTATCTTCATTCCGTATTTCTCACACTGCTTTTCCAGTGCATCTACTAAAGTTTGCAGTCCTTTCGATGACCGACTGACCAACGCCTGGTCGTCTGCGAATCTAACCGACTTTATCCACTGGCCTCCTACTTTCATTCCCACATCTAGCTCATCCCATGCCTCTCTTACCATTTCCTCAGCAAAGATGTTAAAAAGTAAAGGCGACAACGGGCACCCTTGCCGTACCCCGCGACCTATAACTGCCCACCCTGATTCACCGTCACCTACCCTTACCTGAGCCCTCTGCCCCATACATAAGTTTCGGATGAGTCTCCTATCACGCCAATCTATTCCTATTTTCCCCAGTATCTGCATTAGTTTCTCCCAGTTTACTCTGTAAAACGCCTTTTCGAAATCTACAAAACAAGCGAAAATATCCTGATTATGTCTATGTTTCTATCTATAAGTGTCCTCATTACCGCAATCGCATCTCTGGTTCCCCTCCCCTTCCTAAACCCAAATTGGTCATCGCCTAAATAGCACTTTGCTCTGCTCTCCAACCTTCTATTTAGTATTCTAAGCAACACTTTTGCTGCGTGCGAAATTAAACTGATTGTTCTATACTCCTCGCATTCTGACGCTTTCTTCTTCTTCGGGATAGGTATTAATACTGTATTCACGAAATCCTCTGGCCATACTCCTTCCTCGTAGATCCTGCGAATAAGTTCGAAAAATAATTTTCTCCCCTTACTACCTAGATTCTTCAGTAGCTCCGAAGGTAGGTTATCGGCTCCCACGGCTTTTCTACACTTCATCTCTCTTAATGCCCTCTCTATTTCACTATCAAGTAACTCTGGTCCGAGGCTATCCTTATCTATTATTCCTTCATCCTCTAGATCTAGGCTAAGGGGTCTATTCTCGCTGTCATATAGCTCCTCTACGTATTCTCTCCATCTTTCTTGGATATCTTCCTGTTCGATTAATATCTTCCCTGTTTTGTCCTTAACCTTTGGTATTGTTTGACCTCTCTTACCACCCGATAAAATTTTCACCTTGGCGTACAAAGCGCCCACTTCTCCCTCCTCCTGCATCTTTTCCATTTCCTCACATTGTCCCTTCCACCAGTTTTCTTTTGCCCGATTGGTCACTCGCCTGAGTTTATTATTCAATTCCCTATACTTCCTCTTCCCTACGTCGGTGTTCACGTTTTTCCATATCCTTCTCTCCTCCATTTTCTTAATCATTTCTTCCGTTACCCACTGCTTCTTAACCCTCTTCTTTTCCACCGTTCCTATTGTTTTCTCTGCCGCTCCTGCGATGCCTGTTTTTATAACCTCCCATCTCTTCTCTATGGTTCCCATTCGCTTTGCTTCAACTATGTTCTTTTCTACCAGCTCTTGGTATTCATAACTTTTCACCCTTCCAACCCTCCACAGGTTCCCCGGGTAAGTCTAACGACAGGTACCGGCTGTGGTTGTATACCCCCCAGCTTAAAACTGCAAGTACGAAGCTCTTGGTATTCCCTCCTTTTCAACCCTTTCAATGCTTCAATACACCTCTTTATCTTCCTACCTTTACAAAGCCTTTTGAATCTAACTTCACACTTCATTATCACCAAGTTATGATCTGAGTCCGCATCCGCCACTGGATAGCTACGAGAGTTTTTTACACTGTTCCTAAATCTCTGCCTCACCATTATATAATCAATTTGGTATCTCCCAGTGTCACCCGGCATTTTCCATGTGTACCTACGCCTGGGGTGATGTTCAAACCAAGTGTTTGTCACTACTAATTTATTTCTTCTACAAAATTCAACTGCCTTTTCACCGCGATCATTTCTTCTTCCTAGCCCAAACCCTCCTACTTCTAATCCGTCCCTCCCTTCTCCCACCACTTCATTCCAGTCACCCATCACTATCAGGTTTTTCTTCCCCGGCACTTCTCTAATTATTTCTTCTACTTGCTCGTACACCTCTTCCACCTCTTCCTCCCTATGGTTGCTCGTAGGCATGTATACCTGGAGCTTCTTCTCCCTCCTTTCCCTTGTATCTTCTGATGATGATGCTGTGCAAGGATTTCGTGTGATGACGACCGCGGAGGCCTTTCCTCTCCGCTGCCGGGCACGACACCCGCCCTTGTGGGCAGCGTCCCGTAGTTGCCAGGAATCAATTCTCTTTGAATGACTTTCATGTTCTGGGAAGTGATAGTTGAGAAGTATTCCCACGCGACTCAACGGTATTTTTAACGTGACACCATCACGGAACTACCTTTCGTCTGGCTCCTACCCTTCGACCTATCTGGCATGGGTGACCCTACCAGGAGCAATGTACTTACTCCTGCCAGTGCAGCTCTAGGGGTCATTGGAACGCACAAGCCCTTCCACCACGTCAAGGTCGTAGTTCAAGGAAGAGTTAAAATTTATATTGATAAAAAAATCAAAAATTTATAATAACATCTCTTAAATGTCTTAAGCGCTTGTTTAAAACTAGAATTCAATTTTCATCAACCCTAGTGATAATGAATTCCATGCTTTTATAATGGTAAAATTTCTATAAATCAAGATAGATCAAATAGCTTTAAAGGGTTATGAGGATTTACCTCCCATACGTTATACACGAAGCGTTACGCTTTATCTGAGGGACGTATCGTATTTATAGACATGATTTACCGGTTGACTCCAGGTTATCATGAGAAAATGAAAAATCATGTCTCTCGTATGCCTAATGCAGATTATAAATAAGTTTCCCGTGAAATATTGCGATAACAGCATTCGAGCCAAAAACCTCTGAATCGGTTCCCTCAATTCCAAAAGGCAACCACGCTCTATGGACCAATCGGTATTCGGGTTTAGATCTCGTAAATTGAAGGGATGAAATAGAAAAGAAAGAAAGGAGATCAGTTTAAAAAAATTATGTTTTCTTCGCAATAAACTAGGCAGGAAGAAATATTAATCCGCGCGGTTATACCTTAGCATCTTCAAAAAATATGATTACAACTGTGGACGATCTTCCACTGTTCGCCTGACAGTAGAGTTTTCAGATCTTGACTTAAAATACTTTCTAAATTCACTCCCTGCTTTCAAACTATCCACCCATCTTTCTCAATTGTTCCTCTTGAACTAATAATAACTACCGCCACCGAAAAGCGCTGGACGCGGCTTCACCCCCGGCCAACTACTTCCAAATTCGAATGCAATCTCAAAACTAATGTGCATTTACTGTAAAAATCTTTTCTGGAAATCGACGGAATTAATTTTAATGGTACTTCAAAACAGTAGTTAATAAATTACTTATTAGAGTAATCTTCCGGTTAAGATTGGTAAAAATTGAAGACGGTACAAATCCTCAAGATTTTTACGTGTGCCAGCCCCTATTCCCTAACACGCTTTCTTTATTCATCTCAACGTACCTCCTACCTCTCTTCACCCCGTCCATAAAACCAATTATCTTCATTTTCTTTCCCAGCTTACCCAAAATCCTCTCTATCACAGCCTTCAACTACCCTTCTTTACCTTTTCCAAACACCTACTCTGCCGCTTCTTTCTATCCCCCAGAATTTTCGTCTCCTCACCCACCATATCATCAAGCACTCCCTCCTTTGTCTAACGTTGCGTCCTCCTCACCTCCATTCTCCTCCACACTCACATCTCAAAAGCCTGTAGCTCATTCTCGACCACTTTTTCCAGAGTCCAGGTTTCTGCTCCGTACAACGTTGCACTCCATTTAATAATTCCATTCAAAAGAAAGAGCAAATAAAAATGTCTTCGGGAAGTGAAAGAAGGTGAGAAAAAGCTCATGAGGCGTGAAGGTGAGAAAGGTGATTAACACGAAGAGCTTGTGAATTCGTGACCGATGAATAATTCATGACTGCAGATCAAGGATGTAAGCGTTCTCTTACTACTCGTTCGAAACAAAGTTCTCCACCATCCCCAGCTTTGTGTACGTCATCTGTCTCTAGACTATTGTCACTACAATATTGTAACTACTACAATGAGACTTTTAACTAGGTTTGTCGATAGGGGGTGTAGCTAGGTAGTTGATTACTCCCTAATACTTGTATCCGTATTTGCTACCTAGTACTAACAGCACACCGTGCATGTTTGCAGCATAACACTAATATTTCTGTTCATTTATGTACCTAGTAACAAAATACATTAATACAAACGGTCCCTCTAACATTGGTAGCATACCTATAGACTATGCATGCACTACGCTATATGTCCTATTGTGTAGTGCGTGCTTCATCTACATCTACATACTACCCCGCAAGCCGCCTCAATAGACGTGTGGCGGGGGGTGTTAGGACACCAGCCGTTTACATATAAAAAGGAAACGCTCTAATGAAATTACGCCTAGCATTTATTATAGTCCCTTATTGTTCGGGGGAAAAACGAATTCCCATACCTATCCGTTCGGCAAAATATCTCTCTTAATTTATTGTTTCTGTCGGACCTGGAAATATAGTGGGGTTCTAATATGATGTTCTCCGTGTCGCTCTGAAAGATATCTATTCTCAATTGTTCAAGCAATCTAAGCCTAGCGCGCAGCCTCCGAGTCTCTAGCGGCTCCCAGCATAATTCGTTTAACATCTGTGTAACGCTGTCTGTACGCCCGTAGCAGTTTTTTACGAATCGCGCAGCTTTCCTTTGTATTTTATTAAGTTCCCGGACTAAGTCTTTCTGCACCGGATCCCATATACTCGCTGCATATTCAAGGTGTGGCCGGACGAGTGCGAAATAGCACCTCTCTTTTACTTTTTCATCCGAAAATCTTCCCACAATACGCTTGACGAATCCTAGCTTCTTCAGAGCTCTGCCACAAATATTTCTTATATGTGCTCCCCACGATAGGTCCGAAGTTATCGTAACTCCTAGATACTTCACTTCATATGTCGCCTTTATGTTAACACCATCCACAGCATATACATGGGAATAGTTGGACGACCTCCGCAAGAAATGTACCGCCGTGCATTTGCTCAGATTAAGTTCGAGTCCCCACTCTTGGCTCCACACATGAACGTTGTTTAAATCCGATTGTGAGGTTTCGCCTCCTGACAAGCATTAGCGATTTATGCTGATGCATCAATTGCCGTAGTTACATTAACGTTAATAGGGTATACTGTAATGCATCTTGGTGACAGCTCACTTCCAGCCACACACCCTTGAGGTGACTCTCAGGGTATTATGTAGGATGCAACGTCGTCAATGTATCAACTGACCTTGGCATTGGCTCTGTAGCAATTTTCAGTTGTTCTCCTAAGTTATTTAGCCACGTAACTATTTGCCATTGAATAATTGAAGAAAATGTATAGAGATGGTTGTAGAGTGCCGCAATAGTCTAAACGCTTCTTAATATTCTCAAGTGTGGCTGAGGCATATTTTTCTTGCTCGTGGTTTCTTTCCACTCAAGCCTATTCGTTCCACTGCTATCTGCTTAGCGTATCGGCGCTGGTTTATCGGCGTGTATCGGCGTATACGAGACTGAATTCCAAAATTGTCCAGGATTTTATTACTCATTCATCTCTTTTCAACCACTTCCTGAATGTACAAGTTAATAGGGAACGTAACCACGATGATTCCTCGATGATTTAGAACAAGTATTCCTATAAAAAAAAGTGTTTCTACCCTGGAGCAATTAACTATTGCATTATTATACAGATTGTTTGATAATTCTAATTACTTTTTCTCGTACATATGCCAGTATTCTGTCTATGACAGGCAAATTGAAAGGTTTTTTGTAATAGTTAGTAGTTTCCTATCATCGGAATAGTTACTAATAAAAATACTTTACGGCCCCTACCATCCAATAAATCATCGGCGTCATGGTGCTTGTGATTTCAGTTGTTTTTCTTAGACGAATAATCAAGCGTTCTAATTGACGAGCTATAGCTGGAAACTCTTCCTTGAACTACGACCTTGACATGGTGGAAGGGCTTGTGCGTTTCAATGACCCCTAGAGCTGGACTGGCAGGAGCAAGTACTATTGCTCCTGGTAGGGCCACCCATGCCAGATAGTTCTAAGGGTAGGAGCCAGACAAAAGGTAGTTCCGTGATGGCGTCACGTTAAAAATACCGTTGAGTGGCGTGGGAATACCTCTCAACTATCACTTCCTAGAATATGAGTAATTCATAGAGAATTGATTCCTGGTAACTACGGGACGCCGCCCACTAGGGCGGGTGTCGTGCTCGGCAGCGGGGGAGGCAAGGCCTCCTCGGTCGTCATCAAACGAAATCCTTGCACAGCATCATCATCGGCGGAAACAAAGGATAGGAGGGAGAAGAAGAAGAAAAAAAGAAAGAGGAGGAGGAAAACAGCGGTAAAATAGGAACTTGGAACGTAAGGACCATGATGAGGGCCGGGAAGCTTGAAAATATTAAGCAGGTAATGGAAAAAGGAAAAATAGATGCTTTGGGATTGTGCGAGGCGAGATGGAAGGATAGCGAGGACTATTGGAGTGATAGCTACAGGGTAATCTATAGCGGGGGAAAAGAGGGTCAACGTGGGGTAGGTATGGTACTCAGTACCATTGGTACTGAACACAAAATTGTGGTTGAGGGTGGTAAACATTGAGCAGGTGTAGGGAGGAAGAGGTGGAAGAGGTATACGAGCAAGTAGAAGAAATAATTAGAGAAGTGCCGGGAAAGAAAAACCTGATAGCGATGGGTGACTGGAATGCAGTGGTGGGGGAAGAGAGGGACGGATTAGAAGTGGGAGGGTTTGTGCTAGGAAGAAGAAATGATCGCGGTGAAAAGGCAGTTGAGTTTTGTAGAAGAAATAAATTAGTGGTGACAAACAGTTGGTTTAAACATCACCCCAGGCGTAGGCATACATGGAAAATGCCGGGTGATACTGGGAGATACCAAATTGATTATACAATGGTAGATTTAGGGACAGTGTAAAAAACTCGCGTAGCTATCCAGGGGCGGATGCGGACTCAGATCATAACTTGGTGATAATGAAGTGCGAAGTTAGATTCAAAAGGCTTTGTAAAGGTAGGAAGATAAAGAGGTGGAACCTTGAAGCATTGAAAGGGTTGAAAAGGAGGGAATACCAAGAGCTGGTAGAAAAGAACATAGGTGAAGCAAAGCGAATGGGAACAATAGAGAGAAGATGGGAGATTACAAAAACAGGCATCGTAGGAGCGGCAGAGAAAACAATAGGAACGGTGGAAAAGAAGAGGGTTAAGAAGCAGTGGGTAACGGAAGAAATTATTAAGAAAATGGAGGAGAGAAGGATATGGAAAAACGTCAACACCAACGTAGGCAAGAGAAAGTATTAGGAATTGAATAATAAATAAACTACAGTGAGTGACCAATCAGGCAACAGAAAACTGGTGGAAGGGACAATGCGAGGAAATGGAAAAGCTGCAGGAGGAGGGGGAAGTGGGCGCCTAGTACGCTAAGGTGAAAATGTTATCGGGTGGTAAGAGAGGGCAAACGATACAAAACAGGGAAGATATTAATCGAACAGGAAGATATCCAGGAAAGGTGGAGAGAATACGTAGAGGAGCTATATGACTGCGAGAATAGATCCTTTAGCCTAGATCTAGAGGATGAAGGAACAATAGATAAGGATAACCAAGGACCTGAGTTACTTGACAGCGAAATAGAGAGGGCATTAAGAGAGATGAAGTGTAGAAAAGCCGCGGGAACCGATAACCTACCTGGGGAGCTACTGAAGAATCTAGGTAGTAAGGGGAGAGAATCATTTTTCGAACTTATTCACAGGATCTACGAGGAAGGATTATGGACAGAGGATTTCGTGAAAACAGTATAGAACAATCAGTTTAATTTCGCACTCGGCAAAAGTTTTACTTAGAATAATAAATAGAATGTTGGAGAGCAGAGCAAACTACTATTTAGGCGATGACCAATTTGGGTTCAGGAAGGGGAGGGCCACCAGAGACGCGATTGCGGTAATGAGGACACTTATACTCATCCGAATGAGGAGACTCATCCGAAACTTATATATGGGTCAGAGGGTTCAGGTGAGGGTAGCTGAGGGTTAATCAGGGTGGGCAGTTATAGGTCGTGGGGTGCGGCAAGGGTGCCCGTTGTCGCCTTTGCTTTTTAACATCTATGCTGAGGAAATGGTAAGAGAGGCATGGGAGGAGCTAGATGTGGGAATGAAAGTAGGAGGTCAGCGTATAAATTCGGTAAGATTCGCGGACGATCAGGTGTTGGTCAGTCGGTGATCAAAAGGAATGCAAACTTTAGTAGATGCATTGGAAAAGCAGTGCGAGAAATACGGGATGAAGATTACTAATAATAAAACAGAAATAATGAGATTCTCTAGGACAAAGAAAGCGAGGCTGGTGATAAGAGTAGGAAGTCACAAACTGGAGCAAGTCGTAAAATTTAATTATTTGGGTAGTACGCTAGAAGAAACAGGACATAGTATCAAATACATTAGGAGGAGAATAGCGCTAGCGAAGGAAGCGTTCAATAATAGAAGGGAGCTGATGACGGGGCCTTAAGTAAGGATGTAAATAATAGGCTGGTATGCTGGAGACTGGAGCTTGATATGGAGTGTGGCGTTGTATGGGGCAGAAACGTGGACCAGGAGAAAGGAAGACGAAAATAGGCTGAAGGCTTTCGAGATGTGGGTGTGGAGGAGGATGGAGAAGGTGCGTTGGACGGAAAGGAAGACAAATGAGGAAGTGCTTGACATGGTGGGCGAGGAGAGGAAATTTATAGATGAGATTAGGGGAAGGCAGGGTAGGTGGCTGGAAGCGGTAATGAGGGACGATGGTTTGCTGAAGGCCGTGATAGAGGGAAGGATGTTGGGTAAGCGGGGAAGGGGAAGGAAGAGATTAGGTTTTATGGATGGGATGAAGAAAGGTAGGCCCTATGCTGAGATGAAGAAAGAAAAACTAGAGGTAGATAGGGCATGGCACGTGTAAGAGTCCGTTGGATATTCTCTGACTTTCATCATAACCTACCTCTAACCGGTAGATTACTCTAAACAATGAATAAATAGCTGGAAAAAAGTGGCATACCCTTACCAACGCAAATGAAGATAAACAACTTATATAGTGTTTCACACTGTTTGCACCAAATAATAAATGGGAAGGGAAAAGTCTGAAAATCGATAGACACATCGCTTCTTTCTTTTCCATGGTCCTGTTAATTTTTCTGTGATGTTCATAGATCCACTTTCTCTTCGGGCAAGGTACCCTAACTCAGGATTCAATTACCAATTGAAGGTAAAAATATTTCCCCAAGAGTGTAATAGACTAGAGAGAAATATGTTTAAAGGATTCATAAAAGTCTATGGAATTTAGCGATTCAATGGATTAGGCATGGCAATATTTTCTATTCTCAAACAAGTAGGGGGCAACAAATTTGTTCCTCACTAAAAATGTAAATGTTTAGAACAAATCGAAAGAAACATCTCACCAGAATTTTTAGATACTCTTGTCAGTTAATGGTATTGTTTTGTTGAGAACTCGTCTAAACAGACCGATTATTTTCTCCCACCCTCGCACTTGCATTTGTGCACTTACAGTTATAATTATTCAGCTGATACATGACTTTAACATTTTATTGAATTCGTTAAGTCGTGAGCATAGTTCTCCCATTGCATGAACGAGGTTCATTAAAAGAAAAGCCGTCAATTTAATTCTCCGGGCAATATTAATTCTTGCCACTTCAAAGTGTCACCACGAGAATCTCACTTGCGACCTCTTCTACGACGCCAACACATTCCTGGTAATGGTGACCAATTGAATATAAGAAGAACTGTGTCCGCATCTTGTAATCGACCCCAAATTCAACTTTTAAATACGCGTGACTTGAAAAATGCAGAAACTTAAAATAAAATGTAAGATAACCGGAATTTATATCGCGAATTTCTCAGCGAGAAAAGGGGAAGAATGCAGATGAGGAAAGGGGGGAACCAGTCCCTATCACTCCACGCCCCTTCCCTTAAAAGCCCTTCGACATCTCCTTACGGATTAGTAGTCGCGCCTTCCGTCCTCTTCCCGGCCACCGCACAGATGCCAGAGAGACCCCAGTTTGGGCAATCACAGATCTATTTTTTCGAATCGTTATAATTTCGTCATAGAATTTGTTAAAATAAATATAAACTATTGACTCGTAATGAATTAAAAGAAAATACTTTTGAATGACTCAAATCCAATTAAGGTGGTTGGAGCAAGTTTTTTACCATGTACAGATTTGCGTGAAACTTTTGTGTTATCTGCTGTAAGCTGAGAAAGATGATAAAAGTGAAAAAAATTGCATTTTACCCATTTCGTTTTTTTTAGCAATTCAATACCATTTTAACACGAAGCCTTGTGGCACATGAGGAAAAAAATTAAGGTAGATGGAGCAAGTTTTTTTTACAATGTACAGATTTGCGTGAAACTTTTCCTTGTTCTTATTAGTATTATCTGCTGTAAGCTGAGAAAGCTAATAAAAGTTTAAAAAATTGCATTTTACCCATTTCGTTTTTTTTTAGCAATTCAATACCATTTTAACACGAAGCCTTGTGGCACATGAGATACGTCGTAAAAACTCCATTACATGTGTACAGATTCTCTTACACACGCAAAATAAAACATTTAAATTATTTTAATGGTTTCTAACAAAAAACCAAGCCGTCAAGCCGAGTCACATATACGAAAAAGCGTATTTATTTAAAATTTTCGCCTAAATTTCGAATACCGTGCCGAAAGCTCGAGTCAAAACATGCTTTAATTTAGGAAAAATAATAATATATAACACTTATATCATATCCATTACTGCTTGTTTGGTGAGTTAACCGCATAACCAGATATACTTAAATGAAATGTGGTCCTCGAATTGTTTTAGACTTACTTGAGAATTTATCAAAACTGCACTCCATGTCTCACGATTACCACTCCAGCCACCTTAAGATAAAGATAAACTATTGACTCATAATTAATCAACAAATTTTAACCATTAAATGGCACAAATCCAATTCATAAAACGGAAAAGAAAATGGATTGTTAATTGGTATAAAACAATGGCCTCCGAGAGAAAATAGATGACTAAGGAGGAAAAAATCAACAAGTAGTTTGGAAGAAGAATGAACAATGAGTTCGCAGTTACGAATTCGAAAACAATTGAACCAGCAAAATGTGGTGAAAGGTTTTGGAGAGATGTCAAGGACAGAGGAATGTCGACGCTGCATAAATGGAAGAAAAAAGAGGATACTCTAGGAAAGATGGCCTAAATCTATTAACCGTAACAAGATATTGAGGGAAGTCGGGCATAGCTCATGAAAAACACGCTTGTAAATACGCCGGAATGCGTAAATATATACAGAAAATATAGAACGAAACAGGGCACCTGCGATCTATGAGGACTAAGCAGTAGGAAACAAAACTTGACGCTGATACAACTTTCATAGTTCACTTTATTCCCAAAGAATCGCTCATGGGGTTTGGAAAACGTTTGTAACAAAAAGAAAGACTGCCGACAAAACAGGTGGAACAGTGAATTAATCTGGGTTTACCTTAACCCGCAGTAAAAAAGTGTAGCTAGATATGGAAAATATGAGGCCATAAGTTGAAATTCAGACGTTGTGCAAAGGGACATCAACGGAAGTTTATGAGAAACACGCAAAAGAATGCTTGATCATAGCGTAAGCATACACACTGTATGTATTTATTCTATGCTCAACTTATTCAGATATGAGCTTGGGATAAGATAGGAAGAGGATTGAGCATGTACCTGGAGTTCAAGAAAGGAGTATAAAAATATAAACAAGGTTATGAGACGCGAGAGTTGAAATCAGAATGAAAAAGTTGAATGGGTCAGACAGGAAAAAGCTGAAGAATTTCTACATTAGGAAGGCAAAGAGTCTAATTGGTGAAAATTCAAATAAAAGATATCGACTGCGGAGAAGCGTAAAGATCCTATGCCTAAATACAATGCTAATGTTAGACGAAGTATGGATAAGGGAAAAGATAAGCTTTCTGTTTTCCTGAAAGGATGTTTAACAAGTGCGACAAGGAGCTAGAGAAGTCGGTATTTGGCGTAATAAGTGAATCATATAGATTTGCTAAATAACTTAAGCTTAAAGCTTAGCTACGTCAGCTAAAAACCTACTCTATTTTCTTTCAGCTCATATGGTAATTCTATGACCATTGTAGAATACAATTTGAAATTTCCCCTTGCTAGGTTATGTTTCACAGATTTTTCGTGTAAAAAAGGCTCAAAATAAGCAACAAAATTACTCATCAAAGACGAAAGTACTCTTTCAAGGGTACTATAGGCATGAACTTTCTGACAGTTTTTCACTACTCATTGCAGCCATCTTAACTATTTTTGGTTGATTTTTTTGCTTCGTTATTCCGGAGAGATAATACATCAAATAAGTATTTTACGAATGCGATTAGTCGGCTGGAAAGCAACGCGGATGATCGAATGCTAACAGCAAGTGTATTTCTATGCTATGTATTTCGTCTTGGGCTTCCATATCTCGTGAATTATGTTGGGAGTGACCCATGGTCCGGAGGACTTTGGAATATCATTATTCAAAACCACTGTAAGTATTTGCTTCCCAGCACTTGTTCCTTTCATTTTCTTCCACCGGAACGACCGATTGGATGTGATTTCAAAGCGAATTCAAAGCAAAATTAGTTTTAATTTGTAAATTAACTCAGTCTGCCCAAAGCTAACGAGACGAGTGGCTAAATGAACGAGAATGACGTCATAACCTGGACACGAAGATGCGATAAAAGAATCCGTCGCTTAATCACTTATCAGATTTTAATCAAGACTTCAGTTAGCTCTAAATGAAATGCTACAAAGTATAACTCTGTTTAATTGGCTCTTTCCCACTCACATCTTGTCGTGGGTTGATTGTTGGTCTGCCAGCAAAAGAGGATGAGCTTGACGCAAGCCGAACAAGTCCAAGGTCTTGCCAATTTTTTTTGGAGTCCATCTCTGCGTAGTAAGTAAGTGAATACAATTACTTAATGCGCAGCTTAACTGTAGCGTGAAATTGATTAGGAAAATGGTTTATTCTTGCATGTTATCTTACGCACGCTTAAGATAGTTAGAGCGAAAAATCACTTCACCTAGAATTTGACCTCATTTTAAAGAAAAATTTCCCATCTTTCCAGTTATGTAAAAATATTAACCCCTTGCCCAACTACTTATCGAGCAATTTGTCTGAAAATACAAGCTGTTTTACATGGGATAGATTACGGCTGTGCGCTCCAGAGGGAGAATATTGAAAATTTTAAGAATATACAACACCAAGATTTCGTCCAAAAATTGTGTGTAGTTTGTGTGTGTTCTCAACTATTTATAAAATTAATCTATTACTCGCCGCAGTAATTTTTACTGAAAACAAAACCTACTGTTTTGAAGGCTTTTTAGCCGTGTGGCGTGAAAAAATGAGTCAAGTTAGAGACTTAGTCAATATATTTATTTAATTACTGAACTTTTTTGTCATATACGACTATATTTTTGCGCCATTAATGTTACAATATTTACTTCATACTTCTTACAGATGCTTGAATTAAAAAATAAAATTCGAATATGGTTTCCGTTATGACAAGGGAAATATCTCGCTCAAACTACCTTAAGTATGCAACCATTGTCGCCTCGAAAGTCCTTCTATGAAAGGATGTTTTAAAGTTTGCAACTTGAATACAAAGAAACTATTAAAACTTGAAGAGAGCATAAGGCAGATAAGGGTCAGGGATATAACGAAGGGTGATAATTTCGGGGGTTTTACCCTAAAATATCATATCTGAATTCTAACAACCGAAATTGAGCTCAGATCCTAGCAGATTTTTAAAAATGGGATGGGAGAGACAAATGTGCAAATTATTTATGTAGAGAGATACTATTATGGCTTCACAAAAGTTTTTGATAGCGCCGGCCGCGTAGACAGGCTGGTTACGCTGATAACCCGAAGACAGTGGAACCAAATCCTATCACGGTTAAGGATGCTGTGTGCATCTCAGGACTAAGGACTTTGGGTTAGACTGACGATAGCTCAATAGCTCCTGAACCAGAAGTCTAGTTCATTTTTACATTCAGTTTATTGAGTTGTCGTTTAACATACAACGAGAATAGCTGGAGCCTCTCGCAAGCCACTGCCTAACCTCTCATACCCCGTTAAAACTAACTAATTCATACGCTATCATAAACTGAGCCCTTCGTACGCAGGTTGGCGAATGCTCTAGGCTCTGTCTGATCATCATGATTGAGTTACCATCGGTAGCGAAGGTATACTGGCTCCAGTAAACCGGATATTAATTGAAACAAAGACAACTGAAATAAGACTTCACTCTTGGCTTATCATTCATACGCGGGGTCAAGCGCATTCTCCATTTGAAGTTGAATTTCATGATGAGAATTGAGCTGATCGCCAGGAAATACTTACACGGGCTAATTCCGTACAATCTTCTTACCCTTTGGGGCAGCTATATCTTCCCTCTTCACCGAGGTCAACGCCAGCTGGCACACAGGCCGCCAGATGATACGATGGAATGGAGAGGGGAGCGAAAGACACTTGTGTATCTAAAAAGCTGTCTCAGATATGCCCCCTCACCTTCCTCGACATTGAAACTGGTTATTCATCAGCCTTCTGGCTTATCGGCCCCGTTAAATAAAAAAACAGGACATTCGGTGCGAGCTTCCAGAAAGAGCGAAACCTTCCTTCATTGTGTGCTCGTCCCATTCCAGTGGAATACTTGATTGGCAAAGGGGCGTACAAATGGAGTTGGATCAACCCTCAGACTAAACGTTTTCGTCAATGCGCACCCCGTGATAGCCCATTTTTCCAGATTGTACCCCAATAATTGGAATTCTCGTTGAGTATTAATGCACACCTCACTTCAGCCACAATTCAGTTTATTTCGCAAACCCTTGAACCACAAAGCACGTACCCCAGGTTAGCACATAGACAAATGAGGGACTCAATAGGAACAATCTGCTATTGGTGATACAAGAGCTCATTCAAAGAAGAGGATTCATGTTTTAAAAATCAATGAAAATTTTTCACACCTCCTTACTCAATTATTTAATTACCTGAAAAATGAAGTGTGGAACTCTGAAGTTACAGTTGTATGTTGGTAGTGTGTTCTACGCATTTTTTAATGAGTAGAGAAGTTAGTAAGGGTGTTTATACCGGAACATTAGATGTCTATCAAGTAATCGGCAGTGTAGTCTCGGAATACATTAGTAGAAAGCAGCCAGCCACGGTGGCCAGCTTGGTGATGTCGAGCAACCTGAATGTCGTGAGTTCGAACCCCATTTCATGTATGGATGCAGTATTTGTCTTGGTATTACGATCCTAAGTAGGAATGAAAGGTGAAACAGAAACACCGCAATTTCCACATTGCATATTATTGTCCACGACCATGGTTTCGTTGCAAAGCAACATCATCGGGTGGTGTCAATCTCTAGTTATCCGTGTACGTTAATAGTGTGTGTTAGGCATTTTTGAATGGGTAGAAAAGAAGGGTGTTTAGACGGGGACATCATAGAGTTCTATCAAGCAATCAGGAATAAGTTTATATCCTAAATTTTGGTTATTTCATGCGTTACAATCCTAGAAGTGAGGGTACCGACAACCCGAGTCTCCTTCTCCCTGAACTTAGCTGTTATCAATGAACGGACGCGAAGAATTAAGGGATTCGCTATTTTTTCTCTTTTGTAAGTTTAATTTCGATTTGCACTGTCATAATAGCAAAACGCTTTGATATTCCATTTTTATTACTCTGATATTAGAATTAATTGGTCGAAGGCCTTGACGTCAACTCACGGAATCCGTAGGTGTCGCTCATGAGTCATGCTAGAGGCGATTCGTGAGTGTCTCTTTGATCATCTTTTGTGCCCGCAAGGCCGATCCAAATACTTCGCCAGAACCACAAAGCGCTCAGGTTTCACCGAAGGAATGAGATGAAGGAAAATCGTACGAGTTTCTTCTCAACCGCAGAGCTTTCCCACAATCCCATGAAACTAGCAAAAGAAATATTCCTGAGTTGTTCAAAGTTTTTACCGTAGCATAAAATAGACTCTTAGCAGATGTTTAAGTAAAATCATGCCAATGAAATTTGTCTATTGGTATTAAACCTAATTTTTTCTGCAAGAAAAAGTTTAAAACTATACGCTTATATTTAATTCAAATTAGAGTTTAGTCGTTTTTATTTAATATCCGAGCAAATTTTTGACTCAATTTTAATGGTACAACTTCACATGCGACACTTCTGATAACTTTTTATTGAAGGCATTTAAAGGAGATGTGGCACATTTTCATTGAACTCGTTTATTTTACTTTATTTTAAGTTCTTCCGGATTAAAAATGAATAATTATCGTTAAAAAAAGTTGAATTAATACATTTTCACACCGAGCTCGTGGGAGATCTCACTAAAAACGAGGTAAATGATGCGAATTTATGGAGCAAGATGAGCGATAAAATGTTTAATGCGATTTAATGCGAAAATAAATATGATGCTATATCCAGTAACATTCGATGTGGTATCATTTTTGCCGTTTAATATGACGCATTACGTTTTGTGCAATGGAAATCAATCGCAATGCGATAGTAAAATATCGATCAGCCATATTATTAAGAAGTTTTTATTAGGTTGAGTTCTTGTCTGTTTTCCTGTTCGGTACAAATTTTGCAATCGATTTTAAACTAACTTCCCGAAGAGCTAGAGACTTGAAACATAACTCAAAACTGGATGAAAATGTAATAATATATATTGTATCGGTTGTATACATTAAATATTACAATAAAATATTTATTATAAATTATACTTACATTATATACATAATATAATATATGATATGATATAATATAATAATTAATCAATATAATTATTAAGTTGTAATATTGATATAAAAATCTTATAACATTAATTTTGCTAGCTTCTTTAATTGAATTTTCAGGAAAATAACAATTAAACAGATTGATTCATTATTGGTAGATAGTTATATCAATTTTATATTTCAAATATAATAACACAAGACTAAAGAGCAGAAAATAATTAATTAAATAAAAAATTATTTTTAGAAAACCACGTTTTTAAAACGGACCAAAGAGCATAAAATAAGGTCGTTTTGTTTCCAATAAAGTGTGGAATAACAACCAAGTGTTTATTATTATTAAAAAAGAGCATAAAATAATTTCTCCAAGCTCCACACACATTTATATCCCTCTACAGATTCATAACCTCATACAAATTGTCCTGAAAATTTGTGATTGTGAATGTTTAATAGCTATGAAAATACTTGTAAAATTGAAAACGAAAAACGTGGGGTGCATGCTGTAGATAATAGTAAGGATTGCAGGGAGTAGCTGTCGTTGAGAAAACTCACATAACAGTTCATATAATTTGCAGTACAATAAAATTATTAGTGACTTAGGTGAACTATTCATGCATCAATTATCTAATACATGCGCCCCACGTTTTTCGTTTTCAATCTTACAAGTCTTTTCATGGCTATTAAAATTCACAATCACAAAGGACATTCAGGACAATTTGTACGAGGTTATGAATCTGTTTTGGGATATAAATGTGTGTGCGGTTCGGAGAAATTATTTTATACTTTTTGGTCCGTTTTAAAAACGTGGTTTTTAAAAAGTTATTTTTCATTTAAATAATTCTTTTTCACCTTCTGGAAACGAAATGAAACGTGGGATATCGCTTGTTTGAGTGGGAATGTCGGCGTGTCGACACGCAGACGATACCTACTCAATTTACTCAGCAAGACACTCGGGGCGATTGCATGCTGCGTGACCAATTACCCAATCCTAGCCCAATTCCGCGGCTCGAAACCTTTACCGTCTCACCCCCATTAACCTCCCGACTCCCCAATTGCGTCCCCGAAAGCAAAGCACGTGCTCCTCTCTCTCTCTCCCATGCTGCCTTCCACATCAACCGCTTTCGCTCCCTCCGACAGCATTTGCCGGCCTACGTCACCACCCAGAGATCCACTCATTCCAACTCGTGAGATACGGTGGCAAGGCAGCGACCTTGAGAAGTTCGCTGGCCTGGCGGCGAGTTGCGTCGAGTGATTTATATTGCAGTAGTAGTGCTCTGTGCAACGCCGCACTCTCACAAGTGCTTCGCCGCGCGCGGTCTTCGCAATAGCCTTGCGAATATCTGCTTGCCGACCTTTCTCACTCGTAGAAGCGAGTTGCCAATGGGGTTAAGCTCTCGCGACGGAAGCAGCGCGATTCCTCAGGCCCTACCGCGTTCTCTAAGTGAAACAATAAGGTCGGTACCATGCAAAAGATCCATTGTTTATCGGAAATGCCGACCGAAAAAATACTACACTGCCACCGATAGCAGATGTACTCAGGAAGGTAACATATTCATCAAAAAATCGTTTGTAAAATCTGAAAACACACTGTTTGATGACCCATAAAATTACGATTACTATTCTGATCAAATCCGGAATGGGTCAAATATAACAAAATAGTGGATGATAAAGTAACCTTTTACCCTAGGATTAATCCTACCTTTTTCACAGCTGTGGATTTGGAATTTAATCCCAGAATATTTTCTCATTAATTTTTAATGAATAATATTATTGTTTACAAAATTATTTTCTACTATATTACTATTATTTTTTGCAATTTTTCCCCACTTTTATTATTTATTTAAACAAAAAACATTGAAATATATAAAAAAGAAAGTTGAACACATTCACAAAGAAATACAATTGCCGAGTGACACTCGAAATAAGAGTTGCTGGTGTTCGTAGCATTGTCGACCCATACTTGAAGCCAGAGTGGAATAAAATGTTAATAATTATGAAGAAATAAAGCGGTTATCTAAAAGAGAATGGAGTGCAGAGCTACAGAAAACCAATATTCGGATATATGACCGTTGATAAGGATGACAAAATAGATATTGCCTTACAACATCCATAAACGCAACAGAAACGATATTATACATATATTATTCCACTTTCTAATGGCAGAACACATTCTGGGGATGTAAAGCCACCTGCTAACACACCTGGTATGGTCTGCTTCCTCAGACACCCAAAGGGACAATTATTTCACCATTTGCGGCTCAAGTTGATTCGCTACATATAACACACCATAGTGGTATTTCTCAATAATGGACGAAAGAGATAAGTACCCCTGGACATTCCAGTAGAGATCTATTTCCGCCACATAAGCTTGTAGAACTGAAGACGACAAAAATTATCGAAGCCTTGGGCGAAGTAATATAGGGTGATTACAAAAGAATGCGTCGGTTTCAAAGATCTGTACTTTTCAAATGGTACAAGCTACAGAGCTGCGTGACCACTTAAAATGACCGGTACATTCTCTAGTTTTGTTGAAAAAAATAACATTACAAATGTTCAAAATGTCCTCCTTGAGTACCCCGAACAATATCAAGTCGATATTCAAATTCCTCCCACACTTTGTGAAGCATGTCAGCAGTTACTGTCTTCACAGCCAAAGTTATGCGTGCTTTCAATTCCGCGCTGCTACTGGCATTGATTAAGATTGGCTTTTTCCTCTACTGGAAGCAGATTCCAATGATTTTGTGTTTCAGCAAGACGGGGCTCCCCCTCCCATTGGCACCTCTCAGTTTTTGCTCATCTTAATGAGACCTACCCACAAAGATGGATTGGTCGATTTGCAAGGCAAGACCTCGCCCTTCATCTGTGGCCTCCGAGGTCACCTGATCTCACTCCATGTGATTTTTTGTGGGGATATGTCAAAGGTCAAGTCTTTTTGCCGTCATTGCCTACTAACAGCGAGGAATTGAAAGCACGCATAACTTTGGCTGTGAAGACAGTAACTGCTGACATGCTTCACAGAGTGTGGGAGGAATTTGAATATCAACTTGATATTGTTCGGGTTACTCAAGGAGAACATATAGAACATTTGTGATGTTATTTTTTTCAACAAAACTAGAGAATGTACCGGTCCTTTTAAGAGGTCGCGCAGATCTGTAGCTTGTACCATTTGAAAAATACAGATCTTTGAAACCGACGCACTCTTTTGTAATCACCCTGTACATTTCTAGTGGAAATTTGATAATCACACCCATCTATAATTTTGAACGAAAGGGAAGGGTTGGTTTCAGATTTCCATGCCAAGCCTTTGCCCTGACGAATCACTGTGAACAGCGAAATTTGACCGGAAATGCTAATCATTACATCCAATTTTTTTATATTCGAAAGCTGTGGGAATCGGGATCCACATTAAGGAGATGAAAGTTGCTTCGAAGTTTCAGGAAATTTGGGAAAAGGCACTGCCAAAAAAAAATGAGAAAACCTAAGTTAGGTGATAATTGGGATTCCAATATATTTGCGAATAACTGTAGGCATCAGATATGCATGCCGCATTTATTTATAATCATTAACATCATCACTGCAGTATTATGCACATGTCAGCTGTTTTTCTGCATTACTAGCGTGAATGTTTTTTGCATTGTTTCACCTAAAGCCGTCCCTCTAAAAATTCATGTAGCTCACTTCATTTATGTCTTTTCTGCTCTGTTTCTCGGAGAATCCGTTTATATAAATTCATTTTTTTATTTTCTACTCTTTCCATCTTTTACCATACACCTTCATACCGCTCAAAAAAACCATTTTCTCCGTGTCTTTATCCCATCTATTGCAGCTGTTAGCATATCACTAACTCAAAATGCGTCCTCCATCCAGCTTTCTAACTCCTTCGAATTTCTACCGTCAAGTTCCTTTCTTCTCCTAACATGCGTGTCCATTGTCATCTTGTTTTCCATCAAACCGGCATATTTTCTGCACATCCTCCACTAATTTTTGCTCTTTGTTCTTTCTCCAAAGATCCTGCTGTGAGTCAATTGGAGGGCTGCTTCCTTATTCACTTCATCAACATAAGTTGTCTTCGATTTTTATCCGTTATACGTGAAAGCATATTTTATTATAAAAAAAATGATTAAATGCTACATACTTGCTGATTTTTGTTCATGCATTATATATTTCGCCCTCAGCTTCTTGCTACGAATTAAACGTCAATTCATTCATCAATTCATGAAGCTGACTGGTGTATGTTTCGACATAAATCCTTGATTTCAGTTCGATGACGAACAGTCGTATGAGATTACTGTGATCAGCCTTTAACGAGCTACACTTCCGCAACTAGGTAATAGGAGAAGTTGATTTCAAATTTACTAATTAGTCGCAGGAACGTTAGAGATATTCCGGGAGATTTCCTTTAGATCGGCAAAATCTATAACGTAGGCAAAAGACCCATTCCCAAGTCTATTTCTATAACTAAGCAAGCTGTTTATTCTACAAAAAACGCCTCAGTAAGCATCCCTTTGCTCTTTCAATTTATTTCCCCTAAAGTCTTCCTTTAATGAATGGCATCCTAACACCCCCTGCCACATACCGTAGCGGCGGCTCGCGGGGTGGTACATAAATGCAGATGTAGGTTTATTTATCTAGCGTTACTTTTGTTTCCATGAATATTATTACACGCCATCATTTTGTATTAAACGTACCGCTCGAAATAGTGAAAAAATATTCAATTCCTACGTTCCGGCCGTTTTAAACTCCCTCCGGTGGAGGAAGTGCCGAATAGGCCTGATTCCTGGAGAATCACGGAATTCGGGTAGAGGTGGCAACAAACCTGTGGGAGGAATGTATCTTAACTGTGTGATGGCAACCTTGGCAACCCTTTAGGTGACCGAGGTATCTGCTTTTGGACTGATTCATGACAATGCGTCGTCATTTTGAACGTTGTGGTAGGTTGCGATTGGCACTACAAACGGTCCTATATCTATATTATTCCTACGTGTCATCGTTGCATCGAGAACCACTTGGCAGAGAGATACACGGGGGTGGTGGTGCGACGGAGGGGGTGGTAGAATTGAGTTAGAGTAGAGCGGTGGTGGTCGTGATGGAGCAAGGCCGTTTAAAATAGATTCGTTGGGGGTCCACGCGCGAGCAAATTGCAAAATGCTCCTGTCGCCCCGTTATTGTGTCGTCTCGTCGCTATGAGGCTCATTGCCGTGCGAAAAGGCTGGCCCAACTCCCGCGCCGAATGCCTTTGTGGGCGTCGGCATGAGAGTGTCTGTTTGACGCCTAATAAGCGCCGCCGCCAGTGGCTACAGCGAGGTACTACAGTGACGGTCACGCGGCAGTGAATCAGACGTGAGACCTCGATCCGAGCATCGACTCCGGTACCGGAAGATCCCTTTGAAAATGACTCTCCATCAAATAAACTACTTTCAATAAGGTCTGAACGTCCCGCTACCTTATTGGAAACAATAACCCCAATAGGGTACCATGGTCATTTATCTCTTCCCATCGACTCAAACTTGAGTGGATAGCCTCGTCGTATTCTCAACAGCACTAAAAAAAATTACCGCACGTTTTACTTCGCACTCAATCATCATTCTACCTTTGCATAAACATGATTCCAGAATCCGTTCAAAATCGAATTCTAAAACCATTTCATAGCGCCTGAGGGGTGACGTAGTGATGTTGTTCATAGATTCCTGTCATTAGTGCCTCAACCAACTTCAGGGATATTTTTTACAAATTGTTCATGTTGAATCCCTCGGAAAACATTGACTATTTTTTATTTTAAATAACTTAAAAAGTTTATATAGCTAAGTAAAGTGGATTTTAAAAGGTGTTAATTATAACATAAACCTGTGCATAAGAAGACAGCAAAAAATGATAGCATTCCAGTACAATTATGTAATTGAAAACATACACTCTCTCAGCAAGCTAGGCCCTTTCAAATTAATTCAAAGCGAAAAACATATCGCTTGTAGAGAAAACATACTGTTGAGTGAACGTCTAACGCTGAGGGAGAATACTGTTATTATTATTATTTATTATTATTAGTTGCTCTACCATTAAGATTGTTTGTAGGGGGGGTTTTCGACAGGAGCCCGGGCACTTAGACCTTCTTGGTACATTTTGCCAACCCCATGCCTGTCTGCCACATGCAAACAGGGGGAAGGAGCGAAGGTATGTAGGGTCAACCATCCAATCGCCGTCCGGGCCCAACATTGCTTAACTTCGGTGATCTTACGGGAACCGGTGTGTCAATGTGGCCCAGCTGTTTTGCAGCAATAGTGGCTGGGCTCTACCGGTTAAGGTAGGTTTAAATGGAAGTACAACTTTAAGACAAATATGAAATATGACTTGTAAAAGAAAGGCTACTGATGACTAGCGGATGCTGCTGCATATCATCCCTAAGTTCGATGCACTTCTATAACGACTAAATGTTTTCTCAGTATAAGCAAAAACCCGATGACTGATACATGGCCTACCTCGAAATTAGCTATAACACGACAAAATAATCGGATGTTCGGCTTGGAAGTAGGATGCAAATGACTTTGGAAAGAAGAGATGATTTTAGCCTTCAACCCGTAAATTCAGCTGAATAAATTATGATGAATTGGCCTAAGATTGCCGAGGTAACTAAAATGAAATTGATTTGGATTCCTATAATTGACGCGCACTGATTTTCTATCATCTCTAAGAAAAGCAATTCTTCCCAAACCATAACAATTGATTCTTTTGGATATGGTAGATAAACTTAATTTTCTCCCCTCTAACCTTGTTTCATCGCCATTCACGTCTGTCACATGGCCATGTAACCCAAGCGTGTTCCGCATGCATAAGCACATCAGACTGGGAGGAATTGTAATAGAATAGGAGTGGATGGTGGAGAGTAACCTACTCTTAATGAAAGATAAAGAGGAGGCCTCGGTTTAACGTCCCATCCGACGGACGGAGTACTACACTTAAGGTTCTTTCCTTTAGGCGCCCAAGTAGGGATCGGGTTACCAATGAAAATGTTCCGTCATCGCCGGAATTTGAACCCGAATCCTCCGCGAGGGAAGTCAGTACACAGCCACCGATCTAATCTTTACTCCTTATTTTATTTTCCAGGAGAAGAACTACTGAGCATAGTAGCGTGGAGAACCATCTGGAGACGGCGGAAGAGAGGAAGCAGCGATGGCGGTCCATTCAAATCATTTACTTCACCATGTTCCTAATGTCACTCGGATTCAGCATCATTCTCACGGGAGTTTGGCCTTACCTGGACAAAGTAAGTACATGCAATGGTAACGCACATTACTATAAATGCACGAACCAGGTAACTCGGAAATCTTTCTTACTCTAGCTGTAAGTTAGTTCGGCTAGAAGCTTCTTCCTCACCACTTCAGGCCCTGAACAAAAATTGAGTGTAAATGTTTAAATCGCTGTACGAAGGGAAATTCAGAATTCAAGCGCCAATTGATCCCAGAATTTCCGTAAGTCTGCATCCATATTAATAAACAATGGCAGTAATGATTTATCATCCAACATAAATGACCACCGCCAGCTATCTAAATTATCATGTGCTATTAATTGTGTTAGCAGGAGTTATTGAAAGCTAATTAATGAAAAACCATTCAAATTTTCCGGCAAGAAGGAAAATGGAGAGTTGCGAGAGTAATGTTGTATTTAATTATTAATTTACACCTTTTGTAGGTTATCCATTGGACCATGAGGTTTTTCATCTATTTAAATGCCGAAGGTATACCAATTCAACCAGATAACCAGATATAATGTTAATTATACTTTGTAGTTCAAATGTGACCAAAACTATTTGAATAAAAATTTATTTTTATTTTAAATTTCCACCTCGATTAATTGATTTTTTTAGATAAAAGTAGCCTTGTAGGATGTTATATCACCCTAGTTGAAAATATAACGAAATTTTGGTCCAAACAGACTTAAAATACTTGTAAAATTTCGCGTTTTCTATTATTGCAATGCAATCTCTGATGAGGCCCTGGTATTCCGAAAAGCAACTTATATTAATTAGCAGTATAAAATAAGGAGCCCGCCCCCTGAACAACCTGAGAACACCTAAATCGCGTTCAGACACAAATTTTGAGCGTGTGAATACCCTCCAAGAATGGGCATCTAACTGGACGTATGAAAGATGAAATTCATAAGCCATCAGGATGACTGAAATTTTACATGCAAACTATGCCCATTCTCATCTCCTTTGACACTGAATTTTGGGAAATCCTTTTTACAGAAGAATTACGTCACGAGAGAAGGATGAATTGAAAATTTCCAGGGTTTTGGGCTGTAAGAGTATAGGACAGTAAGTAAGAACAAAAGTTTGTCTGCGTCAAGATGACACTGCGATTACATACAGTAAGGAAACCCTAGACGTAGACCAATATAAAATCAGGCAATAAAAAGTACAAGTAATGGCACGAGCGAAGTGCTATTTAGATCCCTGAACTGCCAAGAGATTGGGAATGGAATAGGATCAACAGCGATTTGGAATAATCGTTTGACAACGTAAATTTTTGCACATATACATGTCAATCCGAAAGGAAAGGAAACTTATGATGACGAAAGAGTAATCCAGGGTACGCTCAAAGATGTAAAAATAACTGGCAATTTTCTCCCATTCTCCTGTATATTTTTTGAAGAAATGAATTAAAAGTCCAAGGAAATTATGCAATTGAAAGAAAACAGAGAAACAATATCCGCGAGTAGTACTTTACAGAAAACATAGCGGTGGCTGTATTTCCTGAAGGTATTTTAAGTGAACTCCAGTTATAACGAAAAATATCAGCCACCCGATCTTTCAACTCATTGACCATCAGAAGGCTACACTGAAAGTGATCATTCTCCCTAATTTCTATGATAACAGTGTTTGCTATTTAAACATATGTGTCAAACATCAGGCGACTCGACTCTTACCAAAGACACCCATCAATTTTAGCCGAATTTCATGAATTATAACTCTTGGGATCAAACCATCAGTGACAACTCTGGCCAATGAATTCGGGGACACCAGAGATACGTATATTTATCTACAGTGACGCGTGTGAAGGTTTTTCACACCCCCCTTCATGTGTGGGTGTTTTCCTGCAGTGGGTTTTTTCCGTGACGGATTCCAGCCAAAATCCTCATGTTTTCCCACAATTATACATATTTTTTACACTTATTTCTGATACTTCATTATGCCGCGTTAATATTCTATCTCTTTTGTTTTTAGTATTATTTCTCTGATTTATGTTTTGCAGTGTTTGTCATATTGACTGTATTCATGTACTGACGAGGGGTTAGATGGAAGAAGGGACTTTTAAAGTCTCAATCTCGCCCCAATAAAGACGTTTATCTATCTATCCATGACTGACAACGAGGAATAATAGAAGGGGGAAATCCAGGCACCAGAGTGTTAGATGAATTAAAAGCGCTCGGAAGCACAATCGAGTGCCTCAACGTATGGAAGGGTTTGCGCGACCTTATGACCCCTAAAGCGGTAGAGCCAGATAGGTCGAAGAGTAGGAAATAGGTTGTCTACCTGTACCTCAGTGAGGCGATTGAAAAAGGCGTCACACTCCACTTTTGTGTCCTATTAAGTGATGGTGCCTCGCACAACACTGTTGAGGAAGGCAATGGGAAACTACTCCAGCATCTCTTCTCAAGAAACATGGACAAATGTAATAGAAATAATGTAGAGTAATTATCATGTGTCAACGAATAATTATTTATATCAATGAAGTAATAGACGGACGGTTACTTTACACTAGGACATGTTGAAACGGAGGTGAATCATTTGAGTACACCGCGGTGCACCGTAGCGTAGCCCAGGGCACAGCGGCTTAAATGCAGAACTGCTAATAAGGTTCTCCTAATAGGGTTCCTGTTCAATGGACGATATTACTTCACATTGCTTTTCCTTCGGTTTCACCGCTTGCATCCATCCTAAACACGTTAAATTCTATGGCCACTTGTCGTACTCATATTTGAACACAACAAGGAATGACCGACCGAGTTTTCCGACACGGAAAACGATCAATGAAAATACCTCTCTGCATAAGGAAATGGTCTGATCCGTGATGCAGATGAAAACTCTCGTGATTCCTGTATAGGTTCATTTCTAGGGTTTCTCAGGCCAAAGACCTCGGCGAGGTTCGCGTGAGTGGGCTGGTCAGTAAGCTCGTAATAAGGAAACAACTTAAGTACAATCTTCACAAGTAGTAAAGCAAGTGCCCATACATGAGAAGGACACAAAGACGTACCTACACGTTTTACGCCAGCAATGTTAACGCAATAGAGGGAAAGTAAAATGGAAAAAAATTACCTGTGTATAATCTGATATTAGATGGTTGGGAAGACCAAGAGTGATTTACAGAGGAAGACCAAAAATGGAATACATCAGGAAAATCTTGAAGGACTTAAGTCTTAAGTATCCAAAGCAAAAGAGTCGCATTTTTCGTAACTTATGTAATCGAAACCGGGAACCAAAGGTGAAACCGACACGCCGCCACCTTCCCGCTTTCAACTTGCCACAGCAGTGGGAGTTATTGGTGTTATAGTATCACCATAATCTCTCTACCTGTAGTACGCGTCCCCTTAGGGGTACGTGCTCAATGTCTTGGGAGTAGGCCCGCTAACAAACGTAAATAATGGGTAGCAGTAAGAATATAAACAATAAATATTTTTCTAACATTAGGGGTTCGATTTCTGGAAATGGGTAATTGAGGGGTAACAAAATATCAAAAAAAGGGTAGCCGCTTAGCTATATAGCAATGGGTTTGGGCTGCTCGAATTATTTCGGATGCTGAGATATCGTTGCCTCATCGGACTTCCGCGCTTGGTATCACATTTTACTCCTCGTTTTTCCATTAATTCGGATCTATAGCCGAGCTTATGAGAGGATGTAGCGATTTCCGAAAATTTTCCGGATCTAGACTAGTGTGTTTTCTTCGAATGTGTAACATCGAACGAAACGAAAAAAATAAGATTTCATGATCTTTTGAAGGTTGTTTTCATGGTAATTGGACCAACTAAACTCATTTATTTTGGCTGTGCCATTGGCCAATGCAAATTATTGAACTATATCTACTTATTAAAGAACGAAAACGTATATCACAAATGACTGCCGAGGCCTTGAAAAGGATATCCGCAACGCTTACTGGATGAGGGTGATGACTTCTAATGATACTAAAAATCCATGATACATACTAAGCCTCGACACAGGACAAGGTTAAAGGGACAAATCGATTAAGCAATCAGACGCAAGGAAAATTACGATTTAAATTCGCGTAAAGTGAAGTAATAATTGCCTGAAAAAATGTTAATGCATGATGATGCAGACTTGTGAAGTGAAGAGACAATCGAAAGTCCTCAGTCATCCGCAAAACTTGGCGCGCGATTCGGCAATTGACGCTGCATCAAAATAGGCACGTTATTACGCCTCGAGAAATATAGACGGTCCTCAAAGTATATGACTGGCCCGGTCGTGTCTAATTCCACAGTCATCTCATGTGTTTAATGCTACGCACAGGTAAATATTACGGATCTAGTTAAGTCATGAGCTTTTCAATCGACGTTTGCCTTTAGAGTGTAAAGAACACATTTCACTGTAGCATTTGACTTTTCCAAGCTAATTTCACTTCTGGTTTCCACTAAATTTCTAACGCCTTCATGTTCATGTTGATAGTATTTTTTTCTTGTGAACGGCAGCGATAAAGTGCATCCGTGGAATAATGGCCAAAAACCGCGCCGATTCTTCAACACCAAATCCGAAAAGTATTTATCTTCAAAGTGGGGAAAATATTTTCTTTTTCCAATTTTTTTTAAACTTTCGCTTTATTTCCACTCGATTATTACTATTTTAGCATCTAAAGATTGTAAAAAAGAAGACCATCAGCAATTAATACATAAAACCTAAGTATATTTTTTAGAGTGAGCTATATATTTCAGGATAGAAGTCAACCAGACTACCAATCTCATAGCTAATTTATGCGACACTTGCCTCACGGTTTGAGGGCTGAGGAGCTCGCGAGTAAGAAAATATGGTTTGTCAAGAGTAAAATTACCCAAGAGCATGGTATTACTAATACAGTGTTTAGTAATACCATGATCCAAGGTTCGAAATGATGACCCAAGGGCGAAAGGTTTGAGAAAATATCAGACGGCTGTTAATATTACTTAAAAAGGCTTATTCCTATTCCTCGGACTGGGGCCGTTTCCACGCGTGAAAGTCTCGAATTTTCATTTTCGTGAATTCATTTCGCAAGTGTTGCAAGGGCGTAACCAGAGGGGGGGGGGCGATATCGGCGATCGCCCCCTCCCCCCAACGCAGGCATGTAGCCACGGGGGGGGGGGGGGGGGGGGCTTTAGGGGCTTCAGCCACCCCCCGAATTATTTTACCCGTGAGGCGACTGCCTTTCACCAAGGGGACCACTTATGATCTGAGCTAGACTTAGCCCCTCCCCGGAGCAAATTTCTGGCTACGTGCCTGCCCCAACGATGGAGAAAAAGCTCAATTTTTATATCCTACATTCAAATTTTGATAAATGCAAATCAAGCGAGCGTAATCGATTTTGACGTGCTGTAGGTAAAGTCCTTATTAAAGGTACGTTTTCCAAGGAGCAACTGTGGCGATCATCTGGTAAGAGTCACCGATGGGAGAGGCACAAATACTAATCCCCCTCCCCCCGAAGAGCTTTCCCTGGTTACGCCCTTGTATTGCATTGCATTTATAACGAATGTATTGTTTACTAACTTCAAAAAAGAAAAAAACGACAACATAACTTGATAGGACTAGTAAAATTATGCTCGAAAAATGGCAGGGTCTGAATATACCAAGAGAATGAAATTATGCTACCTTTTAATCATTTTTGGAGGGGCCAAAAGTGAGCATGACTTGATGTTTCCACTTTCAGATGGACCCAGAGGCTGGGAAAGAGTTCATGGGCTACGTGGTTGCAGCCAATCCTTTTGCCCAGATGCTGTTTTCACCGTTGGTAGGATGGTGGGGCAATAGACTGGGATCCATCCGCTTCCCAGTGATGGCCTCCCTGGGGGTCTTCACGGCAGCCTCTGCTGGCTATTCTCTGCTCGAGGTTTTCCCATCCCATAGGAAATACTGGATGGTGGCCACACGATTCCTAGTGGGCATGAGTTCGGGTTAGTCATTTGTTAATAAATATTCAACCAAGTGATGAGCAAAACATTTTCTTTTTTCGTGGATATCATTAATTTATTTCACATAAAAAACAGATTTTTTTCCAAAAGAGAGAGTCATTCTCACAGGTGTTGATGGACATATCTGAGGCACTGTTCTCAATTACAATCAATCGAACACTCCCACCTTCAAGTTTAAAAAAACATATTTCATAAAAAAAACGTTTTGTCATGTATGCACCTTTCTACGTATGTATTTTACAATTGAAAGATCATAACAGTCATCAGTGGCGTACGCAGGATTTCTTTCTGGGGGTGGGTTTCATTAATATGTATGTGCATCATCATAAAATGACATTTAGATTATTATTCACTAAAACAATAATTAAATTAACATTATCTTTTGATGTGTGAAGAAAATTCAACTATTTTTTCAGCCCAATAAGCAAAATTCTGAATGCTAGTTCAGGTAAACGAACGAAAACAAATTCAGGTAAACATGTTTTTTTTTGGGGGAGGGGGGGGGGGGGGGGGTTTAAACCCTAAAATATCCCAAACCCTAAAAAAACCTGTACTGTACACCACTGAAAGTCATATGATTATAGCAGTTGTGGAGTAAGGGGGGATGCCTGGAACAATAGGAAAAATGGTGGTCATAATTATGACATTAACTTAAGGATTCCATACCCTGCAGACTCCCAGAAAGTAGCAATCTGCTTCCCCGTCCCCCCAAACGTTGACCTAAGACCCGACAAAATGAGCTAAGTTGTAGTTTATGCCCCAGAAAAACTCATCAGACTAACTTATGCCCGTACTTATATACACATTGCCTACCTCTAAATGAGAAAAATGTAGTTTCATTGTTTTGCTGCTCCTTTGTTTCAAAAGAACCTAGATAAGATGTGCAGTTTGCACATTATTGAAGGCATATATAGCAACGACAAAGATGCAAAATTCATTGTTGATTTCCTTAGCATTTGAAATTAACCCTTTTTTTTAAGCACAATGTTTATTTATGAGTTTCGGTTTTTAAAAAGGATGCTTCTTACATACATTTTTCTCCAGCCACCCATTCACTGATTCACCTCATGAACAGGAACTGGTAAATGAGGCATTATAACGGATATTCACGGCTTGGAAAAGCCTCTTAAATTTACCCAAAAGCTTTCGTTTGTCAATTATAGGTAAAAATCCTATTGCCATGGTTTATAGTGTCTAGGAAAAACTAGAAATTATTAATTTGAAATACTACTGTGATAAATGCCAATTATCATGCTTCATTTGTGTGGCAAATGTATCTTGAAAGACTTGACTAGCCCTCTTCATAAACTGGTATATATTTCCATAAGAACTTGTAGAGAGAGATAGAGAGGAAAACATCACTTTTCACTCGTTTTTTTCAATGTCATTGTCTTTGAAAGAGTGCAATTGCTATTTAAATAAAATATCTTAATCAAGCACCAGATGCATCTCTTCAAACTATAATTCCACCATCTTTATTCAGAGCAAACAACCCCTAATAAGGTTTGTATTAAAAATTGACTAAATAATAGGGTTACCTATCAATAACCAGAAGTATGTATCACATTTGAACTCCATGCATTCCTAGATACTTACCATAGTAGAGCACAGTTGGCTCACAGATGATTTTTCACCCAGGCAAAGTCGCTTCAAGCACCACGCCTCCTCAACCCTTAATAGCTCATTACAGCCATAATTCTTCCATGGCTTTCCAATGAATGAATTTTGTTAATTCTTTGTTGGTGGAATCACTATATAAATGATAAATATACATATTATTATAATGTGAATGCCAATATTAAAAACCAATCTTTTTTGTCATCAGACCTAATTTGTTGCCTCCTGGCTGTAGTGGTGACCCAGGCAGTAGGCTGGTTCTTAACTCTTAAAGGACTATCATACATTTAAACACATACTGCAATGAGGGGCCTGCAGTGCATAGTTAAATATATACTGGCTTTGGTATAAAAACCCATACAGTTTCTACTGAATGCCTAAACCTACATCCAGTGAGCATTTTAATTCTTACAATCCCCTGAATGAGGTCATAGGATCAAAAAAATTAAAGTATTTTTAAATTGACTTCGAATTGAATAACTCTAGCAGATTGAACCTAGCTTCAAAATAAGTAATATTCTAAATGAAACCAAAGAATTAAAATAATTTCAGTTTAAAAGCCTACTTTACTCTATGTAGCTAATGATGGTTTGCAGTTGTCACCATGGTATTTCTGCACATAAAAGGATGTTATTATTCAAGTTATAGAGACTTATAAATAGAAGGCTAGAGAAGAAGGCTAATGAATACCTGGGTGACGACCAGTTTGGGTCTAGGGGAGGGACGGGAACCCAAGCTCCTATAGCGGTGATGAGGACACTAGTAGAAAGAAACCTAGAGTATGGGCAAGATGTTTTTACTTGCTTTGTAGATTTCAAGAATGCGTTTGATAGGGTGGACTGGATGAAATTAATGGGAGTGTTGAAGAAATTAGGGATCGATTGGAGGGACAGGCATCTGATTCGGAATTTGTATATGAACCAGACCGCACAGGTTAGGGTAGCCGATAGAGAATCGGGATGGGCCATGATAGGAAGGGGAGTGCGGCAAGGGTGCCCACTATTGCCGTTGCTTTTTAACGTGTATTCAGAAGAAATGGTAAGGGAGACATGGGGGGATAAGGAGGTAAGAATAAAGGTAGGAGGGGAACTGATAAAATCAGTGACATTTGCAGATGATCAAGTATTGGTTAGTCAGTCTGCCAAGGGGTTAGTCAATGATGAATGCATTAGAGGTGCAGTGCGAAAGGTATAGGATGAAGATAAACCACAAGAAAACGAAAGTGATGAGATTTTCTAGAAGTAAGAAGGCGGGGCTGAATTTAAGGGTGGGAGGACAGAAGATAGGGCAGGTTGAACAGTTTAAGTATCTGGGTAGTATTTTGGAGAATGGGTTTAGTGGTAAGGACATCAGATGCAGAATTGCCCTTGCTAAAGAATCATGTTCAAAGAGAAGGGAATTTGTGAGGGGGTTCTGAGAAGAGACGTAAAGAAGAGGCTGGTGAAAACTTTAATCTGGAGCGTAGTGCTGTATGGGTTGGAATCTTAGTCATTGCAAAGGGAGGATGTGCGTAGACTTGAGGCGTTTGAGATGTGTGTTTGGATAAGGATGGAGAGGGTGAGCTGGGTGGCGAGGATGACAAACGAGGAGGTATTGGATATGGTTGGAGAGGAGAGGAAGTTTGTGGCAGAGTTTCGGAGGAAGCAGAAGAGATGAATGGTGGAGGTTTACAGAGGAGAGGGGATGCTGAAGAGGGTGATAGAGGGGAGAATACTGGGGAAGTGTGGAAGAGGATAGGTATCCTGGATGAAGTAAGAGGAGGTAGAAGATATGAGGAATTTAAGAGGGATCTAATGGCAGGACATCCCTGGGAGGGAAAGTAGACTATGGTCGGAGTTTGGGAAGCAGAATATTCAAATGCATATCAATTATTGTATTGAGATGATAAAATTCTGCCTTAAATTCAGTTGAGTTTTTTTACTAACAAGTCACTAAAAAAGTTTCTCTCATACGTGGTTGTAAAATTAAAAGATGATGGTTTCATTAATTATGACATTAATTCATATGTCACTTTCCTTGATTGCTAATATTGAGTAGCATTGAATTTTTTATTGCAGCTAATATTGCAGTTTGCCGATCTTATGTCTCAGCAGCCACTATGGTTGGAGAAAGAACTGCAGCCATTTCAATGGTGTCTTTAGCTCAAACCTTAGGTTTTGTGATTGGACCTGGTGAGTAGCAATGTTTCATTTAAGTTTTGTATTGAAGAATGACACTTTTTTTCATGATGAATAATTTTTCTTCGCATGTCCCTCTGAATTTGTTCCAAGGCCTGCAGGCAGCGGTTACTCCATTAGGTGATCGAGGCTATAAGCTCTGGGAAGGTGAAGGAGGTAAGAAGATCTCAATGAATATGTACACTGCCTCTGGATGGATAAATGTATTCATGGGAATAATAAACATACTGCTCTTTACTCCATGGATTTTTAAGGAAAGACGAATTGCAACAGCTGAAGCTATGCAAAATACAGGAAAAGATAATGGTGAGTGATTTAACTTGGTAATCTTTTTATCATTTGAAAGCCTTGAGCATTAAATTATGATTGTGATCCATGAAATGATCCAAGACTAAAATAATGCAACTCCAGTTGAAGGAGGGAAAACAATGTTTTTGCATTTCCATAAGATTGATAACACTGGTTCAGATTAAAATCAAAACTGTTTCCTCTTTGCAGCCAAAGAAGTATATGAATGCATGAAGCCCGACTATGTAGGGGCGTGGACATTGATTGTTGCCTTTTTTGTTCTAGTCTTCAATTTTGTTCTGTTAGAAACGTGAGTATACTAGTATTATTTTATCAAAAGAACAGAAGGACAAAATTGTCATTTAAGTACCATCAGAGTAAGCCAGATGAAGAGTTTGGAATTGTACCCTGAGAAAAGCTCTAATAGCAATGCTGCAGAATCATTTAAAGTACCTACTTGGTACTCATTTTGGCTGACAAAATTGAAACCCTCCACATACAATTGAAAATAATAGTTTAAGCTACCATGCCTATCACATATGGACAGCTTTGATGGTAACAGCAAAAATGAATTCACAACATGACATCACATCATTACAGCTTAAGTCAGTGTCAGATTTCACCCCCTTGTATGACTTGAGAGGCTGATGGTAATTTTCACTCCCCAAGAATACTGACACTTACCAATTAATTCCACCAGAGAAATCTTCTTGCTGCTCCAGTCAGCCAGCTTTTCTATTCTGAAGTTGTTTCTTTAGCATTCCATGGGACTTGTATAGCATCCTAAGTCTCATCTAAAAGATTTTACGTGGTTCATATACATTCTGACTGGCCAGCTCTTTTTGTAGATGCTTCCAATTCCTGCATTTTCATAATTGCTAATTCTATTAATGATTCCTAGCAATGCATAAAGCATTTTAGTCCCCGTGAGTTAGCTTTTTCTTCAGAGTCCTCCATGACAATCATCTCATCACTGTTAGAGATTTAGGATAGTGCATTATCAGCACTTGCTTTAATTTTCTTCAAAGTTCAGGAAGAGGAATACATAGTAAAAGATCTTCAATGCTCATTGAAATGTGTATCCAGAAGCTTCAAGTGCCAAACATGAGGGTCTAGGTGAAAAAAAACAAACATCAAAGAAACAACTCAGCATGATGCATCTAGTTATCTAAAAAAAACTCCCTCCACTGATTCCAATCAATTCATAGGAAAAGGACATTGACGAGGAATTTCACCGGCATTGCATAGAAGTATCCCCTATTTTGTGAAACACTGAACAGATAAGATGTCAGAAAATACATAGGTACATAGGAAATAATTACGTTGGGCCATGGAAGTCAAGTACTATTAAATCTATGGACAAGAACTTTTCTTGTACACTATTTAAGCCTAGCTATAATATTGGCAAACCTATTTTTAGTAGGTATCTGTTATTAACCTACAGTCATAGGAAAAGAATAGTAATGATGTTAAAATTTGAAGAGAATTTTTTTAACAAATCTTAACATATTAATTTCCTTTTCCAGTCTTGGTACATCCTTGGTGATGGATCAGTTTGCTTGGTCTAAAGCAGAAGCTCTCTACTACATGGGAATTTTAATGTCCGTGGGAGCCATAGTTGCCTGTGCAACGTTCCTAGCCATTGGGCCTCTTTGTAAAAGGTACAGATGAAACTCTGGCAAGAAAACGTTTTTATTTAATGCAATCTTTCACTCCAGTTGAGATACATTTGGGACCAGGGGTACAATATAATAGACGGTGAGATAAGATAATATTAATTTTTAAAATTTAGCCTACTTCAAAAGGAAAATATCGAAGTAAAAGAGATGCATTCTATTGCGAATTTTTGAATGCACCTAATAAGTTATCCATAAGAAATTGAAACTTGTTCATTTTTTATCAAAACTAAAAAGCTATGCAAATGCACCAGTTCAGCACTATTTTTGGGACTCGTATGATAAACCTACAAAACTGTCTCACAATAATCTCTTTGGACACTGAGTTTCAAGCTATTTTCATTCAATAAGTTAATTATATATGATTATGCTTTTTAACAAAATAAAAATTCAATTGCAATGGCTTGGCAATCAGAGAGAATCAGAATGCTGATTTACAGTTAGAATGTAAGGAAGCTTTTGTGTGGATACAGTCCCATAATATTTTTTTATATATTAGTCAACCAACAATAATGGATTTTAGGATTGTCTTTACCTATACTGGGAAGTAGATGACCAAAATGGTGCTAAATCCAATTTCCAATGCACATGGCCTGTACTATCATTTCCAGGATAATTCAGCGCATGCTAGGTTTTAATTTTATCATGAACCATGAGTGGAAAATATTTTATTTTATTGAGGTTGCATTTTATCGTCAAAAAAATGCACATCAGGCTGGAACACTTGTGGTCTATAAATTCAATCAAGTATCGTATGTAGTTAATTCACCTATCCAAATTTGAGCATACTGGGTTTAACTATTCACACCATAAAAAAGACTGCTAAGTACTTAAGCCATTCTACAAACACATTCTATCAATGTTCTAATCAAACACTTAAAAGGAAAAAAAACAAGACATCACACCATAAATTTAAACTTAATGTATCATGAACTACTGAAATCCTCAGAAGCATAGCCAAATACCAGCCTACTACATTATCTATGAAAGATATACTCTTGTACCACACATTTGATCATTCTAAAAAATCTAGTCCATATATTAAGTTCAAAGTATGTACAGGGTAACTATCCCTTTGGATTACTTCAAGGAGCTCAAAATCACTGCAAAAATTTTGAGCATACACAGATATTCTATTCCCTATACATTCATAATAAATAGTTGAATTTGGAAAAATAATGCATACTTAAAGAGTAAACAGTTTTAACCATTTGGTTAAGGATTAAGACTGTCCATTATTTTCAAGCCAGATAACATAGGAGCCACCAGCTAAAGGAGACATACAAATGTGCAAAATCAACAGTGAAAAAATCATTCACCGGCACTGGGATTCAGACCCAGATACCCCCAATTCACACCAGATTCTCTAACACATTGACCGCGTGTAAATATTTTCTTTTTAGTTCCCCAGTCGCTTAACTATTTAATATAGCAGCTATAACAATCTATTGCAGTCACTCATGCCAGACAAGCCAGCCGATTGTGTTGGGTATGTCACTCATGAGTGGCATCTGCACACAATGTGTTTCACAAATTAAGCCACCCATGTGTCTCCTTCCACTGTGAATTAAATTAAGGCTTTAAAGTAACTATGATAAATATTCTCACATGGCACCCCACATATAATGCCTAGAAGTAATCACCTTTGTGAGCATGGCACTACAGTCCAAGAAGTTAAGGTCACTTTAATGCACATAGGCTTTTATCTAAGGCAATACAGTTTTATGTTGGCTCCAGGCGCCCAAAAGTCAGTATGGCATGACATGAAAAACACATATTTATATGTTTTAATGTTTTTGCAAAAATTCTACCCATATACTTGTCATGTAACTAAATTTCCTTGGTGTTAACATGTATTTTTTTAAATGTTGCATCAGGTTTGATGAAAGGAAAGTACTGCTTTACGGAGGATTTTTCCTCATGGTGTTGGGCAGAGCAACATATATACCAATGGGTGGTGATCCACCAAAGATAGCCAGAAGCAAGTTTAGTCTTGATCTATTACACAACATATCAAGTGGTGGGTATTATTCAGAAATAACTTTGTTATTAATACCTGAACTTAAATTTTACTAGCATTACTGCAATAGCATTAATTTTCTTTGGGAGCATTACAGGAGTAATTCAATTTTAATAACATCAGCCATCTTTCCATCAGCATCTCAAGACACAGATAATATTACTGCATATGAGCTAACTACATCAATGATGGGAGTTATGGATGACACGTTAGACTATGACCTTGCTGCATCGGTTATCAACCTGCCGCGCCTTGCCGGTACTTACGTTAATGAATTAAAAAATAAGCACTTGGTTATGTTTCCACTTTTTATTTGAAACAACACGACCTAGATTTCGGCATATCATGCCAACATGATCCCATCACACCTGATGATGGCATGATATGCCGAAACCCAGGTCGTGTTGTTTCAAATAAAAAGTGGAATCATAACTAAGTGCTTATTTTTTCATTCATTATGAAGGAGTTCCACCGAGTAACACCAGAGGCGGTTATTTTAAGTATATTTCCAGAGCAAAATTTGAACATGTTTTGATAATTTTTAACAAATCAACCTGTACATTGCCAAAATGCCAATAAGGAAATAGAATACGCGGTTTGCATACACTGATCAAATTCATGATGAACACCTCCACAAGGTGACACTAAGTGTCATCAGCTGTGGGCAAGGAAAATGAATTATTCATAACACAATAACCCTCAGTAAGCACCATCACTTATTGAATCCGAAATTTTTATTCTAGGGAGTATGGATGGGATTCATTACGGGATCAGGATGCCTTTCAAGAGTCATGGGACCGGTGTTTGTTGCCTACATTTACACATCCTTTGGCACGTACTGGACGTTTGGCATCACCACAGTCATGATGGCAGTATCCATGCTGTGGCTCCACATAGTGAGAAACAGGCTCAGGGTGTCTCAGCCCCCCACATCACCGAGGTCCATTGTAATAGAACCACGGCAGAGTGGTGGAGATGTGCCACGCAAGAGGGAGATGAGAGCGGATGTAGAGATGATGCCTCTTCAAACCCCGTGCACAAAAGAGGAACAGTCATCCAGGGGAGAGAATGGAAGTGCACACGTCTTGCATCAAGACGAACGGACAGCACCTCTTCTCCCAGCAGGGACGAGGGCCCAGATTGTGAAAACAAAATCCTTGCATAAAAGTGACCAGTGACTCACATTATGTTGACTCATGAAATTTGCTGTTATCAGAATGTACAAAGTCCCTACTGGAGAGTTGTTTTTTTAACACCTAGTGGGAGCTCCCAATGAAGCCCAACAACAAGTGAGACAATCTAATTCATTTTCTGTACAAGTTTCAGGCAGAATGGCCTCGAGTATCCATGCAAACAGGGATTTTTAACCATAAGGAGACTTTCTCAAACATTGAGAAGCCCAAATACTTCCTCATACAAATGAGTGGTCAAGATAAAAAAAGAGCCTGAAGCAACACAATTTTCTGTATCAATCAAATTAACTTTGGAAATGTTTCAGTCAATTTTTATAAACGAAAAGCTTTAAATATTCAGAACCCATTTGAGTCATAGAATCAAAGACACTGACTTCGAGGATATCACTCTAAACAGAAATTAAAACAATGTTTCAAGGATAATTATGAGCGAAGAGTAAAATAATCTAGTGGAGTGTACATGAACCTATCACACATGCAAATCAATAATTACAACCACCGAATATGACTGAATTAGTGGTTATGCCAATAGTGGGAATAAGATCAAAAGTGAAGCATCAGTGTATTTCATTTTTGGATAGGGATTCTGGTGCTACCAAATTGAACAGACATTCCAAGATGACTATATCTTGTGACATAGTGAACTTTTTTTGTCCTCTTAAAGGCCCAAGCTATTTCACTATTGGAGAAGTATTATCAGAATAATCCAGAATTAGGAAAAGTCATTAATATTTTTTCATTCCGAAATGAAATTCGTATCAAGTTTCACAGAAGGTTTTCCAATAAAATTTACCAATGAAAACAGATATCCACTTTTTAATGAAATAACATATTTTTTTTAAAGTCATTCTATTGATAAAAATGATCTGATTGGTTTCATTACTGTAAAGCAAATTATGTCTTTAAAAACTGAGATAAATGTACTGATATTACTTATTTTTAAAAGCCTTTGTAATTGTTTTTAATAAAAATAGAACTTAACATGTTATATAATATATTTATACCTCTTTTTGGGTTGCTAACCCATCCATCACTTACAAATCTCTATGGAGAACGGAAGAAAAATGCTCAATATAAGATGAAAATTTGTGTACGACGATGCATTGATGCAATAGAAATACACAATCCATTTTCACAGAGTCCATTCACTTTCATTTTCTCATTTGTTACTCAACAATTCAATGGCTTAAAAAACTGTTTATCACCACCCACTTTTATACACTCTTTAGTCCAGCAGCAAATCTTCATCCTCCTGCAAATGCAAGAACATATTTTAGTGTGTGGTGCTTCATGTACTTGCAAAAAACTTTCAAAAATGTGGGCTTTCATAATAAAACATTTAACAAGAAATTGGTAGACACAATGCAAAATTTATACAACAATGGGGAGGATTAATTAAGGTGGCTGGTCTAAAAAACCAAAGTGAACAGATTTTCTTAAAAATTTCCAAATATGTTCCTTTTTGGATATTCTATCGAATATCGAAGAAAAAACGGGGGATCATCGACATAATTTTTGCGATATTTTAGATTCTTTTAACATGGAGCCTTATGGCGCTCTCCACTCCAATAGGATAAATTAAGTACTTTCTCCATTCCTACTGAACAGATTTTAACCAAAAACTGATACAATGTAGCTCTAATAAATTAAAATCTATTCTGAAAAAATCATTTTATACTATCGACTTACTTTTTTCGTAAATACGATTGAAAAAGATGTATGCGAGAATTTCAAATGTCGTGCGAGGCTATGTGGTTAAAGTTGGCAACGTGGCACACGGAAGTACGGGACATGCTAATGGTCACGTAGACATGACGAACAGATCTAACATGGGCAGAATGGACGCTGTTGCCGGATTAAAAACGAATGATTAAATAATTTATAGAAACATATTTTAATACTAGTTCGCATTCGAGTGACAATACATCTTCATATAAATACTTATTCTGAATTTTATGGCCACGGGTGTGAACTTTTTTCGGAAAATTAATTTCGCAAGAATGACTTACTAAATGAATCAAGTCTCCATTTAAGCAAATTTTTATGGCAATGTGTAAATATAAAAGACAATATTTCAGAATGTACCTAAGACATAAGTCATTCCTACTGAATATAGTATAGCTACGACCTATTATTTAAATTTTAAACGAGCATTAAAATTTAAGTAACTAAATTTCTCAATGACTAACGATTACCCGACCAGCCACCTTAAGGAGCAATGTACATATGCACAGATAATAATTTAAGTAGATTTAGGTTTGAAGGGTGCATTTATGGCTAGTGGTCATTTTCCACCATAATAATTCAAATTATAAATGTTGTACTGTTTATACTTGGATGTTAAAAGTATGGATGCGCAGATTTTTTCACCAATCCATTCCCACAACTCAAAAAGGTATGCAAGGGGATATGCTGTATGTATAATGTTTTGATGCATTTTTACCATGGATTCCATCTGTGAGATGGGGGAAATGGATTAAAGATGCATAATAGTGCGGAAACTATTAAAAGCTTATTAACTTTTTTGAATTTATTTTTTTAAACAAAGCAGGGCATCTCTATCACACAGAAACGTTATCTGAATTTAATGAAATGACAGTTTAAAGGCTACACTAAAATGAGCTGGAAAATTGTATATTTTGCCTTAACTTCCTGGTACAAAGTTAACTCCACACAAAGAATTTTAGAATACTAAGAACAGAGGCTTACACAACTTCATGGGCTGACAATGAATATTATTAGTGTGTTTCCACAATGCATTAGTGATTTAAGAAACACTATTGCAGGATATAGCATTTCTGCAAATGATGCTAATAGTGACTTTATTATGGGTATTGTTTTACTGAAAGGTAATACCTAATTTCACTACAGAGCAATTCCACACCAATGCCATCAAATGGTCATACACTCCTGACTCTATCATCTTAGATTCTCATGATTTCTGGCACGAAGGAAAATTATTTACACTAATAGATATTTTGCAATAAATTACCTCTTGATATTTATAAATGTTAACTTGATAATGCATAAAGCATAATGAACTTTTGTGCAAACTATTGAAACTTTTGAGATAAAATTATGCGATCAGAGTTGATAATTCCATAGCAAGATATCAAATGATACAGTTTACCAAGATCTAGTGGATGATTGCCATTTAATGCAATAGCTAGCTATCAGTAACTATCCTTCCTGGCATTAACTAAACAAACATGCATCAGCAACTGGCAATTGTGGCAAGATTGTAGATAGATAGATAGATATTCATTGGTCGTGTACAGGTAGAGAATAAACAAACATGAATTAAAACATATGAGCTCTAAGTAGCTTTAATGGAATTCCTGTAGAGAGCTACCATCATGACATGAGTGCTAAAGAGTACAAAATTGGTTCTTAAGTTCTTGAGCTCTTAAGTGATTTCTTAGACTTGAAATATTTACATAGTACAGAACTATCGTACACCCTGCATATTGCAGACTCCCACTACCCTACAGATGTATCAAGCCATTGGTACACTTTTAAGTAACAGGAAATCACAGAAATATTTATTTGCTGCTATAAAAATTCCTAGGCATCCAGTAGCCTTTAGCCCTTTGTCCGGTTTCTTATAGACATTCAATCTAACTTAAGCACACACCAAAATTAAAGGTAATTAGATACATAAAATTAATATAAATTTGTCTGCATCAAAATATAATGCTTAATTAAGAAGGGGAAACTACTAAAATTGAGGCAAGCTTACTACATCTTCATCTTCAATCCTTAAACTGTCCAACTCAAGCTCCAGTTCTAGCTGCTCATCTTCTGAAGGGGCAGTAGGATTACTAGGAGTTACAGGCACTGGAACTATTGGAGGAGGCAATTGCTTTACCTCTGTTCTCGGAGCAAAAGGTGGAGCAGTACTTTCAACAGTTGCTTGGGTAGGAACTGAAAAAAAAGTTAATTGCTTTCTCATTATGGGCTATTTAATGCATCTATAAAATTCAGTAACACAGAAAATAGAAGGTTTAACCCATTTAATTGGAATTCTACCAATAATGGTAGGTTCTGGGATGGTTTCTGTCTAGTTTCCCACCCCCAAAATCATCAGCACATTTTAAGCCAATCCTGTCATGAATTGATAACACATGTCAAATATCATTCCCTTCCATAACTCATTATATATGTACTACATATTCCATTAAATTGTCAAAGGCAGTGGTTCCCTAGCTTTTTCGAATTGCATCCCCTTGGCAGCCCATTTCCCTAGGAAGTAATTCAATTTGGTGGACTCCTTGCCGTAAGAGAATAATCTTAACATATTTCCACCCTTTATTCAGCTGTTTTTGTATATCCCTACACCACCACATGCATACCTAGCCTCAGCCTATGTGCACCCCAGGTTGAGCACTCCTTATCTAAAGCCATCCAAAATCCCAATAATTTTCCTACATCTTCCCCTCAAAATCAACTATCTCTCCTCCACTACACTCTTCAACAACCTATTACCTCTAAATAAAGCTTTTGAGTACAATAAAAATTACCACTTCAAATAAAAAAACTAGAATGAATGACCAAATGGCAACCAAAATGTTTTAATTCTGTAAGGAGTTTATAAAATTAAGTTTACCAACGATACTACATACATTCTGTGAGTAGTTTCATTCACCCACCCTCATTATTAGAAATTCAATTTACATACTGCCAGGAAAAAACAGGCAGACAGCAACTATCAAATCCAACACAAAATGATTTGCACACTTAAATTTCCAAAGACAAGCCAGATCTCATGTGCTAGATGTGCATTATCCAGGACTTTGGCAGCAAGTTTAAAAAAATGATACTGATTTAATAACTATGTATGTGCAAGTACCGTATTAGCTTGAATGTAATGTAACCCCCGGTATTTTAGGTGAAATTTATAAAAAAGAAAATATAATTTTCAATTTTTCATTTGGTCTCTTTTTAATTTTCCCCTCAAGAAACTTTTTTGGTCTGCACAATGCAGTGTCTTCACATTACCCCCTACTTAATTTACAATGCAGCAATACTAAATAGACTCACTGCAATGTGTGCAGAGATGAGAGCTATTTAAGTGACAACTATGTGTTTGAATATAGTGTGAATGTGGCTTTCACACATGTCCATTGTACAAAAACACATCACACTAATTTCAGACTAATACGGTAAATGGTTCATTTAGTATTTTATAAATTGAGATTAAACTATGATAACCAATTTAACTTCCACTGAGTGTTCCATTGATGCATCCATTCAATTGTAATGGCAACTGGCTATGTAGTGACATTATTCATTGTCAAAGGAATATATTGAAGGTGCCAAAATTAAGCCCTCAAACTGAAAAAGGTAAGTAATTTGCTCACCAGGAACAAGTGGAGGCTCCAGCAAGGGCTCAGCTTCAACAAAATTTTCTTCCTCTTCTTCTTCGGTGGCACCAGTTAAGTTTTCAGGAATGTATTGAAAAGTGCCATTTGCTTCCGCAGCTTTCATTTCTTCTACTGGAGTTCTTTCGTAATTAGGCTGTAGAAAAAAAAGAACACATCAAATGCCATTTCAGACAAGAACATTCTAAATTCATAATATATATTTATTAATATGTTGCCAAAGGTAGGAAGATCATTGAGAGAGTCAAGACGTATCCAGGGGGGTTTTGGGGGTTGTAACGCCTCCCCCATTGATAAAAAAACGTAAAATGATGAGTTTAACACATGCTAATAGTACACCTATAGATCACCTTCCATAACATAATAGAACACCTTCAAAACATCATTTTAAGACGTATATTTTTCAAAAATCCTGGACCCCCTGTTTAACATGGAGGTATGGAATACCCCCACACCCCCCATGTAAAACCCCTCCTTCAGCGGTTGTGACCCCCCCCCCCCTTCAGACGCTTCTAGATATGCCTATGAAGAGAGTAGATGAACAAAAACTGATATTAGTAAAATACATATAATCATAAAATGAAGATAGGAATTTTCTAAAACTTGATGCCTTTATGCAAAAATACATATGCATACACACAACTTGCCACCATCACACATGAATGGCATACTTCTTTCCATATTAACTAACAAGTGAGTAAGTGAAACTCTTATCCTATTCCTCAAAGATCAGATACACCTACTTATATTCAAAATCTAGAACTGCACAAAAATTTTCAGCAATAACACGATTGAAAATTTACCTGATTTTAGACCAATAAATAAAAGGCTCTCAGGTGATGATTCAAATCAACAGAAAAACTGCACTTCATAGTGGATATTGAGGGATTTCAAAGCAATAAGGGTAAATATGGCAAATCTACAAACACAAAAATGGCATTTGGCCATCATGGCAAGCGACTACTCACCAATCAAAATTACTTCCTGAACCAATTTGTTTGGGTCCAATGTTTGGTTTATCACTAAAATTGAATGCCTAGATATTGATTCTACTTTTTATGTTTTTTGTTACAGTAAAAGAGGGCAAACACTGGGGAAGGACACATGCATGGTATACAGGAGCAAAATTCACACTAAATATAACCAGGAGTTGCAATTCAAATCGTGAACACCAGAGAGGAGGGGATTGCAGAGGTAGCTGGATGAGAATTACATTCTTAATTAAAAATGTCATTCATGGAGGAAGGAGGCTTTTACTTCATTACTAAGGGTGGTCAGAGATCATGAGTCATGATGTAAATTTTAATCATCCCTGATGATAGTTTATTTCCACAAAAAGTTGAAACTCAAGAGGTCATGAAGTCAAACAAATATTTTGTCTACACCAGGCCTCTATATTGTCATCAAGTGTGGTTGTGTTTCAAGTCATATTAAAAGTGACAATAAAATAAACTGAAGGAAAAGGTGAGCACTTTCCCACCCATTCAGTGCATATAAGACAGGAATTCCCTTCCTCCCAATCATTGTGATTGCACAAATGATGTGGTACGCAGTCATGCGCACAGGTGCAAAGATATATGTACACCAAAGAGGGTGAAATTCCCCATGAAAAAATATCATTTGACTTGACCGGGATTTGAATATCGATCTCCCAATTGCCAGTCAGGCCAAGTCAAATGATTTTTTTCATGACCCATTCCACCCTTATTGGTGAATAACAGAAATTCCCTTCGACTTATGGAGGAGCCATTACTCACCGTAACTTCAAGATATTTTGAAGCAGGAATTTGCTGTTTCCTCTCCGTTCGAAGAAACTGCTCTGTACTTAATGCATCTTCCATTTCTGGGAAGAGATTCTCATACTCTTTGGGGTCTGCTAATGATTGACCGGCCTTGTGACTGACTTTACCAAGGGATTCTCGCCAAAGCGCTACAACCCTTGAAACCTGACTAGGCAAGTAGGTCCTGCGGGGAAAAATATAATACGAAATCAGTTCAGTAATTAATAATAACCTGTTTCCTTCCACTTATCTCTCAGGCAATGCTTTTATACTAAAAAGCATATTTAAATACAAATTGATTCATTGACAAAAGGAAATAAATTTCACAACCACTACAAAGAAGGTATGTATTTTCATTACTATTTCTACTTATCTAATCAGCTTTTCCTGCTAAATCTGAATGCTAGAACCATTTATTATTGTTTATCTAAATTACTCTACATCAGTAAGTATTTGATACTATTGTAGATAAACAGATTTTTTTCCCATTAATAAATAAAACTGTTACAATTTGAAAAAATCACTAATTTTTAATTCTGGGATTTAAAAAATCATTTTGACAATTAAAAACATTTTCAAGGTTAAGCATGCATAATTATGCAAAAGTCAGAAGGCAAATTTAACTCAAAACTTTAAAGCAACAATCACCATTTAATGAATAAAAGACCCTCCAAACTAATTCAATATTTAGGTTTGTGAACTGCCTCCGGAATATAAATTGTGCAAATTATGGCAGCTGACTGACACCTTGGAAACTTTAAAACAAGTTAAGGAGGGGCTCCCATGATTCTTGGTTCGTACATATGAACAGACTACATAAAATGCATTCAATGGCCACTAAAAATTATTTATGTACATGGAGAATGATAAAAAGTTGAGAGGTCAATCAACTCAAGGGAGCTGAATTTTTCTCAAGTCCACATTGTTGACACAATCAAAAGGTTTTATTTATGAAAATGAGAGATAGAACAAAACTTAATTAGAATAGATAAGAAATAAAATAAATTGTAATATTAAATATGTAGCATATTTTCATAACAGACTTTGATGATTCAAATGAAGGATAATGATAAACGAATGAGTGAAATTCACAATGAGACAACTCATTCACATTGAAATGCAACTCTTAGAAGGAATGATTGGTTAAAAACTAGGCGCAAATTTCAAGGACATGGGTTCAAGTTTAAGTTCAGGTTATTTGGTCATAACAAAAACATGTTGTACATTTGTGCATCTATACAACCGGTAACTAATCTCTTGAGTTACTCTCCTGGATAATCATGCACTACTTTCAATTTATATTAAAATAAATTGAAAATAGAAGTATCATATAAATGCTAAGAAGGAAAACAATTGTACTTTTCCATACTTTTTATTTGGTGCAAAGTGTTTTGCCATTTTTTTATAAAAGACAATGGAAAAGTATAACTGCCTGCTTTCATAGTTTGTATATTAAGTAAGGATATCCAAGTGAATTATCATAGAGTGTATAAAAAGAAAAATTATTATTAATGAAATCAAATGAAAAAATTTCCAAACCTTGCAAAGAAAGCAGCTTCTGGGATCCTGTCTGTTGAAATTAGAATTTCTAAACACTTTTCCAAGTCTCCAAGCAGCAAATGTGACAGAAAAGCAATGTTGTTCTTTCCCGATTTGTCAGCTGACTCAGCCAAGTCCTTCACTGCAGGTGCATCACCTTTCATTTAAAAAATTATATATTATAAGTACAACATAATTGGTTATTTTTTTCCATAAATGTGATCAAATTACCTGAAACGTAATATAAATGCACCCAAATTTAAATCTAAAAATTCATTCTAACTAAAGCCAGAAAAAAAACAATATTGATTCCATTGATGACAATGAAACAATAGGTGCGAAAGTCTTCACATGCACTACTGTATTAAGTTTAAATTTCCCCAAAAATCTAAGATACTAAGTGAAAAGAAAAAAGAAGGGTGACAAACAGCATAATATGTATAATACAATACACCACCACTTCCTGAGACAGCTGTTGATGAACTGTAATGAAAGAAAACTTTTCTGGGCCTTTGATATGCACTTTAATTTTATCACTTAGTAAATAAAAGTGCAGCTTAATGCCTAGCCACTCATTACATTGCTGTAAAGTTGAGACCTCTTTTCCACTGCATGCATAATTTTAAGAATAATACACTGAAAAAATTTGTAAAAATAATTTACAAAAATACTTTCATCTTCCAGAGACAATTTATAATTAAGTGGGTGCACTATATTATGGGTGTCATTCCTGCCATCTCCCCTAGAATACCTCCCTGAACAATAAGTTCAGTATTTGAGCCCCCTTAAAAATTACATACCATTTTCTATTGAATTTAAATGAAATGTTTACTGCTATGGTGTCAATAAAAAATTTTCTACTACAGCTAAGAGTTAAAATTGTGCAGTTAGCATGGCTAGTCAGTAATTATGGGATACTAGCGGAAGGTACCCATTGAAATTCAACGGGTGTGAACAACATTGAATTTATTTTATAATAAAACCACAAAACCTGAAGAAAAACTGTCGGCGTGGTCATTTGAGGAGTTCATAACCTATCTTGTATGTAGACATGCTGACCATTTTCCAGGTGTACGGAGAGGTGAGTGACTGTTGGTCCTCTTTCATGCACGGGAATCCCAAAAATGGGCCACGCAGACTCATTACTACCGAAATAGCACACAGGTTGATAGATGGTCACCTCGTCCCTCCAGTTATCTTGAACCGTCTTCTAAGTGATTAACCGCTTGATCGCTTCCCTTGTGAACATACATATATAAATGACTTAATTGAGTTGCACTATTCAACATTGATACATGCGTTGAGTATCTTAATCGGGTGCAGAAGTGGTACGTCGAAGGGAATAATCATATGATTCTTTGGGATGAGCTGCGGTACACGATTCGTGCCTTTCATGGAATCAAATAATCTGAAATAATCTCACTGAGAAACTACAGCAACTAGCTGCCAATCAATTATAGAAGTGGAATATTCATTAGATTTTTTGGGATGCACTATAGTGACAGAGTCGCACATTTCACAAGATCAAATGATCTCACCGAGAAATTTTGGCTACTCCCCAATAGAGCTTAGATAAAATTTGGTGCTAACAACTTTGAAGGAAATAAGACTTCAAAAATCAAAATTTATGTGAAAATCTAATAAAACTTAGTATGCTGGTAGATTTTCATAAAAAAACGTCGTTCAGGTATCATCGGTTAAGACCTTTTATCCAGGAAAACTTAAACAGCGGGAACTTCTTATCTGGGAAAAATTAGCATGCACCTTATGGGTTTTATTTTGGGACTTTAAAAATAAACCTTCTAAGAGGGAAAAACTTCTTATGCAGGAACTTCTTATCTGGGTTCTACTGTAGTATTATGAGAATGGCCTTGGGCCATACTTCTCTACATCCTTTTAAGGCTGTTTTACATGAGGCACTTTATTGCACCATTTAAAGTAGCATTTGTTTTCGCAATGTGAGAATGGGGGCTCAGAATTAGAGCAGGGGCTATTTCCCTTTTTCTTGTTTATGCATTAGAGCATGCATTCTAGCAATTCACCGCTTTACACAGCAAATTTTTTCAATGCACATCCACACGTGCATAATATTGTGCAATAAAATGCCTTGTGTAAAACGGCCTTTAAGAAATAACTCACCAGAGGCAGTTGCTAGCAGCAGTAGTCCTCCATGATCTTGAGCATGTTCCAAACATTCCCGTGCTAAATCCAGCTTCCCACGGCCCATGGCTAGATCAGCTAGCTGACGCCATTTGTGAGTTGAGGAAGCTTCTCTTGCTAACTGAAGAGCAGCATTAAGCTCACCAAGTTGTAGGGCAAGTTCAAATTTATGTTCTGGATCTGTTGATACAGCAAGAGCTTGCTGCTTGAAACCCTAAGGGAATAAACAGAAGTTGGGTCAACATCACAGTTGTGCACCACCCTTAAAGTCCCAATCACCCTAGCCATGTACCTTCCTTTGTTGATCGATAACTAATGCTTCAAAAACTTTATATTAAAGATGCCACTTCATCATTATAATTAGCGATGGGTCAAATCCAAAATTTATGAAATCAGAATCTTAAATTAAATCTAATCTCAAAGTTCGAATCTTGAATCCAAATCCTGTTTTCACAATATGTATGATTAAATCCAGTTTATTTTCATTACCAATTCATACATGTATAAGACAAATTTTATGTAAACCATCCACTTGGTAACAGGCAAGAAAGTTATTTTATGCCCGATAAAAATTATTCCAACTAAATGATTATTAAATAACACACACAAATCAACCTACTTGCTTCTCTAGGAAGTGGGCAACCCTTGTACGTTGTTCTCTGGGAACTGTGGGTAAGACACGATCTGCAGTTTCAAAATCTCCACGCATTACAGCAGTCTGGTATTCAAGCACCGAAAGTAATAATAGGTAGGAAACGACATTCAATTCTTTATCACACAAGTAGAGTCGGTTTTCTCGAGGAATGTAACCAAGCAGGTACATTGTCCTAGGTAAACAAATTAAAATCAAGGATCAATATTTTTCTTCATTAGAAAAGATGACTCCAAGTGGTTAGTGGTTCTGTTGAAGGTTGTTCGGGCTTCCCACTGGGTTAAACTCTCCATAGCCTCTCTCTCCTCTGCCGAAATTTCAATGTACGTTGTCGTCCATCATCATCAGGGCATGAAGGTGGGAAGCCCGAACAACCTTCAACAACACTATATGCAGGGAAAGCCTTAGATCTGGTTAGTAGTTGATGAAGATGCATTGAAATGGTTGATTTTACTCCTAAGAATAACTTCACCAAGAAAAATTCAAGATCCTTATAATAATGAGAAAAATTACACTTCACCAACATTAATAGGATGTCAAGAATCAATTTAAAAAATTAGAATGATTAAGCCTTTATCTTTCAAAATATTTGAGCCTAGGAACATCATTATTAAGTTTAAAGATGTAACTCTTTTAGGTTTCTTCCAGCATAGATCCATTCTGCTGGGACTACAGTTTTGCTAGCGTTGTAGTCTGTTTCTTCAGGTCAGTGAAGTGAAGTGGAAATGCAGGTTGGCCATTTTATAAACATCAACTGTTGGGGTTAGGTCTGTTGTGATTGGTTGTTGTTATTGAAGAGGCAAAGTTAAGCATCAAATAAAAACATTACCTCCTGTGAATTATACAGGGAACAATTGAAATCAGCAAGGTACCTACCCATTTAACGTTAATAGAGATGACAGCTACTCGCTGTCCAACGCATGGAATTGCGTGTTGCACAGGAAAACAAACAAAAATAAACACAACCAATCACAACGGACTCAACCCCAATGGATGATGTTTATAAAATTGCCAACCTGCATTTCCACATCAGTTCACTGACCAGAAGAAGCAGACTGCAACGCCTGCAAAACTGTAGTTCCAGCACAATGGACCTTCGCAGAAGGAAACCTGCAAGACTTACATCTTCAAATTCATTAAACCATGGAAGCCTTCACATGGATATCATTATTAAATGCCTGCACAACTGATGTTTAAGGAAGCATGCCTTTCAAAATCAAAACTTGACTGTGCAAAAATGTTGGTAAGACTTCAAAAACTCCTCAAAGCAAGCAGAATCCTTACCATGAAGAATAAACTAATTTATACTTAAAATATTTTTATATTGATATTATAATACAATTGAGTATTATGCGATGTTCAATGATGAGTATTTATACCAATCAAAAGTCACCTTTTACATACCTGTCTAAGTGTGAAATTGTGACGATCTCTCCACCCACATAGTAATTAATACGGTTTACACTGTTTGTGTATATAAAACAATCTCCTACCCAGAGACCTGTTTTAACAGTTTCTGGCACTTCTCCGAGTACCTGAATAAAAGACATACATTCATGAGTGTGACAATGAACACAAAGACCCACAATAATTATCACATGCTATGATATGACAAAAATGTAATGAATAATTTGCTATATGATACGAAAAATAATTTCTATGTAATAACCACCAAAATATTTAAACAAATTCACAAGGCTTGAATTTGAAAAAAAAACAATTAGAATAAACAACTAACAGGTTCCAAATGAAAAACTTAGGAAAACACAAAAAAATGAATACACATCCATTCAAACACACTACAATTTCTTAACAAAAACGGTAAGTATGCATGAATGTATGCACTTGCTCTATATACTTTTTTATATTCTAAATTTATTTCATCACTCATCATACTTTATTAGATAAGCACTATCATAGAGTAAACATATAAATGCTTGCTTGATGGTATTATCTTTCACGACACCATACAGAGCTAAGTACCTCGAAAGCATCCTCGACTCCATCTTCCGTAAGACCCTCTCGGGATTCAAGAGCACGAGCTACCGTCGTGGCATTGTATCGAAGAATGAAATATGACTCGTCAGTGGCAAGACAAACCAAAGAACCACTATCTGACCAGAAAACATGCCTCGGTTGGATTTCAATGCGCCTCGCCAGCTCCAACCCTTCCCACTCATGGAATGCCAGACCTGATGCAGAGCGTACACCAAGCAAAAATCCTCCAAAAATGCCTAAAAATTATTTTAAAATATAAAAATATTTCATTATAAGTTTATGAAATCACATGATGCAATGCAATAGCAACAATAATTGAAATTATTAGTCCAAGTAGATAAGATAAGGACTGGGACTGTTCCTCTTCTTTGAGTGATGCAACATGTCAATTCATAGGAATGGAAAGATTTATATCTAACTTTATAATAACAACTTGAAATGCATGATTAGAATGGCCAATAATGAAGGAAAACAATTTGCAATGCGATAAGAAACAGAATAATGACCAAAAATAGGAGAATGGAAGGTAAAGAGGAAAAATGTAAATTAGAACAAATACTTTAACTGTATTGTTAAGAAATGTTGCAAAACTGGAACAAAGCATTTGGACATTGGAAACGACAAACATTTTGAATTATTATTGTAATCCTTTAATAATGGCATGAGCTACTATTACAGTATAAATCAGCACTTTAGTTTATTTATTGCCTCCTTATGCAAGAATCTTGAAGACAGCATTTGGACATTTGATTAGCATGTTTGTAGCTGTACGAAATAATGCCATTTCATCAACAATGTGCTGCGACAGTGCAGCTTATATGAACCTGTGCATTCGACTACTGAGGGAACTGGTCAATCCAGATATAATTCATGTGTAGTACTGGGCGCACAAATGAGATATGTGTACTAAATTTTTTTCTAACAAATTAGCGAGGCTTAATGAATGAGTCTCCAAAACGAAGAAGCTTTTCAAAAACACCCGAAAGCGAAAGAATAGGTACTTCAAAATTTTGCAAAAGAAGTACAGGTTTTCTAATGCAAAGTCGCCAAAGCTGTTACCACTACCAGTCATGACCCGTTGGGGGTCGTGGCATAGATTTGTCGTCTATCTCAATGATTATGTTGAAGACATTGTAGAGTATGTTAGAGGTATTCCAGACAAAGAGGTAAGAGCAGTGCAGTACTTTAAAAATTTAAAAGATGAGGATGTTCAGATAATCAAGGCTGAGGCCGCATTCACGGTGCATTATGCCACTAAAGTCATTGATCTCCAAAAATACTAGAGGGAACTAAGTATGCCATGTCCCATAGGCACTACCCTAAAATAAAAGACCTTAAATCTATCATGGGTACTGTCAAAAACTCATCTGATATTAAAGTTGCCCTAGATACTAAGACTAAAAAAAGGTTGGAAGTGCTTCCCTCTCAGAAAAGGAAGAATGCAGAGGGACGAATGAAAGGTGCATTTGAGGCTTGTTAGCACCAATTGAAAGAATTTATAAAGAATGATACAGCCCAGACTTTTTACCATACTGACGAACAGTTGTTTTACCCAACAAAAGTTTTGGGCATGGGTGACACTGACGCCTCTACTCTCCTTCCTAAGCTTAAGAAAAAAAATACCACTTTTAGAAGGAATTCCAAGCGCTGAGTTTGTAGTTTTACATGGAATTTTCAGAGATAGATTGAAGGATGTTGTTCAAGGTCTCTCAGATAAATCTAAAGCTTCTGAAGAATCAGTAATCCAGGTTCTCATGGCCATGCAATCTCAACATGAAAAATTTTCACTGTAATGTTTACAGGTTCTCCATGTTTCTGGATGAGGTATTAGCCCTCTGGCTCTGGCGTGGAAATCAACCCCACTACATCACCTATAGCCGCATCACCTAATCTTAATGTAGACAAGGAAAGGGCTTTCTCTCACTATGGAGATATTTTATCTTCTAAACGTACTTTGCTGTTGCCTGAAAACTGTGAGGCACAATTGTGACTATCATTTGCAGATGGCATTATAATTGAAAATGAAAATGATAGTGACACTGAGTGATACTGGCAAATGATTAATGAATGAGAGTATCACTGATCTTACATTTGTTTACTATTATGTGATGACGCAAACTTTGTGCATTGACGTTACTTTTCACTCTTTAAAAAGAAATATTGCAAAAACAGCAGTCTATTATTCTAATGTGATGCTGTAATGATTGATGCTTTTGTTCCAAAATTTTATTTTAAACACACTAGTAGTGTGATATATGATGTTTTGAATGTGTGGTATATCTACACATAGATTATTAACTAGAAATAGTTATTTTCAGTTCATTTTATACAAAGATATCTCTATCATGTTGTGTAACTATGTAATTATTTCAATTTGTCATGCAACTGACAATAAAAAGGTTCTGTTATTTTACTATTTTCAGGTAGTATCATTTTACTTCCTTTTTATTGGTCCTCTTAGTATATGTTTATGCTTTTATCAATATCATGAAGTGTTTAGAGGAAGACTTGGCGAAGATGGCAAATGGTCATTTAGGGAAACTTGTATCGGTCAGTACAAGCTAGTGAGTACGTGAGTGCCAGAAAATCAATTTTTTTGGCATAATTTTGCATAGTTTTTGAAATTTTCCTGCATAACGGCCTTTTCTTGGCCGCATAATTAGATAAAATTTTGGTACATAATTTTATGTTCGAAAAGGCATAAATCCCCTAGCTCTACTCATAGTTTTCACTGTTTAATGGTTGAATGGCCACCCTGATTAACCCAATGCCGCAATGATCTAAATGAGATGCATTATAAGATTACCTAATGTACACCTATGAAGTAAGGACTTCATTTCATTCAAGTATTCTACCAGCTGATTGGTAGGTTCTTGGACAGTCCCCATTCTGTATCCCAACCTCATAGAAATTGTCTCGCTTTCCCTCCTAAGGATGGCCAGTTATTAGATCCCTCTTCAATTCTTCATATCTTCTACGTCCTCTTATTTCGTCCAGAATTCCTATCCTCCTCCTTCCTCTTCCACGCTTCCCCAGTGTTCTCCCCTCTATCACTCTTTTCAACATGCCCTCTCCTCTCAAAACCTCCTCCAACCATCTCTTCTGCCTTCTCCGAACCTCTGCCACAAGCTTCCTCTCCTCTCCAACCATATCCAATACCTCCTCGTTCGTCTTTCTTGCCATCCAGCTAACCTTCTCCATCCTTCTCCAAACCCACATCTCAAACGCCTCAAGTCTACGCACATCCTCCCTTCGCAATGACCAAGTTTCCGACCCATACAGCGCCACGCTCCATTTTAAAATTTTCACCAGCCTCTTCTTAACGTCTCTTCTCAGACCCCCCTCATCAATTCCCTTCTCTTCGAAAATGCTTCTTTAGCAAGCGCAATTCTGCATCTGATGTCCTTACCACTAAACCCATTCGCCTCCAAAATACTACCCAGATACGTAAACTGCTCGACCTGCTCTATCTTCTGCCCTCCCACCCTTATATTCAGCCCCGCCTTCTTACTTCTAGAAAATCTCATCACTTTTGTTTTCTTGTGATTGACCTTCATCCCATACTTTTTGCACTGCACCTCTAATGCATTCATCATTGACTGTAACCCCTTGGCCGACTGAGCACTATAAAAATAAGTGAATTGATGAAACACGCATTTTTGTCTCAGGTGGTGAGAGGAATCCACTGGCTTGTTAGAAAAGTAGGAGTTTGTGTTAAAAGTGTGAACAAAGTGAAATAGTTAAAGCATTTTCAGCATTCTTCAAACTTTAGCTTCCTGTTTTACTTGGCGGGAATGCTTCAGAAGGGGCATGAAATTTTGTTTCCCTAAGAAATTAAAAAGTTATTACAATAAAATTCTTTAAGTGACGTGTGGCTACCCAAGCAAATGGAAAATTCACACATCCTTAAAATACACTAAAAGTATTTTGATAATAGTACTTAAGGATTGTTCATAAAAATACTTTTAAAAATTATTTACCTTCTGCCCCAAATTCAGGCTTGAATGATTTGCGCTCCTTGAAGTTCTTAAACAGTCGAACTGTAGAAGTTCCTTCTCTAATTGCATATTCTGATGAATCATGAGCCCAAACAAACTCTTGTGCAGGGCCAAATGCTTTATTCCTAAGTACCATTGCAGTGTAAATTATGTATTCACCATCACCACACACTACCACAAACCTGAAAAGTAATAAAAATAATTTAAGGCTAGTCAAAATAATAAACAGCAGAGATCAATTGAGCAAGTAAGCTAAGTTTTCAAAAATATACGCATGTTACTAGAAGTGAATTGCTCAATTACTACAACAGAGGATGCATGTACTTATAATACATAGCTTTGAATTCCAATTTCTCAAAATTTAGAGAGCAGAGGTTTGTGCAACCATTTTAGGTAGATTTTGAAGAAAGACTACCTATTGTAGTCGTTACCAAGGGCCATAGTATATTTATATATTCTAAGTGAAAAAAATTCGACTAGGCCAGGAATCAAACCACGGACCTTTCAATGTCACGCCGAATGCTCAGACCACCGAGCTACTTAGTCTTATAAGAAACACTGGAATCGGTGGGGGGTTTATATGAACCAAACACCCCCAGGAGTGGCCCGTAAAGTTCACCGAGAGATGGCGACAGGGCATTTTCACCCACCGGCAGAGAAGGAATGAACAGAAGAGGAAAGGAAAGATTTACTCAAGCACACAACAGTGGTAAAGATATAGAACATTCCTTTTCTCTTCTGTTCAGGCAATAACTACATAATAAATTGCGACCAAGTCAAAATTTCCACAAGTAACACTCTAATATTCTGCTTAATGAAGGTGCATTACTATGTAGATGTAAGGATGATTATTTTCTCTTCATTTTCTTATTTCACATACATGTTTCAGGTGGATTTCAAACAACTTTTCAATTGCTATCCTTGTTGGTTTTAGACACTTGATAACTGTGTCACCAGAGAAAATTGATTTAAACTAAACTGTAACTTCCCTCTAGAGAGATTGAAAGTACTGCATTTTCCAGCAAATGAAACAAGTGCTTTTCCTCCCAGAAATGCATGGAAAGTCATCCTGAATCTTATATGGTCAATGTCAGGGTCAGCATTTGCCTACAGGTTACTAGCAATGAGCTTTCACCGATGCTGTGCCTGGTAACTGTATTCAGAAAACTTACCATTGAAATTAGCACTAATTTTATCTTAGATGAATTTGTTGAAATTTTTCCTTTTATAATCATTGTGGGTAACAATCAATGTAACAATAATAACCAAAAATCTTTTTTAAGAAAATTTGTTGAAAGCTATAAATAAATCCCAAATTAGAAGAGTAAAAAAACTTGATACCCTAAAGAGTCAATTTTTGCTGATAAGTTTTTATATCATCTGGTAAATTATCACATTTGTTCCACAGTGAACAATATCATGGGTCCATCCAAGATAAAAGCGCAATTGACAGAAATGCAGTTCATTTGCCCAATGCCCGTTGGGAAAGTGAATCAGGTGACTGAAGAATCCATGATGGTGGCCTTTGTTTAAATCATATGATAATGATCCATGTATCATGTATCTCATAAGCAACAAAATATGTCATTCTTACAAAAAATATGAATTTCATCCTTAATAGCATTTTCTAATCAGAAATAAGTGTTGCATTGCAAAGAGAAATGAAAATAAATATGTAGTAACAAAGATGAACTGCCAAGGGTACGAGTGGTGCATGTGGGGCACATGGGCAAGGGAGCATCTCCAGTCCCTTGTTTATTCCCCCTTTGTTCCCTAGCACCCTCACCGTATTGGTTGCTTCCTATGCGAAGCCACTTCCCAAAGTTGACCATCAAAATTTATCCATGAAGGGCTAATACTAGCGAATTAGAAAACGACCTGTGTTTAGTGATAACACACATACCTTCCATTAGGATTATGTGCTATTGTCTGAGGGTAAATTTCACAGCTTCCCATATCCCGAACGGCAAGAGGTAACCGCTCTCCATCTCTCATCATGTCCTCTCCAGAATCTCCCCCAGAACCAACAGCCTTGAGGTTGGCTTGCTGAAGCTCAGAATGACGAGCCCAAACAATTTTTCCACCCGCATCCATAGACACTGCTGGCTCCTCTCTGCCAACACGCAACTGTCAAAGCAAGCACAAAATGAAAGATCCAATGTTTACTTTCATTCAGTTCACTCAGAAATTTAAACAGAATCCAACTTCAACAAAGATAGCAAAATGGGATGAAAAACAGAAATACGTATGCACAAAAATGACTGTATTTCACCTACAGAATGCTGACCGAAATTAATTTTTTCATTTAAAATGACGATGGACTACAAATATTTTCAGGAAGGGCATGCTCTAAAATGGAGATAAGCACCTTGAATAACATGTGAAAAAAATCAATTTTTCATTGAACTGACTTTGGAGATTCACCCTTTGCACAGTTATTTATTTCATATTTTTTCTGGCATAATATAGCTACCTTGGAAGGGCTATTTCATGCCTAAAAAAAGTAGTATTTTCACAAAAAATACACTGAGGGATAGTTAGAAACTACATACATATATTCAGAGTAATAACACTCAAATTAATATACAGGGTGGGATCAAAAAGTAGTAGGACTGAATTTCTGTAGCGCGAACCGAGCGGTGGAGGGGGGTCGGATCACCTGGGCGTGGTAGTGGGGAGCCTTCCGAAGAGACTGATATTTTTTCCGCATGCCGCACGCGGAGGACGTGGACACACGCGGAGGACGCACACCGTTTCAGGCTTGCCAAATTGCCTCACCCCCCCTACAGTCCAGATCTGACACCGCCGGACTTCTTCCTCAAGCGGGACCTTAAGGGAAACCGATACAGCTCCATAGAAGACGTCAAAGGGGCTGTGAAGGCATCTCTGAAGGGGATCCCGGAAAGAGAGTTCCAGAAGGCGTATGCGCAGAGGGAATCGCGTTATACGCGTTGTATCGAAGCACAAGGGTGCTATTTCGAGGACTACTAAGGATTTGTACCGATTAGTTCAATAAAAAAATTTAAATTAATTCAGTCCTACTACTTTTTGATCCTACCCTGTATGTAGCACACAATTCTAAATAGTTGCCGTATTTATTATTTATCTAATTTTAAAAGTCATACTGGCTTTTACATTAAGTGGCGTGTAACAAAAATAATAATAATAAAAGGTCTTTATTGGGCGAGATTGAGACAAAGCTGTCTCTTCTCCCATCTAACCAAACGTCCAAGTGGACCCCAAGATTTTGTCATGGTATCTCCCTTGGTATTTTCCCTTCCTGTAATTGCAAAGTCTTTCAAATGCTTTGATAAAACATAATGATTAGCTATTGCAGGGTTGTTACAAGATTCTCGAATTCAAATTCCCTGACAAAAATCTTTATTTCCCCTGACTTTTTCACACTCTCCTTTCAATCATTACATAACATTTTGAAGGGTAATAGTCAGCAAATTCCAAATTTTTACAAAAATATATCTAAATTCTTTTAAAAACTTATTTCTTTACAATGAACACAGAAAAAACAGTAACTTGTAAACTTAATTACAATCAAATAAAAGTCAATATATGGTGTTAAATTTAAATTGGCACATCAAACAAAAAGTATTTACAATGAGCACATAAAAAACAGTTACTTTGTAAACTTAATTACAGTCAAAAAACAGGAACTTGTAAACTTAATTACAGTCAAATAAAAGTCAAAATATGGCGTCAAATTTTAATTGACACATCAAACAAAAAGTCTACAATCAGGGATATGGACATAGAACGTACCTAACCACAGCATGACAGAAATGCTATACACGGCCACATAGTGCTCTCAGCCTCTCGTCGATAGCGTCGCACTCTAATTAGTTTTCTAGCAAAAGTTTGGTTTTCTTGGCTCTTAATTCTTTAACTTCTTCCCCAATCATTCTTTCATCTTTTATCTTCTGTATCTTTTCCTTGTCTTCTTTCGCTCTCTCCCTTCGCACATCTTCATACTCTGCGCACCCATGTCGCACTCTTGAAATCATTTTGTCACTAATTTCCACATTAAGAATTCCACCGGCCAAATTCACAGCATCGCACACCTGCCTTTGCACGACTTTTGTCTGTGGGAATTGGTTTTCAATAATAAATTCTTTGTTTAAGACAAATCCCCTCACCACAAAGGCATTTCCATGGCTCAATATTAAAATCATGGGGATCAAATCTACCATTAATCCAGACCACTTCTGCAACATTAAAATGCGCCTTCAAAAGTGATCAAGACTGGTGTAGTCTCGGTCATAATCATCCAAGCACACAGAGACAGCAGGTTTGTTAATTAAAGTCATGAACTCAGCTTCTAGCGGGTCACACTCTAAAGCAGAGAACCACTGCCTTAGCTGCAGCAATGAGAGGCAGTTCCTGAAGCGAGCAAGAGCTGCATCTTCGGATTTCACTATCAACTCCAGATCACAATACATGATAGCCTTGCAAATCTTCTACTGAAGTGGAGACTTTTCTAATATCTTGGCCACCAATGCTTTTAAAAAATGCTAGCAATGGCTAACAACGCTCCTCAACATGGCAGAGCATTGAGGGGCGGAAAGACGAACTAGTTAGGCGCCCGGCTGACCCAGGCCAGGTCAGCCAGCTGACAGCGCGGCGGTTCTTTTGAATCGTCCCACATGACATGCATTTTCCCTGACACCATGGACGAGATTCCCTGATTTTCCCTGATTTCCCTGACCCATTTCAAAGTCCCTGACTTTTCCCTGATTTCCCTGACCAGTAACAACCCTGTATTGGTTTTTTTTTGAAAAACCTAAGTGAAAGAATTATTTCTCCATTATTCACAATTTCTGAAGGGCAGGGAAATGCTACTATTATGTGCACATAGTTATTATTTTATAGGAAGTCAAAAAAGCAAAGCTAAGCATAAAAATTTTCATGAGTTAATAAACCAGTCTTGATAAAACAAAGGAACTAATAGCTCCTTTTTCATCTCCTCTGAATGTATAAAATGTGGATGGGGTCAAGGCCGAACCTACATTGTAAATTATACCCCAAAATCTCACATAGTTTTCAGAGGGCTAAGTATTAGCCAAGAAATATACTCACCATAACACTGCCTTCATCATAACCAAGGGCAATGCAGTTAGATCCTTTCAGGCATGCAATCGTCCACACTCTTTCAAGGCCATAGGTTAGAGATACTTCTAATCTGTGAGTCCCAGAATGCCACAGGCGGACCGTGGTGTCTTCAGAACCAGTAACAACAATTGGCAATTCGGGATGGAAACATACTGAAATTCAAGCACAAAACATTAGGCATGATCCAGAAAGGAGGAAGAAATTACTGCTGCTGTATGAAGTATTGCTGTAATAGTACCTAATTACATAGATATGTAATTGACTAAATAATGGGGACGAGGTTAAGACCCTCGAGTCTTCTCTTCCACCTAACCCCTAGTTACTTGGTAGTTAAACATACAGACAATGTATACAGACTATGCTACAACATTTAACAGAATAAGGTATTAAGTTCAGCAGTTTAAACTTTGCCATTGAAAATAAGTATGTAGGTATTTATAGTTAGGAAAGACATTAATTTTTACCAGTAATACACATGTCACAAAGAGTATGCACTAAAAATTAAACATGTTAGTAAATACAATATAAACAAAATAAGATATTAGCTTATAGCAATAAAAATTAATTTTTATTTAGAGGAGTGGTTAACTACCTAATATTCCCACCTAAAACTAACTTTTTAAGAGGTACAAATCACTCAAATGTGCACATATGCATTCATCATATAAAAAACACAAGTGGTTTATTCTCATATAGCAATTAATATGCCTATAATTTTTTCCATTAAGTAATGAAACGTCTATTTTGGTTAGAGTAATGCTTATAATGAAAATAGTAGGTTCAGGAGAATAAGGTTTTGCCTATGATGTGACTTTGAAAAGTTATGCAAATTTTGTTTTAATCCTTTAACTGCTCCCATCGTCTATAAGCGATTGCTGTAGCAGACTGCTCCCATTATCTATTGGCAATTGGCGAAGTATGGTATTACTCCCAGACACTATAGGTGCTGTAACTTTTTTTGTCTTTTAATATAAAAAGTCCATCAATTCGTATTTTAAAATAAAACCTCATGACAATTACTCATTATAAAATTTTTAAACAATTTTTCCCTTAAATAAAAAGTGATAAATGATAAAATTACACAAAAATTTAGAATTTTTTTTTTGTCCCTGGAGATGATATTTCAGATTATTTGCACAGTTAAAGGGTTAAAGATCCAATTTATGCACAAAAGAAGGTACAATATTATCCATGGAAATATTCAGGCAAATTACAAGCAGTTAAGGTCAGGTACCTTTACACTGAAAGATGAAGGGCCTTCATAGGGTATAAAAGCCAAGAAAGCAGGCCCAATATATTACATATATTTTCAAAAATTACTATAATGCTCAGCAAATAAATGAGCACCAATGGCTTTCTCGAATTACTTGATGAATCATATCACATTCAAGAAAGAAGAAAAGCAGCAGTTTGAGATGACTACAGGCCCAAAATGTGGTTTTTCTTTGACATGGGCAAATTATTACTTCAGTGAAAATCAACTACTTAGGTGTTCTGGAAGAGGAGAGAAACTTAAAAAATTTTAACTGTACATAAAATTAGTAGAAAGTGATCTCTCACAAAACTGGAATTTTTGTGGATTTTGAAAAGAGTTTTGATAGAGTTAGCTACGGAGAGATGCGGGCATGTATAAGGACCTAAAGAGAAGATACAAGTGTGAGTTGTAGAGTTGAGAGTGAAGGATACATTCTACATGTCACAGAAGCCTTTGCACCCATCAGATAGGAAAGATTTATATGCTTCATTTTACATTCCTTAACGGCTTCATTTATGCTAGTACGGATGGATGGAGAATGTAGGATGTAGCTATTACCTGGATGGTAAGACAGCATTAGCAGTTACTGCCTGGGATTTTTGGCAAGTACCAAATATGGCACATACATAAATACCAATAAATAAATAGCTAGAGAGTCACAAATATGGGTAGACAAAAATATATAATGAAACAAACAAATGTGCTACCCTATTGCTACATGTACCTACTAAAGAATGATAAGATAACACCTCGAATACCAAATAGCCATTAAGTCCTATAAATTCAAACATATTTAGCCCTTAGGTAGCTGCTTTAGGTGCTACGAACACCCTCAGCATCATCAAAGAAATGTATAAAACCATTTCTGAGCGACAGATTACAGTTTCTTTTAGTACCTGCCAGCAACATTTTAAGATTTCACACTCTTTTTATAAATTTTAGATAATCAGGTTTGCTACAGACCAGATATTATGGATTTTCAGGACTTTTCCAGGTTTTCCGGGCCAAAATTTTCCTCTTTCAAGGTGAGAATAACAGTTCTTAGGTGAGCATTTAAAGAAGGCGCAAGAATAGGAGCAGCATAGATTAACACATGTTCTTTGGGGGAATAAAGTTTCCCAACAAATGGAGCACTGCCACTATCACTATTGGGGAAAATTGGCTTCCTTTCTGATGGCACATTATCCTTAGGTCTCGGCCACGATGAGGGTCACGCATAAGGTACTTGTACAAAATGTGTGTATCAGCATGAGTGTAAACAATAGGACCTAAAAGTTTATTTTCGGGGCATAATCCGTAAACACCAAATATTCCAATCCCTAATATAGTACACTTGGTGCATTGAAAACAGTCAGATTTTGACATACAAGGCAAATTTCCATTCTAATTTCTTTGTTCCATGACTTTTCCCAGCTTATTTACAATTTTCACGACTTTTCCAGGAATTACAGGTTTTCCAGCAGCCCTGATAATAGTAGCAAATACACATAGTTTGTGTGAAATAAATTATAATTTTTTTATAAAACATTAAATTATTTGTAGGGTGTTGCCAACACCGCACAAACTACTTCTGTTACAAAAAGCCACGTTACTACTTAAGGTCGAAGTGGGTAACTAATCCACAATTGTAAAATATTGCATCTCAACATAAGAAGAAAGCACATCCTCACCAGCAGTCACATTTGCAGAGTGCCCCTCCAAGGTTTGGACACAAGTTTTGTTCTGGTAGTCCCAAATTTTGGCCATGCGGTCATCAGCTCCTGATATGAGATAAGGTTTATCCCCACCATGATAGTAATCAACACAGTTGACACCTTTCTCATGGCCTTCCAATGTGAAGTTTGGTGTAGCAGATCCCAGTTGCCACACCTGAATAAATGATGAGGTAAATGCACCACAATTATACATCAAATATCCACAGTGAGAAGTAAAGCAGCAACTTGAAGACCATCAAGGATATCAGTTCATATTCAACATTGATCTGAGCTCCACCAACATTATTTTATTAGGTTAATCTACAGGTTAATCCTTTCCACTTGTATGTCAGGGCAGCTCCAAAATCATCTTATTCCTGTTCCACTTAAATGTCACCAACACCCATTCAATTATATAAAAAGTTACATTCCCAACAGTAGAAGAAATAAGTGATAAAATATCACGAGGTGAAAGGGTTTAAGTATTGGGGAAGAGAGTAAAAATCCTCTCAGTTTTTACAGGTGCCTCCTTATACGATTATTTTCTTCATCTCGGCACTCATATTCATCCCATCCATTAAGCCTATTCTTTTTCTTCCCTTTCTAATCAACCAATTACTTATGTATGTCAAATGTATATGGGAAAGTGACTAGAGCCAAAATAAAAAAATGATAACATAGAAGTGCTCAATATACAATACTAACACATAATGGCAATGTATGCCTACAGCTCAATCGCTTAAATATTTACATACCTTAACCGTGCGGTCAAGAGATGCACTGGCAAAGGTGTTATTATCCTTCGGATTGATGACAATTTGCATGACATAATGAGTATGACCCTCGAACACCTTTTGACAAGACCACTGCTTATCCCAATCCCACAGTTTGATAAGCATATCATCTGAAAATTAACATTCAATTAATGCCACACAAATCATTTGCCATAGAATGACGCTGTACAGACAAATTGAACTCGGTGCTTTTAAATTAAAATAATTTCCTTAGGCAAGGGACATAGGCAACTTAAAACGCAAATTAAAATTTCTCAATAGGGACTTAACATGAATGGATATTAATTTCAATTTCTCAATCCACACTTTAGTCCACAAAATGAACTGATAATTCAATAAAAAGATAATTGCAAATGTATGACAACATTTTAAAGCAATAGTAACTAAAACACGTATGAATGAAAAATATTTTTTTTATTTATTTAACCCTTTTACTGCCAGCCCATTTCGGGTAGGATGTACGAAGAATGCCAAGGCTCTCTTCTGGTTTTTAAAGGAAAGCCATTATATTCAGGTATTTAAAGTTGGGCCGATAAATCGGCCCGTGGCAGTTTTCGCACATCCAACGTGGGCCGATATATCGGCCCGCTGGCATTAAAAGGGTTAAACTACCCCAAAAACAGCTCTCTTACATCGGGTGATGTAACATTGACAACAGACAAACACAAACGTCCTGGGTGGAGAAAAATCCACCCTTGTGGGACTCGAACCCGCGACCCTCGGATTGGCAGGTGAGGACAATACCGTCGCCACCGGGCCAACAATATGATAAAACTATCAAATATTGATGTAAATTGAAATTTCAAAATGCTTAAGATGAATAGCATAGAAGAACAAAGAAACATACCACTGCTTGTGAGAATATAAGGCTGAGCAGGATGCACAGCAATGCAGCGAATGTAGTCTGAATGTGCTTCAAAAGCATGGGTGCGCTCCAGGGTATTGTAATTAAATACCCTAACTTGCATATCATCAGAAGCAGTCACCACCCAATTTTTTCGTGCGACAAATTTGGCTGTCCGCACAGGCAGATCACATACCTGACAAAAAACCAATGTTAACTTTTAGTCGATATTCATTTTATTTATTTAACCTAGCAGTACGGCAAAAAAAACAATACATATATTTCTTCAAAACTGTACCACCTCAGCATAATTTTTCGCATGTGACATTCGGGAATAAAACAGCAGCCACATTCATGAATTAACTTAATACTGAATTATCAGCAGAAAAAATGATAAATTACATATATTTCAATTCGACCAGTTTTGGATGAGTCACATATAATGATACCAAGCATTTTCATTTGTAAGAATGGACTAAAACCCTCAGGCGCAGTGCAGGCACATCAAATAAATTAAGAACATGCACCATAATTTAAGTTTATAGTTGAACTCAAACATCGACCTTGTTGGCAAATAAAGCTCAAGAATCATTAGCAAACTGTCTTCATTTTAGGTCACAAACTAAAAACTCATTATTCATAAGCAGCAAGGAATTTTTAAAAAATCTGATCAGAACAGGAGCATTAACAAATACAAAATAATGCACACATATACACTACGTTTTAAGCAGCTTCTACCTCCCAAGCAGCATTTTCCTTTTGATAACGCCAATTATGAGCAATATATCGAGGTTATCTAATTCATTCTGGCTTAAGGTATCACCTTTTCTCCATGAAATAGTTTCCAACAAGCTTAATAAAAATAACATGGGCCGGAAGACACCTTCTGACACGATTATGAACCTTTTTAGAGGAAGCTTGACAAGATTTTCTACAAACGATCAATAAGAGCGAAGTACCTTTGGTGAGACGAATGGAATGAAGTAATTCTTTATTACAATATTTCATAAAACTGCTAGTAGTAATGACTTATTACCTCGAATGACTTAACAAGGAGTTGAGTCTCATGGTTCCAAACGTGAACGTTGCCATTGTATAAAGCGGCCAGCATCCATGGCTCAGAAGGGTGGAGGTCAACACATTTTACTCTGTCAGTTCTTGCAGTGAGTTTTCGCTTTATTTCAAGTCGGAGAGGCTATAAAAACAATTGGCCGTTTAATGATACAGTGTCAGTCAGGTTCTAGCTGGGTACAAAGTTACACCGGCTTTATGTTCCTTTACCTCCAGTACTCAGGACACTTACCATTATTTTTTTTCTTTATAACAACAGTACTATATTCAATGATGAAAGCTGATATTACATCAGCTAGCCGAAACACAATACTGGAAAAGAGACCATCTATTTCACATGTAAACTTTTCGGACGTGGCTCCTAAGAAAGCGCATGCGCAACTACTTGTCAAGAGTGTAGGAATTATTGAGGAAAAGACACTTCATTCCTGGTTAATCCGGTCAAACTTAGGCTAATATCAGAAAAAAATATTTTACAACAATTCCATCTGTTTGTGAACCGACTCAAAGCATTTATTAATCAAAATTATTAAACATTCTGCAATAAAGATTGACGTACGATATTCTGAAGTTCACTTACATTCCGCAAAATCTGTCATTATCGGCGCTAGCTACCTTCGATACCGTTTCTGACCAATGGCGTGAAATAATATCATAAACGGAGAACAAAAGATCAGGTGGTGGACGTTGCTTCATCAGCTTTCGCGTTGACCTTCAATAACGTATTCGAAGTGTATACTTTATCATCTTGGAAGATATTTTAGCTTGTGAACGTAAGCATATGTTTGTAAATGTATCCCTCTATGTATGGGATTCATAAGTGTTCTTAGAAATTGAATGTTCATGGGTGTGACTGGGATTCTATGAGGTTATCGTCCCGATATACCAATGTTGTTGATCTATGGCTTAAAGATTTGACAGATTTTAGGCACTAAAGATCGTATAGAGTTATTTCTTTTTCCCGTTATTATTTAGGTCACTTGTGGTATTGGGCAGTGAAGTGTAACCAGTGTAATTTACCTGGAGCTAACTAATTCTGTCATACTTGAAGTATGAAACCATTGTAAATAAAAATGAGTCGGAAAACAAACAGTGCAACAGCGCGTCTAAAACAAGATTACATCCGACTGAAGAGGGATCCAGTGCCCTATGTAGTAGCGGAACCGTTACCATCAAACATTTTGGAATGGTAAGGAAATAATCAGCCGAGGTTCATTCAAGTATGGCTGACCTTTTTGCGGGTAATATTTTTTATTATTTTGCTTCCAGGCATTACGTTGTCAATGGGCCCGAAGGCACACCCTACGAGGGTGGGTTATACCATGGGAAACTGGTATTTCCCCGTGAGTTTCCATTCAAACCACCAAGTATATATATGATAACACCAAACGGTCGGTATGTACATTTATTTGTCCTTTACACCTGGTTTATGTCATGCTATTTTAGTTGCGTGACGCAATTCGTTTAATAAAACGGCATTGACCCCTGTAGAAATAACCTATTTCACCTCTTATCTGATTTGAAGGTTCAAGACAAATACTCGTTTGTGCCTCTCCATAAGTGACTTCCATCCCGATACATGGAATCCAGCTTGGTGTGTGTCGACAATACTTACAGGACTTCTGAGTTTCATGGTAACTATGTTATGGCATGTTATTACTGCTCGTAATTGCTATGCGAGTTCTTATTACATAAGGACATTTTTATAAAAATATTTCGTACACGTTGCATGTATACATGTAAATATTAGTACATCTGATGTATGTTCTTACCTTGAAATCGCGACATCTGCACTACCTAATACCCAAGTCCTGTAGTATATGTGTAATTTTCATATTGCATTTTCATTATCCTAAGGTTAGGTAAATGAGCTCGGTAATAGTTGTTGCTGTTGTATCAATGGCGAGTTATCATCGAACCATAATTCTATTGGAAGCTCACGGTTTATTTAAAAACTTATTGCTGGTAGTATGCCAGATGTACCTTTTGCAAAAGTTAGGGTAACTTCACTGCACTAGCCATTATGTATTGAAACTGTCACCAAAAAGAAACTTGTGGAATTACTTAATAGTGCTCTAAGAAGTTAATATTTCTCCTTGCTTGACACACAACATTATTTTGTTGTTGTTGTAGTTGCATTTCTCAATTGTCTGTTTCCTAAAATGCTGAAGAAAGCTGTTTAATTGCTGTTGTGGAGTGTCGTATTAGCTTTTCATTGGGGTATGGGGCATTGGTTGCCTTTTTTTATTCTAGTAGCACTAGATGCCCTGCATTAATTTTGAAGAGTATGTAAAAGTTGCATATTTAAATCGCAGATTTACCAACAGTTCTTACATTACTTTCCAAATCCCTAATTTTCTCTTAAAAAATAGGAATTTAATACTAACTCTATATGAAACTCCAGCTGTGTAAGGTGTCCCACAGGTATCTCTTCACTTCTACATCATTTTACGGCTGAAATAATCATTCGTAAAAAATATCTCATATAATTTCCCTTAGGGTATTGCCATAAATGTTTGCTGCCCATGAGAATATTGTGGCCAATGCCTTAAGGGCTTTTAAATGTATTATTTAAACCGATGGTTGACTTTTATAAGACCGAGGATTTGGTTTATCACCTGGCCCCACAGAAAGCTTGGCCTTGGTAGGAGAGGAAGTTTCCTGGAGGGAAAACAACACATAAATTGTGTTGCTGAATCTATAATATCCCCCTTTGTCCTGATATCATAATCAACTTCTTAAAACTGTAACATCATGTTTGCTCGTGAGTTAATGTATAAAACAACTATTGCTGTAGACTGCAATTTTTAATTATTTATTGATAATGTAAGTGATTTCCAATTCTGTGAGTAAAGAAACATCCAAACATAGGTGAGGAATTTTAATGGCTTTATAATAGGAAGGTACAAATTTTGCAGCAATGGATTGAATATCATGTTTATGAGTTAATGTTTTCATTTGGTATATTTATCATAAGCATGACTGTTGAGGTATTCATTGTACCTTTGAAATGACTTATTTGGTGATTTCTTTAATATTATACCTTGTAAATAATACATAATGTAGATTGCTATATGCTGATTAATCTAAAGAGACTTGTATCTGAAGAAATGTAGATGTCTTAGAAAGAGCTTTTCTAATAACCCTTTTGCTACGAACGTTGGAAATATGCGACAGTAGATATCCTGACCAGGAAGATGAACGTTGAAAATATGTGACGGAGATTTTTATACGCAAACAAGCGAACGTCACATATTTTTGACGCTATGCTTCCCCCTCTTTATGGCACTCGCAGGTACACAGCTTCTACGTTTCGGGACCCAATGCAGCGGGGGTCAGGCCTTTCCCTCGGAATCCGGGAAGGTACCTGGACCCTTACTGGCATCATTCATCGCATCATCAATTGTTCATTCAGTGATTTTACTAAATAAATGTTTGTTACTTTCGCAAAAAATATAAAATCAGAATTGACTCCTTGTTTTATGGTGAGTGTTTACAATTTTTAAGTGTAATTCTTCCATCAATATTAACTGGTATCTTGATTTCAAGATATGAGTCAAGATGTTTTGCATTGGAATAGGTTTATGCAATAAATCCATTAATATTGATGAGAGAATTTAGTTTAAAATTTGTAAATGCACAATTAAAAAAATGAGGAATTCATTTCTAAGTCTACAATTTGAGAGCAAGCGACAAATATACAAAGAGTGAAACCAATAAATTAACAATTAGTTGACCGCGAACTCTTGCCACTGGGAAGGTTATAAGCCTACGACGGGTTGAGCTTAACTGCGCCTGGCGTCCGAGATAATGGTGAAGTCCCTGCTAGGAGGGGTCGAAAAAGGTAGGATCTGAGTGTGAGTGTATACCTGCGAGAACTTTCTCCACGGATGCCTTGCAAAAATGGTCCGTACAGTGAGGAAGGAAGGGTCTCTTTGGTACTCAGATCAGTAGACACTCATAGGAGAGAATTCTGCCATCTCGAAAGGGTTAAAAGAAAAATCTAAAAAGTATGAAGCACCTTTGTTCTAGATTATATTTTGTGCACACTAATTTGCTGTAAATAATTTCACTGCTTATGGTATAGATCTTGGGATATTTCCTATGCTCATTGTGCCGCTATGTATTTCAAGTAAATAATATCATATATGTTCTTTGCTGAGATAGTTATGTATGTACTAGAGGCTTCAATGGTATTATGTAATACATATAGCAACTGTAAATTAAAGCCAATGGGTGAAAGTAATGAGAAGAATTTGGTAAGATGAACACATTTACAATTGGATTCATATTCTTTCTTTTAATAATTAATGGTTAGGGCTCTAAATGTGTAAGATTAAGCATCATTTTGAGAAAAAATGTCTCCTTTTTATTAATTTAACCAAAGAATCCCAATAGAGATGAGTACCTACTATTTCAAGGTTCATTCCTGATCCATTTTTCCCTCAAGAGTTTAAGCTAATGATATCCATAGACCTGAATATATTTCCTTTGTGGGGTGTTAGTGATAATGATATACTGTAAATCTGCCAGACATCTTTGTGTTACTAGTGAAGGATTAAGTGGTTCTATGTTACTTTTAAAAGGGATTTCTAGTTTGTGCTAAACGTGTAGTGTAATTTTGCATCCAATATATGTTAATTATTTCAGTTTGAAGTATTTTATATTGCTGCTGATAACCTTCATTTTCCTTTGATTTTTCTGAAATCTTACTATTGAATGAGTTTTTTTGTTGCCTTTGGTGGTGATTGGCATTTGATAGTTAAATTGACACTCATGATGGATTTTTTTACCTTAAGAATGTTGCTATTAAGTTTGCTTGGTATCTATCAAATTGGTGTGATTGGAACTCACCTCAGAGGAATGAACAGCTGCTAATGGTTCATTTTTCTCTCATATTTCTTCTTAGATCGAAAAGAGCCCTACTCTTGGCAGCATAGACACCTCGGAATATGAGAAAATGCAATTAGCCATCCAGAGCCTGGAGTTCAACCTCAAGGATAAAATATTTTGTGAGCTGTTTCCTGATCTTGTCACGGTAAATTCATTTTTGCCTTGGTTCAATTCACATAATGGCTACTCTTAGATGAATTACCTTTTTGTGGTGCATAAGTTATTTTGGTATGCTTGATTTTTTTCCTTCTCAATATCTAAAATATATCATGGCATATTAAAAGACTGAAAATCATCTTTTATCTTGTTGCTCATGCCTCATTGTCCTTGTTGGCTATTCTTGAGCTCAACTACAATTTGAGGTGGGTGAACAACTTGATTGAAGACAAATACTGTTTCTGTATTATGACTCTTGACTCTGAGGCATTTGTTCTGATTTGCTTAATTTGTGTGGTTATCCTATTTTATTTCTATCGCATGGCATCAGAGTTGTGCTCATAGTTAGTTTAAGGCTTAAATTTGTGGAAATGTGACACATGAAATAATTTCTCATTTTGCACATATCACCCTTAAATTTTTACCGACCATGGTTTCGGCATACAATGTCATTTTCAATGTACATACATATCTCGTATTTAAGTGCCCATATATACTTGAACTGGGGTTGGGTGGGGGAGGGGGAAAGGGAAAGCGGAACGCCAAGTCGATCCATCTTGTCGGTGTAAGATACCATTTTTAGAAAAATTGATACTCAGGAAAATGAAAGTTTTGTCTGTGAAACATTTTAAATCTGCATTTTATAATCCCGTGACCATAGGTAAAATTTTATTTAATACTAAAGATAAATTTGATCATCTTGACCTAGTGGAGTCTCTGCTTTAAATTGTAACTTATGCAACGCTAGTGTTGGCCAAACTGGATGCAAATTTGTTACTAGAATTAAAGAACATAAAAAGTGCTTCATAACTAGTGATGTTTCATCCATGTTAACTGAGAATTAACGGAGTGTTACCATCAGGGATGTGACCTGGTACGAAATGGCACGAAAAAGTCCGATATTTAAAGGTTTTGGGCCTCGGGCACTAAACCGAAAAGGCATGAAATGACCATACCCTAAAAGGCACGAAACACCAGCCGACCCGAAAAAGTACGGTATTACATGGTACGCAGCACGCTTTAAAGTTCCGCGCCAGGACGTGAGTGCAGGTGGAATATGTAGTTTGGGCATGCTGGTGCATGGTGCTGAGTGAGGATGCGGGGTGGGGGGGGAAGGTAAGGGTGCAGAATACGAATCTACATCTATAAATTACCCTGCAAGCCACTTCAGGGGTGTGAGAAAGGGGTGAGTAGTCACCAACATGCATGTGTTGTTTGATTATGGGGCTTAATTCAAGGACGCAGATGCGGATGCGTGTTAAGAGTGGAAGACGCCGCTACGGGGTACGAGACCCCGTTGCAGGGTGCGGTAACAGTTTGGTTGCAGGATGCGGATGTTTGGCATAGTTGTGCTAATCGGGACGTAGGTGCGGGACACGGATTGGGGCGTGGATGTGGTGACTCGAATGCGTGACCTGGATGTAGAACTTGAGTGCGGAACTCGGGGCTGCCAAAGACCAAAAATGTTATCAAAGGATATGGAAGTCCAGGTCCGATTCTATAAGATACGGTGCCAAGTAAAAGTCGATCCGAAAAGGTACATACGGTACGTTCTGTGTGAAATGAAACAACATTTTTTTAGCTTCGGACCGTACCCATTTAAGATGTATCCGTACTTCATCCCATTAGTGGGAAGTTTGAGGAAGGCTTTGCTCTTTGTCTTGTGAAGGAAAGATGGGGGAAGCCGACTAGGGGGTGAACATTGCCACAGAAGGCAGAGAGAAGGGGAAAGTAAGACGGGGACAGCATGTGGAAGTGAGACTGGGGCATGGGGTACCATTGGGTCTGAGGGCGCTTCGAGCATTCGAAGGGATTAAAAACAGGGTTCTGGTTAGGAGCGGGCAGGGAACCTTGGATTTATGAAAACACCAGCAGGTATACAACTACAAATGGGGAAAAAGAAGGTGTAAGGGTGGCAGTTTGGTGAATAGCCTAAGGAGGCAACATAATAGCCGCAATACACAAGGCACGTGCAAGAAAATAAGGTAATGCCTATCTCGAGGGAAGAGTCATGAGCACAATCTTAGAGGAGAGAAAGTATTAAGAACTACGGTTGAGCTCTCGGGAAGAACTGGTTAAAGGGAAGAAGGAAGGAAGGAGTATTGTTGATAAGAACGAGATAAGAATGGAATTTTTTGAGGGAGAAAGGGCATTGACAGGGGAGGGGCATGGTAAAGACTAAAGAGGGTGTCGGGAGAGGAGATAGTGAAATGATTACTAATATGGCTTATCGATCAGGAAAATGAAACTGCTTCATCAAGGGGAGTCTACCAAAGTAAGAGCATTGTACTTTCCTATGTCAACAAATCATGTATCCAAAAATTTTCGAACGCTATTAAGCATTTTCTATGCTTAGATTTTAAATTCTGCTTCCTTTCCGTCGCCTTCAATTCTTACCTGGACATGTTCACTTAATTTAGTTACCTCCGACATATCCAAGACAACACACCCCCCTCCTTTTCCCCCGAGTCCCGACTTACGGACATTCGAGTCCTACTCAGACTGTTATGGGAAGAACGTCGCGCTCCTTTAAGGATGGGAAAGTGTTTGAAATATCCCAGGGGTAGGCAAATTTTTGGGACGGAAGAGTTAAAATTTGCGCTCACAACAATTTACAAAGTTATTCGATAGCATTGAGTGCATATTTGCTAATACAGAAACTTATAAGAACTATTATCAAAAGTCATAAACTATAACGATAACCAATGTCGGTCCAAGGCGCAGCCAAAAGCCACAGGTAGCCGTCGTCCGACCGGTTGTAGCAGTGGGCAGTTGGAAAATTATTACTGAATGTGAAAAGCGGACAGAAAAATAAAAAATTAGAAAATAATACTAGCTTCCAGCTTGTAATTCTATCCAAAATGACATTCCTTTGCATAACGTAAAAGTGATTGACGCTCATAACCCTCATAACCAACTTCAACAAAAGTACAATGAAATCTACGGACTAATGATTTCCTATTACTATTCTTGCCTATTGAAACGAACTGTGTCAAAAATTGTGTACAAATTTACAGTTGAAATTACACCCACCCAAAAAAGAAGGCAAAATGTAAATAATATCACTTTTCCTCATAAAACTCAAAGCTTGGAGAAAATTAATACATTGAAAATTGAGTTTGTGGTGAAAAAAAAACAATAGTGTTGAGAGGGTCATTCTTAAGCCCCAGAGTATCCCTCATATTTTTGGCAAGCGCCTAGCTACGTTGAAACACAGGTTCCCGCCAGAACACCGAAGTTAAGCAACATTGGGCCTGGATGGGGGTTGGATGGGTGACCCTCCTCCATACCACGACCATGCGTGGATGGAGAGGCAATGGGTGTCTGGGCTGAGGTATCTCGGTTTGGGGTCTGGGCTGCGGGTATCTTGGTTGGGGGTTTGGGCTGAGGGTATCCTCCCTCCAGACCACCGGTATGGGTATGCCATTGTAACTTCCATCGTTGAATTAGCAATAATGCACAAAATTTTGTAATGTAGTATACAATGTACTAGTTTACGGTTACCCCATTAATCTTTGGGGTAACCTAAATATTCTTAATTTTTATATAAAGAATATTAATGATGTTTGATGCCATCTACAATTGTTAAAATAATATATTATATAACTATAATAATATTATACGATTAGGTTGCTGAAAATGACCACTAATGTGATACCTCACAAATATTTTTTCAGAGCATCAAGAAGGAGCTTGAGAGGAGAGCAGAAGCCGTCATTGCTGCCAGATCCAATTCCCAGAATGGCCAAGCTGCAGGAGGTGGTAGCACAAATGCCAGCAACTCCCAAGTTGGACCCCTTGGGATGCATCAGCAATTGGCACAAAATCAAGACAACCAAAGTCCTTTGCAGAGTGCTTTAACCAACATTTGTGTTATCATTGGATTTGCAGCCTTTGCCTACACCGTCAAGTATGTGCTGCTCACCATTGCCACTGACTGAACTATCATTTCATGTGAAATTATGTAAATAATGTTTTATGCTGAGAGAAAATGGAATTGTTTGTGTGTCTAGTGTGCATGTGGGTACATGGTATGTAAGTGTATGGCAGATTGTGCTACAAAGTAGTTTCCATCAAATTTATCAATTTGCTTTGGTCTGCTTTTACAATGCAATTATCCAATGAATGCAAGTGAAATATTTTGTTAATTTTTGAAAAAAAAAGTTTTATTCAGGACCACCTTAATTCATATTAAATGCATACTTATTTAGTTTGCCGGTGATAAACATTAATGTTTCTCCAGTGACAATAAAATTATTGTTTAAATGTTTTCCAAGGTAGCATCTCTATAAGTGTAGCAACAGACTCTGCACTTGTTTGTTTTATTTTTATATGAGTGAAAATGTATCTCATTGTTTATATACTGTAAGATTCATTCAGTATAGTGGGGGGCTACATTTATCAGCTTAAATATTCAGTTAAAAAACTCATGCTTACATTTTTCAGTATGATCGTAGCAGTGTGTAGTTCCAATTCCACTTTGATAATGGAACTCAATTGGCCTATGAATATCATAGACTATCATTTGTATTAATATTACTCAGTCCATAAGTCTGTTTTAATGTGTAATAAAGTATTTTTATGCAGTTAAACAGTTTTTTAATTGCCCAGTGATAATAGAATCCTGTCCTGGTATACTGCATCAGTTTCAGTTCCTAATTAAACTGCATTACATGAAATGAATGTATTATCCCACTTTTATTGGAAAGTAAATGTTAAGGTGTAAGAGAACAACGTCCATGGAATTCTTCTTTTCATTATGCGTATGCATAAAATAATGATTTATTGGAAAATACCGTCAAATCTAGAATTAACAGCTCAGATGAAGTATTTTATTATATTTTAAGGATTTCAGAAAAAGGGTGATCAGGTATGCATAAAAATGTCTTCCCTATCTTTTGACCTGGATATATATAAACCTTTGATGTGCCACTCAAAATTATGCTATCCTGTTCTTAGTTAGACATAACTTGTTGAGCTGGTCCAACTTAGACTATGACAAAAAAAACTTCATGAAAGTCCATGTTACTTAAGGATTGAATTTTTGTCACAGTTGAAACATTCTCCAGTCAATAATCTTATACAACATGGGGAAATGCATCAGGAATTTTCATGACTACGTAGAGCTTGCTGAGTTTTGCCATTCCTCAAAATGGTAGTCAGTGTCCTGATTGTTTTATTTGTGTTGGGTAGGTGGGGATTGGCTTATTCATCGGATGATGGGCCTCATTTGCCCAGGGGATTACATAAATATCGATACCAATCCTGAAAAAGAGAAGGTCTTTAGAATAAAAATATTGCAAGATGTTACTTTAATGCTGTACGCAGTGATTTTTAAATTCTGTAAAAGAGAGGATATGATTTGTGATATGAAGATCAATTTGGATTCAGAAAGTGGAGTGTTGCTCAAAATGCAGTTATGATAAAGTTAACAGTAAGTTATAATGAGATGGAGTTAACAAGAGGGTTAATAGAGTAGATTATAATCTATTTCAAGCTGGAATTGGGCTTGAATCGAGCGCTTCAAGGTGAATGTGTTGCTAAGCTAGTTGGTTGATTGAAGGGATAGATGACTGATACAAAACTTAAACATGACTAAGATAGTGCTAGTATTCACCTCAGTAAGGTGAGATTCTTGGTCTCCAAAAAGGATTAGTGCAAGGTTGAATGAGGCAGTCCAGTGCTCCGTTACCTTGCAAATATCATCTATGTGAAAGCACCCAACTTACTGAAGTCATCATGACTGATAATGTCTTTTCCAACTCTGGATGCCTTGTACACCGTGGTGAAAATAAACTGTGACAGACAGTGTGTCAGAAGCGTGAACAAAGTGTGCATAGAATGTGACAAGAGCGTGATTACAGTGTGCCAAAAGCGTAAATTGGAACTCATAAGTGTGATCGACAGTGTGTGGACATTGTGCGCAGTGTTTGTACACTGTGTGCGCAGTGTGAGGAACCATGTACACAGTGTGAGAACAATGCACACAGTGTGCATACACTGTGACTAATACCCTTGTACAGTGTGCAGCACATTGTGGTCACACTGTCCACCACACTTTAAAGGGAGCACAGTGTGCATACACTGTGACTAATACGCTTGCACAGTGTGCAGCACATTGTTGTCACACTGTCTGTCCCGGTTTATTTTCACCAGGGCACCTTTGAATGTTGACTTTTTCCAAGTCATTAGCAAAATTATGCATAAAGAAATACATTTTCAAGAGGGATGTCTTCAAGGGCTTTAATCTAAATGATGGAAATACTCCTGAATAAAACTTTACCCACAGTTTCTCACAACCTTTCCCAATTTTCTCTGATTGTCTGCCAATTATCTCTCTTATTTTTAATAATTCTACGCTAGTTCTTTGTCTGCAATCACAAACCCGATTCAAATCTGGACAGTTAATTTGACAGAACTGTAGGCTTGATTATTTTTCAATTAGGCTTGAACTGAAATTTCTTTGTATCAAATCACTCTTGGCAACCACCTCCTGGTGCACCTTAACAGCTCTTTGTGAATCCAAATAGTTTTCAATCCTCCCAAAGACATGAATGTTGTATGTATTTGTCTTAAGATTTTGGTAGTAGGTATGTCTACAGCACATAGGTACCTAATTATCTTAGGGTTTGGAGTACATAAAAACTTCTTTCTACTTTTATGAGTTTCTTCTCTCCTGTATAATGGTGTGCGGCCACTGGTAGTACTTTAGTTTCATCCAAAAGTTCATGTACAGTGTTTCTTGGGACCAGGAAATGTCTCACTGCCATTCCAATCATCTTACCTCTCCTGACAGCATCTTAAACTACTTCAAGGTGACTTCCATCATACCTTTGCTTTAGTGTCCATCCAGTGGCATAGCCAGGTTTCACATCTAGGGAGGGCAGAACATTTTTAGGGGGTGCTGACTCATAAATTAACCAGTTTACTAAACTTAACAAATTATGGTGATGCAATAGACAGATGGGTTTGTTCAAAATATGATGATTGACAACGTATAATACACATTTATTTATACGTATTTGGGACTTAAGAGTTGAAACATTCACAGACTTAGGGGTGCCAGAACAAGGGGTGGGGGGGCGTTCGACCCCCCCTGGCTAAGCTACTGCATCCATCTCTTCGACTTTTGGGTAGTTCTGAACTTAGCTGCAAAAACCAGTCAGAATATTTCATATTTGCTTTAGAGGGCCATCAAACTCAACATTGCCAAAACAATGCATGGTAATTTTGTTATGATTGAGCAATCAGAAGGTTAGAATAGTGTCAGTAAATGTGATGGATAGGTGATTTTTATATTTATCTTATGTTACTGTTCCTCAGTGGAGGTTTCTTTGAAAGTATTGTGAATGTTTGCCTGTTATGAATACAATTAGGGCATAGAGGTTGTGGCAGTGGATTAGAGAAAATGGCTGGATTGCAAGCGATGTGCCAAAAAATGTTGCGAGAGGCAGCAATAACTTATCATCATGGCAGTAGTCTACCGGTTAGAGGTAGGTTGTGATGAAAGTCAGAGAATATCCAACGAACTCTTACACGTGCCGTGCCCTTTCTACCTCTAGTATTTCTTTCTTCATCTCAGCATAAGTCCTACCTTTCTTCATCCCGTCCATAAAACCGATTCTCTTTCTTCCCCTTCCCCGCTTTTGACTCATCCTTTTTTTGGCTAAGTATTTCAAAGTTTTTATTTGATGTTAGTGCTCACTTGGCTGAAGTCACCACATTGTACTGTAATAGGTAGACAATTGGAGAAATTGAAGTCGATGGAATGTCAAAGACATTGTGAAGGGGGAAAGCAGAGAAGACATGGAATGGGAGGGAAATACATAGATAGCCATTTTTAAAGTGCTGTCACTTTGTACAATCCCAACCAAAATTCGTATTTATTATTAGTAATTCAACCTAAGATTGGTTGACATTACCTTGATTTGTTTTAATGCCAAAGCATTTTGAGAAGTTGATGGGGGAGTAGGATGAGAGGACCTGCCCCCTTCCCCTCAACAGCCTTAATACGTGAAATTCTCACATGATTCTTTGCACTGCAAGGCTAGCTGCGCACTATCCGATTAAAGAAACCTTCTGTGAAATCTATATTTGAAGCGTTAGTGAGTATAAAACAATGATGTTTCCCCCATGAATTCAGCATCGGCAATTTGCCAATATGTGAATTAGTTGCCAAAAATCATACGACTACTCTTCCTCAAACATCATCTCCTCCCAAACACATCCCTGCTGACTGTTGTTTCATTTCTTAAGAGTAGTCTCATGGTTCAAGACCCACTCATGCCATATTTTTTCCAAATTTTTAGGCATATTAGTCCATTATTTTAGTTATATTGGCTTGGAAGTTGCTTCTTCAAACGTTTGCATTTTTCTGACAAAATTTACTGTATTTTGGTGTAATCCAGGCTGGATTCTGGCTGGAATCCAGCTTAATTCCTACCTTTTACTTGTAATGCAAGTAGGGGGGGGGCTTGTACAGGAGCCCGGACACTTAGACCTTACTTGGTTCATTGTGCAAACCCCATGCCTGTCTGCCACTTGCAGACAGGGGAAAAGAGGCCACGATAGAGGAATAGAGGAGCCACCACCCCCATCCCCAGTATAGGTATGGAGGGTGTCCTCCCTCCAGACCGGTGGTCCCTCAGCCCAGGTGGTCCGGAGGGACGAGAGTCCCCGTCCGGGCCCAACGTTTCTTAACTTCGGAGTTCTGACGGAAACCGGTGTTTCAACGTTGCTAGGCCCATGCCCAAAATATGAGGGATACTCTGGGGCTTAAGAATGACCCTCTCTACATTATTGTTTTTTTTCGCCAGAAACTCAATTTTCAATGTATAAAATTTATCCAAGCTTCGAGTTTTTTGAGGAAAAGTGTTATTATTTACATTATGCCTTCTTTTTTGGGTGGGTGTAATTTCAACCGAAAATTTTTACACAATTTTTGACACAGTTCCTTTCAATGGGCTGGTGACAAGAATGGTAATAGGATATCGTTAGTCAGTAGATATCTTTGTGCTTTTGTTGGACTTCATAACCAACTTGGTTATGAGGGTTATGGACGTCAATCACTTTTACGTTATGCAAAGGAATGTCATTTTGGATAGAATTACAAGCTTGAAGTTAGTATTATTTTCCAATTTTTTAATTTTCTGTCCGCTTTTCACATTCAGTAATAATTTTCCGACTGCCCGCCGCTACGACCGGTCGGACGACGGCCGCCTGTTATCGTTATAATTTATGACTTTTGATAATATTTCTTATAAGTTTCCGTATTAGCACTCAATGCTCTCGAATAACTTTTTCAATTGTTGTGAGCGAAAAGTTTAACTCTTCCGACCCAAAAAATTTGCCTACCCCTGGGATATCTCAAACGCTTTCCCATCCTTAAAGGAGCGCGACGTTCTTCCCGTAACAGAAGAGTCCGAGTAGGCTTCGAATGTCCGGAAGTCGGGACTCGGGGGAAAAGGAGGAGGGCGTGTTGTCTTGGATATGTCGGAGGTAACTAAAGTAAGTGTCAACAGCTGCTACTCTGCTCCACACGCTATGGCTCACTCTTGCAAGCAGCAGGCGCTCCTCCTACGTCGCTCATTCAAAGAAAGCGGTTTCGGGTCTCAGGCGACTGTTCCGGCGGTGCCGACAAAGGCATGTTGCATGTTTAGGTTTTGTCGATGACTTCTTGGGAGTCCTGAGTAATGTCCTCCATGAGCGATTAATCTGCACCCTTCGTCTCTTAGACGACAATTCTACAAATGTTTGTCATTCCTTATAGACTCCGTTGCTACGGACGGGTGTTGACTATAATAAACCATTTATTACTGCCATTAAGTAAAATAGTAACTATAATGCGTGCATGGCACAATACGAAAATAAAAGGAGGCTTTAGGAAGCTCCTATATCATTATACCATGATGTACTTTTCTTCCAATTTCTTTTCCCTATTTCACCCCTTCTTCGTTGGTGGTATCCTAGTTGTTAGCTAACGCCCTCTACACACCACGGTCTGGCACGGTAGTATGTTGGTGCTAACAACAATGAGAAAGCCGCCGTCTAATAATTTAGGTGTTCACAATATCGCATGTCCGCACAAAAACTATCAAATTATGTGGCAAGGAATGCAGTAAGTACCTACTATCTACATGTAAGAATATATACCTACATAAAGAATGAAAAATTATAAAAGAAGCCTCTACTATTTAAAAAAAACATTAACGGTGCATCCAATTTAATCAAAGAAGATTTCTACGAGGTTGAATAGATTTATGGTTGTTGGTAAGAAAAACATATATTGACAACAAAAAAGATATTTCTGCCACTGCTTAAGGATTTTCAAGCTGACTCCAGAAATGGATCTCGAGAAAGTGACCTCCCACGCATGTGCTCGTCACACGGTCTGGCCCATTAATACTTTATTTCTGTCAGGTAAAAGAAATAAATCAAAGCATGAGGCCTATTTTGTACTCGCTCTACACAGGCGGGCGCAGAGCCATCGGGACAGAAAGCTGGGTTACGAGGAAAAAAACGAAAGAATGCCAAGCCTGATTCACGAGGTCATCTTTCACGCACAATTCCAGAGACCATATGAGCTACAGCTTTTCAATGATAGGGAAAATATGGCGTAAGTTATCGCTTTCCCTATCACATATTTTTGCTGTAACTGCGAGCATTATTACTGTGGTTTACAAACATCGCGTGATAAAAGCTCACTGCGGTGGCATCATATTCCATATCTATTTTCTGACGTGCGCTCTGAATGGCTACAGTAGTAGTAGTAATTTTGTTTAACGTGCTTCGACGGCTAAGGTCATTTCGCACATACTGTCTGCCACGTGCAGACAGAGGGAGCAGCACTCGGGCGAATCGGAGGATCACCCCACCAAACGCGAGCCGAAACCCAACGATGCTTAACTTCGGTGACTGATCGGGAACCAGTGTTTCCATCGTGGCAGGCCGTTGCCCCGGCATGGCTAAAGTTCAGATTCACATGTGCGTTCCGGGACGGAAAAAAGGACGAGCTCGAATGATGGGGAGATGGGTAGGGATCGCTATCATTGCCACTATCGCTGAAAATGATCGCGTCATCTAAGCCTATCGTTGCCACTATTCCTGAACTTGCACATGAAAAATGATCGTGCCAATAATGATACGGTGGGGGAGAAGGCAGCGGAAGTGTATTTAGAATGTATCGATAGAGAAGGGAGTGCTGAAGGGGGTGATAGAGGGGGAAATGTTCGTTAGGGGCAGAAAAGGAAAAAAAGATTTTGGACCGCATGTGGAAAAACAAAAAAAAAGTGAGGAGCTTTAGAGAAGTTTAATGGTGGGAAAATGGGGATTTATGGTGGGCTAGCTCAAAGATAAACCCGGAAGTGGATAGTTGATGCATAGATTTTTCATAAAACATACCAATCAATTGGTAGAATAACAAATAATTATGCATACAACCAAGTTTCTATATACCGGCCTGTACCTCTTGAGAACCGCAACCAGCTATGCCTTGCTGTTAAATTTATCGCTTTGGAGCGTATCGTCCGATATATCGGTTGTCAAACCAATATATCGGTCCGCCACGTATCGGTTGGATAATCCTGAGTTATTCTAGGTGGGAAGTGTTTCTTAATTTCTTGTTACTGAATGGGCCATTGGACACAACAACAAGAAAGCCCTCGGACTGAAACATGAGGGTATTTCTTCCCAATTATCATCAACTCACGTCGCTAATATCCTTTTTTCCACACCCGTTGCCGCCCAATGGGAATGTATCAACCGTTTACCGGTACCCGATATTCCGGGGCCAAACCGGTACAAACCTGATATCCACTATTTAGAACCTTTCATGCAACAAAGTGACAACCACCAGACGGCTCACGCAGAAACTTTGGTGTAGGTACACCTATAAACATTTTCTATTTTGTTCCCCATTGGTCAACCTGGTTGATTGGAGCCTGGGGCATAGGTAAGGAGTAATTATGGGGATGAATCCACCTCGCCTTGGGCTCAAGTTTTTACTGCCTGCATGCCAGGGGCAACCGCGGCTCATCTTGTTTGTCCTTTTATTTCGAAAACTATTCACCCCTTGATTCCACATAAATGAAAAAATACGAATTCATGGTACCTCTTCCACTTTTTTTGAACGAACTTGGCTTCCTAATCTCTAAATAAATTCATTGATTGCATAAAAGCATGCAAAAACGCATTGAGATATCAATAAAAAATATTTACCCTGGGCTTCCATCTAACGAATCTGCCGAACGATGAGGAAATCAATGTGCAAATTGAAGGAAAATCTCTTTTCAAGTCTGAATTTCTTACGATTTTTTCGTTGATTAACATTTTCTTCCATTGACCAATAAAAGAGGTAAGTCGGAATTGTAATATTTCGATGAATCCTAGCGTATAAAGATTTGTAGCTACGCCACCGATAGGAGTTTCAATTTTTTTCTACTAATCACTGCCAATGAGATACTTGTGAGTAAATTAGCAGACGTCGAATTTCTACCGGAGCTTCCTGTGAAACATCTAACAGCATAGGTCTGTTAAACACGATCATGAACCCATATGGGTTAATGCGTGAATGCACGTCCCTTCAAAAATACATCGTGTAAACACACCGACTTGCACGAATAAATGAAGCCACAAACATCCATAGGACAGTGCATGTTCTCATTCGGTGAGTATGTTCGCGGAAGTATTCGAGCATGAATACGCGCGGGTACCAGCAACCTGTAAACAGGCCCTAAGAGCATGGAGAATTTGTTCCCCCCCTACCCCAAGCCATCTGTACCTTCTTGGAATACCCTTCAAAATTTGACATGTCTTTCTCAAGATAGTTTGAGCAAGATACTACTACACAAAAAAATCAATGAAGTTGGCTTCATATAAAAAAGATCTCGTCTTTCTAAAGATGCCAAAAATTCAGCCACTCATGGCTCTACTTCTCGAGATATTGGCCAAAAAATAGGAGCCGTTTTTCATGTGCTATGTATTCCATGGGGCCCCAGATATACATTTATGTTTTTTTGAAGCAGTTCCGACTCACAGAGTTTGTCATAGATGAGAATTTCGTCAGTTTTATAATTATTTTAAAAATAAATTTATTATTCAGAGCCATACTTTAAAAAGATCACACAAACTCTCGGCTTTCGGCTTAAGGCACGAAAAAAAATAATTTTAAGCCTAAAATATGAGTATTTACTCAATCACTAAGAAGTTTAGACATTAAAAAAATAAAATTCCGTCATGCTATCTTTACTTCATGCTTCATATAATTGCTTACATTAAAAAAAATTCGAATACGGGTTATTATCACACTAGATGAAAATCTCGCCCAAACTAACTTAAGAGCAGGCAATTGCCTTCGTCGAGTTTTTTCCACCCCTCTTCCGCGTCCCAAATAATCCTTCACTCACTAAGCTATCATTCTGTTCTTAAAAGCGTAAATGACTTCAGCTGTCGGTCGCATCTCCTACTTCACGGTACAGCTATTCTTCTATTTGCTCAATGTCCTTCAAAATTATCAACCAAATGCCCTACTCATTGAAAAAAATGATCGAGACCGCACATAGATGACCCAATGAACTTAAGGATGCTACTCGGGTGCGCGGGTTGAAGGGAAAATATATATGCATGAGAGGGTGGAATTGATGGGGTATGCGTGTGTGAGTCGCAGGGAAAAAGCTTGAGCGGCTGGGAAGGGTGAACGCCGCCGAGTGATTTAATGGACAGGACTAATCCGGCAGTTGGGACGCCGTTTAGCAGGAGCGGATAAGGAGGAGAGAGTAGTCAACCAACTCACTGTTCCACTCCCCACCCAACGTTGAACACCGCCTTCACCCCTTTCAAAAGAGGATCGGGGATGGGGAGAGGGAGAGAGGAAAAAAATGCTTGGAACCTCCCCCCCTCCTCTATTCCCGTTCACTTCGATCCCCTCCTTCCCTTAAAATCGGATATCCTCCCTTCCACAAAGCCTTTCCTCCTTCACTCCGACGCCTACGGGCCATTCGACAAGGATACGTTTTCTCCCGAGGCGCATGCGCAGTCGCTCTTCATCCGTCCTCCCTCTTATCCCTCTCGGGCTCTCGGGGGAGAAAAGGCGGCGCCGGGCCAAGATGGACGACGCCTTGTAGCTCTCTCTCTGGTCCCCCAAACCATTCCTTCCCTCCTACTCTCTTCATCCCCTTTTGCGTCCTTACTCCAACCCCATTCGGCCACCCATCCCTAAAGGATGCGTGTGAAGAGCGCTCGTGGGATGCTGGGAGTAAAGAGGAGACGAAAATCCAGTCTACCAATGCACGGATGGATATAAGTAAAAAAAAAAGTCATGAGTATAAATACTTGTGGAACGAGAAGTGAGTGGATGGCATAAAAGTAGAAATAGATGATTAGGAAGAAGAGAAAGGGAAACAGCAGATGAGACAAAGCGACTGTGTTGTTTTGTTTTTGAGACTCTCTGAAATGAAAATTCAACTTCTATGAATAGTAATGTTTGTTCACCAAAGTGATTATTAAAGCCGTATTCAATTACTCCTTCGACTAACAGGAAGTGAATATGATATTTTATAGCCATGCTTGATTTAAATTTCGTGGGCTAAACGATAAATTATAGAAATCCAGAGAATTCGTTGTGATATCTGTGCGAAATCGATAGCATGCCACAGGAGGGTATCTTTCCGTCTGCTCTCTAACGTCCGATGTTCTTTCAAAAAATATTTTGGGAGGCCAAGAAATAGGATGACGGGATATGCGATTAAATGTTTTTGATTATAATAAGTAAGTAATAGCTTTTTAAATGAGAATGGAGGATGTGAGAAGGGGAACATCAGACTGCGTTAGCGGATTTCAGCTCTCTTTGTTTAAAATGAACTTTAAAGTAAAAAAAGTGGGATAAGAGATCGAGTGAGAAAATAAAGAATAAATTAGAAAGAATAATTAATGAATTCAAGTCGTAGTAATTCAGTTGACCTGTATATTTGACAACTGCTTTATTTTTACTTTACTACCAGATGATAAAAATATCTATTATTATATATAATTTTTCATGTTTTACTGACTTATTTTCGCTCCACTATGTTACGTTTGATTACAGATCTATGCAATGATGAAATGGTCCAAAAAGATAAATTCAATTTCTGTATTTAATTCATTATGCTCTCCATAATGTTCAAATTAATCGTGGTTTGGACCTGTGAGCTGGCTTCCTCGCAAGTGTATTCGGTGTTTAATCAATTAATTGATTCGATGACAAATACAGATGGAAAGAACTATGCTGTGACGAATAGAGAGCTCCGTGGTTATTTATAGACCTTAAGCTAAGGCTTGTTATTAGTAATCGTACTCATATACACATTGCATTATTGTCTAACATTTTACAACAGTATGTATGAAATATCAAATCTTTGCCTCTAGACTATTCACATAGAAAAAAATTGCCAATTGTCAGTTTCGATTTTTGACTCATTCAATTTTTTATAGGACCACGTACGACTTGACAGACATTACGGCGTAAACTTATCGTTATTGTAAGAGAAAACACAATGTTAAATTTCAACGCTATTTTCCTAAAGGCCGATCATGCTTTAAAGACAGTTTCATTATCATTTATTACCTATACAGTGGCAAATATGTATGGGTTATCAATTATTTATATCCCTCCTGGTTTTGGGTAATAGTATACTCAGAATGTATATTTGGCATCAATATTTGAGAACTCCCACATCCTGAGAATCCTTCTACTTCTGAGCACATAATTGAGAACTCATACGTCTTTTTTATCTTGATTATGACATTATGTGTTGAAGCCATGGTCGGTCTACACTAAAATAGTGTGAAAATTTACATGTTTTTTTACAATCATCGAGATTAAGCATTTCCGCCAAGATACTCTGCTTATTATTGCAAAAGTCAACATTTGCGAAGAATCTACGCCTAAAAGTGTAATTTAATAGTGTTGTTAAAACATCACCGGAGTTGTTCGTGCCGTCATTTCGGCAGCTGGCTGAAAATCAAGAAAATAAAACGTTTTCCGCGTATCGCATGTTTGAGATGGGAATAAACAGTCCATTGTTGTATCAATTACTCATTGAATGTAGTCAATTTTCTTTCTACATTTCCGCGGCCTTGTGTTAACTTCGGAGAATTCTAGTTCGCGCGCCCTTTCCCTTCTCTTTCCTCCTTTCCTCTTGTCACTCCACCCCATTGGCTCTCCCCCGTTGCCTCTCGCACGGAGTGGGGGGAACGACGAAGAACGAGAGCGAAAAAAAAGACTCCTCTCGAACTTTATTTTGAAAACTTACAGCTGATAAGCAAAATAAACAATCCGACGTAGGTACCCACAAAAAAAGCTTCCCTCTTTTTTGTTTTTTTTTTGTTTTCGCTTCCACACTCCACCTGATGCTTTCCCAGGGCTGTCCGGAGCTCGTAATGAGTCGGTGATTTAGCAAGATGTTTTTCGGGCGGCGCCGCCCAGTATGCGTTGAGTGCATGCTCCCATTCAGAAAAGGACGCGGAGGCATATTCCGAGGAAATATCACGATGCGAGCACTCCCAGGAAAGCGACAGCTCGTGAGAAAAAAAAATGAGGGAAGAAAATTTCTTCGCTTTCTTCTTCCTCATGACGCTGTATTTGCCGTTTAAAAACTTTGACGGGTCATCCATTCAATTTATTCCGCAACCCCGTTCAATGTGTTGGAGTCATCCTAAGGTCACTTCCGCAGTTGTGCAATACTTCAAAAGCTTTTCATAAGCGTCGACACGGTAGGCACCTTTAGAACTGTTATTGATTCTCCTTTATCATAGGTACCTATTCAAATGAATATAAATGGCTTAACTATGCATAGTACTGCTCATGATTTCCCGTATCGCGGTGAAATCTCTCTAGCGTTTTATTCATGAAACTATTCATTAACCTATTTAAAATTACTTTTAAACTTGTTTGAGGCTTTCGCAGCGCTGTTGTGCTGGTGTATCCATGTTTTTTGGGCAAAGCTGCGTCGATGTATCTTTACGATGACGTTTCGCACTGCGTGCAGTGCGTGCAGTCACAGAGCATGCCTTCTCGAACCCGGGACATCAAGTTAACATCAATGACGCACGAGTCTTAGCCAAGGAAATGTTTTATTTTCCTCGACTCATCAGGGAGGCTATTGAAATAGAGAAGGTAGAGGCTAATTTCAATAGGGATGACGGGCATAGACTCCACAACACCTAGAAAAGACTCCTGAGAAGAAACGCGCCAAAAGAAGGGTGCTCAACGCTGATTGGCTGCGCTAACGGAAGGCCCCCTTGACGGTATAAATACAGGCAAACTTTCACCGTTTGGCATTCGGACCTGATCTGAAGATGTGTCCTGCATTGGCTACGAAACGTCATCGTAAAGATACACCGACGCAGCTTTGCCCGAAAAACATGGAGACACCAGCATTACTTTTAAACTCTGTAGTCCAAATTTTGCGTTAAATATCTTGAAGAAATTAAACATGGAGTACGCTTCGGTGAAAGAATCAATATATCTTGAATGCACAGAATATATTGATAATACAGCGGGAAACCGTCATTTAACTACATTGAATATTGAGATCTTAACAAACAATTAGAACTTTTCAAAATCCCAGTACAAAATGCGCACTTCAATTCCGGTATTGTCTAGTGGTTAGGATACCCGGCCCGGGTTCGATTCCCGGTACCGGAATTTCATCTTTTGTTGACAACGGAGCAACAACCCTCACGGATGACGTCGGGGGTTAGTATTTCCGCCAGGGTAAGTTTTTCAAAACTCATGACATGGGGTTTGTGTGTTGTTATTTAGGAGTTAACTGTAAAAAAGACAGTAAAGTCCTTAATTCGCTTGAGAAAAAAGAGAATATTTTTAGTATTTCAGAGAAACTCTTTGGAACTTCTAAGTCTTACGTTAGAAATATCAAAATTTTCAATTCTCATCCAAATTAGGTTCTAATCGTAAACTCAATGATCTTCTAATATTCCAGCTATCCTTCCGAGTGAAATATTTTTTTTAATTTCAGAAAGCACATGGCTACTTCCTTATGAAGGAATTATAAAACCATTGAATGTAAATATTCAAACGTCTAATTCACTTCTTTGAATGAGGAGAGAGGATTAGTTTTTCTGTCAGTCATTGAATAATAAATATTTGCCAATAAGGAAACTTTTTTTGTCACTGTTTTTTAACGTTGACGAGTTAATAATCCTACTAATAAAACCTTATTGTAGCTTAGACAACATCCTCAGACAAAAACACTACACATGCACTGACTAAACTGCTTTTTTATTACATTGAAAATTGCTCAACAGATATTGAAAATGTCCATGATTTTCAAAATGAGTTTTTGAAAAAAAAAAGAGTTTTTTTCATCTCAGCAATTTATCTCAACCAGCGCAATCGATCAGGTGTGGCTTTTCATTTCACTACGTTGACGTGATCTAACATTACTGCATGCGCCTTTTCTTGATATCTTCTGCGCGTGTATTTCGTGATTCGCTGTATTCATTACGTTTTATTTGTCATCTCTTAAGAAGTTAAACCCATCAAAAGACTTGACTTGACTTCGGCAATTCTAAAGATCAAAGAAAAGCGAACATGAGAACAAAAATACTGAAGTCTCTCCAAGTAACATCTATAATTCACTCTTCTCAAACCATGGTTGTCTTCTTTTCATGCTCACTAGCCGTTTATAATTTATTTTATTTTTTTTGTATGGGATTTAAACCTAAATTTTCTAGCAAAGCTACCAATCACCCTCAGACTTAATTTTAATGTGAGAAAATTAGCCGGCACATAACATTCCAGCAAACGACTACTGGCTTCCTCCAGCGGGTGGCATAGCCTATGATGCACCTAAATACTCTCATAACGATGCTTCCAAAAGGCACCAAGAATAGCACAGTATTATCATTGGTATCTTCTGCCAGTTAAGATACGTTTCAATGGAGATAACATAACCTCTTCCATAGAGTAAAGAAAACATTGCTCGTTCATTCAATGTGTTATTTGAATATTTTGAATTCTTGAAATTACAATAATACGTTGTATGTGTAAGCAATGTATTCTTTTCTATACGCGTACACTAATTTTTTCAAATTACTGCTGTATACTACCTCCTGGCACGATTTATTTCTTAAGCGCGGCGTGCGTTCTACCTCTCTTCATTTCATCCATAAGACCTATTCTTTTTCTTCCCTTTCTGCTTACAATATTCTTGCTTACAACCATATAGGGAAGCGTGGTGGCCTAGTGGGTAGAGCGCTTAGATACTGATCGAAGGGTCCCGGGTTCAAATCCAGGTGAAGCCTTTGGACGCCCAAAAAAAAATGTGTGCCCTCGCCCTCGGAGTGCGAGGTGGCCCAGGGAAAGGAACTGGCCCCCCTACCCTGAATGTGTGAAGTTCACACGCCTGTGGCTTACAGAGGTGAGCTCTACCCTCAACTATCCAAACCAACCTTCGGGTTGAATCACTGAATGAACAATATTCTCACCTCTATTCCGGTATTCAGAACCCTAATTACCCGCTCCGTCCACTTATTTCTTCCAGGAACACCGTCTTCCAACCACCGTCTTATTTCTTCCAGGAACATACTCTTCCCATCCAAGCCCTTCATCGTTTGTTTATCTTCCTTTCCGTCAACCGCACTTTTTCAATTTTCCTCCTCTAGCAAATCTCAATTGCTTCTAATCTGCCCCCATCGTTCTTGCTCAGCGTCCAGGTTGCAGAAAATTACAGCGCAATGCTCCACATCATACTCTTCACCAGCCCTTTGTTTACATTCTCAAGACCTGTACGCACGATTTAGAATTTATTGCATCTGCATCTTGTAATCACGCCATCTCGCGTAAATGCGTGAACACAAATACATGAAATAACCCCTGTTCTAATTCTCAGCGCGTCCTTTAAATAGTTCAAGTATGTACTCGCTGAGTACATTCATAATGTATGAAGACCTCTGTACATGGTCAACAGTTCTTTCCTATTTGTTCACGCTTCTTTCGCTAACACAATTATTTGCACAATTTCTCCTAATATCCGAAATACCAAGCCTAATTTCTTTCAAAATATTATCCAATGGGAAACATGCATAAAATATATTCCTCATATTTGAGTACGGTTTCTACGTGACAAAATTATTAAAAAATATAATCCATATGTATTTGCGTCAAGCGTGGACTTTGATGACTAGGTTTAAAAAGTGCACGCAATTTTTAAAAAGTCACTTGCTCCAAAACGGCTTCACAATGGCTTGACGTCACCGAATGACATCGTTTCACTGCTCTGAACGTATTTCAGCAGTAAGGATCGAACCACATTAGTTCATTGTCTTCCATGAATAGGAAATGAAAAGGAAAGTTTTCGCCAAAGTAGGATAAACCAGCTCAATCAAACATGAAAATGCGTCGTATTACTGGACGCAGTCCCATTCTGCCTGGTCATAGGCCGGATTATTGATGACGCGTCGCGACGTAGCTTTTTGACGACGCCAAGAGCGCGTAATTTAGAACAAAAAATATCTTCCTTCAAAATGAAATCGCTGCCGACAAAATTTTTTTCCTGTATATTTAAAAACAAGATGAAATTGAATCGTCGTCAACTATGTGAGCATTATCTCTAATGACAATCATATATGTACAAGTTTATAATTTCTACAGAATGTTTGTTAGATAATACAGACTTCAACGCAAAAGCCTGAGGATGATGTATTAGCGTTAACCTGGTGCCTGATAATGAGACCTTAGCGTTGTAACTGGTTTTACCGAATAAAAAATCTATGGTTATTATACAATGGTGTAAAATGCCAAATGGGGCTATGATTTTCGCACACAAATAATTTTTGAAAATTTCCTCTGTGATATACCTTGCATGCCTCTTCCACTTATTTTGCATACATTTATTGCTGCGTAATATAATAATTATTAATTTCCCCAAAGATCATAATATCATAATAAAACATGATATAAGGCTTGGCAATTATAATAAAAGTACAAGATCAGAGACTATATACGCAAATAATGACAAGGCGAACTATGTTTAAATCCACAGAGTACATTGGTACAACTGGTTTAAACGCTACGGCGTCATCATCAGGTCTGGACCTAGCGTTAGCGTTGAAACTAGTTGTGCCAGTAAAATACTCTGTGGCTTTAAACATAGTTGGCCTTGTCATTATTTGAAACTGGACTTCTTACTGGACTGACTATCTAAAGCTCTTAAGGTACGCATGTAGTAGTTTCATAAACATAATGCATGTTCCCCATTGTGAGGTAATGGACCAGCACGTATCCACATTCAAACGAGCGATTACCTGCTTCCTTTAACCTATGATTTAAATGCCCCGAAAACCCCAATGGGCACCGAGAACAAATGAAGATGTGAAAATCTGGCTGGGAATAATAAATACACGGCACGGTGAATCGAGATCTAAAAAAAGGAGAGATCCGCCCGCCCTACTCTCGGGGCGAAGGAAGTGTTGAAAACCCCCGTCGCGGGAAGGTAGAGAGTCGGAGAGGGGGGAACGAACGACCCTTTGGACGGGAGGGGATGGAGAGGGGAAGCGGGGAGGAACGCTGCCGCTGACTCGTGGCCAAATAACCGGGACGGGTTAGTAGAAACGTCGACACCGTTGTAATTCAGTCGAAAATTGAAAGAATTATGGGGAATCCCGGGCGAGATGTACTAGGAGTGAGGGTGGGAAGGGAGTGGAATGGGAAATGCTGCTGCGTGAGATTAGAGTTAGTGAAAAGAAGAGAAGGGGAATGCTATAAACAAATTTTAGAATAATTACGACCGCATCAAGAGATAAAGGTGTACGGAGGAGGGGCTGAATGGAACCCCAGCCACAGAACTAACCTGCATTTCCAGTTCTTGCAATCGTTTAATTTTCTACAGCATTCCAAATTATTAAAACGCACAAGTATGTCGTGCATTCTAATGATATGGATATATATATATATATATATATATATATATATATATATATATATATATATATATATATTTCGAATGCGTCATTTTTCGAATGATTGAGTATATTTGGCCACGTTGGCTCTTTTCTTCTTCTTCGGCTATGCGTGCCTTTAAACGTACTGTTCTCCCCTTTGTATGTTGTATGCCTGTATTCCTCTATACCTTTCAACCTTCCAATTGTTTGTCCCCTATATGGTGGGTGAAACCGTCCCTGCGCGCCATCTCTTGGCCGATTTAGTTGGGCATGGGTTGTAACATAAAACCCCGTCAAATTCCGCAGTTAATTGAGTAGCCTTGGTGGTGTAACTGGTAGCACACCTGACCGGCAATTGGAAGATCCGGGTTCGAATCTCGGCTAAGGTGAAATTTTTTCTGTCTGGATTTGACTCATTTTCATCTTCCCCACCAAACCCTGTGTTCGTCCTTTTATGTGTTCCTATCCATTTCCATTTCCTATGAATATATATATATATATTGGAGTATTAATTGGAATATTGTATATATATATATATAAATATATACACACACAACTTTCATGAAGCGAAACCCGAAGCGAATGAGTTTTTTTCAACAGTTTTGTCATGAAGTGGACATCTACCCCTCCAGATTAACTGCAGAAGATAAGATATGTGCTGACGAACTTGCGCGAATAATTTTCTAAAACATTTTCATTCAGCATAAAAGTTTTCATTTTTGGAAAAAGTGGACGTCTACCTCTCCGGATTAACTGAGAATAATATCTAAGTGCTGACGAACTTGCGCGAATAATTTTACTACAATGTTTCAAATTTTCAAGTAAAAATGTTTTCATTTTTTGTTCAATGAATTCTAGCCCTGAATTAATACAATTGCCCATCATTCTACGAACATTAGCTGAATTTTTTCTTCAAAGTGTTTTTCTGGTACAGTTACATTGTAAATCTTATGATCCAGGTGTGGAAAAAACAGGAAAAATAAACGAAACAAGCGGTATAACAAATAATATTGAGGTTTAGTTTCTCTAGTTTGTATTTCTATTGTTGTTAAAAGATACGTACATAGAAATGAATGCCTTTCATTTATCCATGAAATAACCAAGTTACTATTAAAGCCGACATGCGCCCTACTGGCGGCTCACTGTATATTACTCAGGTGTAAGTATAAAAGTATATCGTGTTCACTTTCAACTCACGATAAACGTACTGGAGACTGACTTGGGGTGTTTCCCGCACTCCTAAAAAATGTATGTACTTCAATGGATCGTATTTTATGCAGGAAGGAATAATGCGTTTGGCTCAAGAAAAAAAAATGAAGTGGAGAGCTAAAGCAAACCATTCTTCGGATGGCTGCTGATGATCACTTTAATCATTGAAAAAATATTTAAATTGAAGAAATTGAATAGTCATTTGAGAAGCACCCTAAAAACCCAGCGAATATCGGGAAAAAATGGGCACGAGTTTCTTTTTAATTATTGAATTATCGAATCTCCTAAATTCTTAAAATTATAAAAATTCCAGGACATTTCATATTAAGCTAAATTGTGGAAAATGTCGGGACACGTACGTGTTTGCTGGATTTGTCAGGAAAAAGTAATAAACTCGGAAATCTTGCCCTCAGTTCAAGCCCTGGTGATATCACATTTTTCAATGAAATCAAACAGCCTTCAACGAGACATAAATACATCTTGGAATTCAAGATTGTCATTTAAAGTTTCCGAACCTCTCCGTGAAGGGAAGACACTCCGTGAAGGGAATGGCAAAGGACATCTCTAAACGACACTGGTTGCATCCATTGGTGCGCGTTTCTACGTGAACTGTAGCAGTCAAGTAACCAAAGGGGCAGAGTATGATCATGGATTTAAAAAAATGTTATTGCTCTTGCCAATGAATGGTCACTCAGAAAGAAACCTTCCTGGAGGCACGCGATTCCTCTCGTCTTTTATTCTCGACCCGTGCACGAGGGGTAGCCGTACATTCCTTCGAATTGAAAGGGATCACCTGTTCCCTAGCGAGGAATCCTCCACCACTCTCCTCCAAGAACGCTTTATCCTTCCCTTCGCGGTGGGATTAATGGGAGTGGGGGACGAGAGAGGAGATAAAAGACATGGATCTGCTCTTTGGCTCAACAGCAGAGCGGCAGAGAGAGAGAGAGGAAATCCTTTTTCTGAAGATTGTTTTTCAAAGATTAAAAAAAAAAGGGAAATGAAAAATAGCCGAAAGAACGAAATAGTCGTAGCCCAAAAAACGAAAGAGAGAGTGAGACAGTCACTGAAATCCGATGATTCAAATGAAGTGGGAGATGAGAGGATAGTAGACTTAATATCTCTGAATAATATGCCTGCGCGTTTACAAGTTATTTCTCAACTGAATTGATCGCAAAAGTCAGCAATCAGAAATTGGAGCGGCGCGGCGGCTAACGAAGGTTGTTCAACGGATATTCAAAAACGTTCCGAAATGGAAAAAAATACATAGTTAATTGTTTCAGTGAGATACACTGTCGAGCAATATAGTCCATAGCAAAAAAAAATAATGCGTGCTTCCCACGAATCATTAGTGACTACAACAAAAACAGATAGAGAGACACTAAGGCACTCCGTAAACAAACTATTCACTTTCTTCCATGCCCTCTCCTAAGTCATTTTCTCTGTCCCCTCCCATTTTCATGGCTGATGTCCTGACACCTCCTGCGCCGACTCGTGGGGTAATATGCGATGCAGTGACTCTTGACATATTTTGAGCAACGGTTCTATCTGAGATATGAGTGACATTTCAGGAGTTCGTCGCTCGCATTCTGAACACAAATGATGCTTTCCAAGGCAAGGTGAAAAAAAAAAATAAAATAAATCGAAGCCTCATACCAACATTTCAGAGACCCCATACTAAATAACATGCCTATCAGAAGTTTTACTTGTAATGCACAGACTGCTTTTTCATCAGTTCTTTAGAGTTTTAAAACTAAACAATACAAATATTTACGACATACTCCGAAATGTTAGCTGACGGAAGTAGGCTGTCGTCACGTCAGAAAGGAGAGGATATTCCTTAATAAATTACTTCTGAATTAATTAACCATCGAAAAGCATTAACTGAGACATCATTGTCCGCCCCGAAGCAAAGCTCACACTATTCAAGGTTCCAAAGATGGTAGTATTTATTCGATGCCTTGATGTACTAGCAAGCAGGCACATTCACATAAAATTTCAAAAAATTATAATTAAAACGTGTAACCATCCAAAATGGAGTTTCAAAGGTTGCGGTAATTTTCGATTGGTTACCTAGTATCTGAATGCGGGTATTACTAATTCCTCGATGAATACTCAGTTACTTATTTGGGGAAGCGATCGAGAACTGAGGTACCTTTGCCTTTGACGATAGTCAGTTAGGTTGGTTAAGGGAAAGGCTCTTTGTGGAATCGAATAAAGGTGGATTGAGATCCGGTATCGGCATTAAGTTACTCTTAAGACGCAAAGGAGTCCTCAGTTTAACGTCCGATTCGACGGACGGCGTAGTGCGCTCGGAAAGCTCTCCTCATTGCACTCAAATACAGATCGGGATTAAAATATCTGCCGCTGAGGGTATTCAAACGTGGACCCTCGGAATGGGAAGCCAGTACTACAAAGTCACATAAAACAAACACTTTACCCTAAATAATGATGCATCCGATATTTTTGATTCCCTCGAGCAGCACTGGTAGGGGGTGCGACCGACAACTGTGGTCGCTTGCTCCATCAGGATGGGTGGGTAGAGTGGTAGAAGAGAAATCGCCATTAGCCTGATCTTACCCCCCATTACCATTACTAACGGTCTACCATGGTTATTTTAGGTCTCATAACCTACCTGCGTTTCTATTAGCTACTTTCTACCCTAGTAACTCACTCGATATGTAGCGATTACCAACATTCCTGTTCAAAAGAAAATCGAAGAACGATTTTAAAAGGCGCACGGATTCTCACCTGGTACCGAAGTGAAGACCTATGGAAGTTATAAGCGTAATAAAGAAGTTATATGGAGTAGGTAATATTTCAAATGGAGACACACCTCGTTACCACGTTTCTAAATGATAAGCTCGCTAACACTCGCAAAGCCGGGATTCCCACTGTCGTGTTTAAACTGTCTTCCCATAATTCATTCTTACCCCGTTTACCTTACTTGTGTTTCAATTACAAAAAAGTTAGCATGGTAGACGTTAGTTAGTTAAATCCTAGTAAGATGATATACTATGGTAGACGTTTTCGAGCGTTTCCATTACTAGCAATACGCGGGTGGAGAATTACTATAGTAGGAATGTCAGAAATCGAAACGGGGCAATAACGAATGACGCTAAGACAGTGGTTCCCAAAGTGGGCGCTACCGCCCTGGGGGGGGGGGGGGGCGGTACTTTAATCTAAGGGGGGCAAAAAGAAAGAATAGGGTGGCAGGGGGGCGCTGGAAGCAGGGAAATGACCGAATGGCACCATATACATGCATGTCCTGGGATGAATAAACTATTTATCTATTGGATTTGAAATAAACATTAGTTTGTAATCATTATGTTTAGACTTTATTTTTGTGATCTGCCCGATTTGGCCATATAGTCTATGACAGAAAAGCTTCCGGTTTGGGGTCGTTGTGCATAGGTTGGTGGCTCGAAAAAGTTTGGGAAACACAGCGCTAATAGGACGACAGTTTAACGCCCCATCCGACAGACGGAGTGCTGTACATCTGACATATTATTTAGAATGAGGTCTTTGAAATGGTGGTATGACGCTTCGATTACCTCTTTTTATTTGTGCAAAAATATTGCCTTCTCTTAGATTGCATTATTGGTGCTAAGAATACAAGCAATTTATTCCTCAAATTTCACCCATCTTTCAGCAAGAACCCTAATACGGAAGTAGTCATTACAGATACTACCCCGCGAGCCGGCGCATGGGCGTGTGGCAGGGGGTGTCAAGACGAAAGCCATGAAAAAGGGAGGGAAAAGGACATGGAAGAGGCAAGGGAAGAAAGTAAATTTTGCTCGGTAATGGAGTGTCTACGTGGCCATCTCTGGTTTTTGTGTTAGTCGTGTGAAAAGGGAATTATTGTAATTCTCAGTTCGGCAGTTTATCTCATCCAAAAAAAGCTTATACTACTCACACAACTTCTATACATATTTATACTTCTTCACCAACTATACTACTCACACAACAAGGGGTCGGGACTTCGTCTGAAAATATCTGCCATTTCCCGGATGCGAACCCGAACCCACGGGAAGCGAAGCCAGTACTATAGCCACCACTCTATTCCTCGATAACTCGAGTGTTAACTTACAGCCACCCCTGGGGCCACTTATGGAGAAAAAGAAATAATGATTTACTATTTGTTATTAGTTTCATGTTCAACCGCCTCAATTACGACTTCCTGGGAAGGATGTATCACCCGGGAAAATTTGATACTACATATTTCCAATCTTTTCGGAGTGGAGCGCTCATGACTCGGGGCTGCCGGACCACTGACTTCTTTTAGTTTTTGTCGCCTCCCTCTCTCCATGCACAAATCGCAAGAAAAACGCGGCTCGGCGATGATGGAGGTCAAGCGTTTGGAGGAGGAAATCAGTCATAATGGGGAAGGGGAGGGGTGGCGGGAGGGTGCGAAGGGTATGTGAGCGTGCCGTAGGGGAAGTCTCTGGTGAATGGGGGGAGCCAGGGTTAAGCGGAAATGGGAGTTGGGAGGATTCGGGGGGGATATAGGTACTGGTGTCGAGCAGGGAGGGGGCGGGGGGCGGGGAGACGGAAGGATTAATATCCGAATTAGTGATAGGCCGAAATCCGATCCCGACTTCCGAGAACTTTGCCAGGGTTGAAGGGTGTGATGGAAGGG